>OV816025.1:117598135-118846051 GCA_929113105.1 Agrypnus murinus
TAGTAAATTATCTAAATAAAAATAATTTACTTTCACAACACCAATATGGTTTTAGGAAGAAAAAAAGTACAAGGGATGCACTACACGATTTATGTCAAAAGGCATACGAGAGTATAGATAGAAACAGAAAATCCATAGCCATATTTATAGATCTTAAAAAAGCTTTTGACACCGTTTCCCATTCCATTTTACTAGAAAAATTAGAACATTTGGGCTTCAGGGAAATAACATACAAACTAATGGAGAGTTACCTGACAAAGAGACAACAGTGTGTACGACTACACAATGAAATAAGTGGATATGAGTACATAACACATGGAGTACCACAGGGATCTGTGCTAGGCCCAACACTCTTTAATATTTATATAAATAACTTACTGCAGTTGAATGTAAATGGGTTCGCTATTGCTTTTGCTGATGACACGGTCTTCTTTTATGAATGCTCCACTTGGGAGTCCCTAAAGAATAAAATAGAAGAAAGCATGGTAACGGTTATAAATTGGTTCAATTCAAACTTATTAACTGTTAATATCAAAAAAACTGTATACTTACCATTTTGCAATTCTGCGACCAATCTTCCAGAATATGACAATCTAAGCATAAAAACAGAAAGTAGTATACATCAAATAAAAAGTGCTGCCAAAGTTACTTACCTGGGCATAGTTTTTGATTGCCACCTCAAATGGAATGAACATGTAAAACTCCTTTCACAAAAATTAAGATATGTATTATACAAATTTCACTACATCACGAATTTCTTAGATATAAACCAACTGAAAACTGTTTACTATGCGCTAGTTGAAAGTCTACTCACGTATGGTATCATGGCGTGGGGGTCAGTAAGAAAGAACTTTCTCTCAGGTCTAGATACAATTCAAAAGAGTATCTTAAAAGTTATTTTAAAGAAACCAAGATTGTATTCGTCGGATGATCTCTTTAAGGAAGCTAAAGTTCTAGATATTAGACAATTATATTACATAAATGTAGCCGCTTATGAAAAGTATCACGCAAACACACCCCTTCTAAATTCCGCCCATTGTCACAATACAAGACATAAAAATAAATTAACAATTCCCTTAATGAATACAGCCAAGGGGCAGCGTAGTTATGCTTACCTTGCTCCTAAAATAATTAACTCAATTAAAGATGTTTTAAAAAAATAAAAAGACAGCAGATTATTTAAGAAGAAATTAAAAAAAGACTTACTTGAAACAGATAGACATAAAATACACAAAATCATAGAGGGCGATATTTATATAAACTAAACATGATAAACAAAAATTAGAAAAATATAGCAAAAACTCATGGTTTATAATGTAGTATACTAGTACTTAAGTATTCTTTTAGTGTTTTTTATATATGTATGTATTTGTATGATAGGATTTATTAGAAAGCCTTAAACGCAATTAATAATTACCAAAATCCCTTTATTGTGTTGTAATTATTTTCATGCTACTCACAAACAAGTTGTTTAACTTATGTGAGTTACTTAGTTTATTTGTGCTGTATTATATTAATTTGCATGTTAAATTTTATTATGTCTTATATCTTATCTTATACTATATATTATATCTTTTATTGAATGTAAATTATGCAATTGCAAATAAACATTATTATTATTATTATTATTATTATTATTATAATATATCTTCGACGTAACCTCCCTGCATTGCTATGTATATTGGATGAACATGGCGGTGACAAATGACTGTAGTTAAATACCGATACTCATTGAAATCTATAGTAACTGATAATAATCAATCTAGTTCTTAACCAAAAAGATGATTAGTCAATAGATACAGATACAGATGCATCTCTATCTATTCAGCGCTGAAAATCTTCCCATCCAAATGATCAGGAAAAATATCTAAAAAAAACAGGAAAACAATGATAAGTTTGAAACTGTTCACTTTTAGATAGAACATATATACATGAATTGGTAGGGAATCAAAAACTAAATCACATAAAATTTAAATATACAGGGTGTCCCATTTGAAAAAATAAGGTTTTCCTGTTCAAATATTTATATGTTTGGTATATCAGATTGAACACCCTGTATACTATTCAGTAATAAATTTATGCAGAATCGCGGATTTAGATATATATAAGCGTCGTGTATTATTATAATCGTTTAAATGTAACTTCCACTATGTAAATTTATTTTTTGAAAAAACTTGGATTTTTTAAAAAATAACAGAAAAACTGAGTTTGCTCAGAAACTGTGCAGATTTTAGATAAATACATTAGGCAAACATACTTAAAATAAAGTGTAGAATGAAAAACAGTAAAAATATACAGGGTGTTCCATTAAAAATAAAAAAGTTGATAGTAGCCACAGCAATATGAATCACCCTGTATATACAAAACTATTATAAAATTAAAATTTGTTTCACACCAACCAACTTTGATATTTAACATTTTTTCGTAACTATTACAGTTTCCAAGATAAGATACAGGATCATCTTGCGTGGGCCACCCTGTACACATTTTAAAATACCTACTATTTTTTTAATTTCATTGTTTAATCTCTAATTTTAGAGATATGCATTAAAGATTCATGCATTAAATTGCAATGTTACATAATTTAAAAGATTCAGAAACTTAAAATATTTCTAGAAGAAAACTTAAGTTTGAAGCTTCAAACCGGGGTTTTCAGCAAGCTTTAGATACTTATTATTAGAGATTTAAGGTACTATTAATACTCCTGAGTTTTGGAATGTCATTGTTTCAGGTTTTAATAGTTTATCGTTGACTTGATAAGAAGGGTTTAAGGATTCTAAGATTTTCAATTTTTATATCATATGTTATGTCATATACTCTAAGTCTCAGAGATTAAAAATTTCAAAATCACGTCCGGCCTCATAGTTGAAAGTTTTTAAGGTTCGAGATCTCCTGACTGCATATATTATTATTTTTTAGCGAATACGTCCTGCATGAAGTATTTGACGCTGCAGACGGAATCTTGAGATCACCACCCTTACAACTGCTAGTTTAACCAAGCTAGCTATTGAATCATGTTGATATTTACTTTATGTGTGTATTAGTAGTCTTAAGAGCTACTCACCAATTAAACATCCAACTGCAACAAAATTAGGAAATGGCGTAGTCGATTGGAACGATTTGACACATGCTTACTAACAACAGTTAACTACCCATGCAGCTCTAATACCACATAAGATATAGACAATAGAATACTGCAGATCACAACAGTTATCCAAACCAGTGTACAGCAAGCAACCATGCCACGAAGAAAAATATCAACCAATCATTATTTACCTTCAAAGTATACCTTTAACTTAATTAAATAAAGAAGTATGACTCGGCGAGAATGGCAGCGTACGCGAAACCCGGTAACAAAAACCTTGGTAAACCAGTTGTCACGCAGAATCAAAAAAGAACTTGGTACACTCCAAATAAACTTATACTAGCACTTCAGTAGTACTCTCGAACCTAGCGACTCTGGAATGTGGAAGGCAACCCGGAAAATACTTCTGTCGCCACAAGGACTCCCAACACTAGTAACAAATACTAGTTATACGTGACTGATGAAGATAAATGCGCCGGCTTTGCAAAGCAGCTTCCAAATTACTTTACTCCCGTTACCCCCAAACTTTACCCCTTGCATTGTAATGCCCCGACATTTATAAATCTAGCAACCACTTTTATAGAAACTCATATGCCAGTCCCAAACATTAATATCAAATGTACTAATCCAAAAGAAATCTCGAATATTATTAAAGCTCTTCCAAGAAACAAATCACCTGGACCCGATCAAATTTTTAAGTTGATGCTTAAACACTATCTCCAAAATATCTGGCTTACCTCGCAAGTTACCTATTGGCTTACCTATCAATGCGTGTATGAGACAAGGGCACTTTCCCTTTAAATGGAAGCATGTATATGTACAAATGTTTTACAAAAGTGGAAAGTATAAAAACGACTTTTCCAGCTACAGTCCGATTAGTCTTTTTTCAACTTTATCCAAGCTTCTAGAAAAAGTGCTATGGTCAAGATTGAATGAACAAATTACCAATCAGAACATCATACCAACATATCAATTCGGCTTCAGTCGTGGCTATTCCACTTCTCATCAACTTCAGATGCTGGCTAATCTCATTGAGACAGGATTCGAGCGGAAGCAGTATTATTCCTGGACATTGCGCAGGAATTCGATCGTGTCTGGCACATCGGCATTAAATACAAGATCCTCTACCCAAAAATCACAGAATACTTCAAAGCAATTCTTTTTTCCTTCCTTGATAATCGCACATTAACCGTTAAAGTTCATGACTCCCTTTCTGAATGCAAACAAATTCATCCATGCTGGCGTACCACAAGGCAGCGTTCTAGGCCCCATCCTCTTCAACATCTATATGCACGATATTCCGCCCATTCAAGACAATGTAGTTATGTTATTGCTGACAACACAACTCTCCCGACTCAAAATAAGATCTGAATCAAGCAATAGTGCAGCTCCAGCGAACGACTAATAGAGTCTGCAATTGGTTTTCAAAATGGAACCTTAAACTAAATAAAGTTAAATGTGTAGCTAACTCATTTACTCTAAGAGAAATAAACAACCCTCCGTTGCTAGTTATCAACGAAACTTCCATAAAGTGGAATTCAAAAGATGAACCGGTAAAAACTTAATGAAGGATATGTCTGATTAAAGCAGTTGTTACTTGTTATACGTAAAAATCCAATCTTGTACAGAGTGTACGCTACTCCTATACAAATCGCTTATCCGAACTATGGTAATGTATTAATGTATGATTTGGGGAAACAATACGAAGATGAACCTGAACATAATATAAGTTCTTTAGAATAAAGTATTAAGAATAATAGTAGACGCCCCGTGGTTTATCAGTAATAATCGATTTCATCATGAACTTGAAATGGACTCGGTTCAACAATATACCAAGTAAGTTACAATTAAATTTCACAACAACCTTCAAAATTGTTCAGCTGCCATTCACTACGACCTAGGTCAAAAGAACATTCACACGAGACTAAAGCGGCAGCTACCCCTTTTCTACTAATTTTACTTCTAGCATGACTAACGTGTAGTAAAGATAAAGTTATCAAAGAAGGTTACTCTGTTAGCCAGATATATGAAAAGGGTTTATTTTTAATACTTTTTTTATTTAATATAAGTATAAGCATAGTATAAGCACACTTGAATCTTATTAGAGGTGCACAATCTCAAACAATACACAAACAATTGTTTCGACCTAATCTTGGACTTATTATCTGTAAGAAAGGCTTTGAAATTCTGCATCTCTCCTCTGCGATACTCCTTATTATATAAACCGCAAAATAACATTGTCGTCAACAGGTAACAGTAGTCTAAGTAAACCCAGGCGTGCACATCCAGACTTGATGTATAAAATTTTTTATCTGATAACGGCTTTTAGGCTGGTTTTTAACTGATAATTATAAAAGACTTTAGTGGGAAACATCCTGCTTATTTCTAATATTTTTTATTTAAGTCATTTCGATATTATGAAAGCTACAGGATTTCAAATAGAACACTCTCATCAGCGGTTCTTCTCATATATAAACCGTGAAATAACATTAATGTCAAAAGGTGTTAATACTTTAATAGTTTGTAGTGAATTTCTCATGAAATTAATAAAAAAAAGTCAAGTACTATGTACTTGAGATGGTTAGAAATCCACCTTAAGTTGTGGGTTCTTTCTAGTTGTGATCACTGGACACACACCATACAAGTATAGGAAGGAAACAGGGTACGGCACTCGCAGACTAAAAGTAATTTCTGTCAGTGGTTTATGATCAAGTATCTGTATACAGGATGTCTCAGAAATAAAGGGATTTGAGTTAATGGTAGATAGGTGGAATGGAGTAGAGCAAATTTTCCTTATAAAGTTTGTTCTTCAACTGAATAGTTTTCGAGAAAATGAATTTTAAAGTTTCATTGATTTTCAAGTCCGACTCTGTAACACTAACCTACCTTAATGTACTTAAAAAATGTTATACCATTTGTAGAACTGCGTGCCTTTTAAAAATTGTTATTGTATGTCACGTACAAAAGTAATTTACGATATCTGAACGTCTGCAACGTAAATAAAGTTGTTATTACCTATTAGTAGGTCGAAATATGATCTGCTGTTGTAGGTATGCTTTACTTGTGTTGATATAAACATTACCTAATTCGTTTTATAGAAATTCTAACTGTTAATTGATTTTATTTTATTTACTTATTTCTAAGGATGTCTTGAGATTAAATACAATTCAAATTCATTGAGGTTTTTCAACCTATACTACTACAGCATGTACCTACTATGTTGTAAGAAGAATAACAAAACACCCGGTCACTGTTGTTTAGTCTATCTTTATTTAGGACGCATTTATGTCTTTATTAAACTATAATAACAGTTTAAATAGTAAACATCGTTTTGCTTGGAATAAACTAAATAGAAAGACATCAGCATACTATGTAATATTAAGCTTCACCAGACACCAGGGCCGTCTTCAGTTTGCTTAGTTTTCCGGGTGCCCACAAATTTTTAGTAAAAAATTTTTTTTTAGATAGTGCGGAATTTTATGCATTTTTGGCTTCTTCCATTATTCATATGTTACCCATTAACTCAAAATCCTTTATATTTGGAACACCCTGTATAAGATATACGTATAATAATAGCCAGTTCCGATGTCCGATGTCCACCGAAAAATATCTTGAAAACTAGAAGACTTAGGAAGTTGAAATTTTACAGACAGGTGGGCCTTACCCCAAAGGGGTGCATGAGTATATTTTTAATTCTAAAATCCCGAGGGGGGTCGCAGGGTTAGGCATTTCTCAAAAAATCGTTATGGCTATATATCTCTTGAATGGCGTAAGCTACAAACTTCAAATTTTCACAGATTATACTTGCAACAATTCTGAAGATACTAAAATACAGAAACTACCGACATTTCATCCAGGGCCGGAGTAAGGCAACATTCCAGGGGGAAAAGAGTTTTCCGCAAAAATAACTATCTTGATTGTGAGTAATCTGTAAGAGCTACGTACATACCATCCGGGACTTTTTTGTAGATCTTTTTAAGATCTACAATTCGTTCGCTTACAGTTTGCCTTTATCTCTTATCATTTTTGCAGCGTAATGCGTTTTGTCCCTGTTTGAGCCAATTTTCTTAATTACTTATTTCACACTTACCGTATTACACGACATTCGAAAGATTCTCTGAGCATCTGTATACATAAAAAAACCTTCTCTAAATTAGCATAAAAATATTATGCTAATATAAAGTAGATAATATAATAAAAAACTACATATATAATACACACCTGCCATTTGTTTAAAGTTATTTTGAAAAATGGCAAACTTATGTGTTTTATAGCATTTATTTGATCAAGAAAAGTTTGGGACTTATTAGTAATTACGAAGAAAGGTATTGCTAATTATGAATCAAACGTGATTTTTTTAAATTATGGTTACAATGTTACATGTTAGTATCCTATTGACATTATTATTAAGTCAAATAGAAATTGCATTGTAGTAACACATCCCGAGCTACGAGGAGACACTTGAACAGCGTTGTTCGGTTCATATACAATAAGGAGCGACGCAACATCGGGCGAGTTTATTTCGACTGTTTTAACTTGAACTATTTTTACTTCAGATTTGCATTTAGCAAACTTTGCTACGGAGTTGTTAATATTTGATTTTTACAATGGAGCAACTGACAATGGAAGACGGTAAAGTCTCCCATCGCATTGTATCAATAAGTGGCGATAAGAACTGTCTATTTAGAGCTATCGCACACTGTGTATTTAACAGTTAGACAGTGCACAAGGTGGTAAGAGACCTCATTTTCGGCCACGTGTGCAACAACTGGGAAGAGTTTGAGGTCCTTAGTTCGACTCCCGACGATGATAATTACCTAATTCCTACCGAATACCGAGCAGACATATGCCTCGGTAGGATTTATGGCTCGCTGTGTGAAGTTATTGCAGCTACCCAAATCTTCCCATTTGTATTTGAAGTGTGGAGGGACGGCGGCGGCCTCTTCTATCTGACTCACTTCAGGTTTAAGTTCACCTCCATACAAAAAGGTTACTTTTCTCAGGGAGACCCTCAGAGGGTCACTTTGATGTGTTGGAGAAAATTGAAACACCGGGTCAAGAAGGTTTAAAAGACGTAGGGTCTGTTCGAAAGAAGCACAAAAAATAAGGAAGTCAACAACAATTAGGGGCAAAAAGATTCAAGTCAGAAAGCGAGATAAAGAGACAACAAAGAGTCTGGCCCAAGAGAAGATCGATTTATTGCAATCGAAAGAAAGAGACAAGTCAGGGATAAAAAGAGTGAGGAATCAAAAAAGAAAAGGTTGGAGGATAACAGAGATAGACGTGCAAAGGTCGGAAATAAAGAGGCTGACAGGGAGAGGAAGAAAAATGCTAGAAAGAAAGATGAGAAATCGAAAAAGAAAGGTTGGAAGATCAGAGAAATAGACGTTGAGAGATTGGAAATAAAGCGGCTGATAGGGAGAGGAAGAAAAATGATCGAGAGAAAGAAGAAGAGGAATGAAAAAGGAAAAGATTACGACAAACTTTGTGTACGACGAAATATGCAATTAAGGAATCATGTCTGTTCGTTGGTTCGTTCGTCCGCCAAGGTTATTCAACAATATGCTCAAGTATGCATGCATATAAAGTGGTAATTGTTTACGGTAGGGGTTAAGGACTACTAAAATAGGTGTGAGAGTGTTGGTGGTGGATCCCAAAAATTAACTTTTATAAGTAGAACTGTTTTCTTACTTCGTGGATAGACCAGACGAGTGACATGACCAGAAGGGGACCGTTGATTTTTCAACGGGTATTATGCTAGTATCAGATAAAAACGTTTATCCATTGAGTCTGTGTACAAACCCAGACCACCGTAATATGCGGATGACATCGACACATATTATTATTGTTACGCTTTAACCGAGCTTTCCGATGAAGACACTCTTTGAAATAAGTCTTTCATTAAATAGAGTTTTTTGGTATCGGTAGGAATAGGCTTTATGAATGGCACTAAAAAACGTTTTACAAAATTAATTTCAAGAACGAACTCTGTTAGGTTAGATATTAACTGTTCATTCGGTTATTCATGTGCATTTCTTTATTTATGAAAAGATAGGTCGATATGATTACACACGTCTAGTATGGATTGGATTAATTAGTTGGTTGATTCATGTTACTAGAGTGTATATGCTCTTAGAATCCTATCAGCAACTGAGCAAATTTTATTTTATGGGTTTAATAGCACGAAACGTAAAACTAAATTGAAAAGCAATTCTGAATATTCTTACTTCTGTGATTCCGTGTAATGGTCCATTGTTGTTTTGGTTTTTATTGTTTTCTTTTTTTAATTAAGTGTTCACCTTCTGAAAGAAACAATTAATTTTAGAATTTTTGCAAAAGGTAGATTTATCTCTTAATAAATTGACCCATCCTATTTTGACCACGAAAATAAAATCTCAGCAGGATCCCATCATTGACTGGAGTGATGGCGGTGGTCAAGCGACATTTACCATACAGACAAATTCCCGCCTTCAAACCCAAAAATAATAATAAAAACACATTTAGAATTCTCTATTACGGATTTTATGTTCTTTTTATATTCCTGTTCCTGTTTAAAAATCGGCCATCGTAAAGTTACGTAGGTATAATTAAATCATTTTTATTTTTAGATAATTAATCAATTTTGCAATATACCAACAATTTAAAAGTCACGTTGGTCGAGAAGAGGACAGGAAAAAAGTAAAACAAAAACGAAAATCCTATAATATGTATATGGAACAATCGTTAATAATTATTAAAACAGGTATCACAATAACCCGACACACTGCGATTCTAGCAAGAAGAGTATGATGGCCCCAGGATATTGGTATAATAACGTTGGTATAGCATCTTGGCAAGTGATGATTTCGCTAACAAGGTGCTCACGGATCCAGGGAGGCTGGCCCGTGATAATCACAGGTTATGCTTTGGCCATATTTCAATCTGGGGGGTCTTACGGACCTTAATATTGATATAGCTGTTCGAAATATCATCATCTTTAAATCTCGTTTTTCAATGAGATAGTAAAAATAATGATAGACTCTCTTTACGAATTATAAACTCTTCAAATTATTAAATTCAATTTTTTATTACTCATGCTTCACTCTAATCCAATATTAACAGATTTAAGTGGAAAAATCCTTTTTTTATCAGAAGATTGCTAACTAGGAACCTAAGAATCATAGAATAAAAAACCTAAAGTTTGTTATTTATTTTTTGTGTCTTCTAAGTTTGATTTAAGTTTCATTTAGAATACCTCTTCTTGACATTTTAGAATCAATGGAAGAAATATGCATCAATACTGCTTTCCACCTAACATAGTCATTACTAAAACCAACAATAGGGGTGTACAAATTACGCAGTTCGTGCCTGAGCTATCTGAAGCTATGTAACCTTAGGTTATACCGGTCATTAAAGATAATGGACAAGCCTCTTACACTTTCATCTAAGTGCTAGGGAATTAAGCTTCTTGTGCGAAACTTTCGTATAATCATATATAAATTTTCGTTGGTTTATGTAGGTTTTCGTTTTCTCTTTTTTATTTAGCTCAGTTTACGTAGTTTCTTAATGCTCATATTTAATGATACCAAAGAGATTTTGTAAATTTTATTGAAAGTCGATTAGTTTAATAACTATTGTAAAGAAATTTATTCAATTTAAGTATGCCATCAAAGCAAAACATAGTATTTTAGATGTTTATTTCGCCAAGACGGTACCATAAAACTAGTTTTAAGGTTATGCAAATCGCACATAAAGCATTTGAGTTTATTACGTTTTGGTATATTAACATCTTGTATAATCTTAGAAAGACATTTATTTTTGAGACTAAAACGTTAAATCTTCGTTGTTTTTAAGATATATCTTTATTTGATTGAATTTTGTATACAGTTAACCAATTTTCATAGGTATTGATTTTAAGCTTTCCTGATGCAGCTTCCACTGAAAGCTTCTTGTGTTTGTTTTTTGTGACTTAAATTGGCAATAAATACCTCGTTATGACAATTCAGCTGTTAACTGACAGTGTATTTACTTTTAAGCTGTATAGTCTTGGAAACCCAAAATTCTAATGGATTAGATTCCGTGTCAGATTCGGCCGTTTGAAGATTGGATCGAATATATCCAACTACTATTTATAAGTATATTCAATAGATCCGACCCGAACCGAAGATTATCTAAAATGTATCAGAGTATCAGAATATATAAAGTGGTTTATGTATACGAGAAATAAGCTATTGTGTTTAATTTTATTTGATTCATACTGCATTCGTGTGGTTGTCGATGGTATTGCTTCTACCACATTGAGACTCATTTTAGTACTGGTAATTGACAATGAATGTATTTTACGTACACAACAGACTTTAAAATAAAATAATGTTGGGTTCCTGTAACTTTAGTTATTTCCCACACTTGATGAATCTTATATTATTTAAAATTACGTTTACTATTAGAGACTAGAGTTCCTAAATGAAAACTTTAACTGTGTTATTTTAGAGTTACGACACGGATGTCAGTATCTATCTCTTTCTAGGCCAAAACTAAGCTATCTGAACAGAGGTACTTTTTTCTCTCTTTTTACTTTAGTGACAACATTCAGCAACTGTCAGTTATAAATTATCATTTATTTACTGATTGTAGAAATTTTTAAAACTACTATTAGTACATATATCAATTTTACGGCAGCTTTTAATAAAGTATTAATTGTACCGAATTTCAAATTTATATAGTTGTCATTCTGACAGTTTAATTTATTAAACCAATTTTGATGATTACCAACCTTCTAATAAATATTTTCAAAATATGAAATGTCACTAGGAAGATTTGACATGCGTGACTTAACTCTATATAACACAGAGCTCGGTTCATATTTAGGTACTCTATTAGAGACCAGTTCTTCCCTCTTTATCAATTTAAATATACAATTAAATTTCATGGACATAAGCGCCATCTACTCGCATCTTAGTGAATGTTTAATTAACATAACCTGAAATAGTTTATATTATTTTGCACTATTAGGCATCAGGTGAGTGAGATTTTCTTGTATATATTTTATTAAATGTTAATTTTATATTGACTATATTAATAAATATTTTAGTAATTACATAGTTTCATCCAAATAATCGAATTACATTGGTTTAAGGTATATAAAATAGAAGAGTTGTTTTATATGGCAGCACAAAGCTAACCTATGAACTTTACCTCTTATTTTGGATTTCGTGCTAAGCTGAAAAACCTCGTTTCGTACGTAAACCAGATGGACAATCAAATTCGGTACTAAAATGACTTCTCGTTGTGCGCTTATCTGACATATTTACCTGCTGACTTTGGATACTTTTTAAAATAGGATTTCTACATATAACAGTGGATTTTCTGCTCAATACTTTATTTATTTTTTCACACCAAATACAAAAAAAATCTAAACTATTAATAAAAAGTATTAATTAAGACCAAATATAGTTATTTGTGTATTTAGTGCGCGAAGTGCTACTTTGGTGGTCAAGAATAGGTCTTTCGACGAGGCGTAGCCGTGTCAAAATCCCATTCGAGACAACTAAAGTCATTTCGAGCACGAATTGCACAAAACGTTTTTTCTACAGCATTATTGAAATAACCAAAAAAGTAGAAAAAAATAAAAAAATACCCAGGAAATTTTTATTTTAGCGCAAAGTGGACAGTTACGTTGTTAGTACGGAAACGATATGATCAAATATGCATAAATCCCATAAATGCACGTTGGCAAGTAAACAAAACCATAATGTGGCATTTTGCATACGAAAGTTAACGATCGAACTGTGTGCAGTCATAAGACGATGTATAAACCATATGCTTTGCCATTTAGATAACGCTTCTCATAATATTATGCTCATTTACATAATTTACTCTAATTTACATAATGTATGCGAACGTACTCAGAAATCTTATCTTAATTTAAATAATATATGCAAGATACTCAGAATCTTTATTTTAATGGCTGAATACTAATGTGGTTCTCTAAGAACTTCAATTTAATATATGCTAAGTAGGCGCATTTTATGACCATAGGATGGTATATAAACACCGGACCTCGATGTTATCCTTCAGTCCGAGTTACCACGGGCTTGGGGATAGAAACTGATTGCCAGGCTCATTGTTTAACAATATTTATACATTTTAACAATATGTCGAAGCAGTTTTCGAACAAATATTATTTGCCGAAACCACACGGTTTCGAAGTCACTTTAGCATTATCGAATGTTTGTCTCTTTTCTCCATTATTAAATGCAAAAGCGATACTTCGCAACCTAGAATCAAAAATAACTATTTTGTGCAACCGTATGCGAAGCGGACACATCGCGTACGCAATACAGGAGGACGCGAAATCCAATTTTCCGTTAGTAAAAGTAACGGCCGTGAAGTAATTTAGTGCAGTATGCACTCATTTTTAAATTTTTTTAATACCCTGTCCTCGAAATTTGTTGTACCTTGTCCACGGCCGCAAGCGGCCTCAGCGACAAGTATTCTCTCAGTACGTTAAAAGAAATTTCGCGGACTTGGTATACAAATAACTATAAAAGTGTTTTTTGTCCCGCGCAAGTTTTCAACTCGGCCCTAGAAAAGTTTACGCCGCCCCTGGGGGTTACAAAGTTCAATGCAAACGACCAATGCGTGCTATATCCTCAACGTTAAGAAGAATAGAAACAGAAATCATTCTTACTTATATCACTTGTACCGTAAATGACTATTATAGGTGTAGCTGCTCGGGTCTAACCCAGTAAACATATATTTTTAAATTCAGGATCAAAAACAATAGAAAACAACATTTTCTGATCGGAAAAACAGCAGAAAAACATAGTAACAACTTGATCAACGATTGAATAACTAATAAGACTTGTAAACAAAAATGGTATTTAAGCTATCGTATTATATTATTTTAGTGTCAAGAAAATACTTCATGTAACACACCCAAAGAAATCGATTTAAATACATAAGTAATTAACTAATCAGTGTAATCATATCCACACAGATATACATTTATCTTATGTACACTAATAGTTAAGACAGACCGCTAGTATTATGGACCGTAGGGGAAGGTGTCGTACCTTGGACCGGCCTGTACCTCGGGTCACTTAACGTAGAACAGTATTTTGTCGGCATATTGCATCGCTACTCAAATAAGTGTACTTACGACATCCATATGTAGATGGCATTTGAGTCTGCGCTCCTTATTGCAAGTCGTATGATAGCGTTTTATTATTTTCGGCAGAGTGAAAGTAAATATTACTTCTTAGAGTTATCAGGTAACATCACCTTTTAATGTAAATATTTATCTACCATATCTTGTTGTGGTTGAAACTAATAATTTCGCCATTTATTTATGCATGTATTTTTGTAAAATACCTAACCATACTTTTTTTATTTAACGTAATTCTCATGTGTTACTAAATTGTACCTTGGGTCATCAGCAGTTTTGTACCTCGGACCGGAAGTTTAAAATATTTGAAATATTTGATTTAGAAAAAAAAGTAGGTTTGGTAACAAAAAATTATTAACCTAAGTCGTCCAAAAAGCCCGTCTTTTTGTGAGTAATCACTATATAATATATAAACGTTTGTTCTAGGATATAGTTATTTTTGTATCAAGTACCTAAAATACAGTTTTTTCGGACGAATCTTGCTGTTTACGGACGAGACGAAGCCGAGTCCTGAATAGCAGATGAGTCCGAAAAAACTGCAGTTTAGGTACGTGGCACAAACAACATTTTTTTGTTAAAGCTCCCAAAATTCACAAGAACACATTCAAACCTCTTATTATGGATGATTAATGTGATCAGAGCAAATATTTCTCAAAAACAGTGAGCTTCGCAATGTAATTATAGCAACCAGATTGTTTAATGTAAACACGAAAAAACGTTGAGTTTTTTTTCGCATAAAATGCAGAATCCAGCGAATATTTCTGAAAAAGCAAAGAAAATTGTGTTAAATTTACTTCCAGTGAAGTCTCGTCAACTATATGAAAAGGAGTACGAAGCATTTATTCGATGGAAAGAAATGAACAACATTGTAATTGTAGACGAAGATGCGATGTTGAACTATCTACATGAAAAGGTAAGTACCGCTATACTTTATACATTCAATATTAATAAGTTATTGTCATAAATATTTTCGTATTTTCCTGTTACAGTCGCAAGAAGTAAAACCATCTACACTCTGGTCAAAATATTCCATGATAAAAGCTGTTTTGTCTGTCAAAGAAAATATTGAAATAAACAAGTTCGCTAGAGTCATAGCTTTTTTGAAGCGAAATTCAGTAGGCTACGAGCCCACAAAGTCAAAAGTTTTGACGCGCCAAGAAATTAATACATTTTTGATAAATGCAGACGATGAGCAGTATTTATTAATCAAAGTAAGTTTAAAATCATACTTTAATGATAATATGAATCAGTTTCATATTGTAACTTCGTAGGTTGCTCTTCTCATTGGCGTGTGTGGTGCATGCAGGCGTGAAGAGCTACATTCACTAAAAATCCAAGATATTGTCCAAAAAGACGCAGAATGTCTTCTTATAACGATCCCCGATACGAAGAGCAACATCAAGAGAGTGTTTCCGGTGGTAGCTGAAGGTGAAGCTGCTAATTCTCTTGCATTGTACCAGAAATATCTTCGACTACGGCCAGCGAAAATTGAACACGATTATTTTTTTATTTCCTATCGTAAGGGGAAATGTACGGTACAACGTGTAGGAATCCATTCTTTTGCGAATATGCCCTCTATTGTTGCTGAATTTCTTCAATTACCGAACCCGACCGAGTATACAGGGCACTGCTTCCGGCGAAGTTCTGCGTCCTTGGCGGCAGATGCTGACGTTGATTTAATCTCGTTGAAACGGCTAGGAGGATGGAAGTAAGTTTTATCACAATATTATTGTCTTTTTATTCTAAATAATAATTAATTCCAGGTCGTCTTCAGTAGCAGAGTCATATATAGAAGAATCGATTGAGAAGAAGAAAAAGGTAAGCAAAATGTTAATGGGGGAAAAGAAAACCGAACCATCCAGTACCAGAATATCGGTTTCTACCGCTACTACCACAACATCCAAAGAAATTAATACTATACCCTCGAGCTCGGCTATTTCGTTTGGGGGCAACAGTTTCGAAGGTGCCCAAAATTGTTCCTTTCATTTTCATTTTAGGAAATAAGGATTTAATATGTGTAATAATAATTAATGAATGATTTTAATAGGTATTATAGACTAAATAAAGTTCTTTAATTGTTGTATTGAACTACTGTGCTTTATTTACCTAAACGAGTCCGAAAAAGTTGTCATGGCAACTTTTCGGGACTGAGCCCGAAAAAGACTCATTTTACGGACTCAAATGAATCCGTAAAACAGCTAATTTTGGGAGCTTTAACAAAAAAATATTTTTTGAGATATTTATATTTCTTTAAAGACGTTCAAGCAGTTTTGATAATTTTTTCTGTTTGAATATTTCTGAAGTTCTTGGTAATCTAGCAAATTTATGAATGAAAGTTATGCTGTTTAGTTGATTGCTACCTTATTAATTGATTTTCATTGAAACCCGTGAGATCGGCCCATTTTAGTGATCGATGTCGCATGGAATGACCCTATAAGCACTTCTAGTACGAGGCAAGATTTTTTAACCTAGAACTCCTCATTTAGTATCATCTTCCCTGAGCTCCTCTACTGGTAATATTGATGTCACTGGAAGGCCGATCATCTTTAATGCGGAAATTTTTCCTTCCAAACCAACAGAAAATAGTCCTTCGACGTAGACGATCATTTTTCGACACATTTTGCATATTTAAGCATAGATCAATGGATAAGCTTCGCTTTGAAATGGTAACGAATAACACGAATGTCCTAACCCTTATAGTTATATTTCAAACTATGTAAATAGTTAGTTCAGAGTGCATGATCTGTAGTTCATAGTATACATAAACATTTCTTATCCACTGATCAATTTGTAGTTAAAAACTGAAAATAGTTGCATAACGTATATAATTGATATTGTGGAAGGTATGTTGTAGAACACAACGAAATAATATTGGGAATTTATATCGCCTATAAAGATACCTATTATAGATAGGTTCTCTTTAAATATTCTTTGTTAGAACAGCTAATTTAAGCACAATATCCACCTGTCCAAAAAAGCATTGAAATTGTCAGAAGGTACTGTAACAATATAACAATTTCAGCGTATCACTTGTTCGAGTAATTCTGTATATTTTTTAGCGAGTTAAGGAATTATTTTTGCAACGATCTCTTAACATATCGCACCACATTTTATTCATCGTATATGATTCATATAGCATATACGGATATCAGATAGCTAAGCCAAAAAATAGAAAAGATATAGACATTAAAAGAAGAGTGGTTTTTAAATTGTCCTACAGTGTCTATATCAAGATTGCAGAAGTGGTAATCATTTAGACAAAGAACGACTATTGAGTTTGGCTTCTGCCATATTGAGAACAACAGACTCAACGTTTCGTCCTCAATTGTGGAGAGAAGGCTTCTTCAAAAAATAGATAAAGCGTCTAAGAGAATATCCACATCGAAGCGACGCAAACCCGAAACAAATGGAATACAAGATTTTAAGCAAATTAAAGAAACAATAAGGGCACAATAGCTTAACACGTAAACCACGCCAGTCGTGAACTCTTCTTGGATCATTACTCGTATATATGAGCTTCTTCTAAAGTTATTTGAAATGCTTGAGTGTTTTCCGACTGTTGGAAAAGTTTACTAGCGTATGATTTCTTCAACGTCTTGCGTTCAAATATTTATTGCAGTATTTTTACGAACACGCAAATTAAGTTACCTAAGTAGATCCATGGTTACCATTTACTTGGATTGCGTAATTGATTATGCTTATGTGAATCCTAACCTAACACTAGTTCAATTACAAATTGGAATCTTTGTGGCAATATTTTGTTTAAAGTTATGGTTGAAACAGTTAATTTTTGTTATTTTTGAAGAAATATATCTACAGCGAGTTGAAAGAATAAAAATAAACAGTTTTATCAAGTTAGCCGTGTTTAATATTTTATATTCTTCATAATAGTGTTTTTCTAATTTGCGTTTGTAATACGTTTATTAACGTCTATCAGTAGGAGTCGTTTATGGCTATTTATAAAAGTACACTGTACTTTAATGAATTATAGGGTTATTTAGTTTTTAAGGGTTGGATGGGTAATGCGTGGAATGTGACAACTTCAAACTGCAAGTATCTGTCAAAATTGTCAACCTCCGATAAATTTTTAATTAATATCGTTGAATTGGTTCGCTGTTTGTTGATTGTTACTTACATGAAATTTCACTTGAAGTTATGGTCTATTTTTACTTGGAAAGAAGGTTAGGTTTTGGATATTCCTAATTAGTAACATAAACAAGTCTCGTACCTACATCAAATCTGCTTGGACAAATCAGTAAGTCCAATTCATGTTTGTAATTTTATGGAACTATAAACAAGACACGTATCATCGATTTAATCATCTTTGCTTTTTTTCGCGAATTTCGGGCGGAGTGCAAATTAAGTTGTCTTCGCTTATATTTTATTTATTTGTAACACTAATAAAGTAACAAAAGTAATAACTAATTTATTTGAAGTGACGGATGATGACAAATGATTCAAAAACTCAAGTGGGCGCCGAGTGTTACCAACTGTTACCAACTAACACAAAATTCTCTAGACGACCAAAATATTTTTTTTGTATTAAAATAAGAACAAAGGGGGCGCAAATTAGAAAGAATAGCATAAAATACTCGTTTTATAAGGGCATTGGCGCACTCATCCCATAGAAAAAACTCGCCTGCAGCTCGTTTTCTAACTTGGGATTCGTGCGCCAAATCAACCCTTATAAAACTTGTTCTTTAATATGAAATAAATAAAGATTATTAAAAGTTTCACAGTTTTATTAACATACAACCTGACAATATTGTTTCGACAGCTATGCTGTCATTATCAAAGGTAATATAATTATAAACAAACACGTCGCTAAAGTAGATACAAAAATAGGTAACTAGATAAAATAATAATAATCAGAATTAAATATCTAATACTTCCAGTAACGGAGAATTACTGAGCTCAAGTTGTTCATTCATTAAAGGTACCCTGAGTTTGTGTTTGTATATCTCAAAGGCTTCTAAAATGTCTAATTTGCGTTTGTTATTACAAAAATGTAGGAATTTAATATTATTTTGAGGAGTCATTGTGTGATTTTGTTCTAAAAGGTGTTTGGCGTAATTCGATTTTTCAGGATGTTTATTTTTGTAATGACGTACGTGTTCTTTATATCTTATGTCAAAATTTCGAAGTGTTAGTTTCGCATTCAACGGCATTATACTTAAGAAAGATCATAATAACTATGCAAAATTCCAAATTTCGAATTTGTTAAAAGAGATGTCTTTGAAACAGGACAAAATGTACAACACATCTAACATATCACTTCTTCAATCTATAAAACACAAAATCACAGAGAACAATCTAATTTCTGTTAAAGCAGATAAGGGTAACACTTTGGTAATTCTTTCAAAACATATTTACATACAAAAAGTTAATGAATTTATGAATAAAGAAAATTTAGAAACTTTAAACAAAAACCCAACCACAAAATTCCAAAAAGAAATAAAACAAGGTTTAGAAAACTGCAATATCTGCTTTTCAGAATTAAAAAAGCAACAAATCATTAATAAAATCCCACAAATACTTAAACTATATGGACTAGTCAAAACACATAAACAGAATATGCCAATAAGACCAGTTGTATCATACATCAATGCACCTAATCACATTTTATCCAAAAAACTGAACCAGATTATTAACACGATAGGTTACAAATCGAAATACTCTGTTAGAAATTCATTAGAATTAATAGATAAGCTGCAAAACATACATCTTCCACCACATTCAAAACTTGTTAGTTTTGATATTTGCAACATGTTCTCCAGAATACCCCCACAACAATGGATTCCTTTATTAGATAGTTTCTTGATCAATAGTAATATAGAATTAGTTAAAAGGTTAGAGTTAATTCAATTATTTGACCTTTGTATAAGTCAAAATTATTTCACTTTTAATAACATAATTTATTTACAAAAAGATGGTTTACCTATGGGTAATTCTCTAAATCCTCTATTAGCTAACATATTTATGGACAAGTTTGAAGATCGAATATTTGAATTAAACCTCTCTAAACACATTATCTTCTGGTTTCGTTATGTGGATGACATTTGAGCTTGTTTTGACAGTTCTTTTGAGGTTATCAATGAATTTTTAATTCTTATTAACAGTATCCACCCTAATATAAAATTTACACTAGAAACAGAACAAAACAGGGCTATAAACTTTCTAGACTTAAATATCAAGATTAACGCAGACAATCTATTTGAATTTTCCATATACAGAAAACCAACACAAACAGACATAACAATACCAAATGAATCTTGTCACCATAATACACATAAAATAGCAGCCTACAGATCATTAGTACACAGAGCTTTAACTATTCCACTAACAAAATCAGATTTTAGCAAAGAGATATCAACCATTAAACAACTAGCACATGCAAAACTTTATAATCCGAACATGATTGACACTTTAATTAAACAAAAAGATTATAGGTTAGCTATCAAAAGAATATATCCCATTGACAATCAAACAGAAGACACAAATTACATATCTATACCATATTTTGGAAAAATATCAGAAAAAATTGCACATATACTAAGAAAAACCAACAATTATAAAATAACATTTAAAACCAACACTAACACTTTTTCATTTTTATTTAATGCTAAAGACAGAACACATGATATCATGAAATCGGGCATTTACCGTTTAAATTGTTCTTTTTGTAGTTCGGTATATATTGGACAAACACTTCGAAGTTTTGACATAAGATATAAAGAACACGTACGTCATTACAAAAATAAACATCCTGAAAAATCGAATTACGCCAAACACCTTTTAGAACAAAATCACACAATGACTCCTAAAAATAATATTAAATTCCTACATTTTTGTAATAACAAACGCAAATTAGACATTTTAGAAGCCTTTGAGATATACAAACACAAACTCAGGGTACCTTTAATGAATGAACAACTTGAGCTCAGTAATTCTCCGTTACTGGAAGTATTAGATATTTAATTCTGATTATTATTATTATTTTATCTAGTTACCTATTTTTGTATCTACCTTAGCAACGTGTTTGTTTATAATTATATTACCTTTGATAATGACAGCATAGCTGTCGAAACAATATTGTCAGGTTGTATTTTAATAAAACTGTGAAACTTTTAATAATCTTTATTTATTTCATGATTATGGAGTTCCACAAAGTAAGACTGGAAACAATAAACAATGTTCTTTAATATACTATTTTTAAATCATTATATTAAAGCATTTGTTTATTAGCAATTGTTTTTCATCAGGAATAAACATTAAAACAAATGAAGCATTTGCGAAGCTATTGAATTTAAGTTTGACATTTTAAATCAGATTTAGGCTCAATAACTATAGGATTTCAAAAAAGCTAAATTCTCATTAGAGAAATTATTAAATGAATAACGAGCAACATAAAGTTCAGAACCAATAAAATGCTTGTAAACTTTCAAAACAATTCAAAATTCCTGTATATAAAAAAATTCAGACATTTGAATGTTATCTTCGTTTAGTAAATTGAAAATCATAAACATGATTTAAAATTTAAATGAGTCTAAAAGGAGATAACACCCGTTTGAGAATGACACATTAAATTTTTTTAAATATAAATCATAAATGATTAATAGATAACAAGATTAATAGTTTAAATATTTTCTTTATTTAAATTAAACATTAGGGATTAAACCTTATATTTCTTAGTGATATACATTCTGCATGCTAAATAGAAGCCCCAATGAAGACTAATTAATTTTAGACGACTAATTTAAAATTGAATCGGAAGCCAACTTCAATTAGCAATAATACAAAGGACAGTCAGGGAGACAATCACAAGTTCGTAAAATATTTATTTTAGAATTTCACTCTTCAATAAACCGAATTATTCAAATATTAAACATTTTTAAAATTAACATAGTAAACATTAGTATGATAGTAAACATTAAACAACTTAAATATTAAAATATTAGAAGTTAAATTGTCTAATTTATATAGTTTAAATGGTCTAATTATAAATAAAATACTGTATGGCACAACAAACTTGATGTCATTTTATACTCTTATTGTTCACTTTTACAACAAATTCTAGTTTACTTACCACACCCACTGACGATCCTATGAAGCCACGCCCATCAGGATCACGCATTGCACTCATCTGCAGAAGCGTCCCTAAGGTAGAACAGCCGCGTGTATGCCCGGGGCCCCGGGAGCTAGTGGCGCCCCGCACCGAGCTACCTTATTTTAATCAACAACCCAATATATACCTTACGCATTAATAAAATTGTCTGAGAGACCGATATTTGATGAAAGTTCTTATGCATAAAGCTAAAGTTTACTTTTGAAATGAAGCGCACTAAATTTCCAAATGGCTCACCGTTTGAACGTTTTTATAAACGGGCAAAGCTGAGACTTTTGTAATGGAATAGTCCCGCGACGCTGGCCGCATTAAAACTAGTGATGGGGATAGTGGGAAAATCCCGCTCGTCCGGCCCATCTAACAACACTGCTTAGATCCGCACCGCATTCAATGACGGGGGCGCGTTGCACCGCAAGCACTCCGAGAACACTTTATTGTATTAAAAATTAAAGATTTTATTTATTTATACATATTTATTATTACACGATATCATGAGATTGGGCATTTACCGTTTGAATTGTTCTTTTTGTAGTTCGGTACATATTGGACAAACAGTTGGAAATTTTGACATAAGATATAAAGAGCACGTGCGTTGTTAGAGAAATAATCATACCGAAAAATCTAATGACGCCAAATACCTTTTAATCACACAATGACTTCCTAAAATAATATCAAATTCCTACATTTTTTGTAATAACAAACACAAATCAGACATTTCAGAAGCTTTCGAGATATGCAAACATAAACTCAGGATACCTTTAATAAATGAGCTCCGTAATTCTCCATTACTGGAAGTAACGATATTTAATTCTTATTATTTTGTATTTACCTAAGCGACGTGTTTGTTTATATTCATATCACCTTTGATAATGACAGCTTAGATGTCGCAACAATTGTCAGGTTGGTTATAATTTAATAAATATTGTGAAACTTTTCTTTCTATCCAAATCCAAAAGGCGGAGCTGCTCATCTGGTTCATGTTTAGTCCAAGGTTGCCTAGTTATTTGCCATAGTGCTCTGCATTTTTGCCGGAGTGATTTCGCATTTCCAGGTCCTAGCATTTTTAACAATTGCTGTTCACCAACGCCGACTTTAGCAAAGCTGGATAGAGCGTTCAATCTGTTGTAATAACTGCAATCAGTTTTTTTCTCGCATTCAATCCAGTCGCTGTTTGGTGTAATTCATTTTCTTGGCATATTCTTATACCAGACTGAAACAGTGCTTTTTTCAAATGGATCCGCATGAAAATGCACTTAAAAATAATTGTTCTGTGATAACAGTAGAGCCCCATCATCCCAGTAGTTTTCTAAACAGTTGCACTGGACAGGGCTAGATATTTTCAGGATTAGGGGCACACTATTTGCTATCTGCACATTTTCTTTAACCATCTTGACATGATCTTCAAATGATTTTACACATTGACAGAACTGAATACAATATTGTGATCAATATTGTATTCAGTTCTGTCAATTGAGTTGGCATCTGTGTTAGTTTTTTTGTCTAGTAATAGCTGGTGTACATTTGGTTGCTTCTCTACTTCACTTCGTATGCAGAAACATTGTAAAAGCTTTTTAGACCTTCGTTGGGATTTTCTCTGTCCCAGACTGTCATCATTTTATAAATGTCGGTTTTGCTTAAAGCCAGCAAGATTTTTTCTTTTATCTGATCTTTCAGTTGGTAACTGATAAGTCGATAAGAACTTTTTGAAGGTGCAGTGGCAGAGTATACGGTAACAATAAGATTCAGTTTTGCATAAATCGGCGTAGAATTTAAGAATTGCAAGCATTTGCAGATTTGAAATTCCTTCTGTGAATTAGATTAACGATTAAATAAATAATTACTAATAAAAAGATAAATGTACAGCAAGGTCGCTATAGTTGACAATCCGATTAACCTCAAAAAATATCTTTTACTATAACACGTTTACAAAGTTAATTTTGCAAGATTGTTTTGGCCACAAACAGTGTCAAAGATCAACTATGTTTTAGGGTCAGTTTTTTTGTGACATTGTTATTGTATTAAATTAATAAGTAATTGAATATTATTTTTTTAAATAACAAAATATTAACGGAAAGTCGAAAAACACGTATTACAATGTCCAATTGTAATACTCGTATTTTGCGTAACTCGGCTAGCGGCTCGTTACGTAAACTGAACTCGTATTACAATAATAGTCACTGTCTTCAACACTTGTTTTTCAATATGCTATTTAAATTCGCCACTACACTATAATTACAAATAAAAATCCTACTAACGGCACTTTTTACCATTTTCAATCGTGCATACATAATGCCACAGTCACAGCAGGCCATGGAGGATGGAAGAAAATATCACCTTTAACCCCGTTTGGTAGTGGAAGCTCACGAACGTCAACGCGGTAGGTCCCATACAATATTTAATCAGAACAATTACCAGAATGATATTGTCACACACTACTTTTATTCCTTCTTTTTACAACTTGTAGTATTCAAATTACATCCAATTATATGCACATATTTCGCATTATAAATAATGATGCAATGTTTTAACTGTTGTCTGTCAATTTCAATTATGACATCCTTAACAAGAGGTTAATAGAGTCAGGGTTTATGTTTTTTAATTTCTTATATTTCTATAAAATGCTTGTATGTATAAATAAAGAATTAGATCCCTTTTTTATACCACACGATTATTTCCGTCTAAAAATGTGTGGTATCGCAAAAACTAAACCCATTTAGTGGTAGTGGATCTCCTCTTCTCTCCTATATCATCAAAAACAATGAAAAATAAAATTCAATTTACTTGGTGTAGATGGATAGTAGCAAGCCGCTACGTTAGTTAAAACAAAAGGCGGCTAACAGGCAGGGCTACCACCCACAGAGACAGACCACTAACAAATGGGGCTCACCATGCAGCCGCCACTATGGCACCAATCTTCTATAATCACATAACTTCTTACGCTGGATTTTTTTGTTATTAATAAGGATATTAATATTTTGTTGTGACATTCATTTTCTAATTTAGGGAAAATTTCGTGCCATTTACACTTTAGTGTTAGAAATATTTTTTTATTAGACGTTTCCGGAAAAATGAGAAAATATTTATGTAAGGTTTATTTTTTTCAATCGCACTATTAATTATAAATAGTATTAATTGCACCAAAATTAGAAAAACTTAAATTATGTGGAAATTTAAGTAGCGGAAATAAATAAAATTTATGTTTTTGTCTCTCGGGGATTTCCCGACTTTAAACTGTAGTTAACAGCTAAAAGGTACCAACAGTGTGAACAAAAAATTGTTTTTTTTTTTTTCAAAATCTACAATAAAGATTATTTGCTAAAATAATTTACTATAAAAAGATTTAGAATTTTTTACTTGTAATAAAATGCATTTTTAAATTGTTTTTGTTTAACAATTATTTACTTTTATTGTAATAGTCTCATTCAATTCATCACTTGCTATTTTTCGATTTTCTCCTGAAACTGAAAATTCGGAGTTCTTTTTTCAGCAAAAAACAAGTGAATATTTCTTATAGCACATTTCGCCATCTTCTGTCGGATAGAACAAGCAAGGCCTATGCTATTCGATTTTCAGCATTCAACTGTCTACAGAGTCCTCCTTCTGTTACCGACAGAGATATTACAAAATTTTATTCATCGATCAGCTGATAAATGATAATGTTACAACTCAAGTAATTTTATATAAAAAAACTTTATTAAAATGTGAATTTTAGATAAGAGACTTAACCTAAACTACATTTAAGATCGGTAAGTTTCAAATTATATTATTGTTAAACTGTTAAGGCTGCCTTCTTTTGTTGTTAAACAAAATAACAAATGTGTGTTTTGTTCTCATTGTCATTAGCTAAAATGCTTTATAAATTAATATTCAATACATTTTCCGCTATAATAGTCATTGTCACGTTTTTATTAGTAGACATTACGGTGGTGGGATTTACAGTTACCTATAAATAACAACAATTGAAGTGTATAATAATTTCCCTAGCTAGGCATTTGTTTCATATTTATTACTCTTGTTTATTGTTTTTTTTTGTGGTAATAGTGATTCTATTTCGTAGTAATTTCATTTGTTTCTAAGAATTGAACGACTTTGTACAAAAAGGAATCAAACCAGTAACTTAATAGTAAAATGATGATCAAAGTAGACCTTAAATTAAAAATTTCTAATTACTTTGGGGTTGGTTTTCCTTGTGAAAGATGCAAGACATATTAATATTAGTTTACTATAAGCATGAGCAATAAGTTGCATTAATATTGTTTTAAATATATGTTTTTGAATTAATTGGAGATATTAACTATTTTTTTCCAATGGCTCTAAAATATTTTATTGATTCACCTACAAACTATTTTTTTTGCATGACCTATGTATAATATAACGCATGTTCATTTAAATTCGTAATCTAGCAACCTTTGGAATTTTAATGAAAGAAGACAGAGCGACAGATATAATACGTCGCAGATAGAGACAGGCAATAATCCAAAGGTTGCTAGATTACGAATTTAAATGAACACCCGTTATATGCTCTACTTCCTGAAAAGTGGGAGTAAAGTAGCTCTTTTACTCCCTAGGAAGTAAAGTGTTTCCATGACAAACGTGTGATCTCCCAGCGTGTTTACAGCCTTCAATTGTCAGTATGACATTTAGCAATATTTTCGAAAGTTACGGGAATTTTTGCGTATAAAACTAGCGTATATATCACGGGACTATACAGTCTGTTTGATTTAAAGCGCCCAGCTTTGTAGCAACTTTATTTTCAGTCAAAAATGGCATAAAATCCTCTATGTTCTGGTTCAGAAAATTTTGTATTTACTAAATCAGCGTGAGCGTGATAAAGTCATCGAACGTTTTGTAAATTACATGATAGGTATTTTTTTACTGAAATCGAGAGTATTGTGTTAATTTTCAACCATATTAAATATTCATACTCTTACATAAGAAAATTCTCGAGATAAACGTGAAAAATGATTTACGACTAGTAGGCTTTGATTTCTGGTTCTAGCAAACTTAGGTAAATAACGAAACTTTAGTTGTACCAGTGGCGTATTCACAAGTTTTTCTCGGGGGGGGTGGGTACTCTATAAAAACTCCGAATCAAACTTTAGTTGTACCAGTGGCGTATTCACAAGTTTTTCTCGGGGGGGTGGGTACTCTATAAAAACTCCGAATCAAAATATTGAAGATTTTGACATAAATGACCTGGACTATTAAAAAGAATCGAGGATGGCCCCATCCGAGGGTGGATAGGCAACCTCGCTACGACCAGTGAGCAACTGGGAGCAATTGCTGTGCAATTGCGCGCTGATTGAGCGTATCTCAATTACTTCCTCCCAAGGGAAGGAACATGGGGGTATGTTAACACGGGAACCCCACGTAAAACATTCATGTAAATCCATCCCGTTAGCCCCAGCACCCCTAAATATGCCACTGAGGTTTTCTGATGGTCTTTAATCTTCAATAAGGGAAAATGTAGACCAAAACACTACAAAAATAAATAGTTGATAGAATAAATTGAAAAACTTATTTTAGAATTCCGCTAATAGATAGAGAGCTGCCATAGGAAATGATTGATATTGCAATGGTCACTTTTGCACTAAAGTGTAAATAATATGAGAAAGTGCATTCGATTATAAACTTTGGAGACTCATTGTTCGTCTGAACAATGATTCAAACCACGTCTGAACAAACTACGTCTGTGGTTCTTGGATATCATTAAATAAAACATAAATAATGTCTTAACGTTATACTAAGATTAGAAAACTCATTATATAATTAAAATACGATAAATCAAGTTGGAATAGTATATCTTTATTAAAGTATAACAGTTTACAATATTAAATACAAATTAGGATGGTAAAAGGAGATCTTAGTCAAAGGTCAACCTGAAAAGGAAAATTATGTATATTAGTTAAGGATATTAATGGATCAATAATAATGCAAAATTGAAATTTTAAATAAAGAAATTAGTTTATCATGACTATAGTGATAAGCATTGTTATTGAAAGGGCTGTAAGAATGATCATATCAGGGTGATATTTCTGATGAAAATAAATATAACAAGTAAAATAAATGAACTAGAGGTTTCTCAGAGAGATTAAGAATAATGAGTTTTGTTTTGATGAAGATGAATTTGTAAAAAGTTCTTGAAAAAAGATTATAAGTTAATAAATATTAAAGGAAAGTCTAGTGTTTTATTAAAAAAGAAGAGTGAAGTGTAAGAGTTGAAAGAAGAAATATAAATTATTAAAATAATATTAAAAGGGGAAACATAGAAGAAATAAAAGAAAATAAAACATAAAGGGGAAAAAGTTAACACAAATAATAAGAGATAGAAGAAATATACAGAAGAGTTGAAGAACAGTATTTTAAGTGGTTCATGGATAAGTAAAGAACCATAAGGGTGAGACAATTTAAGAAAATCATCAACAGTATTTACTGAGGTGTGGAAGAATAGTAGTCTTCAGCAGTTCCTGTATCGGAGGAGTACCATTAGGGTGAGAGGCCATTTTCAAGATTCATATAAGATACTTACCTGAGGTGCTGAAGAAGAATAGCCGTAATTAGATTCCTGTCAAAGAAGATAATCACAAGTAACTCATACAAAGGAAGTATAGAGTTCACCTACCCATCAAGGACAGATTGAAGAGTTATAAGGTTTGGTGGTCCATCATCATAAAGTACAGAAGGTGTGGTCTGCAGATCCTGTACAGCTGTCGTCGGTGTTTCATTGATGATGATTGAAAATTGTAAGAAGGGTGTGTGCAGTGAAAGTGAAGTTATAGAAGAGTTCAAAGGGATTGGTATGTCAGTTGACCTACTTGGAAAAACATCCATTGCAGACTTGACTGAAGGAAGGAATAATTGTAAGTTGACAGGGTAAGATTTCTTTCTTTCAACATCCTAAACAAAAGAGTGGTAAATAAAGAGATTAAACAAATATTTAATTTTATGTTATGCTTACTTGATCATACATACTTTAATTTGGGAACTGTCATGTATGACATTGCGGGTATATGTGTCAATGGTTGTCACTAACCCCACTTTATTTAATGAAATTCAATAACAGCAATAAAAGTAAAGTTTTTGGATCATTTAATAAAAGAACCCAAAGTTAGATGATCGCATTTACAGTCTCATATTAATAACATTAAATAAAATTAAACATCTATAGTATTATATAAATATATATATTGCTGTGGATTTTAGTGTCTAGATTTTAGAAATTTTGGAAATTTTTGTAAAATTTTAAAATCTTTGTTAAAAACTAACACTTTAGAAATATTTTATCAACTTTTCCAGTTAAAGATATTTTTAAGTTATTTAATGGTGTGTCATTGATTATACAATCAATGTGTATACTTTTTAATAAGGTTAAATAATACATGTTTCTTTATTTATTATCAAACAGTTACTCACCAAATACTTAAGTATACGTAACATCCAGTTGTGCGCAAGTTATTGTTATTATATAATTCAGTTATGATTAATTTTCAAATGTGTATATCGACGGGTTATGTGATTTTTTAAAGGTTTTTGTTCATGTAAATAGATCATTATTATTTCAAATGTTGTGTAATAGATGTGTCACTGTGACACTATGTTATAATCTGCTATTATGTTTGTAAATAGTATAGTCATTCTATTAGATGGTAAGGTGACCTCAAATTGTGTAATATAATTATGTAAATAGTATATAAGTTTAGAAAAACATAATTTTGGACACTTCCTGACATAAAGCGACGCAGTAAAGTCGTGTAAGAAATATAGTAAAAATGTAAATAGACACTTCCTGACATAAAGCGACGCAGTAAAGTCGTGTTAAAGACAATAATACTAATGTAAAGGAACAATTCCTGATATACGACGAACGAGAAAGTATGTAAAGTTGAGTTCACTAAATAAGGCGACAGTGTAAAGTCGTAAATGATAATATAGTACAAATGTAAATAGATAGTTAAGTTGATTGGTGAATTGAATACGGCGAAAGTGTATAGTTGTTATAAAGTGTAAGAGTGTTTATAAGGTTTAAAGGAACCACCTGCAATTTTCAATTTAAAAGTTCTAGCTAAAGTTATTGCTAGTCAATAAATCTACGTCAAAACCATAAATCGGTGTTTTATTTATTTAAACACATAAACAAAGATTCTTTGAACAAGGGAAATAGTACCCGCAATAAATTAAGACAAAAGTGTATTACCAAAGGTGTTTAATCAATAATCAAGTGTGTGGATGGTTTTATATGGGAAATCCATGCAAAAGGAAGTCAACCGGAATTGGAAACCAGCACTGGGACAACATAAAGTGACCTGCTCTGCCAATAGGAATTGGGAAAGGATATAGTAGAAAGGAAGAAGCATCGCTATATAAAAGGTAGGAAGTTATTTCCTTCTGCATTGGTATCTTGTGAAAGAAAAGACAATTTGTGAAGTGTAATTAAGTGAATTGAACAATTTTAATAATAGTTAAACTTAATTAAGATTTCAATTTTAAAAGTGATTTCAATTTCAATTTGTATATTTTTAAAACCACAGGAATCCACATTCGCTTTGAGATGAGTTTTTCTTATTAATTTTAATTCAGTTATTTTAAGTTATTTAATTGGCGCCCAACTTATTATTATGTAAACTTGATTTAGTCAAGAACTCTCGTAACATTGTTATGTAACTAGTGCATTATTTAAAACTATTAAAAAGTATTTTTGAATCATATAAGAATTTATAAAAGAGGGAGTTGAAAAGCATTTCCAAAGTACAGTTTTTTTAAAATCAATTTATTTATAAATCAATTATCTACAATCTAACAGCGATCATTCGTTATTTGAAAGTATTTGATTAAATTGAATATAAAAACAATATTTTATTTTTAATTAGCCAAATTCGTCGAATATATTTAAGTTATTGCTTACTAAATGTGGGAAAAGTTCAAATTTTTGCTTTTATGCGAATTCACCGCATAAAAATATGGTTTGTCCCAACGTGGGGCAAAAGAAATCAAAAAAATTTCCTTTTATGCGAATATATATATATATATATATATATATATATATATATATATATATATATATATATATATATATATACATACACACACACAGTTTGAGCGACCCTGAGATTAAAAGGTATTCTTTTAAATATAAAACTAATAATTAACAATTAAATAAGAATAAATAAAATTTTAATAACATCACAATATGTATTGATGCATTGCATTAGTGTAGTGGAAGGGCCACGTGACATACTTTTTACCACTTGATTTGTTTTTGCTAATAACTTTTTGCATCATAAGGGATACCAAACCATGATTGCCGAAAGCATTGGAGCGTCGTGCATGTGTGCCAGACCGCCAGAAAGACTTTAAAGGAGCGTCCTCTGCAGGGCGACGGAAATGCAAATTTCTTATGGTCGTATTCTTGTTCCTCGTTTTCGCTATGATAAGATAAACCAGTGAAATAAAACTTTAACATTTCATGTATCATGAAGGATATCAGATTTAAGCTTTGCTTTGTCCACGAGAGCTACTGTGTGCTAGTAAGTGCTGCTATGTATTTTTGAAGTGTATTATTTAATACACCTGAATAAAGGATACCAAGGATAGCAAAGAATACCAAACCATAATTGCATGTGGGTGTCAGACTGCCCGAAAGATTTTAAACTAGCAACGTCTGCAGGGCGACTGAGATCCAAAGTTCTTATGGTCATATTCCTGTTCTTCGTGTTCGATATGATAGACCATCAGAATAACTGAGTGGATTAACTGTCAAAATCTAAGTATTTTGATTCGGAATTTAAATACGCCACTGGAACAACTAAAGTTTCGTTATTTACCTAAGCTTGCTAGATCTTTCTGTTTTATTCATCGGAGAACCAGAAATCAAAGCCTACTAGTCGTATATTATTTTTCACGTTTTTCTTTAAAATTTTCTTATGTAAGAGCGTGAACATTTATTTTGGTTGAAAAGAGAACATAACACTATCGATTTCAGTAAAAAATAACTATCATGTAATTTAAGAAAGTCGATGACGTCATAATGCTCACGCTGATTTACTAAATACAAAATTTTCTAAACCAGAACATAGAGAATTTAATAATATTATATATGATTTTTACTATTTCTGACTGAAAATAAAGTTGCTTTAAATCATAACTATAATCCCTTGGGAAAAGTAATATATTACTACAAGAAAGGTTCACACTGCTTATGAAAATCGTTTAAAAAATAAAAATTATTGAAAACCAAAAACTATTTACTTAAGTTACAATTAAGCTTGGTTACAACTAAAGCATCCGTCTCATCTGCATATCGACGTTATTATATCTAATCAGCCAGGCCATGCTGGCGGACCATAGTACCGAAAACGACGCCATATTGTGGCGAAAAAAGCGCGAAATTGTTTATTACTGATGTTAATCTATGTTAAATTTAATTGTCCACATTTAGTTTAGGTTTTTTACATAATTGTTCTAAAAACCCTAAATTGTAATATGCCAAATACATAAACTGCGATTTTAATTTGCTCATTATTAAGTTTCACTCTTTGTCTCAATATGGCGTTGATTGCGGTACTCTGATCTGCCAACTTGGTCTGGCTAACTAAATGTAGCGACTGTAAATTTTGAGTCTATATATTTTATTTGCGCGTTTCAATGACCATTAACATCATCTACAAATTCAGCAGTTAAGAGTATTCCACACTCTGTGATACTGTTAAGCAAAGAATAGAGAGGATAAGAATGGAAGGCTAACTACCTAAAAAATAATAACGCCATCTAGCGTGTTGGATGTTAACTGATAGGAAAATGATTCTATTTTGACGTAAGTTTGCATGCTATTGATACGTGTTGATCAAATAGGTTAAGAAAAGTAAACATTTCGCGGTTAATATCACTTGTTAGATAGATCCTTTTTATGGAAAGTATTATATATTGGTTTTTTGATGTATTAAAATTTTAAAAATGTCTAGCGATTATTACATCATCTTTACGTGTCACGTGTTAACTATTATTGTAAAATCAGGTCGGATTTTACATATAGTTTTTATGGAGCCTTCAATTCGTATCCTCTCTATTCTTTGCTGTTAAGATTAAAAGTTACCTCGCTCTCCCTTTATTAACTGTTTATATTACAGTATATTAAAAAACAAGTTTTATAAGATATTATTTTAGCGTACGAGTCTAAGTTGAATGGACAAGTGCGTTTCCATGAATTGTGAAACATGTATTCTATACTATTCTTTCTATTTATTTTGGTTCTTACATGTAAAAAAAGGTATAGGATTTGTATGCACTTAAAAATGCTGAAATATGCATGCACTTATGCACTATAAAAACGTGAAATATGCACTTAAAAATCATGAAATATGCGTTTATTAGAAATTTTTAATAAATATATGCACTTTCATTATTAAAAAAACACCTGTTTAGCGTTATTTACATTTTATTTACAGAAATTATTTTAATTACACATCCTATGCAATAATTTAATTAATTATATTTTCTAAACATAGAGCGTTACAGTTCACAATGACGTACATTTTTAAATTTTCAAAAGTAAACATATGCCTATTATCCCTAAATATTGTTTTATATTTTGAGAAACTCCGTTCCACATCGCAAGACGTAATTGGGGCATACTTAAAATTGTTTAATTTTACAAGCGAATAATGTTTTAGCTCGTCTAAAATGTCTTGGCCAGATAAGGCATCGTTTATGCTTTTAATTAAGTGAAAACCAGGATTTTGGTCTATAACGGATTTAAATTTTTGTTTTATAGTCTTTGGCCCTTTTACTTTATTCAAAGAAACACCTAACAATTTTACATGCTCAAGAGATTCATCTAATGAATTCCCTGACTTTCTAATTTCTGAATTACTTTAGCTAAACGTACAAAATTTGTTAAAACAAACAATAATTCTGCCCTCACCTCCTTAGTATTAAAAGCATCCTGTGCGCTTTGTATGCATAGTGCATCGTGTTTATTAAGTTTATTTACAAATGCTTTAATAATATCAAAATAAGTTGCATAATATTCTGCTGCAGAAAGCCAAGTACCCTACCTTGTTATTACAGGCTCAGGTGGGAGAGGCACTTCTTGAGCAGTTTCCCTAAATATTTGTATGCGATATGGAGCATTACAAACAATATTTTTTACATCTGAAATTATAGAGTTTATGTTAGGATATATTTCCCGCACTTTTTCCGCAACTCTATGCATTGCATGGGCAAGGCAAGTTAAGTGGATCATTTTTTCGTACAGAACTTGTAAGTCTGCTCCAGCCTTGATCATGTACGGTGCCGCGTCGGTAACGGACAAGAGTACTTTGTTGTACTGTATGCCGTCCGGTCACAAAATAGCCATCGAATAATTAAACAATTTTGCCACAGAACAATGATTGGTGCTCTTGAAAACGTCCATTGCTAATAGATGGGATTTGGGATTGTTCTCCGTATTTAAAACGCCAATTATAACGTTAGCCACGTATCTGAAAACAAAAATTTGATTTTTATTTTATCGACCTACATAATTAGTCGGTTACAAACAATTAGCGCAAAACAGTTATTTAAAAAAATTATATTTTAATCAAGCAAAAATATTGTGATTAAATACATATGTAACTAACAAAATAGAAAATAAAACATCCGTAAATTGCTCTGCTGTCTTTAATTAGTTAAATTTTACTAACAAAACGAAGGAAATGAAGTTTCTATGCACCTTCCAGTAGTGTCAGTAGATTCGTCAATAGAAACCCATATGTAGTTATTCGCTACATGTTTTCTAATTGATTTTATGGTCTCTTCGTATAAACGAGGTAAATAATTTTTCCTGAGTGTAGACTCGTCGGGTATTGGCATTTTTGGAATTTCTTCCAGAAAATTACGAAATGATGAGTGATTAATTTTACTTAACGGGATATCTGCAGCCACTAATGCACTACATAGTTGTTTATTAAATTCGATCAATTTGCTGGACTCACCGCGCGAATTATTAAGGTACCCCGGTAACAATGTTTGTTTTTTTGATTTCAGGGCAACACACTTTTGATGTCGAACCGTGTTCAGATGTTGTGTAACTTGAAAGCGTTTCGTTGCAGTCACTTTATCGTCGGACACTGTACAATACAATACCTTATCGTCAGTTGTAAGAACACTGAATTCCTTAACATAACTTCGAAGTGTAACAGACACAGACCGTTTTTTTTACCCATCTTTACACTCTAAAATTTCAAACTGAAATGCAGTTTGCAATTTCTGAACTGTCTTAATTGAAAGATTACAAGATTAGTAAACAAAAGTACAAGCAAATTTTTCTATGGTCAGGAAGTTGTCAAAGGGTCTTTGGAATTTCCTAATACCTATTTATCACAATACTGCAGGATGTAAGTATTTAAATTTTAGTTGAAACTTTTTCTTAGAAAATATTAACAAGTACACAGATGGTTAAGGCAGTAAAATATTTTAAAGCCTAGTATATAACAATAAGCTTAAATTATGGGTTTCCCTTAGACTCAACTAAGCCGCCCTTGGTTGGTTGTCTAAAATGTTAAAATTATTTAAAAAATATTAGAAATTTCATAATTAAAGCATGTAAAACACTCAAAAAGTGGTAAAATATGCGCACTCGTTCAAAAAATGCTAAAATATGCATGAATTTATAAAAAAACACCTAAATATGCATTTATATGCACTTTCAAATTGACATATGTGATTCATATCTGGCTTAAACATGTAGAAATATAACTCTGCATATGTTTGCTATAAGCAGAAAAAACATGCAAATGCATAGAAATCCTATACCTATTAATTAGCAATGCATCGAAGATTCGATTTCGCTTCGGTATTCGGCAGATTCGGCCAATTTTAAACAGAATCGATTTTGGTCGAAGCAGTGTGAAAAGCTTCGGTATTCGGTCGGCCGAAGCGGATTTTTTAAATTTTTTTTTGTTGCAATCTGACTCGAGTGCATTTTAACTGAAAAACTCATTATTTAGCGTTAACCAAAAAAATCTAAATTTTTAATATTTAATATGTATCACCATTTATTTAATCTTAGCATTTCAAGCATTTATTTTGAGTCTGCCTAGATGTTGACGCAAAGGGAGCGTACATATATTGTTCCTACTAGAAGTTCAACAATAAATTGAAGATTCTGGGCCAAAGAAATCACGAGGGCAAAAATGTAAAAACGCGCTCGACTTTGATTGCTTAAGGAAAACCTACTTTTTATCCATCACAACCTTCTTAAATTAAATTTTAAATACTGAAATGTTTTTTAATGCTATTATATGACGTTGTAGTTCTTTAATAAGCGTTCTTTAATTAAGTCTTCGTTCTTTAATCAAAACTCAAATTTCTGTTTTGCTTCGGCAAATTTTAATGGCCGAATATTTGGTATTCGTTGACTCGGCCAAAAGCAGCTTTACTGGTGCATCACTAATATTAATTATTACCTTTGAAAATAAACTTCAACTTCTCCTTTTCTACATTTACGTGATTTAGAAATACTCTTATAGAGGTTAATAACGCTCTCTTAATAAGTTATGTAAATCTTTATCTAACTTTAAGATTACAAAAGTTGGGCGCCATGTAAAACTAAAGAAATAACTTAATAAGTAAAAAGATTCATGAGAAAAACTTATCTCAGGCCGACGTTGGATGCTCTAGGTTGTGTGGTAAAAATAAAAATACTGATTATTAAATTGAAATTCATAAATAAATTCACTTGACCAAAATGATAAATTATATTAATTATCACTCCACAGTCGAAGCCTCTTTCCCATCAGATTCCAAAATAAGTATAGGGGAGAAACACTTTCCTACCTTTTCATAGTCGAGCCATTCTTTTCCGTTTCTGTTGATTTGCCGCAATATTTCTTCCATACTATTGTCATTTCTAATCCAGTATCTTTGATTTTGTAATCATATAGAATTTCCATATTTTTACCATTGAAACTCACATTGTTAAATGTGAATACAACAGTGAATAAATCACTTTTACTTTCATATAAGGGTTAACTTATGCCCTTTTTATAATCGTAATTTTATATTAATATTAATATCGATGGTTATTTTATTGTATTATGATGGTTTAATTAAAATACACATTTTTATCTACTATTGGTTTCATAATGATCTAGGACAGCAAGACTAATATGATGCTGTTTTTTATTATTTTATCCTATGCATTTACATTGAAAAAAAGAGGATAAAATAGTATCATATTAGCCTTGCTTTCCTAGATCATTATGAACTCAATAATACACCAAGACTTATTGTATATTTGCTACTATGCAGATTAACACATTATTTATGAGTTGCTATTTTTCTTACTTATAGAGGACTGCTCTCTGTAACATATTTAGTAGAATGACTTACAGCTTGACTGTCTGACTGATTGAAAAAAATCTGATCTCTTGATTTGAACTTTGATTGGAATAACAATCAAGAGTTCAAACTTTTTGACAAAAAAAAATCATATAACCATGTAACAATTAATTTAGTGTTAAACTTATGACATTTCTTCAATTTCATTCTTTTAATTTCATAGAATTAATGAATTTGTTTAGAAATAAAAATAAATAATTAAAAGCATATGTGTCATTCTGATGCAAAAGTTGCCACTTTGCCAATATCGAGTTATGCATACAGGGATGAATTAGACAAAATTCCTTTTTGAATGAACAGTTGCCGATCCTTCTAAGTATTAAATTCACACAGAAATGTAAGAATAAAAAATACAAATCCAAAAACCTAATTTTGAAAAAAAAACTCATTTAAACAATACAATTAATTAGTTTAGTAGTACTTTCTGGCCTTGCAACAATTTTCATTTATTTTTTCAATTTTCAAATAATGACCTTAAAAACATTATTACTAGTTATAGACCAATTTCTTTGTTGAGTGCTTTTTCTAGAAATTTTCGAAATTGATTCTGTTAATCATAGATTATTATTAGATAAACTAGGTACTTCGATTTGGGTTTACTAGAGCCTCGGGTGCATTTTTTACCTCATACTTGACTGATCGTATACAGTACGTCTCTTTCAATGGCTTTAATTCTCCACCTTTGTTGCACCCTCCGGGTTGCTGCAAGCGAGTGTGCTGGGCCCTACATTTTTTATTATATTTATCAATGATATTGTGGATTCTGTTCAATCATCCTGTAAATTGATGTTTGCTGATGACTTTAAATTATACGCTAAAATAAATCATCTTAATGACTGTCACTGTTTGTAGGAGGATTTAAACAGAATCTATCAATGATCAATTGAGAATTTGCTGTTTTTCAACATAAGTAAACGTCAGTAGTCAGTAACCGACATATTCTCGTAAATGTACTGTATACAATGAACTGTATAATACTAAAGCATACTCAGGTCTGTCTCCAACACTTCACAAACATCGAGACACTTAAATGCTGGGAAACGGTAACAACCTTTAACCGCAGTTGAATGGCTAATTAGTGTGAGCTGGAAGCTCACCAATACTACCAATGTGGTCGACTTTTCCCAATATTGGCTTCTTGATATCTGAAGATATAAGCCCCAAATACCACACATATAAATAATATGTATTCAAGTACAGTGCTTTATTAACAAATAAACAAATTAGCAAATCAGGTAAATCAATCAGGTGTGATATTTTCAATCAAGGTGCAATAGCCTTGGCAAAAATTAAAAGTAGGTTATTGATTTTTATATACAAATTTGAACGGAGGGAGAATTCATGCGAGCGTCCACTATTTACTCTAAATCAATATAATAATAATAATTATAGATAACTAAATATAAACTGACAGTCTAAGTCTCAAAAATGTATCTGGCACGGTACATTAACGCGAATACCTGTGATATAGAAATTGCGCAATCATTAATCGTCAGATTTTAATTGTTTAACATATACGGAGCAAAGGTTATACATATACACCTATACACACTCGCAAATATTCCTAACAAGGTAAACTGGTCATATAATATAGGTATATGCAATAGATGCATAGATATCAGTGCTACACGCACACTGGGGAAAAGCCATTTAAAACAGAAAAATTATAATATACAAATATACAGAAATGCTTAGATTTACAATAAAGGATTGTCAAACGTTATTGCTGCTATGAACAGTTGCTATAATATAAGAGACTAACAGTACAGGTGTTCTTCAAATCTGGATAGGAACGCCAACAACCAGGTAACTGTACGTGGTGGACAAACTCAGTGTAGTGGTGTTTTAACAGCCCAAATATACAACAAAGAGTATAGAGATAAAATAGAAAGAATAATATAAACCAGAAAGGTAAAGGTCTGTAACAAATAAAATCAATTGCCAGAATGCACCAAGCAAACATTGAGTTTGTTATCACCTTAGATAAAAGGTGACCTTCTGAAAGAGTTATACTTCAAAAATCCTGTCAAAAGAATTACAGTATAAGAGACTGAATGTAAAGAAAAGCTAATCTACGAACTTACAAGAACATGCTTCTACCCTCCAAAAAAGAACTAGCGGTAAATCCCTTATGGTACCAATATGGAAATCAGTACCAAAAATTAATCATAGATCTACACAAATGCAATTCCCATTTCACAACGTAAAGGGAAAATTAATTTAACGGCGATGCCACTAAAATATTCTTTTTAAAGAAGTAGCTCCACAATCCAACGAAAACGAAGTGAAGTCTCTTATCAACAAGGAAGTTAGTTCCAAACTAAAATGGCAAGTAAACAGAGAGGGAATGAAAAAATTCCTAACGCTATACAATATAACACAAAAGCATTGCTATACAGGGTGCTACAAAATTAGCACGTAACAATACCTTAATTAGATCTAAATTGGAATATGGGAGTTGTATTTGGAATCCACACTATCTGTATTTCGATATAAAAATTGAAAGAGTACAAAAAGAGTTTCTAAGATTTTGTAATTTAAAATTAGGAAACCCTGTTGCTGATAAACATTATTTGAATTTACTGGTGTATTTTTATTTTATTATTAAACTACTTTCATAAATGTCAACTTCTTGTATTTCTTTATAAATTAGTAAATGCAGGGGCAGATTTACCATTTTAGAGGCCCCAAGCTAAGATTTCTTTGAGCATTGTCATGTCGCCTACCATATTGTCAATAATAGCATTTTAATTACGGGTAGCTGTTTCAGAGAATAATTACATTTACTAAAGATTTCATATTTTTATTCCAAAATTAACATTTTTAATAAAAAAATAACTTGAAAAAAGAGTAAAATATTTATTTAGTGTTTAGTAATTTTTGAGGCCCCCTGGAATCCAAGCCCTTAAGCTGTAGCTTATTTAGCTTAATGGCCCCTTAAATCCGCCCCTGAGTAAATGGTCAGTATGATGTTCTGATCTTCTTAAACAGTTAAATTTTAGAACTCCTGATATCAGAACAAGACACAATATTTCCTTTTATTATCACTCTAGAACAACTTTTCACTTAAAATTACCGATGATATCTATGTGCCGGTTATATAATAGTAGCCACAACAACTTGGGCATTTTTCACTTGCCATTATCTAAATTTTCTTAAATTAGCTTATCAGAATAGTAAATTGGTATTCATTACTGTATTTATTTTTTCATTATTAATTATTATACTAATTTCGTGTAATTGGACGTAGTATCTGTTGGAAATAAATGCATTATTATTGTTATTATTATTAACACTAATAATGTTTTGTTTTCTTGCCTGCAAACCGACTTCAGTTGTAAATGGATTTTCATAGGTAGGTACAAAATAAACCAAGAAAAATTTGTATTTTCGACCTTTTCGTGTTATTAATCTTCATTTTTGTCTAAAACCAGAATCAACAAAGTGGGACCTTTAGCTTCAGCGTGACACATATTTTAAGTAAGTTGTGAGGAGAGATTGAAAAATTTCTTGTCAAATAAGCTGTTATAAAACATTGTGATGCTACATCCTTTAAATAAATAAATATCGATTAAGCCATTTTTAATTCATTATTAGCCTAGTATATATGAGGAGTTTGTAATGGATATCTTTATTTGAAAAAAGGGGGAACCTCATGGGTGGATATAATGAATAGTGTATGTTTAAACATTTTGAAAATATTGGAAAAATATCAAGTATTCCTATCTCACACATATTACTTTTATCAAATAAATACGAAAACTTCATCTGTAAATGTTATACAATTTCTCCTATGAAGCACCTTTGTTGTAATTTATTATTAGTTATTTATATACAGGGCTATTTATTTACTATGCAATATATGTAAATCGTATCAAGTAGCTTGCTGTATAACTGGTTGACTATGTATGCATAATGCTTTTACTTGATTATTTTCAAATGCAACATAGAGGATATTGCACATATTGCATTTTAATTAAATAACACTGTATAACTTTTCTTTCTTGTTAATCGGTCTATCGGTAGCTTTTAACTTTTTTTGGATCAAATAGCATTACATCATATCATTTATTTTTAATACCTTGTATAATTGCAGTAGGATAGATTGACAGAAAACTGAACCCAAATTTTAGCACCTTTGATATTTTTATAAATATCAAAAATCTGTAGTGTGCCCGTATTATTAATATAAGATATGATAGCATAAACATAAATTCAACATTTTATCACGCTTAACTTCATAATAAGTAAAGAATTTTAGACTCTTGCTATGCTGTTATGAAAATTACTTTAGGTAGTTCTTACTCCCTAGGGGGCATTGAGGCAGCCTTAATTGTTTTACAAGTTACACGACTTTCAAGTTTGACTGTACTTTATTTAAATCTTAATTATTTATAACAGAATTAAAAGTATATTGTGTTTGATATGTTATATATTTTCTTCTTACAGCAAGAAAATGTAATTTTTAAATACTTTTGACGACTGGATATTTTTATTAGTAACCAGTATTAATCACTAAAAATACAACCATGGTTAATCCTAGTGCTGCTATAGATAATTTGTATCCGGCATTAACAGAATGTTTTGTCATCATTATTTGTGGGTAAGTTTTCGTTTTAGATGTACAATATATGCTGCTGATCATCTAACTTGGCGACAAACGGTGCATGTTGAGCTTTAACAAAACCTTTAAAGGACTATTTCAGTTATATACTGTGTAAATAATGGGAAATTACATTACCTACTCGAAATTCTTGGATTTTTTTTAGCACAATAGTAAGGAGATTCATTGAATCTTTTTAGTTATTTAAAGATCTCAGAAATAAAAACACGTTAGGTACACCTATGGTACCAAAACATTATCCATCTACATTATTGCTCAACCGCGCTCGCCAAGTTACATGACAGGGCAAGGAATTACTTTTTCTATTTTGCGTTGATTTTTGTCTCTTTTTGAAACCGCAAACAGAGCTCTTTTTAATATTGTTTTAGGGTTTTCTTAATTTTATATACCATTTAGTGTGGGATTCTTCTCCTATATCTATACTATTAATTTTCTGTAAAAATTTATGGTGGGAAATGTTAGTGGGGTACTATGATGCATATCTAGAAAATATTCTCGTGTATACAGGGTGAGTCACAAAGGTATAGCAAAGAAAAGGTTGATTTTTTAAATGGAAACAGGGTATTCATATTTTTACATATTTGAATTTATTCATGAAGTTATTCACAAAAATGTCAGAAATTTGCTCGCTGTCTACCGTAATGAAATAGGTTATTGTATTACTATTAAAACAAGTAAAATAAACATATTTTGCTGTTATGTAGTCCAGGGTTGTACCTAAATGACAGTGCTATTGAGAATTAATTATAATGTACAGGGTGTTTTTATAAATGTGCAAAGTTTATACATTTCAACGTTATTTTTCAATTTTTTTAAATGGAACAACCTGTAAATTATTTTATTTCTAAACTGGTACAGCAATTGTCTACACTTTTTGCGTATAATGCCCTATACCTAAAATCAATATTTTTAGTGATATCTTTACTTGTTCTTCTTAAGCGGCAAATTATCATACATTTTACAGTCTGTTGCTTACCTAGTAGCCATGTTTTTAACTTAAAACAAAAAAATAGATTGTTTAACAAGACATGTTAAACTGTTGTTTAAATCGTTATTCATTAAATCTTGATGAAGTTGTGTGTGGTACGTGTGAAATTTATTTTTTTTACATTTTCTCACTGAAGACTTTGCTATGTCCAAATCTCTGCTGATTTCTCTAATACTTAGTTGTGGATTTTCCACAACAGATAATGTAACGGATAACATATTTTGTTCGGTTAACACTCTTGGGTTTCTTATAAATTTCTCATATTTCACGCTACCTGTTCTAAATCCTTTCGATTTCTCCAAACACGAAATTCGAAGATGTCTTCTGTCTGGAAACTTTCGCGCATAAATTCTTAATGTCTAACAAACAATTTCCGTCACTATTCCCGATAACGTATACCATACGTACAAATAATAATTGATTGTAAGGACTGTGGTTTATCACACCACTATATTTTAATGGTGTCTCCTAACCACACACTGTATTTGACTAATTGCCAATACGTATTTCTGTAACAATGTTACCTTTTTCTCAGCATGAAACTGGCATATGAAAGACGGTTTCATTGCGAGAAACAGGTAACATCGTTACCGAAATATGTATTGGCAATTAGTTAAATACAATGTGTGGTTAGGAGACACCGTTAAAATATAGTGTTACATACGCACAAGTTCATCCTTTGAATAATTCACAATTGTTTCAAGAAATCCCAATGCATTAACAGTGTAGCAACAATAATGCAACAAAAACAAAGATAATTGCAAGTAATAAACAATTTTGAAGAACTCGCTAGCAATTAAGGACATTAAACAATTTTTTCTATTTTGCGTCTATAATAAAGCTGTTAAAGGACCCAAAACAGTGCGTTAATAGCTCATTTGAGTGCTTTAATAGCCCAACTTTTTCAAAGTTGGTAGCATTGAAGAAATAATTGAAAAAAAACAGAAAATTGACAAAAACTTCACTCAATTTTCTGTGTCAATCAGTGAATTTTCAAATGTCACATCAGTGTTGTCAACTACCACAAAAATCCCTAAATTTTGAAATTGCGATTTTTTATTTAAAAAGGGAATAAAAGACGCAAAATAGAAAAAATAGCATAAAAAACTCGTTTCATAAGTCATTATTGCACCGTCCTTTAGAAAACTCGCCGCGAGCGGCTCGTTTTCTAAATTTGGACTCGTGCAATAAATCTTGCCTTATGAAACTCGTTCTTTAATATACTATTATTACAATTGCCAAATTTTAATGTCTTGTTAAACAATCTATTTTTTTGTTTTAAGTTAAAAACATAGTTACTAGATAAGCAACAGACAGTAAAATAATAATTTGCCGCTTAAGAAGAACAAGTCAAGATATCTATAAAAATACTTATTTTAGGTATAGGGCATTATTCGCAAAAAGTGTAGACAATTGATGTACCAGTTTAGAAATAGAATAATATACAGGGTGTTCCATTTAAAAAAGGTTGAAAAAATATTGTTGAAATGTATAAACTTCGCGCATTTATAAAAAACACCCTGTGCATTATAATCAATTTTTAATAGCACTGTCATTTAGGTACAACCCTGGACTACATAAGTGCAAAATATGTTTATTTTGCTTGTTTTAATAGTAATACAATCAACTATTTCGTTACAGTAGACCACGAGCAGATTTGTGACATTCTTATAAATAACTCGGCAATAAATAATGGTGCAAGGAAAATTAAAAAATCAAAGATGGTTAGAAAGAGAATTCTACGTTAAATTCAAATACGTAAAAATATACAGGCTATTCCATTTAAGAAATCAACCTTTTCTTTACTATACTTTTGTGACACACCCTGTATACACGAGAATATTTTCTAAATATGCATCATGGTACCCTACTAACATTTCCCACCATAGATTTTCCAGAAAATTAATAGTATAGGCATAGGAAAAGAATCCCGCACTAAATGGACACCCTGTATAACCTAGGTACTTAACATCAACTGTTAATATTGCTAATATAAATATTTGGTCAGATAGATTCCTTAAAACAGTTTTTAAGATGCAAATTTTATTGAAAAATTAAATTATTGCAAAAATAGAAAAGATAAGTACTATCCCTGGCCACATTATTATGGGCACCCACATTATGGATACTAACAGTAACAAATACACAAATAAATTAATTTATACAAAAAGTTTGTTTCTGAAGAGTGAATAGTTACTCCGCTACCTGTTGATCAAGTAAGCTTATGTTAAACAGCTAAACAAAGAAAAACTATTGAATTTAATGTCGTGTTAAAACATACAAGCAAAAAGTAACTCCATCAAAGGTGCCTAAGGTGGTATTATAACACCAGAAAATTATACAAAATAATCAGTCCTTTGACTGTGACAGTTTGTTGTTAAGATTTTCTGGTGTTATAATACACACGAGTTCAAATTCCATAGGCACCTTTGATGGAGTTACTTTTTGTTTATACTTTACCATGTGTATGTAATTTATTGTAATGCGATTTTTTTTGCAAATAATATCAGCTATATATTTATCAGCTTGCGTAATTATAATAAACTTGTATGTTTTTTTTACCTCATTTAAATTAAATATATTTTTAAAAAACTGCAATAATAATTGATAGTTGTAGTTAGAATTTTACATGTGCCTGTAATAATGTGTCCATGGATAGTAGGGGAGAGTCGCTTAAATTGAACCTTTTTTAGAAAAAAATTGGTATTTCAGATCATTGTCGGTTATTGAAATTAAAAGTCAGACTAAGGCATACTTTATAATGTTTATTACATATTCAATTAAAAAATATATTGAAAAAAACATAAATTCTGAAAAATGTGCAATCAGTTTAATTCAGGGAACCAGTTGCCTAAATTGAACCAAGAGTTCCCTAATTTGAACCACTAGCAGGTATTCAAATAAACAGCTTTCTAAATAATAAAATCAAAAAAACTTAATTATTTATTATGACACTGGGTAATACTATACTAGAAATCACAATAAACCTGTAAGTCTAGCGATTGTAACATGGAAATCTTCATCTTCTACCTCAGCATATTCTTCGTAGGGCCACTATGCACTACTTAGGCACGGAATTGTTTTTCAAATTATAATTAGCGCCGAAATCGCGCCAGATTGTTTAAAATAGTATAACAAAATAATGGTATTTACCGCCTTCCAAACAGTTCCGCAATTTTTGCACCAGCCTTTACGAAACATACGGAGAAAATTACATAAATGAAGGCATAAACATACAATTTGCAATTACATCGATATTCGCGGGAACACCGTACTCATATTGAAACTACAGCATTCTGTAGTCCTCCTGTTACTATTTTCAACGATAGATGGCATTGCAATATAGTCTTTAAAAAGATAATAGACTGGTTCAGTTTAGGAGGCGGTTCAATTTGACACATGTTTTTTTTATATACTTTAATATACTTTTGAAATTTCTTTTATGCTCTTTTTTGATCATTTTCTTCACTTTTTAATTTTAGACTTGTAATTTTCTAGATACTTCGCTGGACGAATGAACATGATATCGGAAACTGAAGCTAAAGGAATAAACACGTTTGTCGGAACCTTCTCATTACCATGTCTTATTTTCATGTCTTTGGCCAAACTCGATTTATCATCTGTGAATTGGTTGTTTCTTGTATCCATATTAATTGCTAAAGGAATAGTATTTTTTACTGTGATAATAATAACATTGTTAGTTGGTAGACCTGTAAATTTTGGAAGAGCTGGTATTTTTGCTATATTTTGTACACAAAGTAATGATTTTGCTATTGGCTACCCCATAGGTAAGACTATTAGATACTCTTTGACTTCATCTTGTTCATATTTATTTAACGAATTGTATTAAAACAGTGCATGCATATTAAATATAGCTGTTAGAGAATATCTTAGCATGACAATGCAAGTCAGTGAGTTCGATGAGATCAAAGAATATTTGACATCAAGCTATACCAATAAACATTAATCGTATTAATTATTTTTCTCTTAATTTTTAGTGGCTGCATTATATGGAGATACGCATCCAGAATATGCATCATACTTATATTTAATGGCACCTATAAGTTTAGCTATTCTAAATCCAATAGCTTTTGTATTGATGGAAATTGCAAAACAGAGAGCTTCAATTAACAACGAAACTTTGTTGAATATAAACAGTGATACTGGATCATCATTCACCACGTCTTCTATTAGCATACATAAGCAACGCTTAAAACTTGCAGTATCTGTTACAAAAAGCATATTTATGAACCCCATTATTGCTATGACAATTTTAGGAATTTTAGGAAATTTAATTTTTAAACATAAAGTTCCATCTTTATTGGGTGGAATTTTAGAGGTGAGTACTCAATATATTTGGTGTCATCACTGTCATCGAGCTCTAAAAATGTAAATGGAAGGTTGTTAAGTTTTGATTAGAATGTTCAAAATGAAAAAAGGCAAAAGTATATTTTGCAACTATAGAGTTATAACATTTAGCAGCGTTATTGTCCATATTTTGCAAAAGACTTTCAGAATCTCGCGCTACTCTATCAGTAACAACCATTATGTCTTGATATAATCCCGAGTCTTTGAAGTCAACAATCCAATTGTTTTCATTTTCATGTTTGGGTCCATTGCAAAAGTAAGTGACACAATTATTGTGATCCCCAAAAAAATGATGGGGACAATTCAAGTTTTCATTTCTCAGCTGTTGTATTTTCTCACAATGAGTTAAAGTTGCATTTGTAATATAAAGAAGAACGGCACCTTGTATACCCGACCTCATTCATTTGATAGAGTTGTTCAGTGTATTGATGTTGTAATTATCAGAAACAATTATCATCTTACTGATGATGATTTTCCCATTATTCCCTGGTGGGACATAGGGTTTGGGTAAAATTTCTCCAGTTCTGCCTATTTTCTGCTAGCTTGCTCAGCTGTGCCACCGACATCTTAGTTTCTTGGTTAATTGATCTTTTCCATGTAGTTTTGGACTGCCCTCTAGTTCTCTTCTCTTGTGGGTTCCATCTCAATGCTTGTTTACATATTTCATCTTCATTCTTTCTGAGCGTGTGTCCTAGCCACCTATATTTCCTAATATTTATATCTTTACTTATTTCATACTGGTTCGTTAGTTGCCACAACTCTTCGTTAGTGATAATTTCAGGCCACCATATTCCCAATATATTCCTCAGACAACGATTAATGAACACTTGTAATTTATGTTTTAACACTTTTGTTAGCGCCCACGACTCGGAACCGTATAAAAGCGTTGGCTTCACCATAGCATTAAACACATTCATTTTAATTTTTATGGTTAAGTTCGTTGCACGCTACACTTTATTCAAACCTATAAATACTCCCCTTGCCTTACGTATTCTTTCACTGATATCTTTGCACACCCCCGTTTCCTCAGCTATTACACTTCCCAAGTAGGTAAACTCACTCACTCTTTCAATTGGTTCATTATCTATTAATACTTCCATTGGATCTTTAATGTTAATGCACATAAGTTTTGTCTTTTTTTTATTAATTTGTAGACCAGCTTTAATTGATTCCTGCTTGAGATTGTTTATTTTTGATTGCATATTCCTGCTATTATGAGTTAATAAACACAAGTCATCGGCAAAGTCAAGATCTTCAAGTGTACTATTCAAACCCCATCTTATTCCTTCCCTTCTCTCTGAAGCTACGTTCTTTAATATTTCATCCAAAACTATAATAAATAACATTGGAGACATTATGCATCCTTGTCTCACGCCCGTATTTGTTTCGATTTTGTCTGAAATTCTACCATTATGCAGCACTCTACAGTTATAATTATTGTAGCCTTCTTTTATTAAGTTTATAAATTTCTCAGGTAAACCCTTGTTTCTTAGTGCAATCCAAATACTATCTCTATTCAGTTTATCAAAGGCCATTTGATAATCAATAAAAGCCAAGTATAACGGGGATTGGTATTCGATTGATTGTTCTGTTATTATCCGTAGCGTCGTGATTTGATCTATACATGATCTGTTTGATCTGAATCCACTTTGTTCCTTCCTCAAGTCATTATCTATTATTCTAATTATTCTATTTAAAATTAGTTTATAAAATATTTTATTTACTATACTTAATAACGTTATTCCCCTCCAATTCTCACAGTTTTTTAAGTCACCCTTTTTTGGTATTTTTATTATTAGTCCTTCTTTCCATTCACGAGGAAAACTTTCCGCTATCCATATCTTATCTATTAGCGGTTTAAATAGGGTTGCGATGACTCTTGCATCTGCCTTTAGCATTTCGGCTGTTATGCCATCTATTCCAGGTGCTTTGTTACATTTTATCTGGTTAATTACAGTCACAATTTCTTCCTCTGTTGGACATTCAGTGTTTATTTGCAATTCTTCCCGTGGTATTAATTGTATACTCTCGTCTTTCATTTCATTGACACTCAGTACATCCTGGAAATATTCACGCCACCTCTGAATCTGTTGCTCTTAAGTACACAGGATATTTCCATTTTTACTTCTAATAATATGGTTGGGTCTTCTACTCATACTTAATTTCTTAATGTTCGTATACAGCTCTCTAATGTCTCCTTTGTCTGCCGCTAGTTGCGCATTTTTTGCTGTACTATTTATAAATTCTCTTTTGTCCCTTCGTACTGATTTTTTAATTTCCTTGTTAATTTTATTGTATTCATCCTGTAATACTATTTCTCTCGTTCCATTTTTTTCCGCTTATTTCGTAATCTTAATTTTTCTTCTCTTCTCAATTTTGTTCCAAGTATCGTCACTCATCCATTCTACTTTGGCCGTTTTAATAAAGCCACATGTTTTCCTGCATGTTTGAAGTATCAAATCTTTCCAAGTCTCTTCAATTCCTTCATTAAAGTTTATGTTTTGTATACCTACTTTTAATTTATCAACGTAAGTTATTTTCACATTTTCATCTTTGAGTTTTGATACGTTGTATTTTCTCCTATTAAGTTGGTTAACAGCCCTTGTTTTTTTGGCCTCTCCATTTTCATTGTAGCCATTACCAGATAATGATCACTATTTATTTCGGCACCCCTTTTATTTCTTACATCTTCCAACAAATTTTTCCATTTACTACTAATACAAATATGATCAATTTGGGTTTCTGTAATTTGACTTGGCGATTTCCAAGTAACTTTATGGATATTCTTATGTTTAAATAATGTACCTCCTATCACCAAATTATTAACACCACAAAATTCGACAAATAACTCACCATTTTCGTTCATTGCACCCAACCCGTGCTTGCCCATTATGTTTTCTATCCCTCTATTATCACTTCCTAACTGAGCATTCATGTCTCCCATTACAATTATGAAATGATCCTTTTTAATTGCGTGCAGCGTTTTATTTAACAAATCATAAAATTCCACTTTCACTTGATACTCGCTAACATTTGTAGGTGCGTAGCACTGTACTATTACTATTTTCTTCTGTTCGAGCTTTAGAGTGGCTTTTATTAATCTTTCACTAATAGGTTCCCAATCAATTAAGGCTCTTCTCATGTCATTGTTAAAGATTATCCCTACCCCATGTTCATGCTCGCTACCTTCTGCTTTGCCCGAGTATATAAGAGAGTATCCCTTTGATTTATATTCGCCGTATCCTGTCCATCTGCACTCACTTATTCCCAATATGTCTATTTTATACTTTTCCATCTCATTTATGGTTTGCGCCGCCTTGCCTTCTTGGTACAGTGTACGTACATTCCATTGACATATTTTTAAACGTTGTTTCTTCACTACATTCTCTTTCGGTTTTGTTTCATATTTCTTATTCATTATCCATTTCCTTGCCTTAGTCGTCGTCCTCGTATGCCCCGCCGGTGTCTTTAACTCATTCAGTTTTTTGATTTCGTGAGTTTATTAAGATTCTCGTCCCAGAACCAACATTGTTCATTTATGAAAATCTTCTTAAACCCTATTCTAACCGTATTTCCATTTTCTTTCGCAACTTTAGCATTATTTCGAATTATGGCCTGTATTTTTCTATCCTTTAATGATAAATCGTCCTCAATATAAATTGGTTTACCTTTTAGTTTAGCCTTATTTTTCATAACTTGCATCTTTTGGTCCCATTCGCCTAATTTTGCAACTATTATTGGATGAGCTTGGTTTGTCTTTATATGTTTTGCTTCAACTATACCGACTAATATTCCTAACTCCGTTTCTAAAAATTTTTTGGTTGCTTCTTTTACTGAGTCCCCCTGTATATTAGCCCCTTTTATCACAATATTATTCTTTTTCTCTGCGTTCTCCAAGGTTTCAATTTTTTTCTCAAGAGTTGTTACCCGTTCTGTTAGTTTTTTGTTTTCCTCCCTTAACTCATTAATTTCCTTCATAAAATTTTCCTGACCTTTGATCAGTATTTTAAACATCCCTTTAATCTCGGGACATGTCGGATGTTTCCTTATGAGAAGTTGTTTTCACTTTTGCATTGTCGCTACTTTGCCGTTCATCTGTAATGTTTCCCTCTATATCGCTATCGCTATCTCGCTTTCCTGCCTCGCTTGGTGGTGTTCTATATGTTTTTCTACTTTTACTGAAATTTCCATCTTCGCCTCCCTTATTATTTAAATTTTCTTTTGATTGCCTATTACGTTTGTTATCTTCGGTAGTTGTGCTATCACTATCATATCTATTAGGGTTTTGTAAATTGTTCATTTTGCTATTTAATATTTACTTTATTTGAATTAGATTTACTTGAATTATCACGCACTGCACTTATCTTCGCTGATCCGTTGGCCTTCCCGATTGTATAGCACGCCTAGTTATAAACGCTACTATGCCTTCAATTTAGTACATTAATATTTAACACTTTTAGCTGTATCACTTAATCTATACAAAATAATTGTAACCACTACACAATAATTGATTGTCACTCTTGTTTAATTCACTCTTAATTCGGTTTTATGCTTTCCTAACTCGGCACGATCCGTTTAGGATTTATTTTACCGGAGCCACGGAAAACACGTATATTCACTTCACACGCCCGGACGGTCTCTTACTGGTTATTCTTTTTTGGTCAGTTCTCTTAATTTACTACAAACATTACGCAAAAGATGATTACGAAATTCAATTTTTTGAATTACTTTCTGCCCATAAGGACGAACTTCTTCAAGACATTTTGTTACACTGCTGTCGCCATCACCAACTAAATGCAAGTATTTCAAATTATACATTTCTATACTTCTTTTAAAGCCCTCTATGATAATATCAGTTTGCATTGCTGTAGATGGTTTGTCCCAATTCTTAAAGCATTTATGCAGGGGAGCTTCAGAATGTCTTGATTTAGCATGGCTACACATACAGCAATATTTATTTCTAATCCCTGAGAATAACACTTTTTTTGTTTTTTCACCAACAATAACGCCAACTCCTACAGCTGCATTATAGTTGGTTCTGTAGGATCTTGTACTCCACGCTCCATCTGCAATCATCTGCCTTCTTCAATTGCTAAACGTGAATCTTCTGAAGCAGCTTTTTCCATATAATCCCATGCCGTTTCTTCAATATAAATAGCAAGAAGTTGTTCAGTTTTTGCATAAAGATTTGGGCCCATCCAAAAAATATCGCAAGTAGCGAACATTTCCTTCAGTTGTGAGTATCCTATTCCTGTTGTGATACTTCCTAGAATTGCTGCCTTGTTTATATCCATTGCCTGATCATTACAGTCAGTTGATATAACAGTACTAACCCCACACATCTCACATTGAACAACAATTTTACTTTGCAGATCAATTCTTTGCTCGGAAACCATTTTCAGATGTTTATTTCTACACGAAAACAATCCAACATGAGGAAAACGTATAATTGCATTAAAAAAATGACTAATTTCCACAATTCTCCTTCCACTTACATCTTCGTGCTCTTTTGAACATTAACCACCTCATTTTCATCAGATAAGTAGGTGAAATTTCCTCTGGGCTGTAGCTGAAAGTTGATCAAATGAAGTTGAAGATTGACTTGTTGAAATTGAAGGTTGACTACTGAAATTGAAGGTTGATCAATAGGAACAAATTCTCTGATTGAACTTTTTGGGCAGACTTTTTAAAACCAGAAACTTTTTGCATTCTTCGACATATGCTCTTTTTTCGAGCTGATACCGTTAATCTTACATAAATAAATTGCACGTACAATAGGGTATATAAGTACTTGTTACACTTCACTATGTTACACTAGAATACACTACATGATAATTACACTATTGTCATGTGGGGTTTCGTGACTGAGGGCTGTAGTCAGACTTAAGAATAGAGAGTAAACACAATTAATTATATACTAAACAACAAGTTACAATACATTGGGGTACAAACATAAGTGTGAGGATGGACAAGTCCTCCTAAAACTAACATTGAACATGACGGTGATCAGAACCACTCTGTACTAGCACTATGTCCTACAACTAAGCCTTAGGAAACCTGGTAAGCGGTACCCCTGGGTACTAGCTTCTAGGCTCCTAAATAAACTACAACTAAGCACATTAGGGAGTCAGGTAATCAATGCCCCTGCACATCAGATTCTAAATCCCCTACAATAAATAATAAAAGTCATTTACCAGGTTGCTTCAAGATGTTGATTCGATGGAGTCAGTTTCACGACTGAATGTTAGACTTGAAGCAAGCTGTTTATATACTGTACACTCATGAATATTACGGAACCTGTTAATTCATAAATGAATATATTATGTCTAATGATATGCATATATAAATGCTATACTGTATAAACGAATAAATTAATTATAAAAAGATGCATACATTATCATACTATAAATGGCAATTCGTAGACGAAGCGGTCGCAGGTGGTCTAATGGCGTAGGCAGCTGCTGCAGAGACAGGTGTAACCTTGGTAACATTTGCACTGAACGAAATGCAAGTTGAGAAATTATGAATTATTTAAAGTCTAAAGAATTCCGTTTGTGACACTATGCTATATTAATACTTGCTACACTTCTAAAATATGTAACTAACATGAAAACTATAGCAGTACATACTGTAAACGTTTGTAAACTTATGTAAAAATTTCCTTGTGTTACATAAAAAGCCAACAACCAAACTCAACAAATTTTTCAAACGGATTTATAAAACTGCAATTACAAAATTACATTCCAATGATTCTGTTTTAAAGGTTGAGTTAAAACTGGCTGGACAAAATGTATAGGGCTGATTTTTGACTAGTTCTGATGTAATAAGGCTTTATTAAAGTTGATTATTTTTTTCATCAAAAATGGCGTCAGATAGAAAAAAAATGCTATCAGTAAAAAATGCTTATTTTTACTCCATGAATACGAAAAAAAAATTACAGATCGATTTAAAGCGATTTTGAAAACTTTCATCATTTTAGAAGGTTTTAATTAGATTATTCAAGCCCATAGATAGGCAACACCTGTAATCGTAATTTTCAAAACCGCTTTAAATCGGTCATTTATGTAATTTTCTTCGCATTCATTGAGTAAAGATAAGCATTTTTTACTCTATCATTTTTTTCTATCTGACACCATTTTCAATGAAAAAAATGATAAACTTTCAAAAATGGCAAATTGTTGTTCTCAATTTTGCTCAAAATTGAAGCACTCTAGGAAAAAAATGCAGTGGACAAGATTTATGTATTCTTTGACAAAGAAAAATTAAAAAATTTTTTTTTGAACTCGATACGTGTTGATCCTGTTTTATGGGTTAAATATAAATTTTTTCATATAGGAAACATGTGACATTCGAAAGTAGAGGTTTCAAGCTTTAAAATGAGCCCCCGCTAGCCTTTCTAAATTGCGCCAATTTTTGTACCTAGCCGGTCATTGAGTTCAGATAGAATGATCCATATATTTTTTCTAACAATCAATGAATGCAAATAAAATTTATTTTCAGGTGCTAGGATCAGCTTTTTCAGCAAGTGCATTATTTTTATTAGGATTAAGGATGGTTGGAAAAGTTCATACTTTACGCGGAGCAACGCTAGTTGTTCCTGGTATTCTAATAATGGTAAAATTGTGAGTTTTATCTTTGAATAACTTCTGTATCTTGTACAACAAGCTTTCTATTTTAGATTAGTTTTACCATTAGTGATCCGAGAGGTTGTGAGCTTATTACATGTTGGTAATGATGATACAGAAAATTTAGATTGGAGTACATATGGATTTTTGTACGGTACCTTCCCTGCAGCTCCTACTGTTTTTGTTTTTGCTACGCAATATGCGTTAGATGTAGATCTGGTAAGTATATAACAATACAGTCAACATACTATGTATGCCCTTTTTTAAATTGCAAAAACAGTATCTTGACACATACTATTCATATTCATTTATTTTTTTAATTTCCAGTAAGATGCATTTTTAATTGTGATATTACAGATTGCAAGTGCTATGGTTGCTTGTACATTCATAAGTGCACCTCTTATGTTTGTCTCTGCCAAAATGATTACTTTAACAAATACTGATCCATCAGAGTATATCGCACAGTTAAATGCATTTACATTTGATATTAGCATTAGCGGAACAGTTACAAGTATATGGGTTATTTTTGTTTTTATATTAACAAAGAAAATCAACAGAATACCACATAGAATCACTGCATGCTTGGTTATTTCTCAGGTATTGTTACTGCTTACTTAACAATTAATAATAATAACAATAATATACTCAATTTTAGCTCCTTAGTTGTATAGGAGCAATCTTATGGAACACATTGAATCATAGAGAGGGATGGATCGGTTACTTACAGTTTGCAATCTTCACAACTGGAGTCTATAGTGCAAGAATATGGACATCATTTTTAGCAATTTCATTATTGTTTTTGCAATGTCGTAGTTTATGTTACGTTTTAAAATTGCAACCAATATTTATTATTTTTGGATGGGGGTAAGTCATCTATTTAAATATCAAAAGAGATGAACAAGTACATAAACAAGACTCTGCTTTGTAGACTACCTATCATATTATCAATTCTATTCCTACTATTTGATCAAAAGAATTCCGTCTCACATGATAAACGCAATCCCAATTTTATTTATGGAGCTGCTCAAGCTGTAGTTGCTGTATCGCTTTTAATATCATGCTTTATAGGTAAGAAGATCTAATATTATTTAATCAACTTCTAAATGATGATTAAATTTGGTTATAGTAACTGTTGGTTGTTTAATACTTCATCAACGTTACAAAAGACGTTACGCAAGGTATTTGGATCTTGCTCAAGATGTAAGTTCGACATTTGATCATGCACAAATGGAAAATGAAGGCCATACAAATACTGTATTAAGTACAGAGGATATTGCTTCTACAAGTTGTTCAGAACAAAGGCCTAGCTGTACTTCACCTTGCAATGGTAAAAAATGGAAATGTGGCGGTTTACCAACAATAAATGAAGGTTGCTGTGAAGATAACATGCAGAGTCCTGTGGTGGATATAGAAGATTTAGGAAGTAATACAGTTGCAGCTTCAAGTGCATCTAGTAGTGATAATATGTAAGTATTTGAATGTAGAGCTTTATTTTTATTGGTTAACTTTTATGTGCAGAAATTACTAGCATCTTTTCACCCGAGGGAAATAAATAATAAATGTTATCATCTAATAGTAAATTTTATCTGTTCACACAAAATGAATTAAATACTGAGAGTGAACAGCAGAACTAGATATGATCCTTTTCAATACTCCAACTTAACAAGTGCACATACTTTGGGGAAAATCCCAACTATTTAGTCAGTAGTTTAAACTGAATTTAATAATAGTATGTAGTAGGGTGGCTGTTATTTTGCAAAAGTTAAATTTTTTTAGCTCCCCCCCCAGATCTCTTTAAAATGTCAAAAAATGAGCTGTGCAAAGTTTCAGCCTATTTGGTCAATATTAACCCGTGCCACCAAGAGGTTAAAGTTTAAATGGAATTTAACATGGATTTGGTGCATTTCTAGAGAGTTTCTGGCATAACTTTTTATCTTTCTATGTTTTAACTTGAAAATTTATACACTTATGTTGTTGGAACTGCTGAACACGAATATGATATAATACAAACTGTCAGAAACCCATTTGACAGTTGACAGCTGTCAAAAAAGCAGTCAATTTCACTAAAATGAGCATCTTCTAGGAACTACCAAAGTTTTTTTGACATCAGATTCGTGTTAAGCAACTTCAACCACATAAGTACACAATATTTCACTTCAAAACATAGAAAGATAAAAAGTTATGACACAAAGTCTCTAGAAGTGCTCCAAACCCATGTTAATACCATTTAAACCTTAACCTCTCAGTGGCACGGGTTAATATTGACCAAATGGGTTGAAATTTTGGACAACACATTTTTTTGGCATTTTAAAAAGATCTAGGGGAGCTACAAAATTCTAACTTTTGCAAAATAACGGCCACCCTAGTATGTAGTAGTAATAAACTAAGAGTGGCCTTCAAAACTGATGAGTCTTGTAGGAAGTCCTACATTTTTAACTCGTCTTCAAATATGTCGAATATCCTTAAATTATTAAGTACAAGCATTGTGTTTTTATTCATGTGTCTCGGTATTCGGCGAGACAGCCAGCACTACCTAGCGGTATGACCCAAACCCTATTGAACTACACGATGTAAGAGAGGTGAGGATCCGAGCTTGAATTCTTTTTTCGTATTTCAACAAAAGCAACAAGTTACTAAAGCTTACCCATTAGGGTAAGCAGTTGGCACCTAGTTTATTATTATTGTTGGCAGTGCTTTGTGAAGATTGAAACCAGAAGGGTGGCTTCTGACAGTAGTCTACCACCTTTAACTGAAAGAGGAACATCTTTCAATGAAACAAAACCTCAAGGTTAATTGTTTCAGATATATTTAGATACTACAAGAAATAACTATTAAAGAGAAGCCCTGCTTGAACCCAACAGCAGTAACGACGTATGTACTAGATAAAAGGAGCTACATATACAAAGTTGCTGATTGTAAAAGCAGGTATGGTACATCGGTATCATAAGAAATTAGAAGAGATGCGGAGGAATAGGTAGATCCTGAATTAGAACTATCAACACAAAAACTTTCTGATCAGCTTAGATCTACTATTAATAGCGAAGTGAAATACCTCTGAAGCTGATTGGATAATCATAAAAGACAATTCATTAGACATCCACAGAGGAAGTCAGTATATCCCAAAATTGAAGTACAGTAAAACACAGGCAACTTGATAATACAGTACAAAATCACAATGCAACATCCCTGCAAAATTAGCCCTTCAAGATAATACTTTTCAATTTTTTTTTGTCCATTTGTTTGCTCACTATTAGCCCTCACAAGCCCAACAACAAAAATATGTTTGCCCACCAATACGAAAAAAGTTTTTTAATAATTTACCTTATTTTAGTACCTTACCTTTACCTGTGCCTTAGTTTTAAAGTTATAGCAACAGTAAATGCAGGAAAACGATTTGTAAGCCGGATCAATATGTTTTTGCAGTTAAATTTCTTCGAGTTAAATTGATGGACCAATAACTGCAGGGTTGGCAAAAAAACATAGTTTAAAAAAAACAAAAACAATGTTTTTTAAAAATTAAACATGTTTTTTATCGAAAATGAGTTTCAAATACCCCATATAAAAAAAACATGATTTAAACTAAATATTCTTGGTCTTGAAATATTTTATTGAAAGCTTACAAGAAACATTCTTTTTAAATTCGGGTACAAATTACCATCATGATTCATAATTTTGCATGCCTGAAACAATAATGAAAGTTCTTATCATTCTCATCGTTCTTATCACTTTTTTAATTTTATGATTTCCTAGTATAAGAGTAACACAAGGAAACAATAATAAAAATCCTACTTCAATCCTCGCCAAAACAAAAGTAGTATTAAATATTATTAAGTCAACACCTTGCAAATTGTAATTTATAAATAAAAGGATCATTACCTTTTTAAGAATTGGTAAATAGAAAATCAATCGAACATTATATATATTCATGAAATAAATAAAGATTAGTAAAAGTTTCACAGTTTTATTAAAATATAACCTGACAATATTGCTTCGACAGCTACGCTGTCATTATCAAAGGTAATATAATTATAAACAAACACGTCGCTAAGGTAGATACAAAAATAGGTAACTAGATAAAATAATAATAATAATAATCAGAATTCTGATTATTATTATTATTTTATCTAGTTACCTATTTTTGTATCTACCTTAGCGACGTGTTTGTTTATAATTATATTACCTTTGATAATGACAGCATAGCTGTCGAAACAATATTGCCAGGTTATATTTTAATAAAACTGTGAAACTTTTACTAATCTTTATTTATTTCATAATTATGGAGTTCCACAAAGTAAGGCTGGAAACAATAAACAAAAATATATATTCATGATGACGGATCGACAAAATCACCCTATATAGCAGGATTTTTTAACAATTTTATTAAAGATGTTTAGCCTCATAAAATTCGTACCAAGTATATCCATTTGCAAAAAAGAAATGTGCGAGTTAGATTAGTTTCTTGTATGAAGTATCAAAAACTATTGCTAAAGTTCATATTGAAGGGAAGCATTTTTTTGGGTATTTTTGTTGATTTAGATTTACCATTTACGTAACCAGGTCATCTTTAATTTCTTCCATTATTTATAGCCAGTCTTTATTAAATGCTCTACATCTGAAAAGAAATATTTAACATTAATTTAATGTTGTTGAAGCAAGGTTGGTTGATTTTATACAACATAATCTAATGTTCTATCCATCTTAGTTTCAATTTTAAGTCGTTTTCCAAAATAGATTTAAAAGATACTTAATCAACATATTGTCTATACTTTTTCATTTTATAATTTATAGTTGTAATACTTATAATAATAATACATCTTTCAGATGGAAACTGGTCATTTAAATTCGAAAATGCAGTAGTATAAGAATCTAATCTTTTTTCTTTTTGAGTTGTTTTTTTTTCAAACAATTACAAAAAACAAGTTTTAAACATACGTTTTAAAGATGCCAATCCTGCTGACAAGTGCTAACAATGGGCAAACAACCGTTAAAGGAAGTAAAAAAATTTGAAAATTGGGGAGCTGTCAAATAAGTAGCTCCCCTATAAATATTGTTTGATATAATATTTCTATATACTAAAATCCAAAATTTGTTCATTAGTATATCACAGTATACAGGGGAAACTGAACATAGCAATTTTAAGAGTTTTCTATTAACTCTCAATTTTATTACCCTAGGACAGTTTACCTGCTTTGATATGTGTCCGGCTCTCTCAGAATTGCTATTGCTGGTGGCATATTTGATATCCAGATATTGTAAAGAATTGCTAGATGAGTATGGTTTTATCAGGGATTGAACTTGACTCGACCAGTGTGATAATCTAGTCTCCCACATTGACCCACGCTGGCCTATGTAAAGGAATCGTATCACAAAGTATCTGAGGGTGGTTGTCAATTTTGACATAGAGTAGATATTGATATCAAAGGTTTTGTTTGGTTTTTAGACAAAAGAAATATTTAAAAACAAATAGGACATTTCTTATTAAGGATATTTAACTACAAAGGGGATGTAGCACTAACTTTGCAAACTATTAGGTTTAATAAATAGAATAGGATAACATGGAGTGGATAGAAAATAGATACCTGCTTCTAAAGGAAGAAAAAAACTTAATTAACTATAATAGTCCATCATAACGAATACTCAGGCTGAATGCAAAATGGAAAGTTCCTTCATCTTTCTTCAATAATCAAATTCATGTTGGAAGCATGTTGTTCTGAATATTAAATTGTAAATGTTATAGGATGGTTTCAAATAATGGACTCTGCCCTACCCGTTATGGTTGTCATGGTCCTCAACGAGAACAATGTCAAGGCATAATCGAACAATATCAAAGACAAATTAATGATGACATTGAACTAATCGAAGAAGAACCAGAAAGTCATGATCCACAAATCTTAAGACACATTGTTTTACTTATTTTATTATTATGTTCAATGTTTGTGGTAAGTAATTTAAAAACAAATCTCTCAGAACACACTCTACTATTTCTTTTTTTAATAGGGACTAGCATTGTCAGTATGGACATTAATCATGGAACAAATGTCAGGAATTTATATTGAGTTATCATTTTTGGACGCCACTCTCAATTTCGGTCAAAGTATTATAGTGTTTGCTATATTTGGCATAAACACTAAAGAGATAGCTCTACCAATTTTGAATTTCTGGAGGAAAATTTGGTACGGAGCAAATAAATTGAATCTACCAACATGGCACGAATTAAGTTTCGAAACTAAACATATATGTGACCAATTTACAACTCATCATTTGGTGAAATGTAAGGAAGAAATAGCTCGAGATAAAAGGTAAGAAGTTTTTTTATTTTCATTTATGTTTGTTTTAGTACTTTATGTTTTTTTGATGCACAATGAACCTTTACAACTTTTCTGAAAAAAATTATTTTATATCATCATGCCAAAAATGATATGGAATTTGAAATGTAAAGATATACTATTCAAATAAATTTCCTAAGAAATTAAACTCTATATAAACTAATCTAAAACAGGAAAATAAACTAAATTGCCTTAGATTTAAGTGTTGCAGAACAACCAAAGATACCCCTAAAAATTTCCATCTATATATTTAAAACACAAGGCTTATTTTTATGATTCTTTTATATTGAAGCTTTCGCTGTGTAGATTAGTCAACACTACGTAATTTTTATATTTTTTTAATGTATATTTTTAAATTATCTTTCAATAAATTAGCCTTTTGACCGTCATGTTTTGACGAAGTTTCCCTAGTTATTAATTATGTAAGAAATAAGTATTCAGTTGTATAGTAAGTGCTAATTATGAATAATAGCCATTTGTCTAAACAGATTATCAAATTAAAACATCTGCAGAATTAATAAAAGAAAAAATGCAGAATTGAATATTGATGTTATATAAATAAATACTGAAATAATACAAGTTCACTAGCATGATACTGGGGTTCATGAAATCCCTGTGTAGCCACATTGTTGTGGCAGTAAGTGACAGACGATTTCAATAAGTGTCACCTACCATCAGATGGGTTCGCAGATGTAAAACGTATGTTTTAAAATAGGTTTGCAATTCATGCAGCACACTTAGTATATTTTTCACTCACATATAGGGGCTGCCCTATAGCTTCTAGCACTTGTAATTGTGCGTTCATATAAATTAACAAATGATGACAATAAAATCTAGAATGATTCTTGTTTGAAAAGGTTCTTGAGCACGTCTATCAATATTTAAAAAACATATAACGTAAGTTTTTTCTAAAATCTACAGTAAAGTAATCCATTATTACTTTAACTATTATTTTAAACCAAAATTGTTTAATTACAATAAATATCAATAAATAGTATGTTCATAATAAAATTAATAAATTTCGTTGTAAATATTTTATTTTAGTTTTTTTACGTGAACTTCGCAATTTCAGAAAAATTCAATCTTCTCGTAACCATGCATACGACAATCTTATTAATATTTTATATTATTATTTTTCGTATTTTAGCGTAATCTTTGTCTCGACTGTTTTAAGATTTTTATATTTTTTCGCTGAAATATTAAATTACAACTGCTAGAAATAGGCACAGTTCATGTTGGCGTCTGCAGCCCCTAAATGCTAGTTGTTTTTTACGTAGAACAATTTTGTCATGTACAATTTTTATACTACATATTTTGTGTGTTATTTTAAATATGTTAATACCAATTTCAACTTTTGGGGGATGCAGCACACCCAGAAATATTCTATCATCGCATAAATAATCTTCACTCTCTTTTAGACGAGAAAAAATGAAGAGCCAGTTAAATTCTGAAAAATGTTCAGACATTGTAACAACCTTTTGCAGCATTACTTAAATCTAAATTCAAAAAGGATCAGAGCATGTTAATAACTCGCATCGAAAAGCCAACAAATCTGATTATGATCGAAGAAAATTAATTTTCTACTGAAAAGTTTACAACATCTTCACAGTTCTAAACCCACATTAACCCTACATTAGGCACACATTAACTTGTCGCTGCGAGTTAAAGTTGTTTCTGCAGTTATTTAACTTTTAATAAAAAAAGGTTGCTAGATTACTTTGAATAACCTTCTGATAGCAAAACTGTGCACGACATTAGTTGCTGCTTACTAGATTTTTCACAACTCCAATTAATATTTATTAATAGTAGTATTAATAATTAACAATTGGAGTTGTGAAAAACCTTTTAAAACTTTGACAGATTGCAATGACAATTTTTAATTTTAAACTGTCTAAATTTGACAATTTGGGAGCAAGGCTTGTTCACAATCAACTCCGACTGCTAGTCTGCGCCTGCTTGATTCACTCGGTTTAGTTTCTTCAGTTTTGGTTTCGGTATAGCACTACTTTGCAACTATGCCGATATCTGATAGTGTGCTTTGGTGATTTAGAATGATTGCTCTTTTGTTTTACATTATGAAAATGGCAGTTCTAGTTTATTGCACGCCACTTCTGTGTTTTTTGTTAGCAAGATGCCGCATTTAAATGAATTGCTTCCTGTTAAAATTGTTACTTTAGCTAACGAGGGTCGCAGGCAAGATTGTACAAATACTGTGTATACATCAATCGACGGTTTCTCGGGTAGCAAAACATTACGAGAAGACTAGAGAATACAAAAGACCTCCTGGTCAAGTATTATAGTAGTTTATCCTTCATAAGTTAAACACACTTATCACAGATATGATGAGATGAATAACTAGTAAAATCTTTCCCTTTCTTTCTGTAACTGCACATATGTTCAGCTAAGAAATCATCAAATTCGCCAAGATTTACTAAGCAGCTTAAGTAATTGTCTCTATAACAACCAAATAACAACTATCCAAACTTTCATCAGATTCCAGAAGAGAAAAGTAATTCGACTGTTGTAAGTATGCACTTGAGAACTTTTTACCAGTATTTTTATTCTCAATTTAATTACTTGACTTATTGATTTGATTTGACTTTTAAACATGACTCTTAAGTGTCTTAGTAAGATTTTTTTTGGTACCAGAAGCATGTTTATAATTTATTATGGCTAAAATTTAAAAAAAGAACAAAGTGAAACAAAAATTGAACTTCAAACAGTATAGACTATGCAGCTTTAAATTGCTGTTATACTTACTGTTACGTCTGACAAGCTTCACTTTCATGAGTACCCGAGCCTAGAAAACAAATCTCAGAAGCGAAGAATCTGAAACAGTTGTAGTGTTGCCAAATAGCTGGGGAAATTGTTAGTGGCCTATGCTCTAAATTGCTAACAGTAATCATAATAATAATAATGGTTGGAAAGTAGGTGGCATAAAAGTCATTATTGCCGCTCTTCAAGAAAAAATTTAGTTGTAATTATTATCAACTCTAGTGATGTTTATTAAAAATTTTAACTAAGCTAATGCCCAGGTATCTTCTAGTGATCAGACTGGGGTGCATCCTCATGTTGTCAATACCGTATCGTGCATTGATCATTTCTGGGGCGACTTTGGCTCTATTGCACTTTATATTTTGGCACATTCCTGACACCATATCTGAATGTCTTCTGAACAACTGTCCCCTGGCGATCCAGAAATAATTTTAAAACTTCCAAATTGTACTTTTTAGGTATTTTAAATTTTTATTAAATATCTAGTTGACAATTGAAGGAAATCATGCAAGGATTGAGACAGAGGCGTAGCTGGGATTTGTGGTGCCCCTGCAAGGCAGTGCAATGTCGCCCTTCATATGAAAAAAAATGATCGATTAAAAATATAGTATGATCAAAAACTCTTTGGATCAGGGTTGCCATGAAATTTAACAAGATATCTATGAAATTATTTATTTCTGTTATTTTTGACATTTACTTCACAACTTTCAAGTCAATAAATAATAGTTCAAAATGTTTCAAAAGGAACTACATTTTTATTATTAAATTATACTACAGTAATGGAAATCGTGGTGAAAATGATAATTGGGTTTATTCGCCTCGTTTATGTTTAGATGAGTTCCGTGAGAGATTTCCCAACTTCGCCATAATCGAACGAGATTTTTTCGGCAAGTTCAACAAACTGTGGACACATTTGAAGAAACCGGTAATATAAGCGATAGTATTCAATGTGGAAGAAGAAGGGCTAGAAACGAGGATATTATTGATCAGGTTAGGCAACGCATGCAAGAAGAACCTACCTTGTCTTTGTGTAGACTGTCGCAAGAAACCAATTTAAGTTATGGGACATGTCAAACCATTCTTAAACATGATTTGAGAATATTTTTTTATAAAATGCAGATGTATCCAGAGTTACTGCCACCAGATTATCAGAAGAGAGTATCGTACTGTACTTGGTTTAATGACCATATGAATAATGATATCCTTGACTTAAAATTTTTTATAGACGAATCTTATTTTTACCTTTCTGGATACATTAATCCACAAGTCATGTGTATGTGGAGCGAGAATAACCCTTATTTTCATCGTGAGGTTTCTTTACATAGTCCTAAGATTGGTGGAATGTCCCACAGACGAATAACAGGCAGGGCCTATTTTACCATTAGGCGCGTGCCTAGGGCCCAACGGCAAGAGGGACCCGAATTGGAAAACATAAAATCAATAAAATCATAAAAATGCACAAAAAAATCACGCGTGCAACTCACTTCATGTGATAATAATAATAATAATAATAATTACTACAACCCATAACCTTAACCAAGGCCCCAGAAGCTATAAGCTTGTGCGGGAGGGAGGGGGCGATTATTATTATTATGTAGGCCCAATGTGCGGCTGCAGCCGACTTATAGATGGAACAGCGCAAATCCCACATTTGTGTTACAGCTAAGGGAAACTGCAGAAAACCTTAACCAGATCTGCCAGCGCCGGGAGTCGAACCCGGGCCGCTTGGGTGAAAGTCCGGCACGCCAGACATTACACTACCAAGGCTGTTAAAGAAGAAGGCTGTGATAGAAGTAAAACTACGTTTCCACTGGTTCGAAATCTGGGATTTCGGCTCCGAAATCCCGAGATCTCATTTTAGTGTTTCCACTGCACTTTTGTTGAGTTCATTGACGTTTATGTATCTGTTTGTTTACTTTCTGCGACACCGCATTCGTTTCAAATGGAGGATAGGAAAAAATTAATACTATTTATATATATGTACTCTCGAGGGAAAAAATGCTCCACTTGAAAACGCACCAAAAATACCAAAATTTCAAACCTTCTCAACTTGGCGGAATTTGGACGAAAATAGATGAACCTTTGCGTGTTAAGGTGCTAGTTTGAGGTCGTGTGATCAAATGTTGCGTTTAAGCCTTGGGGCCTGCCACCCCCGAAGAAAAAAGATTTAGATTCAAAAAATGTCGAGCGTTAACAGCTTTTACGGTGTGCCAAAAAAATCGACTGCCACTACAATAAAGTTCAGTCCATTTTCTGTAAAGTTTTCAAAACTTCGAGTGCCTACGATGATTTGGCGTGAAGTTATGAATTTTTGAAATTCACCCTGCATTTTGTCGGGTGTTTTTCCTCTTCTGCCAGCCACATTATTATCTGTTGAGTTTGAACCGTTTCTTTTCCAAATTCAAAAAATTTTGAAAAATGTTTTTAATTAATAAAAACTTTTTTTTAGTAACGTTTATTTTTTTAACGTGTAACTGCCAAACTGGTACCCCAAGTGCAAGTGTCTAAATTAATGTTTTGATTTTTATTATACTAATGTTTTGAAATTAATCAGTATCACAAAGTTATTCGAACCATTGCAATGCCGTATTTAACGAACATTCAACGTGCACAAATTGTTGCTTTTTTGGAGGTTGGAGTTAGTATGCGACAAGTCGCATTGAGATATGTGGTTTAGCATAGTGTTGTATCCCGTATGTGGTCCCGGCATCGAGAGACAGGAACTTTTCGTTGTCGTCAAGGATCGAAGACTTGTGAACGCAGCTCGACGGGATCCTGTGAGAAGCGCTCACATGATTGCAGCGGACATGGTCTTGATTCGATGAGTATCCGATAGGACGGTACGAAATCGTCTACATGAAGGTGAACTTCGTTTTCGTGTTAGAGCTAATGTTTCTCACTTGACGGACAGGCATCATCATGAGAGAATGCAGTATGCACTACGGACATTGGATTACGAGGTAACGGCAAAAGGTCTTGTTCACCGATGAAAGCCGCTTTTGTCTCTTCCATTTTGAGTGCACAAGATCGCGTATATCGTCGGAGAGGAATGAGATTTGATCGCAATTGCGTCAATTCGACGCGCAACTTCAACGGTGGTTCTGTCATTGTTTGGGGAGGCGTTAGCTATAATGGTTGCATCGATCTGGTGATTGTACCAGCTCCTGGATTGACAGCGGTTCGGTACATCAACAAAATTCTTCGGCCTCACGTTTTGCACAATTCCCACTTTTTAGGGGGTCATATTTCCAGATAAAGGTGAAGTCTTAGGGCTGATTTTTTTTGTTAATGGTATACAGTTAGGGGTAGTTTATGTATAAAATATTTCAAATCTAAAACTTTACTATTTTGGTATTTATGAGCTTTTAAAGTTCTTTTTTTTTCTATTTTTGGTCAACTTTGGCCCTCAATATCTCCGATGGGCACGGATGGATTTTTTTTATATTACGTGAGAATGAAGCGGTATATGATGGTAAACTCTGGTAAAAATCTTATCTTTGATATTAGCCTCAGAACCGAATTATGCTCAGTTGAAAACTGTAAATAAATTTTGTAAATAACCATAAAACTCGGCCATTACTAAACCGTGTATTTTTCAATACATTGACATCTCCATTAGTATCGTTGAGTAAATTTATTTTATTCTAGTGCTAACATTGCTTTGAGTGATAATTATTATTATTATATAATCATATGCCATTCGTAAACAATCTTGCAGTTATAACTAAAGCAATTAATCGAATACATACTTATACGTACTTTTTCCTTTTATTTTCTTCCCTGATTGATTTTTCTATGAATCCATGTAAATTATATGATAGCTTACATAAACTAATTTACGAAATCTAAAAGGCCCCATTCATTATCAGTCCAGCTATTAGCCTCACTGTCAGCAGGGTTGATAAGCGCGTTTACATTTGCTGGAATTACAAAATATTATCTAACGAAATCAATATTATTACTTATTAGCATCATAATGTCCACAGAAATATATTTGTTTAATTAGAAGTACTATTTTAAACCAGTAAAAAATACTACTAGAATTAAGAAGAATTAAAATATCATAAAGATTTGCATTTTAAATAAAACTGTTTTAAACCTTTTATTGGAATTGTGGTAACTTTATTGCTTGTTTTGGAGCTTTTCTAGAAAAATTCTAAAATAACTATAAAAATGAAGGGATTGCAATAACTCAATATCTTAACGAAGAGAATGCAAAAAAGTGCATACATCTGGAACAATAACTAATTTTATTCTTATGATTTTTAGCACCTTCATCTTTTACTTTATGTAATAAATTACGCACATATAAATCGTGTATCATTACAGTTCGTCACGAGGCTTTCAGTTTAATCTGTCACACTGTTGGCTGTAGTTGGAAGAGGTGATCTTTAAATTTTTATGGTATTATAATACTTCTAATTCAACAAATATATTTATATAAGCATTATGATGCTAATAATATTGATTTCATTAGATAATCTACACAATGTAAAGTCTATCTTTTATTTTCTGTAATCCCAGCAAATGTAAACACGCTTGTCAACCCCGTTGGCAGTGGGGCTAATAGCTCGGCTGATAATGAGTTGGGCCTTTTAGATTTCGTAAATTAGTTTATGTAAGCTATCATATAATTTACATGGATTCATAAAAAATCAAATACAGGGAAGAAAATAAAAGGAAAAAGTACATATAAGTATGTATTCGATTAATTGCTTTAGTTATAACTGCAAGATCGTTTACGAATGGCATATGATTATACTATAATAGTAATTATTATCACTCAAAACAATGCTAGCACTAGAATAAAATAAATTTACTCAACAATACTAATGGAGATGTCAATGTATTGAAAAATACACGGTTTAGTAATGGCCGAGTTTTATGATCATTTACAAAATTTATTTACAATTTTCAACTGCGCATAACTCTGTTCTGTGTAATATAAAAAAATCCATCCGTGCCCATCGGAGATATTGAACGAGAACTTCAAAAGCTCATACATACCAAAATAGTAAAGTTTTAGATTTGAAATATTTTATACATAAACTACCCCTAACTGTGTACCATTAACAAACAAATCAACCCTAAGACTTCACCTTTATCTGGAGATATGGCTCCCTAAAAAGTGGAAATTCTGCAAAAACGTTATTAAACTTCGGGGTTAAATTACACCCATAAATAAGCCTCCCGCAAAAATTAGGTTGAGAATAAGAAATGTAGTCCGACATGTAAGCAGTACAATGGTTTTTATCGCAGGTCTTTAGGACCAACTGTTCTTGAGATATCAAGATTTACGTTTACATCAAAAAACGTCGTGCACCAAAAAAACAACTATGGCTGCCATATTTTAAACAAAAGGAATAAAAATAAAATAACAGTGGTTTTGAACTACCAATACTTAGGGATGACAACACAAAAAAAATTATCGTTTTCTGAAATGGTCGAGCGACCAGTGCTGGACCACTTCATATGGATTGACCCTTCTTCCTCATTCGCCTATCAGGCCAGACCTCAATCCAATTGAACATGTGTGGGACATAATCGGGCGTTGTCTGCGAAACCTGCAGAGACCACTAACTACTCTCTGAAAATTGGGAATAGAACTGACGCAATTGTGGAACAACATTTCCCAGAATGAGATTCGCGCAGTTCTAAGGGAAAATTTCAATAATTCATACCTTCGCGCCAAATTATCGTAGGCTCGAAGTTTTAAAGAATTTACAGAAAAAGGACTGAACTTTATGCCCTGGCAGTCGATTGGATCCACGATTTCTTTGATACACCGTACAAGCTCTAAAAGTTTGACATTTTTTTCTTCGGGGTGGGTCACAGGGAGCGGAAAGGCTTAAACGAAACACACGTCCTTAAACTAGACACTTTAAACTTTTCAGCACGCAAAAGTTCATCCATTTTTGTTCAAAATTATCCGAGTTATGACGGTTTGAAATTTTGGTATTTTTGGTGGGTTTTTTTTTTCCTCGAGAGTAGATATAATATGCTGTATATTTTTTGGGAAAAGTAATAGTATATTATGTATTAAGGGCTTAATTGAGTGTGTTAGAGCCCGCAGAGCCAGTTAGCGCCTGAGGCGAAAACCGAAGGTGCTAAGGCGATAAAGGGCACTAAAACACTAATTAAGCGCGAAATGCATATGTTAGTTTATGTCCGGCCTAAGTTTAAATTAATATTTAATTTTAAAATAAAAATAATTTAAAAAGTGCAAAACTTCAAGTAGGTAGGTGCAGTGATAAAACTTTAAGTAGGTAGGTGCAATGGTATATAATTACTATGGAGACCGCGTAAACAAGGGTAACTATTTTCCTAGCGGGCTCTAAGAAGTTTTAGAGCCTCCAGGGCTCTAATCTAGGTTCTAAATTAGAGATCTATCTCTAATTTAGCAACTTACATTCTAAAAACAAGCCACTAAATAGGTCATAATCGCCCGACCGGACATAAAAATATTTACGGTTACCGATAAAAAAAATAAAATAAAATAAAAAATTAAAGGAACAAATTAAATTCTTGTGTTAAAATGTGTTATGGTTTTAGTTCCATCACCAGGGCAATTTGCGAAGTTGTTTTGTTTTAATTCAGAATATATTGAGTTTTGTTTTTAAATATACTTTTTATTTTATTTCGTTTTTTACACCTGTTTGATAGCCCTTTCACTCGAATACGGGGCCCGGGATTTACTAGCTGAGCCTAGGGCCCAACTCAGTTAAAAATAGGTCCTGATAACAGGGCCAATATTTTTTCAAGAAACCATAATTGCTGAAAGATATCAAAATCAATTACTTGATTCTTTCATCAATCAATTGTTCGATGATGAACTTAATATTGGGTACTTTCAACAAGATAATGCCAGATCCCATGTTGCTCGAGAAGCTCTGGCATATTTAAGACAATTTTATGACGAAAGGTTAATATCAGACGGTCGTTACCCACCTAGGTCTTGTGATTTGACACTTTAGAGGAATTACAAGAATGAATTGTTGAATCCTGCCCTCGATAACACCTGATCTTTTAAGAAAAGTTTTTAAGATGTGTTAACCTGTGTATTCAAGAACAAGAAAGACATTTTCAACATCTTTTATAATTTTTTATTGTAAAAGTCTACCTACCTAAACGTTGTTGTTAAAAGTTCTTCTCTTTCCCTTTATGAACCTGATTTTTTTATTCGTTATTAAAGTATTGTTTATTTCTATAGTAAAGTGTTATTTTTATAAATGTTATTAAGTAATACTTAAAATAACTGAAAGCACAAGAAATAATAATAGCGTATGCTAACCTAGCATTTTCTGTGTATTATTTGGAACTTTGTTTAGTGGTGTGGCACGTCATATTTTCTTGACACAGGTGACTGTGTCTCCATTAGTGCTACTCAAGATACATTGGTGCTACTGTACAGTTCACAAAAACTACGGGCGGTAGAAGTAAATAATTCTAGAGATGGTTTTTACATTCCATGGCTATTGCGATCCAAAGATTTTTGATCATACGATATAAGCTATATATTATTAGTAAATTTCATTTTAACTTTGCACTGATAGTATTTAATTTATATTATATTTTACTCTGTCAGGGGGCTTGTACCCCTGTGTTGCACACAGGTTGCACAGGCGCTAGCTACGCCTCTGGATTAAGATCATGTATAAGTTTCAAATAAGGCAAATTAGGTTCATACAACTGCTCACAAAATGTCTAATGATTATTCTGAAAAGCAATTTGTAGTGTAAGAATAAATTATAATAAAATGTAAGAGTAAACATGGTACACACTAAAATGAGTCTCATATATCCAAAAAGTAAAGATAATAACCCTGTCCAATATACTTATTCCTATAATTTAATGTAAAGGTTCATTGTTGTTGAATATTTATTTTTTATTATTTTTGTTTTATGTCAACAGATGTCTTGTTAAGAACATTGCATTTTTCTAAATAGAGCTTTTCTAATAAACTTTCAGGTGGCGAATTACAGTCTACAAAGATTGTTTCTCGGGATCCAAATTTATAGATTGGTTGATTGACGTTGGTTTAGCACGAGATCGTACAGAAGCTGTAAATTATGCAAGACATCTGATTGAAGGAAGAGTTTTAAAACACATTAATGGTGTTTATCATTTTTATGATCGTAATTTACTTTACACTTTTAATTAATTTAATCTGTTTTTTTGTTTAATTTATTTTGATCAGTTTTATATTATATTCTTTTCATGTTTCTTTTTCTTAATTTAATTTAATGTAAGTATCCAAAATGTACTACTAAGAATTAATTATTGTAAGTAGATAGGTTGTGTAGATTTTTAGTTGAAAGACTATTTATGTTTATTTTTACGAATAGTACATAGAAAAGACATTTTCCTTATTTTACATAATAATTTTATTCATGTAATTTTGGTGATGGTATACTAGAAGTATACTTTACAAGCCTCATTTTATGTTCTAGTCAAAGCCAAAGTAATTAATACTTTATCAAAGAATCTAAAAGTCTGTGCTTTATTGATTAATAACAGTAGGTTACTTTGAAGCTGATATCTTCTTGCACAAGATCATACTTTTTCTGTGCTTACTGTTTTAGACTGTCTAAGTAAATATTCTGTATATTTTTATATAAGTGTTCAGTTTGTATGTTTTAGAATAATGGGTTCATTTCACTTTTCATAATAACACAGAAGCTATCAAGTGCACATTCCTAGTTTTGAGAATTTATATTAGGAGCAATAATCTGTTTATGAAATTATAATTTCATAAATGTAAGAATATGGAGTATTTATGTTTAATGGCATACATACACTTGCAAAAAGATTTTGGGGAAAAAGTGAATAATTCTGATTTGCTCAGTCTCAGTCAGTTTTCAGTCTCATGTTTTCATTCAGCACAATTTAATGACATTTAATGTTGAAACACTTGTCAGGTTAAGAATTTAATAAACCTTGTTAAACTTTTAACTTAATTCTTGTATTTATATTATATTCCATGATTATGGAGTTCCACAAAGTAAGGCTGGAGATAGTAAACTCTGATAAAAACTGAACTGATAAAATTTGAACTAGTGTTTTTAAAGTAATGTAAATAATGAAACAAAAAGAGTAATTGTCATTACAAGCATTTGCTTAAATATTACTTGTATTCAGAAACTTTCTGGCAGTGCTACCATTTGCCAAAGGTACAACCCAATTGCTGTAGCATGGCAAATATAGAGCTTTAACTACTGCAGTCATGGACGTAACACAAATTTTATGAGGCATGAGACTAGAAATTTTAAAGATTGAAATAAATTTAATTAATAGTGCAAAGTATAATTATGGCTATTTCAACAATGCATTTATTTGAAATCTAGAAAAATATTTTAAAGAAGTTTATTAAGTAATATTTATTGTAATTTATTTTGAAATTTTAAATTAAAAAAAAATAAAAATTTTAACTAAAAATTTTGTAGGAAATTTTCTGGAAATTACAGGTCTTTAACACGTTGGCTGCGATATGGGACATATATGTCCCCATGAGTACCTATATGTTTTTTATCACTTTCTAAGCCTATTTATTAAAAAACATTACAAACACCTGCGACTATAACCACACCCAGATACATATAAACAAATTGTTTATAGGATACTTATGCAGTTTGAAACTTGCATAGGTATGTCAAATTAATTTGCATTAGATTTCATGTTTTGATAGGTGATGTTATTTGCAACAAATAATCAAATTTGTAATACTTCTATAATTCTATAAATAACGATAATTAAAAAAATTATGGTAAATTTAAAGTAAAACGGGGGAATATGGCAACACAAATTTCAAAAGCTCTCATTTTAACAAGTAACTGACCCAGCCGCATGAAGAAGGTGGCATCTAAGAGCGTGTATATATCGATATGTGGCGTAAGATGCTCCTTGCCGTATTCTCACTGACAAATATGTTACAAGCAGAAATGTCGAATAATACGCTATTGCCATATTACCTGTATCCATGGGTATTATGGCATGTAATATTGGGTAATATGGCAACATCAATCTATAATTTGAAAATTGGAAATTACCTCGTTTTAAAAAGAAAGTCGGAAAATTACTAAAATATGCTTTTAGTTCCAAAAAAATAAATAAAAATAAAAAACTTCTTAATACATAATAATAACGGCTGAAAATGAAATGCTTCAAGCTGCTGTTTTCTTATTAGCTATCTCAGATAACGCAGTGGAATCTTCGCAAAATCTGTCAGATCGACAGATTCAAGCCAGTCACACTTGGGACCTTCTTGGGCCAAGAAATGCTCGTTGCAAGTTGGGCAAATATCTGACTTATCACACTCGATTTCTGAATCATCGCTTTTCTTCGTTACCAGCTCTGTTTCGGTGTTCGATGAACTGGAGCTGTGATTCTTTTGCATTGAAATAGTTTGCTTCTTTTGGAATTTCTTTATCATTGTTTGTTTCTTATTCTGAGCATTATCTGTAGATTTTCTTGATCTTTTTTTCTTTTTTCTTTAATTTTTTTATTTTTTTTCCTTCTTTGCTTTTTTGAAAGAAATTGTTTTTGGTGAAGTTAGTACTTTAGCATGTTATTTTCGATGACCTCTGTTGTTACTTGATCCTGGTTCTATGCGAGGAACCGGCAGAATTTCTTCGAATGGATTTCCGTTTTCACAATCGTTAGCTGGAATAACATCTTCTCTGTGGACATTTGAAAGTTGTCATTCTCATTTTGCTCCTCGTTAAGATTTTCTTCTAGAACCTGTGCTACGTCGTCAAGGACAAATGCATAATCAGGAATCTGTTCGGGATTAAACAGGAAAATTCCCATGTTCTAAACCCGGATGCCCCATTTTGAATAGTTGCTGCCTTACGCCAGGCAATATTTAAAAGTGAGGCGAACTGTAATCGGCCTAGTTTTCGACCCGGATTGTTGTGAACCCAATTTTGACAAGCTTGGGACCAATAGGTTTTCAGGGGCTTGAAGAATGACCAGTCAAGCGGTTGGAGCCAATGAGTGCTGTGACTACGCAAACAAAATAAGATCACATCATTCGCTGCCGCATAATCTAACAACTCGACATTCCAACAGTGAGAAGAATGGCCATCCATAATCAGTAAAACCTTACCGGCTCCTTCTCTCGGAACAAAGAATTCTCAAAACCATTGGAAAAAAATGTCAGATGTAATGTAGGCGAATTTGTCGCCCATAATAACTTTACCACTTGGCGGTAGACCATCTTCAAATTCGTTTTTTTATTTTTTCCCTTAAATATGCAACAGGGTGGTAGAAAACTGCCCTCTGCATTTACACAGGTAATAACATAAATGGTTTCCCCCTTTTCAGCAATCGTTATACAATTTACCATCTTAGCGCCTTTATTTGTCACAACTTTTTCCGGATTATTATTCAACTGCAATCCTGATTCATCAGGGTTGAAGATTTTCTGTGGGGTATTCAGCAAATTATTTTCTCTTAAAACGTTTGCTACAAATTGGAAATATTTAGCACATTCTTATCTTGTCATTTCCTTAACTCTGGCGGTGGACAGTCCTTGAGCTTTATGTACTGCCAGCTCAGGATGTCTTTTCATAAATGACAGAAACCAGCCCAGTCCTGCCATTTTGTTTCTCATTATTAAAAGTATGGGAAATATTTTGTTGGATAGCAAAAGAATACGCAATTTTTATTATATCACGAGCTGATCAAGCAAAACCGTGCGATGCCATGTTTACTATGTATCTGGATAAACTAGTTTCTTGTTCAAAAGTAAGGCAGCTTTTTCGGCCTAGGGGAACTTTATTAAAATTTCCTGATTCCTTTCTTTTCATTAAAGTTCTAACCAGAACTTTATAAATTCGACTTTTCTCGAACTGACCCTCTACCATTAAGGATATCCCCAACTGCATTCTGAAGGTCTTCTTCTGACCACTGCCCTGGTAGATTTCTTCGGACATAAGAACGTGGCATTGTATTAATCTGGAATAATAAAAAATTCTATAAAGTATTCGATCCATTACATCGAGAAAATACATGGGGTAATATGCCGCACTACCATTTTATGAGGCATATTACTCCAAAGTACGAGAGAATAATTGCAACTAAAAAAAATCACAAAGCCCGTGTAAACGTAGTAAACGCTACATTTGGCAAAAGTTAGGTTAGAAGCCTTATTTGCCCCAATAATGATATTTAAATCTGATCATTAATACTTGATTGAATAAACTCTTACCAAGTTCGCTTTAAAAACATTTTCTGAGGTTTACTTAACGATTGTATGGCACCATTCACAAAATTTTATCAAAAAAACAACTAAGGGCGTGCTGCTTCATACAAACGATAACAGGTGACTACTGCTGCGGCGGCGTCAACCTTCTGTACTAGCCAGAAGCGGAGTGAGGCGTATTACCTGACGCGGCATATTTCCCCGCTTTACTCTATACTTAATATAAAATTTCCGTAAAGCTACAACTCTATAATATCACACTTCTGCTCATGTAGAGTACATAGAAATTCATGCAGATCACCTTTGTCAATATATTGTTCAAATATATTAAGTTTTGATTTAAAAAAAAACTATAATTTGGCACAATGTTTACAGGGTAGATATGTCCCATATCGCACCTGAAAGAAGTTACGAACGGGATATATAAGTTACGTACCACATGTGGTGATCTTAGAAAATCTAGTGTAGCAGTCAACATGTTAAACGATTCCTAAGTTTCAGTGCAAATAGAAAATTATGTTATGCAAGCTTAATTTAAAAATTATAAATAACTATTCATTATAGTTATTTATATATCAAAGGTAGCACACCTAGCTCAAACCATTGTGCATTCAATGCCCTTGCCACGCTACAGCAGCAGTTACACTGAAGGGCCTACAAATTTTCCATGTCACTGCCAATAAGTTTTTTACTTTGAAAGTTGTGTACTTTCATGCAATAGAATGATATAAACTGTGATCAATGATTTGAAATGATCCCATTATTTTTATTAATTTAGTGATACCTATTATTATTATTGTGTACTACTTATAAGGAACAGTTTATTGAATGAAGAAGTATGTTAAGATAAATCCAAAATAAGGGTGTTCTTATGTATTCAGCCATTACATATTACACATCCTTATGTATTTAACAATAAGTAACGGTTGACAAAAAACTAATTTATCTCCATTTTACTCAGTGTCAGACTGGCAATACTAGGGCCCACCAGGTAAATAGCCCAGGAGTGCATTTTTTTCTGTGCTAATACAAATTTGATTCTTATTTGTTTTGGTTAGGTAATAGGTACAGTCAAATTCATAAAAAAGGAAACGATTTTCGTTCCATTTGTACTTTGAACATAAATTATTAATTAAAATATTACTTTATATATTTTCCGACATTTGTAGATTATGTAAATAAAGCCCTATTAATGATTAATCATCATTAAAATTGATAGTAATCGAAATTAATTAATATTAATTACATATTTGATACAAGAGTCATTTTCTTTTTTTTTTAATCTGACTGTACCTATAATTAAAAAAACAAAAATATGCATGAAATAATATCATCTTTTTTCTGGGTTGTTTCACATTTACTTTTAGTCCGTAACAACAATCCGAATATTAGAAAACATAATAATATGGGAAAAACAAAATGTGCATTCTATTGACATCCTAAAAATATTTACTATAGTTTAACAATTAAATGGAGAAAACAGGTAAATATCTGCATGATAACCAACTGAATAAACAATATGGGCGGCTGAATTAACACTACAGGTTGAGATGGTAAATAGGTAGTAAGGAATATTAGCAGCACACCACATTTATCTTTACTCATCTTTAGGATAGTTACTCTTAGGGTAATTCTATGTCAATTCGTCAATTCGTGATCCAACGAGTTGTAACTTACCCTTTTTGATTTATTTCAAATTTTGCACAATTGTTATATATTCCTAAAGATAAGTAAAAATCTAAAATATATTTTTAACTCGAGTGGTTCTTGAGTTGTGGCCTTTTACTTTTTCAGAACAAATCCAAAAGCTATTCAGATATTTCCTTACAATTATCTTTATATATCCTTTAAAGGTAGATAGAGGAGAGGCAGTAGAGCTAATTTACCTTGAAAATCATAGGTCAAAAGCAAATAGTTTTCCAGAAAATGAATTTTAAAGTTTAATTGAATTTTGGATCCGGTCCTGACATTCGTAACTGACCTAGTTACGGAAGGCAGTCTTGTTTTTAAAAACAGAAATTCGATCTGTTTGTCTGCAACTTAAAAGATCCGAGTTTATTATTGTTATGTTAAGGTTGAATAACTACAAGCAAATTTATGTATTTGTACTTTTTGTTCTTTAAGTTCACTGTCACAATTTTATAACGGAATATTATGTAGAATTTTTATGAAATAATTACTATTTTCATATTGTTTTAAAGTATTTGAATATTAGCAAATGTGTTCTTATTAGAATTGAAACTAAGGTACTTATGCCACAAATACTGTTTAAAACAAAGTCAGTTATAAAGTAATTAACATGTAATAACGAATTTACAATTACGATTATATTATTAGCATAGCGGGATGGCCAATAATTACAAAATAAAATACATCATGATGGATACGGGGACTTTTTTTAAACTTAATTAAATATTTATTAACGAGTAATAATAGAATCAAACTAATGATAATGAACATAATATGCAATATTCTGCAAGGTCATGTATTATATTACCCCGTTGTCCATGCTCAATCTGGCAAAGAATCTGCATGATCTCATTTCTAACGCATTATTTTCTACAAGATATAGGAGAATCTCCCCCATTAAAGTGTTTTGTTATTTTAGGGTTCAATGACACTACCAGAAAATTTGTGTTTGTACTTTTGTCGAGTCCACGGTCACAATTTTATAACGAGCAATCAGGATCTTTGTTATTTAACCACTATTTGCTTTAAAGAATTTATTATAAAATAGTATAGTAACCATTAACTTTTGTGTATCTCGTATTAACCCATATAATGTCATCAATAAAAGTACCGTTTAGCTTAATTAAGTGTTTTACACCCTTACATTTTAATAATGTTTATTATCAATAAATGTTTTCAGATAATCTGCGACTCTGTTTTGCAAATTTACAAACATTCTTATAGTTACGAATGGATGGACCATTCATTATTGTAACAAAGATTATTTTACGAAAAAGTCTCCTAAACACGGCAAATATTTACATATGTAATAATAATCAACCTCTTTGTTTTATAACAATTTAAATGCCGTTATTTCACTCATACTATAAGGTGATTACCTTCAATAACCACTCGTATTTTATTACAGTATTTACAGTGTCAATCTTTTGCAGTGCTGCAGATTTACAAACATCTGCTATTATTTAGCGTGTATTATTTAATAGTAAGCAACCAGACTGCCAGGACCGGCTCAAGTTCGGTGAATTATTGAGGTGCCCTAAAATTTTTTTTTGTTTCTGTGATCTATCCACCTTTATGATTTGCCCCATATTCCAGCGTGCATTATTTAAGACTTACCATGTATACTCTGACATTGTTTTATTAACTGTTATTGCCAAATTTTTTCTTCTCATTATTTCCAAGTTGTACTTTACATTATCGATCCATCTGGTTTTTGGTCTTCCTTTTCTTCTATGCATGTCAGATGACCATTCATTGATTATTGTTCGTATTCTGTTTTTTTTTTCATTCTCTGGATATGTCCCAACCATTTGAGCCTTATCAATTTTATATATTTAACAATATTTGTACCATTTTGTATTCAAGTGAGTTTGTGGTTCATTAAAGTTCTATACCCATGATAGTGTTATGTATTTTTAGTTTTGTTGACATTATTTTCGAAACGTGTTTTAGGTATAGTAAGATTTGAAGCCTAATTCAATCCTTTTATTAGTATGTCAATCAATTTAATTTTTAGCTAATAAAAACATTTACCTGTAATGTAAAATTTTCCAATGGTATTATATTTATTTTTATTTAAATAATCTTTGTACAATTTTTTAACACAGTGTAGGACCCAGGACAATCCAAAATAGAAGGCTCACAAGTTTTTGTGTGGTTGCCTACTGGTCCAGTCTGACACTGAACTTCCTCACCGCTCCGAGAACCTCTGCAAAAGGCTTTCACAAAACTCTATTTGAGATTATTATTAATTATTCTATCTTTTTTTACTTCTTTCTCCTTAAATAGAAATATGCACCTCTGAATATTAAAATACACTTGGCAATATTTCTGTACACATCAAGAAACCTGTTTTTAGTTTTTAAGGATATAGATGAATGATTTGTAAAATGCTGTTGGAATGAATCTAATTGTTGTGAATTTTGACAATATTGTATGTATTGTGAGAATAATAAAAGAAGCATAGTGCTTTTTAAAGAAGTGCATCTCAAATATTGTATTTTAATATAAATTCATTGTATTATTGCTGTTTGGTGAAAATATATTTGTTGAGTATTTAAATTGTGGGTGTTTTCTTAAATTCTTACAGTTTAAATGCTGCAAGAGAAATATCCTCTGTGGTGAATATGCAACCTATAGTATAACATTGATTATGAAGCTTCTAATGAAAGTGTCAATCTGAAAGAAGGCACAAAATTTTTTATTGCATACTTGGAGGCTATCAATAGGGAGAAGAAGTGCATACGTCATACCGTGCCTGACGTCATAATTCTTTCCTCGCAACGCGCATGTACTTCAATAAGGCACATTATATTTTCATTTCTGATTATTGATAGTGTTAAAAAGGATGTTTACAAGCTATAAAAACACTTACCCAATGGCTTTCACCCATTGTTGTTTCAATATTTTATTTGTGATAGTACCTATCTATTATTTTAACCTCACAAAGTAGCGTCACGTTTTCTCTTCCAACTGTCAACAGTGTCAAAACTGTCAAACAAACGGTTTACAGCGAAGTAGAGCGATGCGAACATGCGCGTTGCGAGGAAAGAATTATGACGTCAGGCACGGTATGACGTATGCACTTCGTCTCCCTATATAATAATTGAGCAATTTAACTTGGAGATTTGAGAATCTTTGGTAGGTGTCTCAAGATTTTGAACTAACAATTTGAATATGAAGCTTCTGATGAATGCATCTTATTGAATTCTTGGAGCATTTGGTCAGTATGCCAGTAATTGACCATCACCCAGTAGTTGACCAAATTTCATTTTAAAAGAAAAAAAGATACTGTACATCTTTATGAATATTTCATGTTTCTCAAGCGATTATTGCACCTTTGATTATTATATGGTGCCACATTGCTGCGTTATCTTGGTCAAACGGTTGTGTAAATACATGTGGAATTTGTGTTCATTTATTTGACAGTTAAATTTGTGCTTCTACAGTAAGCGTGGTAAGTAAACAACTCTATTGAAATCTGCAATCATTTGAAATTTTAATGAAAATCATATTGTGCAAGTAATAGAAAGGTCGAACTAATAATATTTTGTTATGTATATTTTTTTAATTACATAATTCGAAATCTTATCAGTTTTCCAGTAGTTAAGCAACCACTAGTTTTATGCACAATAAAGAATTTTGTTTTTTTCTCACTCCTACAAGATGAGTAAGTTACTCTTGTTCTTGTTTCTCTTACTAAAATTTCAAATAAATAGCTGCAGTATTTGATCGCACAAAACTACTGCTCAACCACTGGCTTCGTAAAGTGTTCAACTACTGATAATTTTTCTTTCTATTTTTGTTTTTAGCATAATGTCATCAAAAATAATATACATATATTTTGATATTATTTAAGAATGTTCGTTTTTCTTTATGCAATACATACTACGTGGCTCTATAACAATATATAATAAAATAATAAAAAAACTGATGTTTTATTCGTTATATTATAACACTGGTCAATTACTGGGAAAAATTTGGTCAAACACTGGGTAGTTTGTGGTTAACTACTGGAAAATCCAAAACTTTTGTATTCTTATATTTTTTTTCTATGAAATGAAATGTTTTTTAATTTGTGTATTATTGATATTTAGAGTCTTAGGGTGGTATGCTCAGTCGTTCCTTAAGGACTCCTTTAAGCAACCTTCATAAAGGCCGCCTTTAAGCTAAAGGCTTCCTTAAACTGAATTTCATATGCAGAGTTATTCCTTATTTTCAATGAAGTAAGGAAATCAAAAGGGAGGTTGAAGGAAAGGAAAAGATATCTTTTTTTTAAATATCAATAAAATAACATCTAACAAGCAACTTTAATATTATTTTGAGTTGCTTTTAATAGTAGTGATACCACAAATTGTTTGTCCTTATGGTTTAACGTGGTTTTGACAAAATAAAACCATCCATGTTTAATTTATTGTTAAGGTACACTTTTTTATATGTTTATTGCAATGTGAACTTGTGGAGTTGACCAGTTAATAATAAACAGTTTCCGAGTTCCGATGCGTTTAGTAGAAACGTTGTCGTGTGAATTTAGTTTTTAGACTTATTGCTTCTATTAACTTTTTTGCATTTTTATAGATTTTTATTCGTATTATAGATTTATTTTAATTTTACAAATAGAAATAAATGACTTCTTCAGTAGTAATTTATCGTTATGTTTGAGAACTACGCTACGGATCACTGACATCTTGGGTGACTACTAGGGATGGGCAATATCAAAAAGATTATCTATATTGTCTATATATCGATAAATATATATAAATAACTATTAATCGATATTTTCAACCACTGATATCGTTATTCGAAAAATCGATAATTAACGATAACAATCGATATATATCTATAAAAAGATTTCTCAGCCCTACTCGGAACTGTACTTATGTCGTTACTTACTGTTTAGAAATAATACACGTAATACTTTTAGTATTTGTTATTATTCTATTATTCATATTCAGTGGAAAGGTCTTTGTATGAATGCATTTCTAATCGCATTTCTTCGTCTGTGTTTTTGATTTGAATTTGGAGGTACAACTACTTCATCTTCTTCAACATCTTCATTAGCAAGATTCTGCCAATGTTGTGTAACACTACACAAGCAGCAGTTATTACTTGAATGTTTTGTCATCTATTCATTAATTTTTGGGTTAAACGTGGAAAACGTTTCTTCCAAATTCCAAAGCGCCTTTCTATTGACATCCTTGTTGTTTTATGTGCATTATTGTAGGTTATCCCTGGACTAAGCAAAGGCGTTTTACATCTGCGTGTATCCTGAATCTCCTAGCAAAGATTCTGACAATCTACCTATTTTCTCAAATATGTGACTGTCGTGTGGTGAGCCAGGCCATCTAATAATCTTCTGAATCTCACTGTTTGGCCTAGCTATCACTTGAATGTTCAGGGACATCCAACCTTTACTTTTCCGAAAAATCTTTTCACGTGCTCCTTCAGGACTCTTGATTGGTATGTGGCTGCAATCAGTACACCCTAGTACATTTGGAAATCCAGCAATTAAACGAAAAAAGCATAAAGATCGTAATAAAAAACCAATTAACTTTATTAAACCTTTGACAACACAATTTTTACAGAATGTTTCATAAAAACAAAATTTTTGCAATTTTATTTTAGTTTTTGCATTGATTATAGAAGTTTTAACCATTCCAAATCGCTTTTTGCTAACTACATAGAATTATCTATAACTCTAGCTATCTAGACCAAGCCCAGCCACACTTGAGGTTGGACTCGACCGGGCAGTGGCAGTGGCAACTTTGCATGCTGGGCTATAGGTGAATTGATTCCCTCGGGAGGCGGGTCGACGAATGAGCACCTAATAGCTCGGGTATTAGCTTGAAGGACAACCTAGTTCCCACCAGTAAAAATTGGTAGCACTCACTTAAGATAGTGACGCGCTAATTAAGCGTAACTATCTCAATTCGTTGGCTAATAGGAGGTTGTTGCTATAAGCTTAACACAGGTGATTCACGTATATCCGCAATTCAAGTCACACAGACATACCCCTTTGCATTGCTAAACTGTCAAATTCAAGATTTAACAAAAACGTTGACTTTCATTAGTGCCTTCTGACGGCCAGTAGATCATTAATGTTGCCTTTTTCACATTCGTGGCGGATTCTTATTATATCAACTGGCTTTGTGACACGTCCCATTATAATAATACTAATATTAATAACAACAGTTCCAGTTCCAGACAACGCGTCCCAATATAATAACAACAGTTAACAGAAAATATTTGAATTTTATTTAAAATAATAAATTCTTATTTAGAACACAACACGTTTCTTCAAGCATTTCATCTTCCAATCAAGAAATTTGCAACTGACTCTATGTCTAATTCTTTAGCAATGTTTTTGTGACTATTCAATACTGTTATATTCTTTTAATTTGCTTGCGTCATAGTACTTTGCAAATAGGATTTTAGTCCGCGTAATAAAAAAAACGATCTTTCAGCTGTACATGTGTATTTCATCAAAGATTGAAATAATTTGTTGCCTTCTTGTAAAGATTACAACAATATCCCAACCGGACTAATGGACTGTAGACTACCTTTATTAGATTTTCAATTTGGAATTGTTATTACCTAAAATATATTAATCATGTTCATCAATTATTTTAATGAGGGCCACAGTCTTCGATCCACCACATAGTCGGCGCCTTTGCAAAAGACTTTCATTCTTGACCACCAAAGTACATTAGTATAAAAGTATAAAACTCAAGAAAATTGAAAATCAGATAGAAATTTGAATGGAAAAGGTACACGTTACTAATTTTTGTATGTCGGAAAATATTCGGATGTCAGATAAAACTCGAGTAGCAAATAAAATTCGGATATCGAATAAAAATTCGGATATATCGAATAAAAATTCGGATATATGGAATAAAAATTCCTAGTCGATTATAATTCGGATACTTTAATTGCGTTTGGGATACGGGTTCGGATCGGACTTTGGGGGAGGACGGACCAGATTCGGATACATTTTTCCCCAAGTTGCAGTAACAGGCGGAACAACTGGCAAGTGATCGACCTTGCATAGAGTCTTAGATTCCACAAGAATGTTTAAAAAAGTCACCCGACACGTAATGGTACAAGAGTTAGAATTAAGTGCAAGACTCTTCGTTTTAAAGAAGAAATCGAGAGTAAAATGATAGTTCAGTATCTTCCTTGCCTTGATACTCTCCCTTGTTAGTTAATTAAGCTTTCTTAAGCATTCAAACGTTCAGTTTGTTAAAAATCAATAACATTTACCTAGTGCTTTGTTGATTTTACTTTTTAGATATAAAACCATATCTTTCAGTCAAGCGCACCGGTTCGACTCCAGGTACCGGCAGATCTGCTTAAAGTTTTCTGCTGTTTTTCTTAGCTGTAACACCAATATGGGATTTGTGCTTATACCATCTGTTAAGTCGGCTGCAGCCGCACTTGGGCCTGCGTAATAGTAATGGTAATGGATAGTAGCAATTGTTATTATTATATTATATAAAACCATATTAAACAAAAACATCAACATTAAGTTAAACAATAAAACAATCGAGTAAGTTGATACTTTTAATACTTAGGTATAAATATAAATAGCAAAGGTTCGCAAGATATTGAAATAAATACAAGAATAGAGAGCGCAATCCGTTTGTACCATTCAATCAGAAAGACATTTGTGACAAAGCAAGATATTTTTAAAAGTATAAAAATAAATGTGTTTAAAACCGTGTTTGTACCAATTCTCACCTTTGGCTGTGAAAGCTGGGTTTTTACAAACAGCACGACCTGTACAAAATACAAGCGTAGATATGAAATATCTCCGTAAAGTACTAGGAATCACAAAACTTGAAGGGTCAGAAATAAGATTGTAAGACAACAACTTAGAGTTAAGTCAGTTTTAGAAAGAATAGAAAAATCACAACTAAAATGGTTTGGGCATCTGACAAGAATGGAAAGTGAAAGACCAGTGTAGAGGATTTGGAAAGTTAGAATACAAAGGAAGAGAGCAAGAGGAATACCAAAGAAGAGTACTTACTTGAACTAAAGCAAAGAAGAAGAATAATGTGAAGTGGACAAAATTTATACATAGTGACATTTAAAACAATCACCGTAGAATGTCAAGATTCACCTTGCACCTTCGGGTATATAAGGTTCCGATTATATATATTAGATATATAAACGACCATTGACTCATTAGGAATTGGCATGAAGCAGCAACTAACACAAATACAACAACAGCTGAAATGGAATATATTTTTCCATTCAATTCAGTTCAGTTTTTCCTTTGTAAAGTTGTTAATTGCGAAATCTATGAGCTGAACTCAGCTTAATAATTGTCTATAGAAATTTCATAACATGACCAAAATTGAATATAACTGAAATCCATTGTGGAGTGTCAACTGTGTATGGAATAATGCCATGTTGCTATCAGAAAATAGCGCAAACAATTCGAAGAAGGGCGTATCGATCTGGCCGTCGCCGTAGGATCGTGCATATTGAAAAGTCCATTCAAATGCAACTAAAAATAAAAAGAAATTGCTGGTTCCACGATTTTCGTACGGTTCCACGAATTGCACACTATTTTTGAATATCTCTTATGTTCAAACTACGCACTGGAACTGTTTGATATTCTGTTAATAATAATAATAATGTTTATTCGAAAACAGATACAAAACTCAAACACTTAACAAGTAAACAACAAGCCCTATTGTGATGTTTCTGCTGCTGCTGATCAATGTTGATTTCTACCCTATGAAGCAGAGTTATGGCTGTTTTAGACGATTAGCCTCTTCAGCCGGTTGGGTAATTAAAATGAATATTCGCCATTTGCAAGTAATGTCAAATAGTCAATTTATTTAATTAAATTGGTGGATACTTCACTCCTTTTGTGGTTATTATCAGCAATATAAGCAGCACTAATGCACTATTGGTGATGATAACCATAATCACTAATCTTAAGTATACTCGCCATTGTTCTCTTCATTAATCACAATCATGACCTCTCTTTTGTTTGTTTTCGGCCATACATGGCCATGATGATAACCGTTGGAATGTAGAGTTGTAGAATTTTGATGAGTTTTGATAGAGGCGATGATAAATCTTGGTGGAAAAGATGTCGAGAACGATGATGATGGTAGTTGATCGTAGTTGGAATTCTTGATGTAACGTTGACCGTTGTTGAATTAATTAATAGATGATGTTGGTTAGATTTCCAAACAAGTACAGCTCTTGTCAGGACTATCACTCCAGAGATATAGCTCTCGGGCTGTCTTTGGGTAGTACCAAGCATTGAGTCGTTTCCGCTGTCGTTCCATTAAGGAGCCCCCCTTTTAGGAGTGTAACGGCCACCGGGGATAGGAAAGTAGGATATTAGGACAGGCTGTAGGCATGTAGGACAGGCTAGATAGTAGCAGCTCTGTCTCGAGCCCTCGATGTCAAAAGGAGTTACCAGTCATACTGACTATGAAAGAACTAGCTTCAAAAACTTCTATATGTATACGATTAGACTAAAATTAAATTAGTTCTGTAGTCTTCTATAAAAGTCCGTCCCCTGTAATGGTGGATTTCTAATCTGCAATTGAATTGTTAACACGATTAAGTAGAGAATTGGTCATCTTAAGAAAATTGTAAGACTCTATGGAACAGGTTTACTGATGTTTCATTGATTTGTTCCAAATGAGAAGAATGGAAAAAATACAATCTCCGTCACTTGCCAATAAAATTTATTTTTCGAAAACAATAGGTTAAAATATACATAGTCTTACTTTACAACCACCACTGATACAAATTCCCAGTTATACATAAAATATGTTACTTAAGGGACTTAAACATTTAAACCAGTAACATAAAACCAGAAATTAATGAGGGTATCTCTTCCGAAAATCATGTATGATATTTAGCGGTAATGGATTGTCATCCAAAAAGACTTTTGTGAGGTATACCAAATTTTCAAAAAAGTTGAAGCTTTTAAGTTTATTGTTTCATAAATCAATACTTTGTAAACAAAGTGCTCTAGAAAAACACATCAGATCTAATTCTTCTAAATTATTCTTATACAAATGCAATTTTTGTAAAGACTTGGTTTACAAAAGTCCCATGGATGATATTGCAATGAATGGGGAAACCCCTATACACGGGCTTCGTACAAACGAGAAGGTTCCGTCGCCTTCTACAGTGGTCCAGAGTAAACAGAGGTTGTTCGAGACTCAGCGGGTTTGTTGACTAGAGCGTGGACGTATGGATATATACCGCGACCGCGTAAGAAGAAGGGATCATTAGTCAACGAGTTAAATGAATACGCGTATCGTAAATTAGTATAAATGTTTGAAATAAATATCGGTGTAAATAAACAATCTGTAAATAATCTAGTTTAAGCTCGTTACAGTTTATAATATAGTGTTTGTAATTAGTGTTATTAATGTAAATATTTTCCTTTGTTAATAGACGATTCAAACAGCAGTGTTGTCAGGTGTCGAGTTTAAAATAAATAAATAAAATCACATAATAAAAAAAGTACTGTGAAAATAGTGTTAAAAACAATTCCCAACAAACAATCAGAATGGCGATGAAATTGTTAAACGAACTCAAAGCGGATCTAAGGCGGGAACTGGAGGACCGAGACTTTATTATCGAAAGGAAAGGAACGAGAAATTATTGAAAATAAAAGTGTTTTAAGTAAAACTCAAGAATGGTTTTTAGAAAATAACGCTGATCCCGAAACTTTCTGCTTTGAAATACCTGAGGCCGCAATTGATACTAACGTGTTGTTAAGTAAAATTAAGGAAAAACTGCTGGAAATCTCTAGAAAGTCCGAAGAAAATACTAAAGCACTGGAAGAAAAAGTTTTTGGAAATTCTAGAATGCTTAAAGAAGAATTACTGGAAAAGTCCGACGAGAATTCTAGAAAGCTAATGAAAAATACTAAAGCACTGGAAGAAAAAGTTTTTGAAAATTTTAGAATGCTTAAAGAAGAATTACTGGAAAAGACCGAAGAAAATTCTAGAATGTTAAAAGAAGAATTACTGGAACAATCCGAAAAGAATTCTAGGAGACTTGAAGAATTACTAGAAAAGTCCGAAGAAAGTTCTAGAAGGCTTAAACAAGAATTGCTGGAAAATGTTAAAGCGTTGAAAGAAAAAGTTTTCGAAGAACTTTTGGAGAATGCCCGCGTTAGGACTGTTGGAGGGTAAATTGGCGGAACAAGATAGGGTAATAAAAATGGTAGAAAAGAAAATAGGCCAAACGCAACTACCACCAGCAATGAGAAAGATAGCGTAACTAAAATGTTCAAAGATAGAATGACTCAACTGCGGTTTTCCCCAACGTCTGAGTGGCCATTTGACGAAGTAAAGAAACAAATTAAAGAAGAAAAGGGTCCTGCCGCAGGGATAAAAGTGAAACCACCCACGTTCAATGAAAAGATACTCGGTCCACCTATATAAACATTTGAGGCGGGCGCTGGGGCCAATGGATGGACTGGCAAGGAAAGGCCGTTTCTTTAACTGTGGCTTTGCGTGGAGACGCGTTGAAGGTCCTGCAAACAATTCCAGCAAGGCAGGAAAGCGATTAGCAGCTGTTAGTCTCTCGGTTGGAGATGAGATACGAAGACGAGGATCTTCGACAAGTGTACCATGCGCAGGTGAAGAATCGTGAAGTGAATCGTGTTCAGAAGAATGGAGAATGTCTTCAGGAGTTTGAAGCCGATGTTGCGCGGCTGGTCCGATTGGCGTACCCTACGGCACCCGATTCATTTCTGGCACAACTCACTGTACCGACCTTCATTGATGGGATAAAAGACGGGGAAACACAGCAATCATTAGGCTGGCACGACCAAGAGCGACTGATAATGCGCTTGCCCACACCTTAAGATTTGAAGCTGCAAAGCAAGCGTCGCGAGGGCACGGGCGAGTTTGAACCGTTGTGGAAGAAGAAGGTTTTAAGGATCGCCTACAAGAGTAAGTAATGACAGTTCTTAAGAAGGAAGAGAATCGTAAGAAGAATCTTCAAGAAGTTCCAGGGCCCCGCTGCTAGAACTGTGGCGAACAAGGACATGTACAATGCCGTTGTCACAAAATAAGAAAAGTACAGCCGTTGGACAAGCTAAAGGGGGTTGGCAAGAGAGGGCGAACGTTGACCGTAAGTGAAGATGCCCCAGAGATCATCGTCCACGCAGTGTCATCGAAGAATAGTACCGGCAGTTTGTTTGCAGATGGAGAAATTACTAACCGAACTATTCCACTACTTATTGACACGGGGGTGACAAAATCCATTATACACCCTGACGTTCTACAAACAAGTATGAAGCTGTTACCGACAACTACTCAACTCCGTACATCGACAGGTGAAGCAATACCAACAGGCGGAGTGGTGAAGATGAAGATTGGCATTGGAAGTGAAGAGCGTGATCATGAGGTGCTGGTAGCCGATATCACTGACAACTTCATCTTGGGAATGGGCCTCCTGACAAAATTTAGTTTTACGTTGAGTTGAAGGAGAGTGTTTTAAAGGTCGGTAACGAAGAACTTTCTTTGCACCCACGAGAAGACCCTGTCGTAAGGGTCTTGCTGACAGAAGACGTAATATTGCCGGGTAGGAGCGAGATAATTGTCAAGGCAGGTTTGGATGGAAATCTTCGGGTAGGATGTGTGCGAATGATGGAGCCTGTCTGTGATAAGAAGATCCATAGTGGCATACTGGTGGGAAAAGCGCTGATCAAGTTTGGAAAGACAGTACCGATGAGGATTATGAACTTAATGTGAAGCCGGTGACATTGAAGAAGAGCACCCTTGTGGGACAGTGTGTGCCGGTATTCCGAGTAGCCAGGTGTATGGCTGAGGTTCCAAAACCATTGCCTAAAGACCATAATGGAAAGTTAGTCGGTGTGGTTACTAATTCGTGCAAAGACCTTAATATACGGGAGTGAAAGAGCTACAGGGTTTGGTTCACCGATACCAAGATATCTTCGCTCTTGACGATAACCAGAAGGGACAAACCGACATAGTGCGACATAAAATCAATACAGGGAACTCTAGGCCAGTCCGACAGCAGGCGAGACGTCTACCTTTAGCAACGCGAGCAGAAGCCGAGTAAATTATTACCGACATGGAAGAACAAGGGGCCATCGAGCCATCCAGCAGCCCATGGACCTCACCGGTGGTCCTGGTCAGCAAGAAGGTCGGGTTATCGAGATTCTGTGTGGACTATCGGCAGCTTAATAACGTTACCAAGAAAGACAGCCATCCTTTACCACGCATCGACGACACGTTAGATACACTGTCAGGTTCATGATGGTTTTCGGCTTTACAGAGGGAAGTTTTTGTTGAGGACGGACCATGCTGCGTTGAAATTGCGGAAGGTGGATTGAACGATTATAAGAGTATGATTTTGACACGGAACATCAAGCGGGCACCAGCCATCGGAATGCCGATGCTCTTTCAAGAAGAGAATGTTTGCCAAGTATTAAGAACTACCATCGTCAACGACAATTGGTTGTCGGAAGAATTGCATCGGTGCTTCAGGAGGACACTTGGGTCTAGAATATTTCGGATTAAACAGACAAAAAACATTACCAATGTCGAGACAAACAAAATGTCTTGTATACGAAATCCTAATAATCCCTGTATCGCTATATAAATTAGAGACCTGGACGCTACATAAGAAAAATGAAGAAGCTCTGGATTCCTTCGAACGAAAAATTTTAAGAAGAATGTAAGTTATAGCCTCATTCAAGAAAATGGTTTATGGAGACTCACTTATGAGCAATATAACACCTACAATAACATCAAACAAAAAAAATAAAAATCTCAAGAATGATATGGCTAGGTCATGTAGTAAGAATTGATGACTAGGACCCTATAAAGAAATCAATGCTCAGAATACAAGGTGGTCAAGAAAATGAGAAAGACCTTAAACTAAGATGGATAGATGGTAAACCACCGCGAATAACCATCCCCAATGAAAGCGTTATCTGGAGCAGGTCAGGACCCACCCAGGGTTGTAGTGCCACCGATAGAAAGTAAACAGTTTAACTTTTGACGGAATTATGAAATCCAATTTTGTTCTTTCTTGCAGAAGAGATTGATAGTAATTTCTGTTATGTGATGAACCTTTTTGTGTCTTTTTCAAATAGCCTGCTACAGACTAACACGTTACTAAATATGCTCATTGGTACCTACTGTCAGGATGTAGTTGTAACGCACAAGTTATTGATTAGTTGATGGTTCCAACATGCAGTTGTATAATCTGAACCACAAACTCCATTTTCAATCATGGTAGACCCATGATTCCATACATTAATTGAACACAAGTACTGAAGAGGTGATCTTCTTAAAATAGCACTAACTGAAGGCATTTACGCAATACTGAGATGTTGTATGCTGTGAGTAGGTTCTCTATCGACACGAATTTCAGGCACTGCATTTTCTTTGTGTTAGTTAGCGATGTGAATGGGTAAATGACCTTGAGTAAAATGTCGTAAAGACTTACCCAGTTCTTGAAAAGCTATCAAATAAGGCAACTTAATCTCAAAGCGCTCAGCCACTTCTTCGATAAGGTAGTACGTTTCCTAAAAGTTCGATTGGTAAACCATAATAATTTATCAACAAGTCTTAGATGACATCCGGATTTTTGGAATGTTCTTGAGAAGAGATTTATACAGGTCTTAAACTTGTTCTCTTCCAGATAACAATGTTAAATGATGTTGTCCAGCTGACTGAATCGTAACTACTGCTTTTTTAAGCAGTAGACTGTTGCAATATTCATATATGTAAAACTAATGCTCTGGAATGTTGTGTTCTTTCTGGGTGCGATGTCCTTTGCGACGTTGGTTAAAAGTTGGATAACATTGTCTAGATTTTCATTACTCCAGGCCAACACTGTCTTCTAGAAACGAAAAGTTGAATTTTGGGTTTTTGTTTTACTCGAAGGGCCGATATTAAATAACCAAATTAACCGGATGAGGTTTCGCTATAACAGCAATTAATTTTATAACGTTTATTTATTTTGCTTACTTCAAATACTTCCGTTGGTCCTTGACTGAGAAGTCGATGCTTTAGATTCTTTCATTGTCATCTTGATCAGCTGTATCACTTTTCTAGGTGTTTTAATTTCTTTTAAGTCTTCTACCATTTTCGTTCTAGTTCGGCTATCGAAAGCTTGTTTGTAATCGATGAAGATAATATGTATGTCGATGTTATATTCATAGCTTTTTTCCGTGATCTGCCTAATTGTGTGTATGGCGTCTATCGTTGATTTGTCTTTTCTATATCGTAGTTGGTAGTCTTCTAGGATTTTTTTAGCATCCTTTGTGATTCTACTTTTTATTATCATTGTTAGGAGTTTGTATGCCGTGTTAAGTAGGGTGATTGCTCTATAATTGATACATTTGGACAGATCTCCTTTTTTTGGTATAGGTACTCAAGCCTATTCTTCCACTTCTTCAATTTCTGGTATTTTTTCTAAAACTTCTCGTTTCTCGTTTGTTTCTTTTGTCTCTTCTATTGGGTTTTAATTCTCTTCTTTATAAAGGTTACTAAAGTAACTTTTCCATTCTGTCTTTTCTATGTCATCTGTTGTCTTGGTATTCCTTGTATTTCTTTTTCTTATATATTGTTATATTAATCTTGAATTATTCTTTTTATTCTCTTTTACTATTTCTTCTAGTGTTTTCTCTGTCCATTTCTTTTTCTTTTCTTGGCATATTTTATTTGATTCTTTTTTCTTGATATCGTATCTTATCTTCTTCTCTGTTTCTCCTAAGCGACTCATTTCTAGCATTATTTTTCTTTTTTATAATATTTCTACATTCTTTATCAAACCAGTAATTCTTCCTTCTTTCTCCACTAGATTCAGTAGTATTTTCTGCAGCTTATATGACAGGTGTCTTAATCTGCTTCCAATTTTCTTCTATACTGTCTGTTTCTTTTCCTGCTACTAATCTATTCTGCACTTCCTCTTTGTACTTTTAATGTTTTTCCATTTTCTAATTTGTCCGTATTCCACTTTTTCCTGTTTATCTCTTTTCTTTCTTCTATTTTTTTAATTTTTATGCTCGTTATCACAACAAAGTGATCAGAATCGATGTTTGCGCCTCTGTAAGATCTGACATCGTTAATGGATTTACAGTATCCACTTTTCACTAGGACATGGTCGATTTGATTTCTGTCTTTTTCATTTGGATGCATCCATGTAATTTTGTGAGCCCTTTTGTGTTTAAATTTAGTACTAATTATGCGCAAATCGTTAGCTGCAGCAAGATTGCATAACATTTGCCCATTGTTGTTTGTTTGCTTATTATGTATTGTGTGTTTCCATGCAAATTCTTCTATCCACTCTTCTTTGCCAATTTGCGCGTTAAGGTTAAATCTGGTTTTGGCGCTTTTTCATAGGTTTCTTCTAGCTCTTCATATTCTTCTTTTACATTCTCGCTTGCAACTTCCTTTGCAACACTAATCAATTTAAATAGCATTATTTGCTTTTTCATTTTTCCTCTTATTATGAATGCAGTGCCCCCGTATCCTTGTTTATCTTCGTTTGCATGCCAAACAGCGTTTTTCCCATTATCTATTTTTCCCTTTCCTCCCCATCTTGTTTCCTGAAGGCACGCTATTTCAATATTGTATTTTTTCAGCTCACTTGCTATCTCTTGTAGTTTACCTGGTTTTAGTAGAGTTATAACGTTCCATGATCCTATTCTCACGCTCTGTTTTCTGCATCTTATCCTTTTCTTTTTGCTTTTTGCGTTTCTTATGTTTACCTTTGTGCTCATATCCGTACTTTTTGCGGTTGTTATCATATTATTGCTTTTTGTCATCTTTATTTCAGTCCGGCATTCAGATTCTCTTAGTTTTTTTGGATTTTGCTGATATTGAGATGTCTTCTTGGTGTTCCAGATTGTTTTATTTAATTCTTCTTCCTCTGCTTCTGTCCTTTCTTTATTGAAGGGTAATAGTATTGTTTGAGCCCAGCTCTTCTTTTTTGGTACTACTCCCTAGGAGGGACTTGTTTTTTCCTCATCTGTGGATCCGCCTCTTTTCTTTTGTTCCTCCTCTTCTTTGTTTTTATATCCTGTATTTCCTTATCTGCTTCTATAATGTCTTCTATCTTCCATTCATCCCCGTTTATTGGCGTCTACCATGTAAGGTATTAATTATTCTTCACTTCTCTTGTCTTCTTGTCGAGGTCTTCACTTACTCCTATTTTTGTTCCTGCCAATTTCTTTGTGTTTCGCGTAAACTCCCATTTCTTCAGAATTGCTGTGGTCTGTTTTCATTTCCCTTTCGTTCTCCAAGTCTGTTTCATGAAATTCATGAAATCTATTTTATTTTCACCCAACTGTACTAATAGTTTCTTCCTTATTACTTCCAACACTTTCTCTTTCAGGGTTGTTAATTCTTCTTTTGTGTCTTCTGGGATTCCGAAGATTCTCAAATTTCTTTTCCTTAATTTATCTCTCGTCAAATCTTCTTTTTACCATCTTGAAACTTAATGTTTAATTGAAGATTAAATATGCTACTGACATACATACATACGTAGTATTCAGTACTGGCTTGGTGTAAATTTATTCTATAGTACATTACATTATTACTACTTAAATCGTAATCATGTAATAAAGGCGGAGCCTTTTGATAAAAAAGCTGGAAATAGTTTTGGATTTGGCTTAAATCTAGTTTTTCAAAAATCAACGGTAAGTTATTTTTTTAAGACTATTTTTTTCTTTCGCACATTTCTTACATAATTTCCAATAACTATTTCATATTTAATGTGCAATATTTTCGAAAAGCTGTACACTATTTTCGTGTCTGGATATTCATTCTTTAAATTAAAGAATAATACACATTTATTCTTATCATATAGAGATTAATGACTTCATTAAAATTTGTCCCTGGAACTGAATTTAATTATGTAAATAAGTCTCAACCGCAACAAGCAATTGGCTTAATAAAATAATTCCAATAATTGTATTCTAACTGCATATTTTAGGAAGTCGTGGTGGTTTTATTATTTATTCATTATTCTAGTATGTGTAAGTTGTAGAGCAAACAATTTAAAGATTTGAATAATATACTACAGGTAAGTGAATTTGATTATATCCATTTTAATTTTATTTTTGAAGAAGAAATTCTTTTTTTTTCTCGGGACATTAGAAAATTTTAAACTAGTTGTTATCCACACTTCATATTGATTAATTTTGCTTATTAATTAGCCTATTTAGCTGCTATATTGAGTAGCACCAAGCGAGTAGCACTATAGTAGAGTCGAATCAAATTCAAAACTAAATATAATCATTTATTTTTAAAATAAAACTAGATTCATTAAAATAGGTCTAGCTTTCATATTCTTAATTTTTTTTAATTACAGCAAAGAGAAGAGTCGTAAAGAAACACAAATGAATCGAAAATAGAAAGGCCACAAACTTTAGAATGAAGTTACTTATTCTGCTCTGTATTTTCTATACAATACACAGTAGTAAGTCCTTAAATGTTTTTTTGCAATATTTCTTCCAGATCTTCCTATATTTTTATTTTTCCTTTTTTATAGAAGTTACCGACAAACAGATATGTTCTTCACAAACGTGCATAAAAGAAGCCCAAAATATAGTTGCAAGAATAAATCGTTCCATAAATCCTTGTGATGATTTTTACCAATTCACTTGTGGAGTTTCACCTGATCTAAAATTCGATATTATTAAAACAGTTAAAGAGAATATGACCCACCAACTGTTAGAAATATGTGATGATAAAGAAGGCGACGATCATAAGGTAGTGCGTATAGCGAAAAATCTATTTAAAAAGTGTATGGATGAAGATGCCATAGAAAAAGATGGTTTGGAAGTTATTAGGGGAGCATTAAAACAGATCGGGGGATGGCCTGTTTTGGAAGGAGACAGTTGGAATGAAGATGACTTCGATTGGATCAATGCAACATTTAAACTTAGAGAACTTGGTTATCCATGGGAGGTTTTCTTTACGGTTGAAAGGGATGAGTCAAATACGATGGTATTTTCGGTAAGATGTCTTAAATTGAGCTTAGAGTATACAAATAATAATCTTAACATTTGTTTGTTTTGATATTCAAGATGAAAACTGACGAAGAAGTAGAGCGCCGGTGTGAAATTCATGAAGTTGACAGAATGAAAAAAACCGCTAGATTATTTGGTTCTGCAACTGCTACTCGAGATGAAATAGAGGACGAGTTGGATTTAGCTTTTAAGTTCTGGGAATCACTAAATGGGGTATGCATTTGCTTTCGTGTTCATCTTCTCTTAAATCTATCTTGAAGTTAATTAATATAATTTCAATTGTTTCTACAATTAACTGCGAGATAAGAGTTACAAGGAGATGAAAAGATCGGCCCTTAAACTAGCATTTATAGTTTTTAACATCGACTCCTTCATCTATCGATATATTTCTTGAAAATAGTTGAACGGTAGGTTTTGATACTGATTCATCTCGATTGTGTATATTAGAATTAAATTTGGTGGCCAAGGTATCATTGACTGTTTTTGGATTTGGTACAAATATTAGGACCCACAAATTATTTCATTTCGTAAGTTTTCGGATTTAAGGGCCTCTCCCATCTTTTACAGTAACCCCCAAACTCCGAAGATCCTAATTTGGAAAATTGATGTCTACGACCTGTGGTCCTATGCACGAAATGAACTACTACTGGTGCTTTTATCCTCCGCGACGCACTCGAAATGTACTTACTCGTTAGGATGTCAAGATTTTCCTGAATTCACACTAAAAATAAACTTAATTTGCGTTGACGAGAATGATGTCGAGATCAAAAGGCAACCAATTCAGATGAAGTTCGTTACACACCAACATAGCGCGTAGTTCCAATGAATATTACTGTGGTTACTCACTTGACCTTTGACCTCACCGACAGTGCTGTTAATTAAAATGCAATACACTTTATATTGCATTTGAAAATAACCAAGTAAAAGCATTAGGTTAAGTTGGTTGGTTGTTTGTAAGTACGTATGCATTTTACCACAAACGGACGTGGTTTGGTATAAAAAATACACTTTTGCTTTTTTTATTTTACAATAAATGTTATTTTTCATTTATGTTCGTATTTTTAATAAACTCAATTAGTGTTAAATTATCCCCAAGTGAAATGAAAGAGGTTAAACGGCTAGCGCATTATGAGCTTTCATGTATTGTTGGTTGCATAAATTGTTGGTTTGAAATGATTATTTTCAAATGCATAAATGTATTTAGTTTAATAGCACTGTATATTTGCTTTACTGCCTTTTTACTCCTGTTATTTTGAATTCAAAATAAAAACCTTGCCATTCATTCAAGGAAGTACATTTTGGGGAACCTCTAGTGCACCATACATAGATAAAAGAGCCAATAGAAGTTTGTGAGAGAAACTCAACGTAAGGACTCGAGGTCATTTCGTGCTTCAGGATCATAAGTATTGAGTTCATATAATGTTTCAAAATTGAATTTTTTAGTCAATAACACACAAAATTTTATAAAAAGTCATAGATAATCAAGAGTCATGCATGGTTATTTTACCCTCCTTTGGGATCATCGACATAACATACTTGCATTTCTATTTGTCGTCTTGTAACTTATATAAATCAGGAAATCACATCAACAGCGAAGCAAACACCATGGTTAATGCAACAATGGTGATATCGATTTCTTAAGTTTCGCAGTTTTGGACGGGATACTACATGAGATGGACGAGGACTTAAAGAGAACTTAAGAAATAAGGGACTGTATGAGTAAATAATCTATGTACAGCTGATTTCAAATAAATCTAGGACAGTCAGTATTCCATAGTGTAAATGCTGCTTTTTCTTTTCCTTGATGTTTAATGAATTTTATGTAGTTACCTATGAAAATATAATTTAAAGCCTGGTTCATACGTTGCTAGAAACGCAAAAATTACTCTCAAGGCTTGTCCTAGATTTAATTGAAATCAGCTGTACAAAAATACTTCGTTTGTACTATTTAAATTCATTTTCCTATAAATAATATTTTTAACAGCCGCTACCCAAAGAAAATGTGTATAACAAGAGTTGGAATTCTGCCATTGACCGACTTGTTGATCTAAATAAGGAAGGTCTGGAAGCACCAAAAGGTTTTAACATTTCAGGGTCATTTAAAGAAAAAGTGGCATATATTTCAAAAACGCCAAAACGGTAAATAGTAGGTACAATAGCTTTTTGAAATAGTAAACGGAAATATGTTGTCATTTTTTTCAGCATTGTGGCTAATAGCATGTTGTGGTTAATTATAAACGAACTGCTTCCCTACTTTCCCAAAGAAATAAGTAAATGGAGTAAAATTAATAAAGAGAAAACACGTATTGATTTGTGCTTAAGAACTGTAGATGAAAGGTAGAAAATTTGTTTTATTCCATTCTACCATTCATTTTTAAAATTGTTTTTTTTTCTGCAGTTTTCTCTCAAATCCGATTAAAATAATACGTGGTAGACGTTGCTCATCAAACAAAACAGAAAATAAAGTAGAAGAACTGATGCAAAGTATGAAGTCGGAATTGTTAGAAAAACTGGAACGCATCGAATGGATGAATGAAGGCGATAGGAAGTTTGCTGTTGAAAAAGCTAGGAAAATGGATGTGAAAATTGATGCATATGAAGATTATTTTGATGATAAAGTTCTTGACGAGCTCGATGTAGATGTGGTAGGTGATGCTGTAACTTGTAACTTGCTCTTATAAGGAAAACATCCACCACATATGGAATTTGCAAAAATTCCAACAGGTGTTATTAGGGAAAGTACAGCATTTGAGAGCCATCACACAAGGTATTCTGCAAAGAAAGACAATTATTAAAAGAAATTTTTCAGGTGTCTCATTTTCTAAATGAGACACCCGGTATATTCTCCCCTCCCCTCAAGCGATTTACCTTTTAAGGTCAGTTTTGAAACCACTAGTTAACTATAACTGGAGAAAATAAATATAACATAGCAACTAAGTTCCAGTTCTACTCCTGGATTGCTTGACTCCTGCGCTTTTTAATCAAACGCCCAGGCTTGGCACACAAAGGCACTTTTAGCATAAGCACTTTGAATAGCATATGCTATTTTTCAAATCGTGCATTTTAATTTCTTTTGCAAATAATAATAACGATAATAACGGTAACATATTACGTTTTTAACTTTTAGGTACTTTTATTGCTTAGACATAAAAGTGAAACGCTTCATAACATCTTTCATGAAAAAGTAAAATTTTAAATGTGTATTATTATACACATCTACGTCGTTATATACCAGTGGTGATGAACCTATGACCCGCGGGTCAGACACTGACCAACGAAGGATTTTTAAATGACCCACACGTTGATTTTTATAAACTTATTTTTTATATGATAAAAAAGCACACAATCGAAAATATTAAAAAATTAAAGTATATAAATATCTAATGTCGAATTTATAATAGTATATTAATTGATTAAGGGATTAATTGAGTGTGTTAGAGCCCGCAGAGTCAGTTAAGACGATAAAGGGCTCTAAAACACTAATTAAGCCCGAAATGCATACGTTAGTTTATGTCCGGCCTATGTTTAAATTAATATTTAATTTTAAAATAAAAATAATTTAAAAAGTGCAAAACTTCAAGTAGGTAGGTGCAGCGATAAAACTTCAAGTAGGTAGGTGCAATGGTATATAATTACTGTTGTTACTATGGAGACGGCGTAAATAAGGGTAACTATTTTTCTAGCTGGCTCTAAAAAGTATTATAGCCCTAGAGCTCTAATTTAGCAACTTACGCTCTAAAAACAGGCCACTAAATAGGTCATAAGCGCTCGACAGGACATAATAGTTATTTATGTATTAAGGGCATAATCTATTAGATTATGGCATGAGAGAATGTTTAAAGCCCGACGAAGGAGGGCTTTTAATTTCTCGAGGGCCATTATCTTGATTATGCCCGTGGTACATACAACGTTTTATTTTATTTTGCTTCATGGAAAGGATAATTGCAAGCAATTGCACATTTCATTTTGAAAAAATGTAATAGTTATAATTATTTATTAAAATTGTTAGAACTCTATAGAAACGTTTTCTTTGTATCTTAGCAACTTTATACGCCCTCGGGCTAAAAAAGTCAAATTACGCCCGCAATTGAGTGCCAATAAAGACGATTATCATGTCAAAATAAAATAAAAAATAATATGTTTCTACTCCTACCTGTAAACAGGACCGGATTTAGACTTGATAAGGCACTAAGCTATTTGAGATATGAGGCCCTTTATAAGCGCAGATATTATATTGGGACAAACAATGCTGCAGTATATTTGAGTATATATATGAAAATTGCTCACTCGGACAATATTTTTTGGGGGCCCCCAAGTAAGTGGGGGCCCTAAGCTGTAGCTTGTGTAGCTTATACGTAAATCCTGCACTGCCTGTAAATCACCAAACCTATCAAAGTGGTCCGATTTGACACTTTTTTATTTATAATTAATTTATTGACAACTCCTGTCATAAATATAGAAGTAAAAGTAAATTAAATCATGTTTCCTTGTTTTAATAACACTAAAGCACTAAAGCAACAATATCTACATCTGTTTGTTAGTGGTATTTCCATGAATATGACAATAATTGCACCCACTTATGTTAAATAAAGACTCAACACAGTTGTTACACAGGTCTGTTACTTTGGAATTTCTAAAATCTGCTTGATCAAACGAGCTGGGGTTACTAAGTTTCCTTTCCTAAAAAAAATCTCAGCAATCATTTTCTTATTGACCAGTGAAGCCATGGACATTTACATACTTTTTATATTTTATAGAAGTTAATAGTTATTTGTCTAACTAGAGAAGAAAGCAGTTCTTTCCACTCGAGCTCGAAGTGTGATGCTTGAGCGTCTGCGAGTGAGACATTTGAGCGACAGCGAAAAGCGCTCACCTTTCGTGTTAGACACAACATTTTTTTTCCGATATGTACTTACCCAAAGGATTGTCTCCATACTAAAAGATTTTCTAATCTTCAACTTTAAGAACAAACTTTATTTTACAAATACACAATGATTGCATTAGTTACGAATTCAATTCCGAAGATTTGCTTCTCAATAAATTAACTGTCGAGAACTTCTTCAACTGCAATTCTTTCCTCTCCAGATATGGAAAATTAATCTTTCTCACTATTTTGTACTTTTCCGCTCTAAAGAGGGAAAATGAATTTTCCTGGCTATTTTGCTTTCATTGCTTTTGTAACTTCCTTAGTGATATTAATCTCCACCGTTTACTTTTTGATTTCCCAGCTTTTTTTATTGCTTTTTCAACCTCTAATCATGTCTAATTTGGTGAGCGATCTGAAACGACAGTACTCTGAGTATTCTTGTATCTAAATAACTACCTAAGTATTGTATACCAATCTCACCAATTTAATCTTTTATTATTTCAGGTTTTGGTTTAATTTCTAGCGTTCACTTATTTTATTTTTTCTCATTCTTGTTCTCGTTCTCGTAATTAATCTATAGTAGTGTCGATCTATTTCATCACAGTTAATGAGTTTCTTCTCATCACGTCTGCATAACTGTTTTTATAGCCTTGTTACTGCAGGGGGTGGTTTTTATATGTTGATCAATTTTACCTGCTAATCTCTACGATCTTTTATCTTATCTAATGTTTCTCTGTTCATCCATTGTGACTTGTTAGTGTTTTTAGTTAGTTTATAACCTTTTATGTAGCTTTAATCCATTGTTTGGCCTCTTGCAATGTCCAAGTAGCTCTGGGATAGAAATTCATATGAAAATGCTCCACACTGAAAGTGCCTCCCACTCCTTCTGCACGTGATAATTAGGCATGTAATAACTACTTGCCGTGCGGCAGTGTTGTAATGTATCTAGATACAAGTATCTAGATACTTTTATGGTATCTAGATACATATCTAGATACTTTTAAAATTTTGAAACTGTATTTGGATCTAGATACATTTTCTGTAGTATCTGTGTATCTATATTGTGCAGATACTATTTTCATATTTTTATAATACAAAAACTATCATAAATGAAAGCGTTTACTGTCTCCAGCCTTACTTTGTGGAACTCCATAATCATGAAATATAATATAAATACAAATATTAGTTAAAGTTTCACAAGTTTTATTAATATTGTTTCGACACTTTATGTCATTACCAAAGGTAGATAAGACTGATAAACAAACACGTTGCTAAGGATAAATACATACATTGAGAATTGTTCTTTTTGTAACTCGGTTTATATTGGACAAACACTTAGAAATTTCGACATAAGATACAAAGAACACGTACGCTCTTATAGACTTAAACATCCAGAGAAATCGAATTATGCCAAACACATTTTGCAACAGAACCACTCAATGACACCTCAAAACAACATTAAATTCTTACATTTTTGCAACAACAAACACAAATTAGACATTTTAGAAGCTTTTGAAATATACAGACATAAACGCACAGTACCTTTAATGAATGAACAAACTGAGCTTAGCAATTCTCCTTTATTAGAAGTGTTAGATATTTAGTTTTTGTATGTATTGTATCTAGTTACCTATTTTCTGTATGTATTTATCCTTAGCAACGTGTTTGTTTATCAATCTTATCTATCTTTGATAATGACATAAAGTGTCGAAACAATATTGCCAGGTTAAGATATTAATAAAACTTGTGAAACTTTAACTAATCTTTGTATTTATATTATATTTCATGATCATAAATGAACTTGATGGAATTTTAAATTTGAAGTAAACCGCCGAACATGGGGAATAATTGACATAATTTGACCGAACATTCAATGGGGATAATAATAATTGACAATTTCGGGCTTTTCGCCCCAAAATGGGGTCATTTGCGGTAATCTGATCCGCCAGCATGGCCTGGCTGACTAGATGTGAATGGATATTATTACACAATGCGATTGTGTGAGGAAGACGCATTCTCTGCCTTTGGCCAGGGCACTGTTGATAACTGTACCATAATTATTGTACAGTACCATAATACAGCTTGTACCAACGTACCACAATTAGATAAAACTGTACCACAATTTCAGATTGTTACATGTAATAGTTATTTAATATTTACGTAATAAGTCTGGAATGTATATTTTACTGGACTTGTAGATAAGTACCATGACAAGCCATAGGTGAATCTTCTAAGTCTGTGAGTACAGTAAAGGGCTTTGTTACACACTCCTATTTTTTCTGTCAACAGTCATTTTAAGAACTTTCAAAGTAAGAACTTTCCTAATGAAATGGTTTTGAAAATGTGTTAAGGAGTAAGTGCCATAGGCGCCCGCAGAAATTTGTCCAGGGGGGAAGCCTAGAATGAACGGTATGCTAGGGGGGGAGCAAGCCTAGAATAAACGACATGCTAGGGGGGCAAGCCTAGAAAAAAACGGCATATTATACAAAATTTTCAATAAAATTAAAGTTGTTCAACTTCCAGGTGGGCCTACTGCCCCTCCTTGCCCCCCCTTCCGAGCGCCTATGGTAAGTACAATCTATTCGGTTACATGAAAGGTAACTAAAAGCAACCAGATTTAACGGCGTTTGTGGTGTAATAGTACTAGGAACTTGCAAAATTGTTATAAGTAGTGTGAATCGTACCAATACCTACTTTGAAATTAGGTTATCAGAAATAATATCTAGACTATGATTGTTTCTGTTGAAGTGGTAAAGCATTTTCTTAGTTTTCCAGAAATGAGACTTATTGGGATTTATTCAAGTTATTAATATTCTGCACAACACCAAGACTGAGGATAGAAAATCTACATACGCAGCATGTTTGGAATGCTTTAATAATGATTTATTTTATATTTTTATTGAAATATTAACGCAAGTGTGAAAAGAACACAATAATTCTAAAAAATGGAAAGGTGTGAATACACAATGTATTTATCTTTAGGTACTGGTTTCTACTTAACAATTATCTATTTTTAATGTGTATAATTTTAATAAATATTGCTGTCCTAGACTAGTCCTAGAATTGATGCTTAGTAAAACAACTATTACCGGTACAAAAAATTGACTAGGAAGTTCTTATTTTTGGGGCGATTACAGTAAAACAAGTATCTATCAATGTATCTAGATACATTATGTTAGACATTGTATTTGGATCTAGATACTTCACAGCAAAAGCATCTGTATCTGTATCTAGGTACCTTTATTGATAGTATCTGTATCTGTATCTAGATCCACAAAATAATGTATCTGTTACAACACTGCCGTGCGGTATATCTTTAGCAAGTTAAGATTAATACGTAAAAATACATTCTTTTCATATCTTCGTCATTGCCATGAACACCAGTTGTTAGTTAAGTGGGGTTCCCCTATTTTACAGATTTTCTTACGTTTACCGATAAGTATGATTGCCATTGTATCGATGTCGCTACGGTTATTTGTTGTAATTAATGTTAATTTCGCGTTTGCCTTTAAGCCCAAAAAAGTGTGCTAATAATAATCACAAAATGGTGATGTTGTTGGCTATTGATTGTGAAGTTCACACAATTCCTTATTGCCGTCTAATGAAAAATTGCTGTCAGCTATACAGTAGAATAAAAATATATAGTACAATTAAATGCATCTTTTTTGTAAACTTCTATTTAGAAAATATTTGCACAGTAGTTTACGTAAATAAACTGATTTGAACAAATCCACTTGTAAATTGTTTCAGAAGTCCAAAAATTAATTAATTAATGGCAATTAATTGGTGACATGTAACATATACATGCTTTTCTGGCCATTTTTGTATGTACTATTAGTTTCATAATGATCTAGGACAGCAATGCTAATATGATGCTATTTTTTATTATTTTATCCTATGCATTTACACTGAAAAAAAGAATAAAACAGCATCATGTTAGCCTTGCTGTCCTAGAGCATTATGAAATCAATAGTACATCACTTTGGCATGTAAAATGATTGACGATGATTTAAAGTAAAATTGAAATCACTGTCTACATTAATTTCATCTGTTTGGCATACGAAGATTACATCCTTTTCATCTACCCTTTATTTCTTAAAATTCTACCCATATTCGGTTTTCGACTAATTTGTAAAGCTTGCTGAAGTACATCCACTGCAGATGTGCGTCTCTTTCTCACCACTAGATTTTTGTATTGTTTGCAAATTTGATCCTAAATGTTATTTTCAGTAGCTTATGATCAGATCCGCATTGGGAACTTGGTTTGCCTGCCTTTATAACTTACTACTACAGCCCCTTGGTCAGGAACTGAAATACGCTCAAGTAGCGCGTCACTTACTTATAGGTATGAGAGCTACCAGTTTTTACTGGTGTGAACGTGGTTGCTAGCCGCGTCTACAAACTATGAGAGTTATAACCGCCCTGTCGATTTTATCATTCACACAAGGTATCTAAGATCTTCATCTTGTTAAAAATCTTAGTTTAAACCTTGGTTTAAGCTCTTGTACTCAATACAAAGTCAATTCGATTTTTGGCCTGTGTGACTGGTGAAGAAATTGGCCAAGTATAAAAGCTACTATAATGTCTCTTGAATGTTGTATTCATTCTAGTGTTTTGATTGCCTAAGCAAAATTAGTCTTGGTCTATCGATTTGGGTGATCCTTATTTTTGTGTCGAGATTTCCTGATTGAATTAAACCATTTCGTTTGTCTATTCGATTTCAGTATCACGGCTACCGCGATTGATTTCCACTTGCGCAGATCTGACATTAGGTCTTTAGAAAAATTACTCTTTAACAGTTCCAAACCAGTAATGACTTGTTCAGTGTATCTACGGGAACTTCCCTTATCAACTATTGGGAGGCACCGCGTTTGGGCTCAATACTCCCCCAAGTGTTATGAATGACCCCTACTTAATTCAAAACCAGACCCTCCCAAAGGACTAACGTGAGACTAGTCACGTATTGATAGACTTATTTTATGGGTTTGCCCTAAAAGCGGATTCCTTTTGAAATTATACAAGATATATTTTTTATTCTTATTTTTAGTAGTCAGGTACCATTCCTATCCTATGACATCTTAAGTTGCCACGTTTGATTTACCACCATGTGTGGCAGACACTACAGATGCCGCGTTAGTGACATCTTGTGATTAATGTTATTTCTCGGGTTGCATTTAAGCCTGAATTGTGTGTGAGAAAATAGACGATTAACCCCGGGTAATAGGGTAATGCTACCATAAGCGCTATCTTAGAGTGTGAGTTTATTTACACTTCTTCGCTTTTGTTTACTCGGTCTATGTTTTGATTATTTACTTTGAAACTGTTGATTGTCGAAATAGCTCGGAGAGCATATAAAGAGCATATCAACAGCATTTGAGAAGAAGCTGCTTCAACTTCGTACTATGTATAATATGGCTTTTATCTCCACTAAGAAAGTTTTGATGAACAATTAAGTTTTTATGAGTAAATTCAGTTGCTTTTTGTATACCTACACAGATCTATTATGAATCAGTGCAAATTACATATTATCTTTTACAGGTTTCGCCTGAAAACAGCACTTTTTTCGATTTCCTAGCAGACATTAAAAAGAGTTATTATGTAAAAAAGTTGAATCGAGCAGATCCTATCCGTCATAAAGCCGATACTGTAAATAAATTCATTCCTTATTATAATAGAAACAGTAATGCCATAGGTGTGTCTCAATTACAAGTAAAAATGATTTAGCATAACTTTTTTCTAAGCTTGTCTTTTTCAGTGGTCCCAACATTCATTATGGAAGGCTTCTTCGATGAAGAAAAGCCAAATTATTTAAATTATGGCCATTTAGCAGGATTTGCATTTTCTCATTTTATTATGGAAATTCATAATATGAACATTGGTTCAGATCACTATAAAAAACTTTCAAGGAAAACAAATAATAGACTCATTGAAAAGATGCTCTGTCTAAGTAATCAAAAGGAGTATGACGCATTAGAGGTAGATTTAAAAATAATAGATATTTCAAAATTTTTGAATACTTTTACTTTCAGATGTTTGTTACACTTATGTTCGCTATTGAAGCAGAAATAGCTTATGCAGCATATGAGAAATGGGAAAACATGAACGGAATCGAACCCAAATTGATAGGGCTGGATTATTCACCTCGTCAACTATTTTGGATTACACACACTAATTGTGCTGTACTGAAAACATCTAAGCATCCTCGTGAGGAGATTTGGATAAGTGCAGTTGTGAAAAGTAAAATCCACAATTCGAATTTTATTAAAGACTTTAACTGTACAGCAAAATCAGTGCTGAATTCTAACAGTGTATGTCAAATCTTTTGACGACGGCATGTAGCGTAGTAGTTCTTATGGATATAGTTAGTTAAACAAAGTGTTCTATAATTTTTTAAGTTCCTTAACTTACCGATAAATAAACCTAAAATAACAAATAGATGAGAGTAGTGTGTCTAACCGATTTAACCAAATCCTTATATACAACTTTTGGCTTCGTTTTAAAGCAATGTTTAAGAAAGTATAGTCGAACTAAAAAAAACTACCACGACTCTTGTATCAAATATAATTATTAATATTAGTTTAATTTCAATTAATATCAATTTTAACAATGATTAATCATGAAGAGTTGCTTTATTTATGTAACCTACAAACGTCGGATAATATATACTATTTAAAGTAATGTTTTAATTCATTATTTAATTTGAAAGTGCAATATATAGTGCAATATTTAGTACTATTTTGCTCAACGGAAAGACCATTTCGCCAAATTTTAGAAATGTACCACATCGCCTAACACGATCACTTCGCCCAACTTTCCATAAGAGACACAATGCGCAACAGGACCACTATGTAGTAGTTCTTGAGACCACTTTTTGTCCACAAATTCAGGTATGCGAAAAAGCCTAGATGAATATACATGTATTTGATCGTTATATAGGGTTTATTATAAAAACGTTCTTATATTGTAACGGTATATTTTCTACCGGCCTCAAATATGTGTAATTTTGCATGTATTTTTATTGAAAAACTTAAAGTTCGGTCCTGTAAAACTATATTTTATTTGTAGTTAAAATTTTGTCATATAAACATATTTACAACGAACATTTTAAAAAGATTGTTCTCGAACTCTTATAAATTTAGAGGACGTGCAAGTAATAAATAATATGTTTCGAGCTTTGTTTGTTTACCCATAGGAACGGTTGCGTTGCTAAAAATCAGAGGACCTTGATAAAATCCAATGTTGTATTTAAGTCATCTCGTTTTATAAAAATATTCCTGTCTATATTCTGGGAAAGTATTAGAGAAAAAACAAACTTCTCTTTTGTTTAGAAGGTGACATCTACACGTGTTCAAAAATTCAACTTGGCTTCTGCGTATTTAACTTGAAAATTGCACCGTTTGCAAGTCTAGTCAACAGATGTGGCGTGTTTGGTTTTCCGTCTTCGCGCCTGTATAAAATCTTTAGCTCAGTCTATTAGGGCGAGGATCCTGCCTAAAATCGAATGATATCAACTTGAAGGAGTCCACGTGTACTAAAAGCGTGTGTTAGCTTTGATTTGCTCTTACCAAAAAATACAGGCTTTTAATTGGTTGGTCCGAATTGCATCTTGAGCGAGGGAAAAAGCATACTTCTTCCGCGCTGGCAGCAGGGGTCTAAAAAGTGTTAAAAACACTTCCGTTTGAACTTCGAGTGAAGATAGTCGACATTGGTCGATACTATCGAACTACCGTTTATTCTTAATTATTTAGAACTAATGCAAATTCTAAATATAATTTCCGTACAGTTAATTGATCTTTGTTGTGAAGTGAGTTTTTGGATACAGTTGAATTTTGATAAATCTTGTCTGAAAGATTTGTTTATACCGTACCGCTAATAATCATCTGTGGTTTGTTTTATCGTGATGAACCATCAAGAACAATTACTTCCTTCAGTTTGCGCTTTAAAAATAGTGCAGTTTTGTTATTAAAAATCACGTAGACTGACCTATAATCTAAATAATAAATTCCCGTTCTATCTGCAGACAAAGATAAATAATTATTCATTTTATGGGAAGAATCTATTGTAGCAAGTGTTATTTGGGCTAAATTTGTTCAAGTTCTTAAAAGACATTACCGTTATCCATCGTGAGTAAATTTATAAACAATAAACAATAATAGAAACAGGATTTCTATTCTATTCCAATTTCTAGCGGACCAGACTGGCTTGTTCTTGTCAGGCAAATAAACAAAGGTTTAATTGGATAAGATTTAAGGTACTGTACTTTAAGAACTATTTACTATTGTAACTTTTGTTTACAGATTATTTGAACTAGTGAATTTTGTAATTTTCTACAAGAAGAGAGCTCTCTAGTAGTGTTTAATTTTAGTTTGTCATTGCTTGTAGAATTCAAATTCATTAACTTTAGTAATACTCAAGTAGATTCAATTCCGTAATATTTTACAGATATTTGAATGTTAAATTTTTTTAAGGATTTCATGTTAATAAAACCTAAATAATTTCTTGATCTTAATAAATTTCTGAATGATTTTATGTTCAAGAAAATCTAATAATCTTTCTTTCTTGTTGAATAAATCTTATCAGTAGGGAAGGAATGGGGTTTCTGCGACCTCCCCCCTCCACTTTCTGCTTTCTGCCAAGGTCAACCTTCAAGGTTAAGTTTTCTGGCGAGGTCATGCTTCAAGGCTAAATTTTCTGGCGGTTAAAGGTCAAGGCTTCTCTGACTTTTGATTGAACTAAGGTTAGCGCTTCAAGGTTAGATTTACTTCTTACAAGGTAATAAATAAAAATAAACATTTATTAGAAATAAAGTTGCATAAACATTTATTATAAATATATTATAAATACATTATTATAGATCATCCAAATCAATATCACTATAGTTACTACCGGAATCGGAATACACGCTTGTAGCAGATTCATTGTCCTTCTTAGCACAGGTATTACATATTAGATTAAGATAACGAACAACATCAAACGTTTCATTACGTACATAATTGGCATAATCTACTTTACACATATGACATAATACTTTCTTAATACGGTTTCTAATCAATATATGTCGAGGTTTACATACAGCAATAGGTGTATCTTTATTACCAATAACATTAGTTAATATTTCACCATCAACCCCCTTTTTCTTGCGACAGTCATTTAACCATTCACATGCAGATTCAGCTAGTGGACCATGAATACCCTCTTGATCAATATTGATATATGGGCGACTCCCATTCCCAAGTCTGCCGTAGAAACTCTTGGATAATACCTTTGGCATCACAACGTATTTAATTAAAAGAAGGTATGTTTACTTAAGTCGATGAGAGACTGACTACACTAGGTTCGAGACGTCTTTTATACTACGTATAAAAGTATACTACTACGTATAAACATTTAGTTACTTGTTTTGCAACGTGCACAATTGATTTTTAAAAGTGGTGGTCCATCTAGTACTTCACTCTCCTTAGGAAAGTGAACAGTACAATATTCATATTGTTTCAGTTCCTGTTGATATTTCGGTAGTTGATGAAAGTTTCGAGCTACATCATGTGCACAATATCGTTTCAGGAAATCAATAGGTAATTGTGTAATGTCATCAACAGACAAAAGTGGATTATTCATCTCAATCTGCTTGATAGATCAACACCGTACAACTGCACGTTAAAAACTAACTCTAAAGGATTCACTTTATTCGTTTTATGCAGCTCACAGAGGGTCAAATAGCCAATCTGTTATACACAGATTAAGTGCTCCCAGTTCATCTTGTTTATTTGAAAACATTTTGAACATCTTTTGTATTAAAAAGTATAAAATTTTTCACAATAATTCCTGCTTCTTTATAAATCATCTTCTTATTAGGTAATAATTGCAACCCCTTTGCAAGAGCACCAAATTATTTTTTAAATTCTTTTTTTATGGTTTTAGATATGGTAGAACACTAAATACAAATAACCACTATTTGATTAGCCTTGAAAATATTATTTAAACAATGATTAATAAATTAAATAATAAAACAAGTTTTAAATTTCATTAAATTTTTTACTTACGTTATCTAATACACGCTAATACTAATTAATACTAATTTTTTTTATCTCTATACAACCATACTCCTCTCTGCTGATGATGGTTGGTCCAGTTTCAAATCTTCTAATATTAATTTGCCCCGCAGGGGGCACAACCACGACCGCATAGGGGACCTGATCCCTCCTGGACACCACCACGAGCTGCGTAAGGGGCCGTCTCTCCATCCACAGCTCCCCCATTGTAAGCTTTAATATTTCTGTAGCAGAAGAAAAATACATTACTTACTATATACGAAATAATACAATTTATCTTACCATATCCACAATCCATTTTCTAACACAATCTAACAATTTTATGGTTAAATCTCAGCTGGAACTATGTATCCTCAGTCAAATGTATCCTCTTTTATAGTGTACGCGTGTGGGAATTGAATCAGTGTCATTGCTCTTGACCGCTAAACAATACCAGCCGTTGATGTGACCAATAATTAAATATTTGTAAATTTATTTTGAATGACTAAATGCGCACCAAAAAATTATAAAAAATGTATTCTTTTAAAAAATTCTCAATATTATTTTCTTAATATCTTTAATATTAGCTACTTAGTTTTGAATAAATATGCTCGTGGGAAAGATAATTCCAAGCGGAAGGCAATTTAAACAACTCGAGGGGTAGTGTTAACCGATGTGGGTATAAGACATAAGAATTCAATTTGCAGGCAATTTAAAGAACTTCGTGGGAAACATATGTAATTAATGCGGGTATAATCGACTTTGCAAATTAGCAATTATCATTTATAAGTGAACTTGTGTGTTTTTAACCACTCATTTGAAAAAAACAACCGTGAGAGATTATAACTTCGAACTATAAGGGAGATACTAAAGTAACTTTTTATGTTTAAAGTTCTGAGTGCAGTTGTTTGAACGGTCGTAAATTCCTGCAGGGGAACGTGGGAATATTAGCTTTGCCTAGGTTATAAATATTACCACCTCAACTCTTTATTCGATCATTTGCTAATCGTACGTACATTACATTATTCCTACATTACACATCCTAAAATGTCGAGTGAAATGTCTAAAACAGTGTGCTCGTTAAGATCAAATATTTCGTTGAAACGTTCCGCTGTAGATGATACAGCTGGTCCTTCTAAAATTAATACTTTCGAAAGGTCCCGTGTGAATATTTTACAAAATATCTTAATTAAACCTCGCGAGAATTTCATTGAAACGATAGATTTGTGTTCTCCAGAACCTCCACCCGCGCCGATTCTTTTAAATCTTCTCACGAGACCTTCTGAAAGTTTGTGTGTTTGTGACCAAGTACTTAGTGCGTCGAATGTGGATAGCGATGTTGAGACCCTCGGCAACGATGGTCTCAACAACGGTAGCGGTAGCGACAATGATTCGTTTAGGAGCTCCCTATGCGATAATTTTGACGCATCTCGTGCTTGAGGTGAGAATATGTGGACTGCTTCCATTTCTCCCTTGGCCGATGAGGGCACCCTTAACCTTGATTGCCTTTTCGATAGAAGTGATTTAGAGCTTAATGATGTGAATCAGGTAAATGTTTTGAGTCCAATAATTGATGATAATTTGAATGAGAAAATTTGCATGTTTTGAAACTGGTAGTGGATGAAATTATGCTACAGCTTCCAAATAGTTCAGATGATTGTGGAGTGGAAGCTGTAGCAAATCAGGTTGAAAGTGTGGGGGTGAATGATCTATCTAGGACACGTTCTGAGTTTCAACTTCCAGGGAAGTCGTTCATGCACCAACCAATTCAATATGCTCCTGAACCAGAGCAGAATGATGAAAGTGATGTGAGTCATCAATCAGATCTGCCTCCTCTTGAGGAGTTCGCTGATGGTTTCGATAACGTCCTCATGGAGGTTGCAGATCGGGTTGAGCAGGCTTGTAAATGTGTGAATGAAAGAGAGAAAGAAATAGTTGAGTTAAAAGCTACGAGAGTACGGATGGTTGCGGAGTTAGCTAGGCTCGATGAGTTGTTAATGGATAAACATTTGAAATTATTGCGTGAAAAAGAAATCCGTAGGCGACTCATCCAGTCTGGTTCACGAACATGAGTGTGATCCTTTCTTAATTTCCTTTACCCTTCCTCTTATAAATGTAATATGGTCTTCGCATTAGTCTTAGTTTCAAATTGCTAGTTGTCTGTGTACATCTAGTTGATAAAATGGTTCAATGTGATCGTTGTTCACGAAGCTTCAGCAGGGTGGATAATTTAAACCGCCATCGTAGAGAGGCTTGTCATGATCAAATTTTGCCACCGACCAAACGGCAGAGGAGGAATGGTAATAGTTCTTTTCTATTTATGTAATAAAATTTTTTTAAATTTTTGGGTTTGTTTATAGATCCCATGGTGTTCTGTGACATATGCGATCTGCACATCCAACGATCGTGCTACCTTGGACATTTACGTAGCAGCAGACATCGTGATAGAGCGTGTCAGGTCAGCGATAATGATCAAGATGTATCCATCATCAGATCAGCCTTCAAATCTCGAATCGTGAGTTATCGGGTTTCACCCCAACAACACTCGGTGGATGTAAAAGAATTTCTGGAAGAACTGCAACCGAAAGTATTACCTTTGATAAGTAGAGAGGTTGATAAACACACGGCGATTAAAGTAAATATGGAGTATTTCGGTTACTATATTTTGGAAAGTAAGGGGCTGGATGATGTTAAATCATTTCAAACTCGAAATGCTGTTATCACCGAGGGGTCCAATGTAGAGGAGTTCTATGCTAATGCTGTCACCATCATCGACCAAAAAGCGGCGGAATTCGAAGAAAAAGATAGTGGTGAGTGTATTGATAGGATGGTTGATTTCATCAAAATGCTAGAAATTCGTGCTCTAATACGTTTTCCATTCTGTTTAGGTTGGACTTTAGTGAGATGTTTGTTCTTGGAGGTTAATATCTCTAAATACAATCCTTTAAGAGCCTCTTCTTTTCTACATTTACCTCTAGACGTCCAGCGAAAGAAAGCTGTCATCAACGTACAGAATAGTGATGATCGGTGTTTTGCTTGGAGCATCGTGTCTGCTCTCGTTGCACCAAAAAGACCGGCACACCGATGTTCATCGTATCCAGATCCCGCAACGATTCTTAATTTAGATGGTGTACAATTTCCGGTAACGTTAAAATATATACCATATTTCTTATCTATTAATAACGATATCTCAATAAACGTTTATACTCTGCAAGAAGTTTTTAAAAATAATATTAAGCAGAATGAGGTTGTTGGACCTCTTTATTACAGTAAATTAAAAAAAATAAATCATGTGAATCTTTTACTAATTGTTAATGATAATGGCGAAGCCCATTATACATACATTAAAAACTTTAGTAGATTATTATCTAAGCAAGTATCTGGTCATAAAGCTGCAAAACATTTCTGTGATGGTTGCTTACAATATTTTTCTTCTTCTGATAAATTAAACAGTCATACCCAGCACGATTGTAATTATGTGACTTCTAAAATACCGACTACTGAATTGGTTAAAGACAGAATGGGTAAACAAGTACCTCAAAATGTATTGAAATTTCAAAATTATCGGAAGCAATTAAAAGTGCCTTTTGTGATTTACGCTGATTTTGAATCTGTATTGACCCCAATATCTAGTGTAGAACCGGATTCCGAAAAACCGTTTACTATTCGTGTGCAGGAGCATGAACCTCATTCGTTTGCTTACTACATTAAATGCTCATTTGATGAATCGCTTTCAAAATTGGAGATTTACCGAGGGCCCGATGCAGCTCGACGATTTGTTACTAAATTAGATACTGATGTGAAAGAACTGTATCAAAATTATTTAAAAATACCTAAACCTATGAACGCTTTAACACCTAGTGAAGAAAGAGCTTTTGAGGCAGCCACCGTCTGTCATATTTGTAATAATAGGTTTGAAGAAGGTGAGGTTAAAGTGAAAGATCATTGTCATTTAACCGGTTGTTTTCGTAATGCTGCACACAATGAGTGTAATCTCAATTTTTAATTACCTAATTTTGTACCTGTATTCTTTCATAATTTGTCTGGTTATGATGCTCACTTATTTATTAAACAATTAGCTTTAGAACAAGAAAAACTGGAAGTAATTGCTCAAAATAAAGAAAAATACGTGTCTTTCTCGAAATTGCTATTGGTTGATGATATTGTTAATGATAGGGGGCCTCGGAAAAGGTATTTGTACGTTTACGATTTTTGGATAGTTTTAGATTTATGGGTGACTCTCTTGAAAAATTGGTTAAAATTTATCGGATGATCAGTGTAAGGAAATTAGAAAGCGGTTTGGTCTGAATGAAGAATTTAGATGCATGCGCAGGAAAGGTATTTTCCCGTATTCTGCTATTAGCTGACATTTTTGAAAACTTTAGATCCGTTTGCCTTCACCATTACGGTCTTGACCCATGCCAATATTATACTCCCTTAAGTTTGGCGTGGGATGCTATGCTTAGACGTACTCAAGTTGAATTAGAACTTTTAACAGATGTTGACATGTTACATTTCTTCAGGAAAGGAATTCGAGGAGGAGTTAGTATGTGTTGTGGTAGAAAAAGTTTTGCAAACAATCGATTTATTCCAAATTATGATCCGAAGAAACCTACATCTTTCATAATGTACTTGGATGGTACAAATTTATACGGTTGGGCTATGTGTCAATATCTGCCTCGAAGTAATTTTACTTGGTTATCGAATGATGAAATCGAGCAGTTCGATGTGTTTAACATTCCCGACGAATCTCCTCAAGGCTTCGTTCTGGAAGTGGATGTTGAATATCCGAAGCATTTGCACTCGCTGCATAATGATCTTCCCTTTATGTCTGAGGCATTAATTCCGCCGATTCCAAAAGCAAAACAAAAAAAATTGATTCCAAATTTGTATGATAAGGAAAGATATGTGATTCATTATCGAAACTTAAAACAATGTCTCGATCATGGATTGATTTTGAAAAAAATTCAGAGTTTTAAAATTTGATCAATCACCTTGGTTAAGACCGTATATTGATTTAAACACCTCTTTACGTAATAAGGCAACCAATTCATTCGAGAAGGCTTTTTTTAAATTGATGGTTAACAGTGTATTTGGAAAGACTATGGAAAACGTTGAAAATCGGATTGATATCAAACTTCTATCGCATTTTGAAAAAATCGGGAAAAAACCGGGTGCGGAAACATACATCGCTAGACCTAATTGTAAAAGTGTGACCATTTTTTCGGAAAATCTAGTAGCGATTGATATGGAAAGATTATCGATCTGTTATGATAAGCCGGTCTATGTTGGTTTTAGTATTTTGGATATGTCGAAAACGGTTATTTAAAAATTTTTATATGAATTCTTGAAACCAAAGTATGGAGATAATGTTTCTTTATTGTATACCGACACGGATTCGTTAGTGATTGAAATTCGTACTGATAATTTTTATAATGATATTAAAGCACATATTGAACTATTTGATACATCAAATTTAGCTAATGATAACCCACATGGAATTCTCGTCAACAAATCCGTTTTAGGTGCAATGAAAGATGAATATAAAGGTATCCCCATCAAAAGCTATTTCGGAGCCAGTGCTAAAGCCTATTGTGTCAACGTCGCGGATGAGTTACATAAAAAAGCGAAAGGTGTAAGAAAAAACGTTATAAAAACAGTTTTGAAAGAAAGCGACTATGAAGCGGTTGCTACTAATCAAGTAAAAACAATATTTTGCAAAATGTACGTTTTTAAGTCGGATATGCATAATGTGTATACAGAAATGCGAAATAAAGTAGCTTTATCTGCTCACGACGATAAGCGGTTTCTTATACCGGGAACAACTAAAACATTAGCTTGGGGTCATCACGAGATTTCAGCAAAAGATGATGATTTAGATTTATTAATGGAAATCAATGAAAATGATATTCAAAAATCAAATTTAGATAAACTAATTAATGTGATGGAAGCAATAGTCGATGATTTGTAATTATAGTATATAAATTTATAAATATGTACGTTAAATTATCTTTACATAACTAAATGTTTGGAATTTGTGAATCCATAGTATGTTTATAAATGTGTAGTTTATTATGTATAGTTTATTTCTGTGTAATATTCATCACGAGATTTTAGCAAGAAAAATGATGATTTAGATTTATTAATGGAAATCATTGAAAATGATATTCAAAAACCAAATTTAGATAAACTAATTAATTTGATGGAAGCAATAGTCGATGATTTGTAATTATAGTATATAAATTTATAAATATGTATGTAGAGCGTTAAATTATCTTTTTAGTTCTATATGTAAGTTTTTGAATTTGTGAATCCATGGTATGTTTATAAATGTATATAGTTTGTTTCTGTGTAATAAATGTGTTTACCTTTTGCTATGTGTATTGTTCTTTCTTTATGGAGAAATTAACATTTATATGTATAATATACAATAAAAGTATTATTTTTGGTATTTGTATTGTTCTTTCCTTATGGAATAACTAACTTGAAATAATAAGTCATAAAATGTTAAAAAAAGGAATCTTTATTTGGTTATGCATTACATTTCGAGTAATAAGTAATAATATGCCTAGAAGCTATTTAGTTTTAACTTTACAAAATGCTCTAAATAATATCACGTTTGGGAATCCAAGAATTATGTGTTTTATCGAATCCTAACCATTTGACTAGTACTCGATTTGCCTTTTTTTGTAAAATCTTTAAACTTCGCTTTTTGCAGTTCTTCATTGTAGAATCCTCCACGAATTTCCTCACCTTTGACATCTTCCAAAATATAAGTTGTAGGATTTGTTAGTCGAACGTTTTTAATCTTAAAAATTTCCGTACTCCAGCTTGGAGTGTAGCCTTTTGCGAAAGCTTCCCGGTGCTTACTGATTCGCACGTGATCACCAATTTTGAATTTAGGACGTTGCGGGTCAACAGTCTTTGGAAACTTGAAGGCTGTCTGTAAAATTTTTTTGGAGTTTTTCTGTCTGACGTCAATAGGCTTGAATCCGGTGGTTCGATGTACTGTTGAGTTATACTTTGCAATTACCTGAGGCAACAACTGCAACCACTTATAGGATCCTTGCATGGAAAATTCCTTCCACATCTTGTTTTTGAGAGTTCGGTTTACGCGTTCCACCGGACTTGCTTTCATACTGGAAAACGTACTGTAATGATTTATGTTCAGACTTTGCATTAACTTGCGAAAGTGTGTGTTGTAAAATTCCTTTCCCATATCTGTTTGTAAATTTCGTGGAGGATCCCCCGCAGACCGTAATAGCTTCTTCATTCCTTGCGTTACCTCTTCTCCGGTTTTGCGTTTAATAGGACATGCCCATACCTTTTTGCTAAACATATTTAACAATACCAAAATATATCAAAATCCTTTATTGGTCTTGGCATACGGTATCATTTCCACGAGATCCGCCATATATAAATCATATAATCCCTTTACTATTATTCGTCTTCTTCGAAATCGTTTGCGAGCTGGTTTATGCAGCTCCTCAATTATTTGACGTTTTATGCTCATTGGAAAAATGCTGGAACACTAATAACGGCTTCAAAAATAAATATGTCCTTTGATCCGGGCTTCTTCGCCTTAAACTTATCCCCTTTCTTCAATGACACTCCGATGAGTGATTCCGCATCGTATAACTTATCGTTTAAAAAGACAGGAGTTTTGTGAAGATGTTTACCGAACTTATCCAGAGTCATCGTTTTGAGGTAATGATGATATATGATGATATGGATGACTAATAAGAGCTTCGAAGTAAAATGGGGTGATTGCAGACGGATCTAGCGACTTAGTTTTTACCTTAATCTTATCGCCTTTTCTCAAACGTCTCCCAATTAAGTTGGCAGCAGCACCAACTAGAATACCGTTTACATACATAATGCATGGTGGTGAGCTGCAAACTGCTTGTACAATCCCTTCTGTAAACGGTATTGTGTATTCCCGTTTACTGTTGCTACCTTTCAAATTGTACTATTTCGTTAGATCGGTAATAGTAGGTTCGCTCGACCCATGCTCGGAGTCCGCCCACATATACATCATTGTTGTGTACCTTACATTTTGTATATCTTCTAAAAGATACACTTTGGAACGAGTGTCGAATTTCACTTGGACAGGGGTTTTCTGAAGATGTTTACCGAATTTATCTAATGACATGATTTTACTAGTGACAACGATACAATAACAAGGTGTTAAACATGTTGGATGCTTTATGCTATTATTTTAGCTGCTCGCAACTCATCAATAATGTAAATGATTTCATTAGTGTGACCGGTATGGCCGGCCGATTTCGAGCTTAGAAGAAATCTCAACCTTCCTATCAATTTATTTGGATCTTTCCATGGTACGAATTCTACCTTTTTCTTATTGTAACTTAGCAAGCGCATTGGTCCAGCTCCCCGTTTTTTCGTTAATGCCCCCGTTTTGGATCGCGTCACCGGTGTTGAAGTAGAAAAACTTCTTACCTTTTCACCAGGTGTAGTTAAAAGGGGTTTGATAATTGTGGAATATTTGGTTCCGGTTCCTAACAAAGGTGCATCATGTAGATAATTTCTACGGACTGCGTTGGTTCGTAAAAGAAGATCTTTGTAGCTTTTTAAATCCGCTTGCAAATATCCGAGAGGTTTCTTTTTAAATACTAATTCATATAAACCGCGTGTACCTTCATACGTAAATGTTTGACCATTAGGTTTCGTAATGAGCATATTTTCATCATCAAAACCGAATTCGGAGTCGCCAGTAAAATATTCCTCTTTCTCCGGAAGGAATCGTACTCCGTATAGATGATCGAACTCGTTTTTCGTATCCGTAAACATTTTCTCCATGTATCGTTTTGCGCGCCCACTAAAGGTAGCATCTATATAAGCCTGGAATTCTCTACTAGTTCCGGCGGTAGCGAGTTCGGCTTGGAGTTGTTCTAACGTAGGTGTCCCGGAAGCTTCCCCGTCTACTGGTTCGATGCCGGATCGTTCTGTGCTTACAGCATGCAATCTGGGGGCACTATGTGGTGTTCGCATTACCTGAGGTATACGTAGAGATCGTGATACTGGAGTTGAGGGTGGAAAAAATGAGGGAACCTCTTCCTTTATGGGTTCCTCTTTTGGAGTTAGGAGTTCGGTTTTAACACCCGTTATAAATTCTCACAAAGGTTGCGTGATGGGCTTATAGCGACGTTGAAGTTCTACATCGGAGCGTGCGATTTCGGATTTAAGACTTTGATATTTCTGTTTGACATTGTGCCGTGCCTTAACCAGGTCTTCAACCATACGCTTATCCATCGTTACTAATGCTGTTAGTTAATGCCTCCGATATTTATGGTGAAGTAGGCATCGAACCCTTTACGATAGCGTCCCTCGTTAAGTTGAGACTCTTTGTCAACAACTACAAAACCATATTTCTCATTCCAACACTGCATGCAGAGCTGCTTGAACTTCTCGAACGTCATATCCCCGCTGACATGATCATTAAAGATATGTTTTAAATTAGTGTTATCTTGCTTAAAAATAATGATGAAGTTTGCGTTATCCCGTATGAGTTGTTTTGGAATTGCGGAATATGTCTGACATAAATAAAAACAATCGATATTTTTATGTCTTCCAAAACAGAAATAGTCTCTTATAGTGCTCTGACTACCGCAGACCACATCGTCGAAGATAATTACAGAGTTTGTTCTTGCATCCGTGGGTGGTAGTATAGTTTCGCAGGAGTCGTATTCGAAATATCCCACGGGTAACGATTTAAACAGATCACGCAAATATATATATTTGGGTTGATACAACGATTTACTGTACACATATACGTTTGCGAAGCGTAAACCGTTGGGATGTTCCAATAAACTAACCATTAGGTTGGTTTTACCGCAGCCGGAACTACCTACGATTAGTCCTCACTTGCATCCTGCTCCCAATAATACACTATGCTTAAAGACTGCCGGTGTTGCTGAACAAGTATCACGATTTACAACTGGTAATCGATCTCTCTCTCTCACTAACTTTAGCTGTTCCATGACGAACAACGTTGTGATAGATCCTATATGAGTTTAGCATATAAATTACAAACCTAGAAGCGAACTTCCAGTCACTCTTCTCCGGTCTTAGGGGTAAGTGCTATGAAACATACTCCTCGACAATCTACAACTTCTTCGTCAACTCATAAAGGCAAAGGTGTTATCAACACTCTCATCAATAAGTTACCGGTGGAATTGCATTTACCTGGATATAACTACTGCGGACCTGGCACTCGATTGCGAGAACGACTTGCTCGTGGAGATCACGGTATAAATCCATTAGACGACGCATGTAAACAACACGACATAGCCTACTCCCAGTCCAATAAAGTGAGTGAACGTCATAAAGCGGACCAAATCCTAAGACACAGAGCGTGGGAGAGGTTTCGTTCTAAAGACGCTACGTTTGGAGAAAGAGCCGCAGCCCTTACCGTGGCTGGTATTATGAAGGGAAAAATGAAGTTGGGTATGGGGATTAAAAAAAAGAAACGGTCTTCAGCGATGAAACGATGTTTCCTTACGTTTAACAAAGCTGTTACCATTGCCAGAAAGCATATTGGTGGTAAAGTAAAAGAATTCTCTTTAAAACGCTCTGCTCGACTTGCACTGTCAGCTTTGAAACGGAAACGTATTGTCAATCCTCGATCACGAATTATACCCATCCCCAAAAAAGGTGGTATACTGCCCCTCATTCCCCTATTTGCTGCTTTGGGAGCTATGGGCTCGCTGGGTGGTGGGGCAGCGGCAGTTGCAAAAGCCGTTAACGAAGCCAAGGCGGCTAAGGAGACCCTAGAAGAAACACGCCGACACAATAAGGCTATGGAAGCCGCTTCTATAGGGAAAGGTTTATATTTGAAACCATACAAAACTGGATTGGGACTATATTTACGTTCAAAAAACTACCGTTGAAACTACCACGCCGTGCGTTGACCAATGTCGATCTTTCCAAGTATATTCATAAATTAAATATTCCCTGTTTTAGAGGTATCTTTATGCGAAATGAACTGCCGCAACGAATCCATAAAAACGAAACCGGTATTGTAAATTTAGATAGTGGGGAAGGAGAGGGAACGCATTGGACGTCGTATATAAAACGTAGTAGACAGATTTTGTACTTTGACAGTATTGGTCAGATGAAACCTCCACTAGAACTTGTTCATTACTTTAAGAGTGACGATGGTGGAAACGTTATTCAATACAATTATGATTCTTTTCAAAAGCTCAACTCATTCAATTGTGGACACTTGGTGCTACACTTTTTATATGATAACGCTCGATAAAAGTTTACAGTCTGCATTGGACTTCCGACATGTCGTTGACCTTCATCTTATCCGATAAGAGTTCCGTATTAAGCTCTGATTTTAATCCGCCAATATATTTAGATACGACCAAAGAATGGGTTATGGGATTGACCAATTTCGAAACGTTCAATAGCATTCCGAACGTTACTCAGGAAAATAATGTGTTTAAAATTGGACAGAAAGCTATACATATACCCACCGGATCTTATGAAATAGCCGATATAGCAGCTTACATTAATTCTCAATTAAATTCTATAACTGTGTCCATAGAGCCAAATCACAATACTTTAAAAACAATGATACGAGCTGACGAAGTCATAGACTTTTCGGTTAAACACTCTATTGGACCCTTATTAGGATTTAAGCCGTTGAAATTGAAAAAAAATGAACGTCACGAATCCGATGTTCCTATTAACATTATTAAAGTCAACTCGTTACTTATAACGTGTAATATTACCACTGGTAATTACGTAAATGGAATTCCGAAATTACCACTGGTAATTACGTAAATGGAATTCCGAATCATGTCATACATCAATTTTTCCCGAGTGTTCCTGCTGGATTCAAAATAATTGAAGCGCCTGACCATGTACCCTACTTACCAATCAACGTCAATACAATTACCAACATTACCCTTAAAATAGTTGATCAAGATGGTGACCTGGTTAATTTTCGTGGAGAAACCGTGACGATAGGACTGCATTTGAAGAGCATTAGCGATGGTGTTCAAGTATAATACTGCTTGTACTGTTCGCTCGGATTATAAAAAAACTTGTTGTCACCAAAAACAGGTTAGTTCGCAATCGCTAGCTGATCAAGTGACACAGCGCAACCGCTTATTTTTACAACGTCTCGGTTTTACTGTTCTATAATGAGTATACTAAATGTGAACGAAAAAGTTTTCGTCGATAATTCGATCGTAGGTGCCGAATTCCACACCCATCAACCCTATACAACTCGTTTTGAAAACAATGACGAAATTCGAATACCGATTCAAGAAGACATGTCCACATTGCCCTTTCGCAGTTATCTGTACGTTGAAGGCACGTTACTGAAAGAAGATGGTGCCCCATCTACTACGGCTAAACTTATTAACAACGGAATTTCATATCTGTTTAGTGATATTCGCTATGAAATGAATGGTGTTGTGGTGGATTCTGTAACGAAAGTGGGACTCACGTCTACCATGAAAGGCTACCTTTCCTACAACGCAAGCGATAGTGTCAAGTTACAAAATGCTGGATGGTTTCCTGAAGGTAATAGCACTGTGATGGATAGCAAAGGTCATTTTAGCGCCTGTATACCTCTGTCAATGTTATTGGGAATTTTTGAAGACTATGGAAAAATTATTATGAACATTCGTCAAGAATTGGTTTTAATTCGAAGCAATTCCGATATTGATGCTATAATATCCACGGATGCTAATGAAAAACTTAAAGTTAGCTTGAAAAAAATATATTGGAAAGTTCCCCATATTCAACCAGGGCTAGCAGAAGAATTATCTTTGACAAAATACATCGGAAAAAATATTGATACTAAGGTGGCGTTTAGAAGTTGGGAAACGCATATCTATCCAGCTATACCACAAACCGATAAACATAGTTGGTCTATTAAAACATCCACCAGTCTAGAAACACCTTGTTACATTATCCTAGGTTTTCATACTAATCGCGATGGACAGTTACAAAAAGATATGAGTGCATTCGATCCTTGTGATATACAAAATGTGACCGTATTTTTAAATACTGGAAGATATCCATACGATCAGTTGAATATTAATTATGATGAGAACCGTTTTGCTACCTTGTATGAAATGTATGCCAATTTCCAACGATCTTACTATGACAAACCAAACGAGCCCATTCTAACTCCATCGAAATTTAAAGCCATTGCACCGCTAATCGTCATCGACTGTTCGCGTCAGAAAGATTCCTTGCTAGAGAAAGCTGTCGTTCTTCGAGTTACTTTCGAAACTCATAAAAGCATTGCCGCTAGTACTACTGCATATTGTCTAATTTTGCATGATCGTATGTTTACGTATAATGCACTGACGAAGCAAGTACGACAACTGTAAACGACTACTTACGACGATTGTCGAATTATTACATATATGAAAATGAAGATTTTGAACCTCGTTTAGTTAGCCGCTATGCGTCTTGTAGTAGACATTCAAGGCTTTAAGATTGCTAACAAGTTTTTGCCTAAAGAGTTAGCTATTTACGATGGTTATAAAATAGCTCATTATGTATTTAAACCACCTTTTCCATTTCCAACGTTACCTGCAGAACTCCGAAAACAAGCATATTGGTTAATAAAGAATCACCACTGCATTGCTTGGTCTAAAGGCGAGACTCCAGCGTTCATGTTTCCAGACATTCTTCGGTACGCGACGACATCAGCTGAAGTGATTTATGTAAAAGGGCGTGAAAAAAAGGTGTTACGTATTTTTAAACGTATAATTTCTAAAGAAGGCTAGAGTACATTCTCGTTTCTAAGCAATGCAATGTAAAAATAATAAAAATAGAGTTGTCATTAAAATAGTATAAACAAGAACCAGCGTTTTTTTTTTTTCTATCGAAGAGTTTTCACAACATATCTGTTCCCACGAGTCGGATTTTAGTAAATATCGATTAGAAGTCGAAGATTATTATTGGACTTCATTTAAATCACCATCTGCAGCAATTTCCAGTGAGTTTATCTTCAATTTTAATCTTCATTTTGGATGACATTAACAGTTACGTCATCTACTGAAGGCCTACTCTACAGAAATTATTGACAACAATAAGCATGGACATTTGTCAACGTCAAGCATATTCAAATTTTCAATAACAGGATTTTCATCGGTTTTCGGGTTGATCTGATCTGGATAACACTGGAGACCACTATACAGAATTAAATTACCATAAACCAAAAGTAGCAGCCTATTTCACCACACCATAGTCAAGATGGTTCACAAGTAAATTTGGAATTTGGAGTAGATTGCTTTAACAGAGGTTTGACTAAAAGGTAGTGTCCAAACAATTCCCTTTCCCTTTACGTTCATGTATAATACAAGACTAGCTCAATCCAAGCTAAAGTCAATTTTCATTTTAACACAGACAAATCTGTTGCCATTAGTTATACAGTTTATACATACAGAATCATCTAGTTTTGACAACAGTCAAGATTTATTTTAATTACATACATTTAAAAAATCAATAAATTCAGCTGATTGTGGTCGAACTAAGTTCTGCCACTGGTAAATTCATAATTTTGCAGTTTATTGTGCTGCGCATATTTCATTCAAAATTATCACATTCAAGCAAGCTTCTAGTGTGTTCAGATTTAATTTACGTTGTGATAAGCATTCAATCACCACATTTCTTTAATAACTACAGTATACATACCAATATAATGTCTTCAAAAGCAAATAAAAAAGAGGTAAAATTACTTCTGACCAAAATTGAAGTAACTTTCTCTAGACTCGATGACTTTGAGGATCAGTTGCGATCCATTGAGGAGTTGAGTCCTATCGATGAAATATCTGTTAAATCATTACAGAAAAGTTTATCAACAATTGAACCAATTCTAGAAAAATATGAGAATTTGTATACTCAATCTATTGCTCTAGATGTAAATTCAGATAACATTCCAACCTAGAGATTTTAATAGAAGATATTTACAATTGACAGGTGAAGCTTCATTAATTTTGGACAGATGTAAAATCAACAACTTGAGTAGTTCAGAGTCTTCCCTTTACAACAATGAAACATCAGGTAAACGTAATGTAAAGTTACCTGTTTTGAACATACCAACGTTCTCAGGTTCATACTCTGAATGGGCCACTTTCTATGAGACATTCACTGCATTAATTGACAACAATTCTAAACTTTCAGATGTTGAAAAGTTTTTATATTTACAGAATTCTTTGAGGGATTCGGCAAAGGAAGTTATTCATGAATTACCTGCCACTTCGGCCAATTATAAAGTAGCATTCCGCATGCTCAAAGAACGTTACGATAATGAGAAATTACTAGTTCTTTCTCATATTGAGTCAATTTTTGAATATCAAAAAATACAAAAGGGATCTGCTACAGAATTACGTAAATTTCATGACCACATGACGCGCCATCTGCGTGCTTTAGAAAATGCATCTATTACTGATGAGCAATTCAAAGCTTCTATAATAGCATACCTAGTGAAAGCAAAAGCCGATGGTAACACCATTGCAGAATATAGTAAGTTTAAGGTGAAACAAATACCTTCTTTAGACGAAACTCATAGGTTTTTGTCTGATAGATGTGCATTGTTAGAAAGGATTTCCGCAGGTCAATCCAAGTCTTCTTATTCCAGTAATCAATTCAAGGGTAGTTATAAACCACGAGATAAACAGAATAATACAAAACAATCATTTGTCGTGTCTTCTCAATCTCAGACTTCTTGTATATTGTGCAAAAATGACCATCAAATCTTTTCATTCCTAAATTTTTAACATTATCAGTAAAAGACAGATTCAACAAAATATCCGAATTAAAAACATGCAAGAATTGCCTTAAGCACAGCAGTAGCTTAAAATGTACTTCTACTTCAACTTGCAAACATTGTCACAAGCCTCATAATAGTCTTCTATGTTTTGCCAAATCCAGAAATGAAACATTAAAACATCAGGATTCAGATTCTAATAACGAAAGTCAGAATAATAACTTGAATAAATCAATTCAAATAGATAACACTGAGGACGAAACAATAACTTCTATGTCTTGCACTCCATTAAACACGAATCAAGTTCTACTTTCAACTGCCATTGTAAAAGTAAGGTCCAATGATAATAAATGGTTTACAGCACGCTGTCTTTTAGATAGCGGTTCTCAATCTAATTTCATTTCAGAAAATCTATGTTCTAAACTTAATTTGAACATAAAACAGATAAATTCTACAATTTTTGGTATTGGTTCAAATACCTCTAAATTGCAAAAAATGACTCAGATAAAAATCGCTTCAGTTCATAACAAATATCAAACAGAAATGACATGCTTCGTCATTCCAAAGATTACTGAGAATTTACCATTAATCGGGTTTTCAAAAGAACAACTTAATATACCTGATAATATAGTTTTAGCTGATTCTAACTTTAACATATCAGCTTCAATAGACATCCTCATAGGAGCATCTCATTTTTATACCTTGTTATGCGTAGGTCAGATTAGATTAGGTGAGAATCAACCTGTCCTACAAAAAACTGTTAGGGTGGATAATTTCTGGTAATTTTTACTCACCAAGTCCAAATCAACAAAATATTGCAAATGTTACCTGTTCAAATTCTGTAATTTTTAATCAACATATTTCCAATGAAAACTTGCACAAGTCTTTGATCAAGTTTTGGAACATTGAAAGCGTACAACCAGTTAATAAGTTGTCCTTGCTTTCTCCTGAAGAAAGATTTTGCGAGGATCATTTTGCAAAAACCATAACTTACAATTCAGACAACAGGTTGGTAGTTTCCATTCCATTTAATTCAAAACTTTCTCAGCTGGGAGAATCTAAAGATCAAGCTCTTAAACGATTTCTCAAGTTGGAACAAACATTGAAAAAAAATCCACAATTGCAAAGCCAATATACAGAATTTATGTACGTTTATGAGAGTTTAGGACACATGACAAAGATGTCAGATCATGTAAATCAGAACACTCTTACTATGTCAATTTTTGATGGGGAATTAACAACTGAAACCATACCTGAATTTTACCTTCCTCACCATTGCGTAATTAAAGAAAACTCATTAACTACCAAATTAAGAGTTGTCTTTGATGGAAGCGCTACTTCTAGTACAGGTGTTTCCATAAATCAATGTCAGATAGTTGGTCCTGTCATTCAGGACGATCTCTTTTCCATTTTAATTCGATTCAGACAACATGAAGTCGATCTTACAGTTGACTGCGAAAAAATGTATCGAATGATACAAGTTGACCCAAGTCAAATAAAGTTTCAAAAAATCATATGGCGCTATAATTCCCAAGATCCAATTGATTTTTATGAACTAAATACAATTACTTATGGAACAAGCAGTGCAAGTTACCTGAGCACTAGGTGCTTGAAATATATTTCAGAAACAAACCTTCAAAACTTCCCTAAAAGCGCTCCAATAATTCAGGACAGTTTTTACATGGACGATTTTTTATACTCGGGTAAAACTATAGAGGAAGTTATTCAGATCAAAGCAGAAATTACTGCCATGTTAGCAAACCATGGAATTCCACTCAGGAAATTTCTGTCAAATAATTCATCAGTTATTAATGATGAGAATGATGCAAAGAATTCATTTCAAACAATTCCTATTGTCGAAAGAACCAATGCTAAAGCATTGGGGTTATCATGGAACTTCATTACTGATTGTATTTTCTACAATATCAAAATAAAATTTTCCTTCGATTACGAAAAGAACCATGCTTTCTACTATTTCTCAGTTCTTCGACCCGTTAGGTCTTTTAACTCTAGTAATTATTCAAGGTAAAATAATGATTCAGCATTTGTGGCAAATTCAGCTTCAATGGGACGAAAGTGTTCCAGAAAGCATTTATTATAAATGGGACAATTTGCAAAATCAATTATCACAGTTGAATTCAATCTCTATTTCGAGATGTTTAATTCCCACTTCATCAATTAACGTACAGTTACACGGTTTTGCAGATAGCAGCATCGTGGCATATGGTGCGTGTATTTATGTTAGAGTTATTAACGCAGAGAATCAAATTTCTTCAAAGTTACTCTGTTCTAAGTCTCGAGTAGCACCTCTTAGTACAACATCTATTCCTCGTTTAGAGTTGTGTGCAGCTGTTTTGCTTGCACAATTAATGAAAAGGGTTCAACAGTCTTTGACGGAGCAGTGTGAAATATACTTGTGGTCAGATTCAGCAGTGGTACTGAATTGGCTCAGTTCTGCTCCTAATAAATACAAAACGTTTGTTGCCAACCGTATTGCAACTGTTCAAGAGTTGTACTCAATCAATTTTTGGCATCATGTTAAATCTGCACATAATCCTGCAGATCTTATTTCTCGAGGAATATCAGCTTCCGAAATATCAGAAAACTCTCTTTGGTGGGCTGGCCCTGATTTTTTGTCACAGAGTGACGAATTTTGGCAATCATCACGCCCATTTTTAAATCCAAATTCAAACGATCCTGAATTAAAGACTACTTCTTTAGTTATTACAGGAAAATCAAATGGTATTAATAGTATATTACGTTATAAGTCCGGTAAACCCAAGTTTACAGTAGCGAGTTGAAAACGTTTCGGGACGAGGCGACGAAGGAGCCGAGTCTCGAATGTTGAAACGAGCTACTGTAATGGTTTACCGGACGTATGACGTAAGGCGTTTTATTTCATACTGCCTCACATTGTTCATTTTTTAAAAAAATGCATTTAAAATTTTCAGTCCGGTAAAATTTTTTACCGGGCTCAAATTAGATTTTCAGTCCGGTAAAATTTTTTACCGGACTCAAATTGGATTTTCAGTCCGGTAAAATTTTTTACCGGCCTTGTAACGTAATAATTCATTTACCGGACTCAAATGAGTCCGGTAAATACCCTTTTACCGGACAGTATGAAATAAAACATTTTACTTGTTTCATAAATATTCATCATACCAAAGGTTAAAACGGATATTAGCTTGGATGCTTAGATTTATTCACAATTGCAGAAATTCTAAACATTCCAGAAAATCAAATGCTCTTACCACATCTGAATTGCAGGAATCAGCCGACATGTTAATTAAAATTTGCCAACAGGAGTCATTTCCTGATGAAATAAAAGCTATAAAATTAAAACAGAGTCTGAAGTCAACATCCAAACTTTTAGCATTACATCCGTTTTTAGACGAAAAAGAGCTGTTACGTGTAGGTGGACGATTGACAAATTCAAAATTTTCTTTCAACAAAAAACATCCTGTTTTACTCCCAAAAAATCACTAATTAACTAATCTAATCATTGATCATTTCCATAAAATACTATTACATTGTGGTGCACAACAATTAATGTCATATATAAGAGACTATTTTTGGCCTATATCTTGCAGAAATTTGGTCAAAAGATCTATTCGTGAATGCGTAAAATGTTTTAGAGCGAGTCCCTACTCCAAGAATCCTCCCATGGGTGATTTACCTTCTAAAAGGTTACAACCAAATACACCTGTATTTTATCATACCGGTGTAGATTATGCAGGCCCAATTTTGATTCGCGACAGAAACACTAGAGGTTCAAAAACTTTAAAAGCATACATTTCAATTTATGTCTGCATGGTGACAAAAGCAGTTCACATAGAGTTAGTTTCTAGTTTGACCACAGAAGCTTTTTTTAATACATTAAAAAGATTTATTGCACGTCGAGGGAAACCTTGTACAATCTCTTCCGACAATGCCAAAACCTTTGTTGGAGCAGCAAATCAGCTGAAAGAATTATATGAATTTCTTAACAAAAATAATGTACATCACGCTATTACAGATTTCTTGTCAAATCATGAAATTCATTGGGAGTTCATAACAGCCTATGCACCTCATCAAGGTGGCATTTGGGAAAGTGCAGTCAAGTCCGTAAAATTTCATTTATAAAAGAACTCTTGGCAACATTAGTCTCACTTTTGAAGATTTGACCACAGTTCTGGCTCAGATTGAATCAGTTTTAAATTCGCGACCTCTATGCCCTCTTTCATTCGATCCGAACGATCTTTCTCCTCTAACTCCTGGGCACTTCCTCATTGGTCAATCACTGCACGCATTCCCAGAACATGATGTCCAGCATCTTAACCCAAATCGCTTATCTTTATACCAAAGAATGCAAAAGACTGTTCAGATCTTTTGGAAAAGATGGAGCGCTGACGTTATTCCAGAACTTCAGCGTGGAGTTAAATGGTCAAGAAATCATGCCGACTTACTGCAGAAGGATTCACTAGTCCTTATACAAGAGGACGACCAACCCCCATTATGCTGGGCCTTAGGCAGGGTGCTCGAAATCCAACGTGCATCCGATGGGGTTATCCGTAACGTGATCTTAAGAATCTCAGGCAATCGCACTATTAAACGTTCAGTGCATCGCTTGTGTGTATTGCCAGTGGACTAGTTTTCATAATCAGGTGTTATAAACATTATCTTAATTGTGTTAATACTTATTTTGTGTTTATTTACAGAAAATTTTATTGTGCATTCAAATGTATAATGCTAATGTATCATTTGCCTTAAATTGCTATTAGTGATACCAGAGTATCTTATTATTTAAAATACTTATTTTATTTTGTTGAAATACCACGTTATTTCAAGGTGGGCTGTAATGTTACGTATTTTTAAAAGTATAATTTCTAAAGAAGGCTAGAGTACATTCTCGTTTCTAAGCAATGCAATGTAAAAATAATAAAAATAGAGTTGTCATTAAAATAGTATAAACAAGAACCAGCGTTTTTTTTCTATCGAAGAGTTTTCACAACAAAAGGAATTCTTACTAAAATATCTTTCAACGTCGATTGTTGAATTTCCAGAACATCCAGCACTACCGGAAGTTAATGAAGTGTCATGTTTCTATCATAATAAAAATCTATGTGTTTGTGCTCTATCTAATGTTTATTGGTTATATAATGAATTTATAATGAAGTAATGTTTAATAAAATACATATATTTTTTTTAAATATTTTATTTGTTGTTTACGTATTATAGTTTATAAGAATACAAAACTTAAGTACTAAAGCGTTCAAGGTAAATAAAATGTCTGTGCTCTTCACTTAAAATATTATTTAACACTCGACCACAATTCTCTATACGTCTTTGAAATCTATACCGATCTAAAGCGGCATTCATCCACATCGATCTTCGCGCTTGCCTGTGGGCATATTCCCACACTACCATATACCGTACGGAATTATTCGTTTCATTGAAAGTCACCTTTTTCTTTAGCTTGTCCATGATATTATAACACATAACCCTTAACATCGTTCACAATTCTATCGGACTGAACTGCTAATAGCTCTAAACCGCTTATGACATTTCCACTCGTTGGTAAGGAAGTTAAAACGTGTTTCAAATTCTCATACACATCCCCTTCTGCTTCGGCAAGACCTTTTACCAAAGTTCGATAAAAGTCTATGAATTTTTCTTCTTCTAACAGCTTCAATCGTGACTTGACCATTGTAAGTAGTTCCATTAACTTAACTACACTTTCGACTCCTAACCATACTTCGGTGTTGTCACGACGATCCTGAATTCTCATAGTTCTCTTATCTTGTACATTTTTAAACGTAATCGTCTTGTAGAGAAGGGGTATCGGTGCATAGTAGTCATAACTATGTAAGAAATGTTTGATAATTGCGTGATTATTTTCGAAATTCTCCCATTCTCCCAGGTTAAATTTAATGTAGTCGTTTTTCAATCCCGACAATCTCACTTCTGGTGTTAACTCTATAGGGCAGAGACCGATGCTGAGTAGTTTGCATCTTGATTTGTTTAAATAATGCGTTGTAGCGTAAAACAATGGATTTTGAATGTAGCAACCGTTCGATGACATTAGATGGATGGATGGATGTTGGAGTGTTCGTAACCATCTCGGGATAATTCTGGAGTCGGATCTTTGAATTCTATCGGAACGTTCTTTACAGTTTCAAATGCTTTCTTTAACAAATCCATTATAACACAACTAACCCATACCAATACCATCCAGTTTATATAGACCCTTATTGATTAGTGGGGGGAGTTTCAAGGTTAATTGAGGTATCAGGGTTATTGATGTGAGGGGAGAGGAGTATGGTTCAAGGTTACCGTTTGGAGTGGGAGATCTTTACGTTATTCTTACGTAGAGCTTATATCTCAATCGATCCTAATACAATGCCAGTGTTACCTGTTAAGTTGTTGGTGGTGCTTAGTGCGGTGTACGACGGTATTCTGTATGTTTCTCAACCATCGGAATCTGTTTCTGGGTCCATTGTGTTTTCTCGAGATCCTACGAGATACGCATTGACCAGCAATATTCTTCACGGTGTTAACGTATACATCATATCCCTACGCAACGTTTCTCAACCTTCTTCCTTCAAAATTAAATATAGTTATCCTAATTACTCTATCGAATCAAATTGGCAATCTCTCGGGACTAATCGTGATCCTACCATTTGTCACATTCCCGATCCCCCCTTGAGCTCCTGTATAATAGCAACAACAATAACAGTTCTATTCGCAGTTATTACTTTACTTTCCCTTATTGTGTACCTAACCATTTATCGGTTTAATTTCAAATTCGTCTGTTGTGAAAGTTAAGTATGAACGACAACGTGATCCAAGGTATGGAGGAGGTGCGGGAACAATTACTACGGCAGTTTCCTCGATTTTTAAAAACCGTTGAGAACGAAGATGTTCTTAATAAACATGTTGAATTACTTGCAGAAGTCACTTTCGTAGTTAGTGGAACACTGATCAATGGAGCATTCTTGGACATTTCGCACACCATAACAACAAATCCGCATTATGTGAGTGAACCGTTAGAAGATTGGTTTCAACTTAATGTAATAGAACCAACTTGTCACGAGGTTGAAAAGTGTCTTAAAGATTTAGCATCTTTGGACGTAGAATTTTCTCACATCTGCATCGTTCGCTTTTTGATAAAGTAAATTATACATTATCTAAAATGTTATTATGTATACAATATAATAAAAATTAGATAATATAAGAGTTTTTTTATTAATATAAGGGTTTTTTATTAATATAAGAGTTTTTTTATTAATATAAGAGTTTTTTTTATTAATATTCCTTTAAATAAACAACATATGCTAGAAAAGTTTTGTGTTATTGCACTTATATCCCAATCTATGTAAGTTTCTATGCTGTATCGTGCCACTGACATTGTATTTGATATTACTTACAATTTATCTTTTCAATAGAAAAAAATTATGTTGGGGTGTTAAATAACAAAAGCCACTCATAACATTCTTAGACGAGTATAGTTCCGAGAGCCAGAGTTTGAGGTTATGTATAGGCTGAGGGTGTGGCCAATGGAACAATTGCTTTCCCCACTCTTCTCAAATTCTGGTGGGGTGTTTGAGTTTGATTTCAGTTAAGATTCTGTATTACTCAGTCAAGATTCTGTATTACTCAGTTACACATCGAAATGGGTTGGTCACATTCTTGGACACTTGAAACGACTGTTGATGATGGTGAAATCGTGTTTTCTCGTTATAAAACTCACAACACTGGTTTGTTAATTGAAAGAAGAAGACTTCCGGATACTATAGTTATACTGAGTGAAGCCGATGAAGGTTATTCTTCGTGTTCTGGTTTAGAAATTCTATATTTAAAAGAAGATGGTGAAGTCCTGAATACTCAAGAAGTCATATGTATTGAACGTGCTTTGGAACATCGCCACGCTATTAACCTTTTGCCTGATAAATGCGACCTCATCTTCTTCAAAGGCATCTGCACTTCAGATTGGGATGAATTGAGTGATGAACCTGAACGGAACATTTGGTGTAATAAACCTTACAAATCGAATTGGGCAACGTTCACTGCAACAAAGTGGTTAACGGAAAAATAATTTAACGATGAAAGAGAACTCAGATTTCGTGAAAAACGTTTTCCTTCAGGAGTCACGCCTTACCTGACGAGAGATATTGATTCAAATAATTGTTATGTATTTAATTGTTTACGAGATATTGTTGTAAGCAAATGAATTCAAATAATTGTTAATATTAAATTAAAATATGCTACTTAATGTATTTATAATAATAAATGTTTATGCACATTCTTTAATTTTTATTTATTACCTTGTAAGAAGTAAATCTAACCTTGAAGCGCTAACCTTAGTTCAATCAAAAGTCAGAGAAGCCTTGACCTTTAACCGCCAGAAAATTTAGCCTTGAAGGTTGACCTTGGCAGAAAACTTAACCTTGAAGGTTGACCTTGGCAGAAAGCAGAAAGTGGAGGGGGGAGGTCGCAGAAACCCCATTCCTTCCCTACTCTTATCTACACTTTTGAATTGTTCAATAATTTCGGAGTAATTTGATAATTATTTATTGAATGACTAATTATAAGTTTAATAAATTTATGTTGTTTACATTTTTATTATATATGTGTTTGACTATTTTTTATTTTTCTTACCATCCAATAAATATGTTTTTTCAGTTTATATCAAGGATCTAAACGGAACCATATAATTATGAATGTTTTACTCATTTTTCATTTTAAGAATTTTTTAAATAACCAAAATTTTTGTTCAAAACCTAGTAGATTTAATCCATTTTCTGATTAGTGAATTTAATATCTTTTCTGGCTTAATTAAATATCATCATTAAGCTTCATAATCAGATGGCACCATTTTAGAGTTTTTATTTGAGTTTTAAATCTTTATCTACTCCTTTTCATAAATAAGACAACTGCAGAACCAATACCTGCGACCTGAATACAAAAATTTGTAAGATAGAGCTAAATCTCAAGCCGTGGTAATCTTGAGCATCTTTTCTAATGTAAGTATGATAATTTTATAATTATTATTTCGTTTGTGGATTTTGAGTGTTACAAATTGGCGCCCTCCGCGGGACCTAGTCTTTTTTTTGAGGTTACAATATTGATACCTTAGGTAAGCATGTTGAAATAAAACCAACTACATTTACCACAAACAAAAACGTCTCATTACCTTCAGTGCAGTAAAATAATGCAGACTGATTCCTGATTTTAGGGTGTTTCGCTTTTTTAGAAATCCATAGAAATATTTATGTAGGTGCAATTTTCTTGTAAACTAGCAACCAAGATACTAAGCAGAATGTTTTCTATCTTAAAACGTCTGCTAACAGATAATTATAAAGATTTTGTTCCATATTTAGCATGCATGCAAAGTACTGTATCAATATTAAATTGTAAATGTGGACAATACCAAAATCTTAGAAATAAAGGAAATTAGAAGGATTTCTAAAAAAGCGAAACACCTTGTACGTATTGGGTTAGATACAACAATTGACTAGCACAATGTACTCTCCTAAGAATCAATTTGCCAATACGAAACTTTCATCCGACTGGCACCAAGGATAGCGATAATATCACCTGATGGATTTTGCCGAAGAGATGCTAAGGTAAAATACGACTGGACCACGATCGCGTCCGGCTCTCAACAAATGTTTCTTACCTATTTCATGATCAATATGAGAGCACAAAAAGTTACGCCCAAAAGTTCCTCGAGCAAATTTACTGGAGCAAATTACTCATCTATGTATGACATGTCTTCTTTCTTCGATAACACAAAAAGAAGGCGAGGTACGAAAAAACATTCGATATTTCTGGTAGGGATTTAAATAATCTTTAATTTACCTAACCTCCTTCATCTCGATAAACCTAATAGTTTCCGAGAAAAACGACAAAAACCGTTAGGGGGCGTGGTTTACCCTCATTATCTCCTCGAGCTCGCCACCTACAGACGGTGACTTTTAGGGGGTTATTTAACAGCCCTCCAGGAAGGCCTATGCAAGAATTCACGAACATTCCTCAACTTTCCGCTAGTTTTTCTAATTTGACTGGACTAAAAATACTTTATTTTTTAAACCAAGATTTTAGAATGAAATCTATAAAAATAATTTATATGTAATTGTTTTTGGTACTTCGAGATTTCTATGAAATTCAATAGTATCGATATACACCCTAACTCATTGCGTTCTGTACTGAACGTTGGGCCACACTTTTCGGGAAACGACATTACACACTTTAGCGCACATGTCCTAATCATCTGACGGCGACCATTAACACCATAAAATATATACAACAGAAATATATAATAACAAGATATATTACATATAAAATTTAGTATTTGTTAGCTGAACAATTTTTAATTATAATGTGACAAAATTTATTTATTTTTTTGTAAACATGTAAATTATCTATGAATTCAAGATCGCGGACTGCATTTCTAGAGTTTGGGGGCCGCATTTGGCCCGCGGACCGCACTTTGGGAGCCCCTGATTTAAACCGTTACAAATTTTTGACTGGCAATAAAAAAGTTCCTGATTGCTTTTTAATCATATTTCAAATTAGGTTGATAAGATTATAATTTAAGAAAAATATGAGGAATAGCTGAATTAAGGATCTGTTCATACAGCAACATCTGGTTTTTTGTTGAAAACAGTGTAATAGATTTTAAGAGCACTGTAATGAAGTAACAGATTTTCATAAATTGTAATAGAGCTATTACAATTTTATTGTTTACAATTACAATTTTATTGTAATAGAACTATTACAATTTTATAGTAATACAACTATTACAATTTTATTGTAATAGCAAAAACATCGCTGCTGAGTAATCAGCAGTCCAAAGGAGGTATACACAATAATCATGATCATTTTTTGTACAATTTAAATCTTTTTACGTAATTTAAATCAGTTTTAAGTACTTAAATATTTAAACAAGTTAAATCCTTAAAAATGATTTAAAATCATTTTTAAGTATTTAGATATTTAGAAAAGATTTAAATCCTTAAAAATGATTTACGAATGATGACTTTGGAAATATTTAAATTTGATCTTTTTTTAAAGATAATCAAAGACATTTTCAAAAAGGATTTTAAATCATAAATCAATAAATAATTACTGAACAAAAGAATTTAAAATCAAAAGATTTAATTCAAATGATTTATATAAAAAATATTTAAATCGTAAGTCATCATGACAGATTCGATAGTAAATAATGTTTTTTACAAAATATTTTTAAACAGAATAATTGAAATAATAGATAAGGAATTGAGAAAAGAAGTGGCTCCAGAAGAAACCGAACATGTATACACTAGAGACTACAACATTACATATAATAACTGAGCAAACAATTTAATATCAATCTCTGCTATACCTAGCTTTCATCGATTATTATTAAAAGGCTTTTGACTCACTGAATAGGGAAAGTATATGGATCATGCTAAAGAAGAAGAGTTTACTAGAGAAGTTTATAAACTACAATTGGAAAGTGTGCCACGATGGTAGAATATCGAACCAATTGATGATGATTTTTTTTCAGGGTACATTTTCATCAAACTCAACAATCCAGAAATAACAAACTTATTGATTATATTGCACTCCATAATAAAGGAATGCTTTATAACTTCCTTTTTAAATTTAGTGTATAAGAAATAAAAGTTGTTGAATAGATAACAAATTCTAACTGAAAATTTCTTATACATACTCTATTTTCATGATGCAACTAGTATTGTTAAAATACTCCAAAAGTGTACTATTGAAATAATATAAACCTACAATATAAAATAAACAAGTGAGTTTATTTTGCTTAAATTATTTTAAAAAGTAGAAATATCCAACTTACCTATGGTTGCAAATCCTATAGTCTCGCAGACAAATGAAGGATTTAAATGAACGCGTGCACATCAGCCGTGAGAACATTACGATAAGCTAAGAATGTAAGCAGAGTATTGTGTTACTAGAGACGTTTTAAAAAAGTCAGTAGCGTACGTTCGGATAGTACTTTTTAACATTATGTAAATTTATCATTGTTGAAGTATCTATTCAACCTTAATAACGATTTCTAATTAAAAATCTCATTACGTTTTAAATGGCATAGGGTAATGAATATATTTAAAGAAAAGTAATTGCAAAAATTTTAACTATAAATCGTTAAAAGTAAAAAATAGGGAATCAATCAATAATCATAACTACACAAAATCATAACTGGTGTTAATTTACATTTTTAAGTGCATAAAACTGATACTAAATGATGGCAATCCTTTTTATATATTAGGAATCGTAATGTATAATAATTTACCAATTTCAAATAACCAATAAAACAATTAATGTATAAACAATTTGTTACTGTTGTAAAGGAATTACTTAACTATTATAGTAGTTCTTAAGAATTTTTGTTTATAACAATATTTCTGCTTTCATATGTTTAATTTAATTTATATTTTTTGCCGTTTACTTGCATACATGTTACATAGAAAACAAAAATATGCCTAACTGTGAGTCAAATAGTATTTTATAGGTGGAATGAAATAATTAAACTTGGACGTTAATAATAATTGTTCTTATAGTATAAATTAATTTCATTTTCCCTATTTTGTACGTGTATTCGATTATAATCGAATACAACATTAAGCATCAATGTTGGCCTTCGTAAAGGACATTTTGTGAGGCTACTGAATAGGCTTAGCCAAGCCTATTATGCTTTAATTACTTTAAAAAATACTTTTGGCACACCTATCTTACTAAATGTATACTATGCTTTAGTGTATCCTGTTATTAATTATAATCTGATAATATGGGGTTTATCTAGTAATATTAATAGGGTTTTCATGTTTCAAAAACGCATTATCAGATTAATTTTTAATTTGCCTTACAATTATAGTTGTAGGGAAACTTTTAAAGAAAATAAAATTTTGACTGTCACTTCCCCAGTAGCACACCATATTTCTTTAATATTTAAAAAATATAAAAATAATATTATATGTGTTTTAAATATTTAAAAGATTAGGAAAGTATTTATAAAATATTGAAAATGAAATATTTAGAAATATATTGATATACATATTAAATAAATATGTTATTTGTGTGTAATTTTTCATATTTTGAAACATATATTAAACAAATATTTTTTTATTATGTTCTGCAATAGATATCTATTGGAAACATGAAGAATTGTAGATCTTGCTTATGATCGTGCGCGATCGTGTGTCGTCGCGTATGTTCGTAGAAGGCAGGCAGAAGGACGATGTAACGATGCGACGCGTTTTGTCATCAGTTTTGTGTCTTTTTTGTCATTAAACTGTTTTATGTAGGTATATATTAATATTAAACCATAAATTATTTACCTAAGAAGTGACTATTCTACTCCTACGAATAAAAGAGAGCCTGCATATCCACTGAAAAGCTGCTTATCATCAAATGGTGATAATATTATAATTAACATGGTTATTCAACCAGCTACAGATGGCTGCGAGTTTGACAAAGGTATGATGATTAATCACGTAGGTATGTTTAAATTTATACTTTTTCTAACGGGTGATTATAAACCCTCGACATCTCAGTTGTGAGATTTAAAACGTATGTGTCTTATTACTCAAAAACAATAATTTTTTGAACGTCAAATAAAGTATATTAATTTATTATAAGTCTAAAACAGTAATAAAACACACCTTTTAAATTTCACAGCAACTGAGATGTGGAGGGTTTATAATCACACGTTACAATTTTAAATTTGTTTTCTAGAGTACAAAAGAAAAACAGAAAGTGACTTCCATCAGCTGAAGTTGGTTTTTGCAAATATTGAATGAGCAAAGCCGACCACAGATAATTCCTGATGATGATCAGAATTTCCACGAAGATTTTGAAGGAAGACTACCCATGAAGAGGGAAGAAGACATTGGTAAATGGGAAAGACGTCCAAGTACAAAGGATGACCAGAAAAAGATGGTAGGTACTTGGATGCACATCTTGCTTTTCTTATCTTATTATTTTCAGTTATCATTCCTTGTCCGAATTGGAAGTAAAAGAACAATATCAACGCTATTGTAAAAAATATTTTAAAGAATCTTCACAGATTCTGTTCCTCCTTATATGTATGACTGGGAGGGAAAGAAAATGCTTTCCTCCTTAATAGTATCTGACTGTATCAAAAGTATGTTAAATCTTCATTGTTTTTACCGATACGATTATTATTATGTTATTAAATATTACAGAAGCAGCAACCCTAAGCCCAAATACTAAACAACCGAGCACGACATCATAGCAGCTATTAAGGATTGGTTAAGACATGCTTCTAGAAGATTAAACAACAGCTAGTAAGTGTTTTTTTTTTTATTTACCAGCTTACCATACGTACAGAAAGCTCAAAGTGTCCACCAGTTATGGGACGTCTAGACCACCAGGAAAGAGGAAACGATTTCAGATCTAACTAATTTAAATTAAAGGACGTGATAAATAAATAAAGAAATAGAGAAGCGTTAAGAAGTGATAAAAGAGAACTTTTGATTTTTAACTTTAATTATCTTGGTTGAAGTAACTTGTAAAAAATCTCCTGAGTTTTATGCTTGCATACTGTTTCGGAAATATTCCATTAATTTTAAAAAATGTTTAATATTGGCTAATCACATTTTCTATTATTGGTCGCCCCACATAATGGTATTGGACTTGACTACATCAAATAAAGATTTTCTGAACAAGAATTATTTTTTCTTAAAATAATAAAACACTTCAATTTGTTGTAATCTTTGACTTTACACTAATATGGTGACTAGAAGTACAGATGATTCTAAAAGTCCTTGCTCATTATATAAATTTCCTTAAAATATGTTGCTGCGAGAGATCGACTATAACCCTAAATCTTTTTTTTATTCTTACAGAAAGAAGAATTAAGTCCCAAGACAAGCTTCCTGTTGAATAATTATCGAGTATTTATATATTTTTACTGAGTGAATAAATTCTTTTTGCTACAATATATCTTTTATTCCAGTCTTATTCCATGAGGTGGGAATTATATCCTTAATATACCAATGAATAAACTGCTATTAAATCTAATATTTCAGTTATAATATAATTATTGAAGTCTTCAGGATGGATGAGTAGTAATTTTTTTATTGGATTGTCATGAATTAAAATGAGCTGTGAATATTTTTGTCAGGTGTATAATCCTTTTTGGAATACTACCTACATTTACAATTAGAGAAGTAAAACCATTTTCTTGTTGACGGTCATTTTACCATTCCAAAAGAATATACATATTTTAATTCAAACCAAAGTGTTTTATTACTTAGTGTAACTCTTATGCTAAATAAACTTCAAATGCAATTTTTGTCAAAAATTTTCTTACGTAACACTTGTTAGAGAATATGGTTTCATAAAGAGAGCAAAATTCTCTTTTTAGTAGAAGAACAACATGTATAGGGTTTTATTTGAAAAGTTTAAAATGACCAATGATCAACAAGAAAATGAGTGGTAAAAAGAAAATTGAAATTCATGTTGCTATAGAGCATAATTTCCTGTACAAAAATATTCTTAAAAACATTCTAATAATATTCCAAAAATATAAAAATAATATTCTAGGAATATATGCATCAGAAATATAACATTCATAAGATATCCTAATAACTGTAGTATGAACAAAAAACAACTCCATCAAAGGTGCCTTTGGAATTTTAAACTCGTGCGTATTATAACACCAGAAAATTATATCAAATTAATAACAACTGTTACTGTCAAAGGACTCTGATTATTTTGTATAATTTTCAGGTGTTATAATACACATGGCTTCAAAATCCCAACGGCACCTTTGATGGGGTTACTTTTTACTCATACTATAGAATGTTAAATAAATATTATTAAAATAATATTGAAGAAATATTTTAAATAAGATATTAGCTAAATATTTAGGTGGATGTTGAAAAAGATATATTTTAAATATTTGAAAATGAATATTTATATAATATATTTGTGCTACTGTGGATATAACATTCATAAGATATCCTAACTAGAATGTTAAATAAATATTATTAAAATAATATTGAAGAAATATTTTAAGTAATATATAAGCTAAATATTTAGGCGGATGTTGAAAGAGATATATTTTAAATATTTGAAAATGAATATTTATATAATATATGTGTGCTACTAGGGTTCTATGTATCTTCTACAATTGTTAAGCTATATCCATAAAGAAAAGAACAGCTTTGCAGTTAGTGCTAATTTTCACAATTATGATACCAGGAATAAGGATAAATTTCGTTTAAATAAACCAAAGCATTCCTTCTATAGAAAATCTCCTTGCTACACTGGATGCAATTTATATAATAGTCTTCCATTAGCTTGCAAAAACTTAAATAATAAAACATTTAAAATTAAACTTAAACAACTTTTTTCTGTAAATCCTTTGTATAATTTACAAGAGTTCTCTGAGCTAATTACAAAAGCAGATTGTGTAATCTAATGTCCAACTGACTGATGACTTATTTTTTTTTTAATGTATTTACTACTTTTGTTTTTATTCGTTGTTATATATTGTTGGTCAGATTTTTTATTATATTATGTTATCTTTGTTTATGGTATCTTTGTTGTTATATACATTATCTACTGTTTGTATTTTTTTGTTGTTTTTGACGATGCTTATATTTTTCTCCGAAAAAAATGATAGCTCAATAAAGAATTTGAATTTGAATTTGAATCATTCCAGTTTATCAGTTGTTTCTGTTATCAGATACATTTTTCGGGTCGACCACGTGATCATGAGGTGGACACTGCGTGATTTGAGATGCTTTTTACAATTCTGCCCTCGTGATATCGGTAATCTTAAATCCTTCATTTGTTGGCGAGACTATAGACAACAGTGCAATAACACATTAGAAACACAGAGGCAGAATGGTAACAGTGAAACGAATAGCTGGGTAGTAGGTCATCTAATCAGAATTTATAAAGATAGAACAGTGAAAAAAGTGTTTGAAGCAAGAAATAGGGAAGAACAGAAAAGGGAGACGGAAAAAACATGGAATGAGGAAATAAGAGCTGTAGCCAACTAAGTATTAAGTAGGAGGAAGCATGTTCTAAGGCAATCTGCAAGACAATTCCAAGTAGTCTTACACTGCTAAGTAGAAAGCTATTTTTAATTAAGTAATGGAGGAAGTAGAGGCAATAAATACACAATTATAATCCTGGATTTTTACACTTGCAAATTAGAACTACTTTTAGCAACTGCATATTTTATTTTCCAAAAAAATATTACACAAAACATGACTTTATAATTAAATAGATAATACAAAAACAGAAAATGTCTTAAACAAATACAGGAAGAGTACAATGTGTACAGGAATTTGATTAACAGTGGTATAAGTAAATCTCCACTTTTTAAAATATTGAAAAACTAAGACTTAGAAATTTTCTGCTCATGGAAATGCATTTTTTTTCTGAATGTAATGAGCGGTAATGGGACCATTTCAATATTAGTATTAGTTTTTAAACAAGTAAAAATTTATTGCTTACTCAGTTCTTGATATTTAAAAAAGTGGATACTTATATCTACTGTTAAACAAATTCCTATCACACTGTATATCTCAATGAGAATAAAAACAAATTAAGAATTAATATAACTCCTTATTTTATATCAAACTGCTCACTGTTATCATATATAGCAAGTTCATCAGATCTACTGCTTCAAACAATTCTTGCTATATACATGACGAACTTAAAAGAATTCTTTAGAATTTGCTTTTATGTAAACAAATACACTTTTCATACCTCTGTGGATATGTTAACAAAAATAATACCACCGTGTTGATAATTAACAGCTAAAACTGTTAAATTTAGCCAAATTGTAAAAGCAAAGGTGTAGCATAAAAAGTGAAGTATCTATTAATGAAATAAACTAAGTCTCTATAACAGATTTCACATCAGCAACATTGTATTGCTATTCTTTCCATTATTCCTTTTGAGAAAAATATGTGACTTTTGTCTATCCTTTAAATTTTCCAATCAACAAAAAAAAGAAAAAGGCGATCTTTATATCTAGATTATATTATTGATAACATTGCTGTATCTATTACTTGGAAATATCACAGCAAGCTTATTATTCTATTGTAATGTCAGACTGACAGAGTATGTAGGTTTATTCTACCTACCCAGCAGACATTGCAAGAAATACTGACAAATCTTTAAATAAAAACCTCTATTAACTTAAAAAATTGTTAACATTTTTTTAAGTTAAAAAAATTGGTTAATAGTTAGTTATTCTATGTTGTGATTTGTCGGTACTTCTTGTATTGTCTACTAGTCAGGGTTGCCAACTGACCTTTTTTCGGAAGGACAATCCTTCTTTCTAAGAGTGTGTCCGTCGTCCTTTCTTGTTATAGAAAAGGATGGGTTTTGTCCTTATTTAAAACAATAAACCAAAATGATTCAATATTTTAATTAAAATTTAATTTTAATCACTGAAATTAGCTTTCGAGAATTGTAAATCTCAAATTAACCGCCAACATCGTTAGTGCAAAATCAATCAAAATTTGATATGAGCTGTATTAAGTTAGGTAATTTAGTGCGTTATTGTTGTTAAAACCCATTTAAATGAGTGATACAGCTAGATTATAATTTACCAGATAATGAAGAAAATGTGGTGAAAGCTTGAGTGAAAGTCCAGCATGTCGTTAATGACCAGTGAATCTCGAAAATTGCATATTTACTAAATATCTAATGAACTTTAACTAACACTAATAGACCGAGAGCTGGCAACCAAAAAGTGTAAGAGTTTTGTAAAGGCTAATATTTTAATATTAGCTTATATTTAGGGTGTAAATAAATACTCTACACAAAAGAAACTTGGATATGGGGATACTCGGCTTCAGCGCAGTTTGAAAGTTGTAACAAGTAGTATCATCTAAGTGTTTTCAAAAAGCTGAAAATTGATCATGAAGCAGTTTATGTAATAAAAAACTCGAAAACAGTTATCAGACAGCGTAATGATAGAACACGTTGCATCAGCACCGCATGTCATGAAAATGAAGTCAATATAAAGAAGTGATTCGAAAAAGCTGAAATTTGGTACAGTGTTAATTTATTGAATAAAGTTTTTCAAAAAAAAAGTCAGACTTCATTTTGATAGAACCGAGCTAGTCAGTAGTTGCTAGAAGTAACGACTGCTTCTTTCAGCCTTTACAAAATTCTTACACTTTTTGGTTGCCAGCTCTCGGGCTATAACCTAACAACTAATAATTACTAATGGTCAAGCTGCAGTTGAAGTTTTACATGATGAGACTGATTGACCATCCATATATGTATACTATAACGAGCTTGTTCAGGGTATGTATCCTATACTCTGAGTGGTCTTTATATCTGGCCCCACTGCACGGTGGAAAAGTTAACTTCTAGCGAAGAAAAAAACCTGACTTAAAAGCAGCTTCCTTTTACTATGAAAACAGCGTACTTAATCTTAAGGTTCGTAACCACATTATTATTATATTAATTATTATTAGATATTTAATTGTTGATTAATTAATAGTGATTAATTAATAAGTGAACGTACTGTAATTACTAATTATAAGAAATGATCAAAAAGTAATTAATAATATAAAACAAATAAACAAAAAAGGATGATAAATGACGTTCATTAAAGAAGCAAAAGACATGAACAGACCGTATGGCCAACTGGTAAGTGTGCTGGACTTACGATTACAAAACCCTAGTTCTATTCCCAGTTCCGGTAACTTTTTTAAATAAAGTTTCATAAACAATTTTTTATGATTATAATATTTACATAAAAGAATTGCTTACAATTAACTACTAGTATGGTATGCATAATCATTTAGTTTCATTTTTATAGTTTAAACGACTATAAAATTAAGGGATAATCTTATGTAATTATTCTTTGTTGTAAATATTATAATTATAACAAAATGTTTATTTATGAAATAAATCAAATATTTTATTAAAAGAATTGGTCGAACCGGGAAGAGACCCAGAGTTTCTAGTCGTAAATCCAGCGCGCTTCTCAGTCGACCATGCTATCTGTTCATGTCATTATCTTCTTTAATCAATGTCACTTATCATCCTTTTCCGTTTGTTTCTTTAATGAAGTGTTTATTTTTTAATATTTATAAAAAAGAATAATTGCATAAAATTATCCTTTAATTTTATAGTCGTTGTTAAACTATGTATATTTATATTAAATAAAAATAAAACTAGATGATTAGACATATCATATTACTATTTCATTGTGAGATATTTCTTTTTATAAACAGTATAATTGTAAAAAAATGTATTTTTATGAAATATATTAAATATTCTGTTAAAAGAATTACCCAAACTGAAAATAGAACAGTGGTTTTGAAATCATAAATCCAGCACGCCTTTCAGTCGGTAAAGCTGTCTGTAAAGTGTACATTATTTTGTTTGTTACTTTTTTATTATTAATTACTTTTTGATGATTTTTTACAATTACTAATGACAGTACGTTCACTTATTAATTGATCACAGTGCTTAGTAAGTATATTTACAATGACGCCAGTAGTAGTATCGTTTAAGTTTCGGTTTTTAAACTATTTTGATAGTATTATTTACAATAACTAACAAAACACGATGTAGTGCGATTCTATAAATAACAATAATTTGGAAAAACTAGTGTTAAGTAGTAAATAGCATTGGAAAATCTTTATTGTTGTAAATAAATATAATAAATAACGTTTTTGGAAATTCTTGACTGTCCTTACTTCCTACTTTCAAAAGTTGGCAACCCTACTACTAGTTGCATTTTAGCTCTTTAAATAACATTTTCATTTTGATATGTAACTAAAAGTGTTATTTCTTGATGTATTTAAATTTTACTAATCTTTTCTTGTAGAAATTTATTTATTATAAATATCTGTTTTCAGTTTATTTTTATTAATGTGCAATTATCAAATTAAGGAAATTTAATTTTTAAATTTTGACACACCAATCACAGCCACCTGAACATTCTCAATATTATGATCTGGAAATAAAGATCGCCATGCAAAAAGCAAATAACTTGTTAAAATTAAAACAATAAAAATTTAAATTTGTCATTAATATCTGTTATTAAAAAATAATCTAATCTGAAAATCTGTGAACTACATTAATATACTACCTTTGGATTCCTTAAATCAAAATATTGTGCAAGGAACAATCATCAAGTGATATCATTAGATCCTTTTGACCAAATCACAGGTAATGAGCTACACGTAATTATACTTTAGAATAACATTAAATACAACCTTTCTTCTTATTCTAAGAAAAATCTCAAAATAGATTTGAAAATTGTATTAAAACAACATATTTTAACGTTTATTTTATTCTTGTGAATCAAAATGTGCTTCTTCCACATTCTCAAGAGGATCTCTCTCAGAATCAATTGTACTAGTTTCTAAAGGATCTCTTTCTTCAGAATCATTAACATTCTCAAGAGGATCTGTTTCAGGATCAGTTGTAGTGGTTTCTAGAGGATCTCTTTCATCAGTGTCAACACTCTCAAGGGGATCTCTCTCTTCTGCAGTATTCTTGTCTGTTGAATGTTTAATGCTAATTTTTTCTAATTCCTTGTTTTCTTTATCACTATTTGGTTTTACAACTAATGAAATAGTTGCTGCTGTTTTCTGAAAATCAATCTCTTCTTCATCATTTGCTGGTTTATTACTTGTTTGTTCTGATAAACTTGAAAATGATTTTATTTTAATCCTGTATGTCGGTTTAGATTTTTCTTCACTATTCGGACTTTTATTCTTAATACAAATTGGGGAATCCTTATTGATTGGATTCTTTTCTAGAGACTTTGGATTAATACAAGTTATTTCCATGGAACTATTTTCAGTGTCTATACCAACACTGCTACTTTCATTATAAAAATCGCTCTCTTCCGTTTCCACCGGTTCACTTTTGATAGCAACAGGAGAAAATGGTTGTTGTACATCAGATGCTGTCGGTTTTACTATATCTTCATAATCATAGTATCTTGGTATCTTAACATTTGGTCTTGAACGAGTTCCTCGTCTCATAGGAAACATTGGTGGGGTCTAATAAATAAACAATAACCAACAGAATTAAATTTATATTAATTACAATTGCCTATACTTTAATAACTTACATAACGTACAGCCTCTTCTTCAGTTGATTTTCTTTTCCTAAACTTTTTTGTTAAGATCTTCTTAACAGGTGTCAATTTGATATCTTTAGATTTTGTAGAAGATCCTTCCATTTCCTCATGGAACTTTGGCTCTAATAAATCAAGGGGATCATTGATTGGCATTTCTTCAACCTTTGGTATAGGTGAAAGTTGTGGAGGATTCTTGGGTGGCTGTGGGTTCTTGGCAGGTTGTGGAGGATTCTTGGTAAGTTGTGGGGGATTCTTGGCAGGTTGTGGTTTTCCATTTTCTTTTGGAGTAGGTTTCTTTGGTGACTGGTTAGTTGGGTTTTCTGGTTTACTCGGGGTTTCTGACTCCTTTTTGTTTTGGTCAGAACTATTATTTGTTTTACCAGCCAAACCTTTTACCTAGGAAGAGAAAATGTACACAGTTCAGAAATAAATGCTAAACTTTAAATGCCTTTACAAATTTGTGCGATGTTTTTTTAAGCATATCACAATCTACAAATTATTATAGCATCTTACTAACAAATGACATATTTTATTAGGTTTTTGGATATTAACTAAGTAGGTACCTCATAGTAATGAGATACATACCTTTAATAATTCGGCTACATCCAATAATTCCGATAAGTTGTTTTGGTCGATATTGATTTCCCCCACATACATAAAATCTATTAATGCTTTTAAAATCCAGAATGGAGTACCTTTCAAAATAATAACTGGATGTTGTAAGGGTGTTATACCATTAAATATCTCTTCGAAGTATGTGCTGCATGAAGAAAGGATCATCTGTAAAAAGATTGATAATGTTAAATATTGTAGAAAAAATATATTACCGTTATATTAACATTTGTCATAAAAGCTTAACCCATAAGAATGTTCCTCTGTTTCTTAGCTCAAAAGTGTCGAATAAAGCTTAGTTCATACACTGAATATTGACTAAAATCAATAAAAACTATTTAAAAATTCAAATTCTGTAACAAAGTAACATTGGAACCAAAATGTGCCACTTTATATTTAGTGAAGTACCTTCATAAAATATGATTACATGTAAGAGAAATAGAACGAGTAAATAACTACAAATAACGGATTGGATTGAGCTCAGCTGAGATGGTTCCGCATGCGTGTTACATATCGAACAATAGACACGAAAATAGAGTATGAAACGCGAGTGCCAGGGAAAAGTAATAAAGATAGACCTAATGAAATGATGAGATAATGAAAGAAGCTGAGAAGAAAGGTATAGTGTGAGAATGAGTTGAACAACTGACTCATGGCAGGAAAAAATGGAAGAAGAAAACTCCAATCTGCCTTACACCCAACGATAGATAAAAAGGCAGTATGGTTAAATAAGAAGTAACTATTACATAGTGCAAATCTTGAATGTTCATTATTCTTAGTTCCTCTAGTTTCCAATTTATTTTGTGATTTTGCTTGTATTTATCTCTATCAACTGATTAATTAATTAATTATTTGCTTATATGTATTGTACTTTTTTGTATCTTGCCCAGCCAGCACACTGACGTCATAATGTCGCAGTTTTTTCGGCAGTAACGATGTCAGATTGTTGTAGAACTGACATCATTATGTCACAGCCCAAAGACGTCAATATAAGACGTCATTAAAACGTCCTATACTAGTTGAATATTGGAAATAACATTTATTATATACTACAGTCAAAACATTTCTATATTGTGACCACCTGCTTAATCTGACCAGTATTCCTTGGCCCCTGCTAAAATAATATCTTTTTAATGAAACTTGTACGTATTGTATTGTACGTCCAAAAGACGTTGTTTTGAAGACGTCTACGTACGTCCCATTATATGACGTTTTATGGACATCATTTATTAGTCACATGACGTCGTTGACCAATAATGACTTAAAAATAACGTCATTATAACCTCAGTTTGCTGGCTGGGTGTCGTTTTGTATGTTTTGTTTATCTTCATTTCTTTTTGACCATTCAGTGACTTTTTCCATATTAAAACTGTTTATCATTGTTATATTGTAAATATTCCCTTATTTGAAGTCAGTATAGTTTATTTCGCATTTACAAAAAAAATGTCTCAATGACAAATAAAAAAACTTGGAAAGTAAAAATTAATTTTAGTAAGTACACCAGTTGCAGAAGTTTAAGAAATCCTTTTTGTTTGAACGCTAAAACTATTTAGAACTCGGCCCAAAATTCGTATGAGTTTTCAGCTGAAACTGAAGTGTTTACAGTGATTGCATCTCCACAATTTTAATCATAACTGGAAGGAAACACTAGCATAGAAAAAATAAACATTTCCTATAACCCTTTGAGAATCAGACAATTGCATATTAACATTTTTTACTTCAAATTCAATCCTTAACAACCCAGGTGGCAAAGGAACGTAATAATGACGTCAACATCTGGTGATAACTTGTCATAAGACGTCAGTGAACCAAAATTCGACGACATAATGACGTCCAGTACAACAAAATTAAAATGACGTGACGCAAATGACGTCATATTGTCGTCTTTTCTAGGTAATAGATTTATTTATACCGATTTATTTAGATTAATATTTTACCGGTTTCCAAAGTCAAAAACTAAATGTTGCGAACGGTATTTTGCATCGTAAGTAATATTAACAAGCATTATTTCCAAGATAATTTTTTCAGTTTCTTATATTTTCCATAATGGCTATTACAAAGGCTCATTGAGTTTAAAGTGTGTCATAGAGGCAAAGATAAACATGTATTTATATTATTTTCGTACAAATATCATTTTTAGTACATCATTTAGTACATGATCTGCATTACGATGGAGTTGCTTACGCGATAAGTGTGCGCAGTCAATCTAGGTTGTGAGTACCAGTGATTGTTCTGTGGTTTATGTGGAGTTTGCCTCTTCCGCCATCTTTGATTTGAACGAATAAGAACAACATTTTTGTGGTGAAAAACTTGTCAGAACTTAAAGTTTGTCCTATTACAGAAATATTTTGCAAATGTGTTGGTTTGGCTTATAAAGAAAGTTTTGTGGTGATGCCTATTATTCATAATATTTGATTTATCGTTGAAGTCTTCAAAGGAAACATTTGTAACTTTAAATGTCATTAATGAGAAATAATAAGCCAATGGTTAATGAAACTAGACTGTGAACTATGTTATTTTAAATTTTAATGAGCCAATTCTTGTTTGTAATTTTTAATATTTGTTAGTAATAATCTTTCAGTATATATATTCAATCTAGCTTCATATGTATTCCTAAAAATCTGGAGGAAGGGAAAAGACGTCAAATTAACCTGTTTGTAAGACGTGAAATTAACGTCTAGCATATGACGTAATTGGTCTGAGACATTAGAAAGTCATTACCACGTCATGTTTACGTCATACAACGACAACTTTACGACATTTTCACGTGCCTTTGCTACATGGGACTTTCTAGTGCTTTCAACACCCTCTATATTCCAAGGAATCACGATTATCGCTGCCACTTTAAAATACACATTGCATAGTGATAGATATTAATAAAATTTAAATTCTACCAAAATATTAATAATGATATACAAGATGCTATTTCAAATATAAAAGACTTACAACAATTCAGGTTCTGACTGGTAAAAATTATGACAAGCACCCTATGTCGTTTAATATCTTTAAGTTTTAAAAATCTACTTACTCTATGGCATTTAAGTGTTTTGTCTTCAGCTATAATCGTCGCATCAACATATTGCTCTTTCTCCAACAATTGTGGAAATGCACTTTGCATATTGGAATGATGACTATTCCATCGCAAACAAACTTCCTCCGCTGGTGATTCAGATTCAGGCTTTGGAGGAGGTGTCGGTTGTTGCTTACTAACTTGTCTGGTCACTTTCAATTTTGTCGGCGATAACGGCTGGCTTTGTAATACCGAATCTGACGTTGAAGGTATTTGCACTTGCGGAGGAGCACTAAGTTGTATGCGTTGTTGTAACGGCATTGAATCTGTAATAACAAACAGTTTAAATCAATTGACAAATAATATATTACAAACATAAATTCTCATGGTAAAAATACAGTTAGGTAAATACAAACCAAATAATTCTGTTTTAAGTTTTCGCCATCTTCTAATATTCGTTTCAGATATGCCGTACTTCTTTTCAGCTTCTCGATTGCTTTCCTTTTCTGCGTATAACACTACAGCTTGTTTAAAGTTACGGTTATAATGAGTTCTAGCGTGCCGTCTGATCTTCATTGTTATTGCACTTGGAATTTATTTTTTAAACACAGATGTATTGCTCAATAATACGTATACATACAGCCAAAATTATTTTCTAAACGGAAATTAACAACATGATGTTAATGTAATAAAACAACATTTTGGTTTTTGTTGAGTGTAACTTGAGTTTTTATTTGTTTTATTTTTATTAGAGGCACCTTTGAAATAGTATTGAAATCGATTGAGTCGTTGAAAGTCCTCGAGCTCAGTTATAAAAACGCACTACATTATTATCTACCGTAAGAACTGTTCCTTTTACGACCATCTCTTAAAATGACCAATATTTGAAAGAAAAGGACCATCCTGTAATGACAACCCAAATACGAAGGTCAAGTTCTTTGTGTATGCGACCATTCAAATCGTAGACCTGATATTAAAGGCAGTTTCTTTGAATTTTAAGTAAAAGACAAGTACAACTAGCCTGTTCGTCACTTGGAGTAACTATTCTTAAAAAAATCTTCCTGTACATTCTGTGGGTACACTCGTCACGGAAAAAATCAGGATAGCAGTAGTAGATAATTTTTGGTTGTGAATGGGATTTTAGATAAAATATTTGTACTTTTCAAAAGGATTACAGCAAGCCATAAATCACTTCCCACATTTTATCTAAAATCCCCTTCACGACCAAATATTTTTTAAATTCTCCGCTACTGTTGTCCCGATTTTTTCCGATACGAGTGTACATATTTAATCATAAAATAGGGAAATCTCAATGGATCTTTTTCGGGATTAAACCAAACGTTTAAAAAAAGAGAGGTGTTCAGTTTTTGTGCAACTCACCAGCTATAATAGTCATTACGGTAATGGAGATCCCAATTCCCAAAGGACATATTACGGAAGAACCCTAATCCCGCCGAAGTCTGTTTTGGGAGACTGTAAAAGAGATGCAACCCTATCTATCCATACAGGGTAGTAGCCAGAAATTTATTTCCGGGGGGGTTCTGGGGCAATTTATTTTCGGGGAATAGCAGAATAGAAAAATAATTTTATTTTGTTGTCATTTTATTAGTATTAAGTTTAGTTTCGGGGAGGGGGTCAGACCCCCTACCCCCCCTTGGATACGGCCTTGTACGAATACGACCCTTTACAAATAATTTTAATTTTCTTTGTTACAATCGCGTGTTATTCCATGAATACCTTATTATACATACGCCAGGCAGCGTATATATAATTGCGGAATATTGCAGCCGTTGTACTTCTTCCTACGGGGTCATGCTGACGTAGTGGTCGCGTTCTTGCAAACGCCGACCTTAACCATAATTTAAATTATTTTTCTCTTCTACTTGACTTCGTCGACAGACCGTACCATCCGTACAATCATTTGAAACATAGGCCACTTTTTTAAACCTGCGTGCTCTTCTGCGTACGGCATTTTCTTGACACTGCATTCGCGCCTCGATAAGGCCGCGAGTCGATCTCAGTTTAGCCGGAGTGACTTGAACGATCTCGAATTTCGCAAGTTACATTGTACTTGGAGAGGAGACCATGGGTAGAGCGAGCTTAAAGTCGAAAAACCCCTCTGACACATCTACCTTATCGCACCTTTCCAAGAGGTTGCTCTTGCTAAGGTCGGTGAAACGTTGAGCGTCGAGGTTACGCACTCTGTTAACGTCCGGAACCCGGAACAAAAAGTCTGTTGGCATCAAGGTAGACGTTATGCAGAGTTTAACCTTGCCTTTTGTTAATGATAACCGCGTAAGCCAGTTCGAAATCCGTGCTACGCATGTCTCTGTTTTGAGGAGCATTACTCGCAGTCAGATTTTGTGTTTGACGACGAAAGGCAACACATTTTTGCCTTTCTATTTTTTTTATGTAAGTGACAGTTTAGTGGAGACAAGCGTGTCCTGTCGTTCACGTCAGCGATTCGAGCCGGACCTCTATTGCTTTGACACGAGGTCCATTTCAAGAACTATCATGCTGAGTTTCCCGAGTTGTAGGATTTAGATACCGTAGGGATCCCCTAGTAGTAATATTTATTTTTAGAAGGTTTTTTATATGGCATTTTTCTTATATTACAACACTATAACACGTTCTACTGTTATATATTTAAAATAAATATTTATATCGGAAAATGTCCCGTGTCAAAGCGATGTTTGATTTGGCTAAATTCTAGCAGGGTCGGCCATATGATCAAAGTAATCAGTACCATGAGGTGCGAAGGGTGATCCGCCAAAATAAATAAAAATAAATATTTATGATCACTCAATAAATAAACCAGAAATAATAAAAGTTGTGGGTTCAATAGCAGGTACAGTTGCGGTCGAAACATTTTCGACAGTCTATTGCGACTGCGTAATTTCGACTTTTAAACTCTCATAAGAGACGTCACTTTTATTCATTTGATATGTCATAAATAGCATACAAGCCAGCTTCATACGATGCGAATATCAGAAAAATGTGCTAACTTGATAAATTACCATTGAAAATTTTTCGGCCGCAACTGTACTTCTTTTAGGAAGTAGCAATGAATTTAGCAAGAAAGAATGAATTTAAAACTTTATTCTTTCTATTTGAAATTTAAACAAATTATTTAAATAGCACTAAACTTGATTACTACGCTGAACACTAAACAGGAAAGGTTTTGCAATAAAATAGAAAAAAGAAATAATCTTATGATAGAACAATATGTACCTGCTTGCTGTTGCTTTTCATTAATAGTACCATAGACGTAACTAGGTCTAGATTTTTGGGGGGGCTAAAGAAAATTTGTGTATCTACATACCATATGTGTCATTAGGATATCGAATATAGGGAATAACTCATGCTTTTAAGAAATCATCTGTAAAATCACTCTTTTTACAAGTATTTAAAATTATTATTTTTTATATTATTGTCGTTCTGAGTTTAAAGAGTACTAATATCCTGAAAATTGTGAAAAAAAATTGATTTAGATCCTTTTTTTAAAGAAGAATTATTTAAATGAATGCAATCTTTAACAACTTTTAAAATAAATGTGGTACGCGCGCTAATGTTTCGTCGTAGCGCAGTTAGTTGAAGAGGGGCGATAATAAACCAAAGTCGCTGTCGCTAGGTCTGATTCCTGCTGTCAGGTAACTTTATTAATTTTTTTTTCAAAAATACAAATTTAAAGCAATTTTTCTCCGAAAATATTTTTCGCGTATTGCAAACGAATAAAAATCAGAATGCCATTTGAAATGTTGAAAGATTAAGTAAAAATGATGATCTTGTTGCATTGACAACCTGTCTAGGTTGTTTGTTAAGTACTGAATTACAAAATTAGTGAAAATTTAATTACGTAATTAGCGAATATAATTAAATTTGTGAAATATGGTTTTCAGCAAAATGGTTGAAAAAATTACTTTTAACCATTAGACAATAACTAATAGATATTGCTCAATTGTAAAATACCTGCAATATTTCGGAAAAAGAAAAAGTACCTGCGAGCTGGAATTGAAGCTGGGACAACAGCGACTTTGGTTTTTCCCGCCCCGCTTTTAACTACTGAGCTACGAAAAATTATTAGTGCCGGCGCGTACTACATTTTTCTTAAAAGTAGGTTATACTTATTTAAATGATTTTTCTTTAAAACAATATTTAAATATAATGTTTTTCTCGCCATTTTAAGGGTATAAGTTTATTTAAACTTATGATCAGAATGATAGTACTAATTACTTGGGGAGATTTTACAAAGGATTTTTTGAAAGTACGCCTTAATTCGTATACTTTAGTAGTGTTATGGAAAAACATGCTGTCTGCATTTTTTTTCAAAATGCACTTTTTTGGCAATAAATGGCCACAAATAAAGTATAATGTATTTTAAGTTGATCAAAGTGTTTAGTTGTCAAAAATTACTTTTGAAAATCACTAATACTAAGTACTATTGACACATCAATACAAAATTGTTTTTGCTTCTCCTGTAAAATCACAAAAATGGCAGATAACATATTTTACCATGTATTGTTAAAGTTTATACCAGAATTTACATAACTGAAGTTATTATTCCATACTTATTTAAAAGTTCATCAAAAGTATTTCTGATAAACTAAAATATGAAGTTTACTTTTTAAGCTTTTTCTTTAAGACGCCAGGCAAACCAATTATAAAAACTTTTGTTCATTTATTGATTTGATTTCTCCCAAAGTGGGGATTCCATGGCATAATTATTTGGCTTGTCTCAACGTGGGGCATTCCACTGTAATGCCAGCTGAAATCAATGTAGACAAAGTTATACTTATCTTTTATTATTAGTTGCTTATTGTTTCTGTATTATCTAATTTCGTTAAATCAAGTAACAAAAGTTATTTGCTGATTTTTTATTTATTTTAATTATATTTGCTATTTTATTACAAAACTAACTACAAAAAAGTTCTGGCTCGAATCTATTTTGGGGGGGCTAATTTTTGGTTTGAGGGGGCTTAGCCCCCCAAGCCCCCACCTAGTTACGTCTATGAATAGTACACTTTTTCAATCAACTTTTAGGCGAAAGTAATTAGACGATAGGTTAAAGAGAGGTCCGTGAAGAGCACTTCAATTAAATTCAAACATTTTTAGCCTATAATTAAATATTAATTAAAGATTAGTTTGTACCAACAAAAAATAATTAAATTAAAAAAGATACTTAAATTACGGCTAAACGGGGATAGGTACAATTTCTTTTTTGTATAAATTAGTCTTTAATTAGTACTTAATTAAAGGCTAGACATTCTTGAATTTAATTGAAGTGGGCGTGAAAGCTTCAGCTTCTGCCAGCACCTTTAAAATTTAAATTACAGCTAAAAGGAGTTAGGTACAATTTCTTTGTTGGTACAAATTAGTGTTTAATTAGTACTTAATTATAGGCTAAAAACTTTTGAATTTATTTGAAGTAGAGGTGCTAGCTTCAACTTCTGCCAGCACCCCGACTTTTAAGATTTAAATTACGGCTAAATGGGGATAGGTACAATTTGTTTTGTTGGTACAAAGTAGTCTTCAATTAGTACTTAATTATAGGCTAGACATTTTTGAATTTAATTGAAGTGGGATGCTAGCTTCAGCTTCTGCCAGCATTCCTATTTTTGAAACTTATATTACGGATAAACGGGGACAGGTACAATTGTTTTTTTTGTTGGTATAAATTAGTCTTTAATTAGTACTTAATTATAGGCTATAAATCTTTGAATTCAATTGAAGTAAGGTGCTAGCTTCAGTTTCTGCCAGCATTCCCATTTTTGAAACTTATATTATGGATAAACGGGGACAGGTACAATTTTTTGTTGGTACAAATTAGTCTTTAATTAGTACTTCACTATAGTATAAAAAAATTTAAATTAAACAATTGAAGTGCTGCTGGCTTCACGGACCTGTTGAAGCGGTTTTAAAAAATGAATATTTGAATTTTTGTTGCTATGTAAAATTACTAACCGGGACTTTAAAATAAATGTCTCGGGTACCGAGAATAGAAAAATTGTCGAGACTCAGAAATACTACATTTGCGACAATGGCGTCTTCCGGAACGGTGATCGGATAACAGTGAACCTGCACCTTGATCAAGTCTGGGGGCATTATTGTTTTTCGAATGCAAGAAGAATTTTGCAAGTTCGACAATTCGTCAATTGCGATTTTTGGTGATTTGTGGAGCGGTGCAATTATTTCGCGGTTTTTTCGAAAAATCGTGATAGGGAGTCGCTTAAATTTGCAATTGTTAGTCACATACTAAATAGGGGAGTCCCCGCACTTCTAGGATTTTTTATAATGTTGCAAAAACATTCGTATCACATAGCTTGTCAAGGGACTTCGTGGATTTGATGCGATGGTCCTTCTAAAGGCCGCAATTCCAAAAAGAAAGTTAATGGTGAAAGTGAAAACTATGTACACGGATTACGGAACTATACTTCGTCCAAAAATATAAAAACATAATAAAAACAATTTACAATAAAATTGGTGAAGCTTCACAAAAATCGAGCCTCTGCCCATAAATGATGGAAGTAAATAAATTCTCAACAATCAAAATCCGTCTTCGAAGTCGAAGTCTCTTAACAAGCTGTGGGAAACGAATGCTTTTTGCAAAATGACAAAAACAAATCCCAGTCGGACAAGTGCGTGGATTCGCTTCTTTAAGTTTCATGGTAATAATTGGTGATGTAGGTGGTTTTTGATTTCGCATGGTAGAGTTCGGCAACAGGACGAATGCGCAATCACGTAGGTGTGCAAACATATGCATTTTCGCCGGTGCATAGTTCAGTAGGACTGATCGTTTTTTTACAGACACGGCAAAACTTGATTTAGTAAACGAAATGTTTAGTTCATCGAGATGAATACAAAAATCCTAAATAAAAATCCCCGATCTTTGATTTGTGAAGGTATGTATGGGTACAATCAAAATTCCCTAGCTCGCATTAGGTCATTCCAGGTCTTCCCACTTTTCCCAATTCCCGCTTCTCCCAATCCCACTTCCCCCAAAGAAAAAATCCTTTTCCCACAATCCCATTTGTCAAAAAAAAGTTTTTTTGCCAGTTGTCACAAAAACTATGTTTTGTTCCTATTTTTCCCAAACTAAAGGATTTCCAAAGAAAAATGCACTTTTTTCAAGAAAGGAAAATATTCCAAATTTTCAATCAGTCTGTCTTCATCAGAGTCAGAGGAGAATACATAGGGCGACGAACAAGAGAGAAGGACCAACGGCGTAAAGGACACGCTATACAGCAGAGGTTAGGGTATAAGTTAGTAAGTGTGATAAATCTAAACCAGAGACAGATTTCAACAGTTAAAGTGGCGACTGAAAGACATTAACGCTAACGGCGTACAGGACACGCTATGCCGAGGAGGTTAGGTTAGTAGGTTTACACGTTATGCTGGAGAAGTTAGATTGTAAGTTTGATAGATCTATTAGAGACACACTCGAATAGTTAAGTGGCGATGGAGAGAGAAAGAAATACACCAACGGCGTAGAGGACGCTATGCTGCGAAGGTTAGGTTATAAGTTAGTAAATTTGATAGATCTAACAGAGACAGACTCCAACAGTTAAAGTGGCGACTGAGAGAGATTAATACCGCTATCGGCACCGGCGCGGCGGCGTACAGTATACGCTATGATCATTCCACGGCATCTCACAAGTAGAGGTGCACACCGAAGGCACGCACTAATGGTGGGTTATAACGCATCAAGTTATCGATGCTTCTCGGAGTGTTACAACATAATAATCTTGATTCGCAACTGCGATTTAGTTGTAAAAATAAACCACGAAGATTAAGTTTTACATTATTATGTGTATAAAAGGAACTCCATATGGCAGGAGTTGACTTTCTTTATTGCGCGTGCCACGTTTATTATTATTATTATTTATTTATTTATTTTTGGCCGACCCTACTAGAATTTAGCCGAATCTGGGGGAATTCCACCCCCAGTAGGGATTTTTATTTTGCCAAACATCGCATTGACACGGCACCTACAGTTTTACTTCCTATCCGAGAAGAAGGCATGTTTTTAATTTTTCTCTGCCATGAATAATTACCAACTCGACTGGGGATCAAACCTGCGACCCTTGGATTATGAAGTAAACATGCAAACCACTAATACACCGAGGCTTTATCGACAATTTTCTTTGGCGGGTCATTCTCAGCGCCAGGCTAATGGACACCGAAGAATATAACAGAGCATGTCATGTAAAACTATTTTTGAAAATATTCATCCCATAGGCTGAACACGAGATGGAGGTGGGCCTCGACGGGTGAGCACGTAAATAGCTCCGGCACTAGCTTTAACAGCTAGTAGAACATGAATAGCAACTCCCACTAGTGAGCACCCCACGTTTCCCAATTCCTCCTTCTCCCAATCCCACTTATCCCAATCATATTTTTCCCAATTATTACTTATCCCAATCCAACTGCATTTTTTAAATAGAACCTAAAGATGGAACTTTTCGCGCGACAATCAAATAGCATTCACGGCGAAAGAATTCAGTAATAAGAGGAAAGGATACTAACAATATGATACAGGCAAGTTTAGTTTTTTCCCTATCTGTTATTATGGCCTGATGTGAACGCGTTTCTTTGATGTAAGAGCGGGGAATTGAAGGTGTACTTTAATAAGAGAACATATAATAGACTTTAATTTAAACTGGCAGTGTATCAATGTAAATTAAATTGATACACCCTCCAGCTCAAATTAAAATCGACTATAATGCATGTTATTCGTCTTGTTGGGACTACTTGATCAGATATTTTGGAATTGAGTGCGATTGTTTTGTTGCAGTCGGGTTAAATATGACCACCGTTAAGAGGAATGGAGTAAGTAACACATACTACGCCTAATTGAAAATTGGCCGAGCCAGAGATAATTTTGCTGTTCTATTGCATGGTATTCCTGCAATACATCGTATAAAACAAAAGCGAGACGTTACCAAACTACATGCGCTAGATATATAATAAAGGTGTTTCTGGTAAGTGGTAACTGATAGGAACTTTTATTTTCTCACATAAATTTCTTGTAATTCATTCCTCAGAAATTCTCAGAATTTCTCGAAAATCCTCAAAATTTCTTAGAAATTTCTGCAATGCATTATGAAGCTCCGCATTCTTAATAATTTTCTCAGATGCGTACATTCCCACCGCCTCTAACCAACCCAGCGGTTTCCTACCTCGGCAATAGTATGATAGCATCGTTTGCTTAAATTATAAACTAAATAAAAAAAATAAAAAAAAGATGGCTATTATCGCATTAACGCCAATAACCAGAATTACTTACTTGATGCTATTAAACTACAGTCATCCCCTGAATCTGTTGTAGAATCTACTTCGACTTCAGCTGTACAATTTCCAGAAAGTTTATTTTTTGAACCACACTTTTCAAAATGACGTTTCATTCGGCGTACGAGGCCTGCCATAGTAACACCACAGTTTTTACATTTAGCCATTGTACTTTTATTTTTAGCTGAAGGTTTAATCCTTTCGAAGTACTGCCAGACGAGATCTTGTTTTCGACCACACGCACTCATTATTATATTTGAATAATGGATTTAAGTAACAAAATCTTTGGTTTTACAACACTGCAGGATCAGAAGAAAGTTATAGAGATACTGTAAAAATATACAGGGTATTAAAAATGATTTATTATGTACAGTATTTACAAAGAGGCATTGTACTGGTACCAAAATTTAGGGGTAGGTATAGTACTCATCAAAACAAACAAAAGTCTCGTAGTAAGTTTCCTAGATATAACTGATTTTATATTAGACAGTAAATTACGTCACTACACCTTTCATCGCATTCGCCATGCATAAATAAAAGTCTTAATAAACATGAGCGCAAAAACAATTAATTTAGGAGTTACACAATAATTTTCATCAGTACAAAAACAACAATTAATTTCATTTGCAAAAGATGTTCAATAGGCCCATTTTCTTATGGTTGTTAGACAACATTTAATTAATTGTTTTCAAGAAAAGTGGATATGAGACCAGTTGCATGGCTGCCTCATCCACCGGATTTAAATCCGTTGATCTTTTACTTGTGGGAACATTTGAAGAATATGATGTACGCCACACCAGCAGTGGCGTAACTACCGCCCCCGCAGACCCTGCGACGCGGGGGGGCGCAACCATCCGAAGGGCGCCGGCTGCTTTCGTGAAACTAGTTTGTTGGGAATAGAAATTTTAAAACAAGTATTGGCGGTAAAAAACATTCTATGAACTATTCTACGGTAATGAACTATTATTAATTATTGTATATTTTATTTTAACAAAAGTTACCTACATATAATTGTATACAGGATGACTGATTTTTCATTGTCCAGGTTAAATCTGCTGAAATACTAAAGGCAGAGGAAAGAGTTCAATGAGAGACTTGTTTAACATAACCTTATCTATAAAATAGCACAAATAAATTTTTTCTTATTTTCCCGAGATTTTTTTTAATTGAACGTCCTGTATATTTTTGCGGAATTAAATTTTATAGTATTTTGTGTTACCATTTTCTGCCCGCAGTTGTTTGATACCCGAGCGAAACGAGGGCAGCGGCCAACTAAGTCGCCCGATGGGTATTATCGTCTACACCTTTTTCAAGTGTAATTCAGAAACCGTAAGATATATTTCAGAAAACGTTAATTGTAATTCAGATTAGTCAATTGTATTTCAGAATGTGTTAATTGTAATTCAGGATAGTAAATTTAATTTCAGAAACCATCACATGTAATTCAGATTTGTCAATTTAATTTCGGAAAGTGTTAATTGTAATTCAGAATAGTAACTTGTATTTCAGATAATGTAAATTGTTATTCAGAATCCGTCATTTGTAATTCAGAATTCCTCAATTGTAATTCAGAATTCGTTATTTTCATTTAAAAAATAATTTATCAAAATATCTCCGGAAACAAAAGTTTGTGATTTTGTTGACGTTGCCAAGGTTTATTTGCAAGTGGTAATTATTAAATAAAAAAGTTGCTAATAAGTGTAAAATCAATTATTATTATCATTTATCATGAATTTAAAAGAGAACTGTGCAATTTGTCAAGTGCCTATGACAAGAAATGCAGTAATTCGATTGCTTCCATGAAGGCACCTGTTACATAGAAAATGTGCTGAACCATTGGAGAACGGTCAAGAGACTTTTTGCCCAATTTGTAGGGCAATTTGGAATGAAAGTGAACCTATTGAAAGAAAACATTATAAAAAACATATGAGTCAAGATAGAGAAAGGATTGTGGCATGTGCCAACAGAGGTGATGATTGGGTAGCTCTGGCGGTAACGTTGAATGTAAACTATAAGACAGCATCTCACTGGGTGCTTTCGGGACGTGACGTTATGTTACAAAAAGGAGGCATTAAACCAAAAATCCTAACTGAAGAGCAGATTGGCGTAATGGTGTCATGGGTGGAAGAAGACTGTGACATCACCCTAAAGCAGCTACAAGGAAAAGTTTTGCAAAATTTCCGAAAGGTGGTATCGATAACCACAGTGGGAAATTATTTAGAGGGGAAGCTTTTCACAATAAAGCAAAAACATTGTGAACCAGCCACCATGAATACCGAAGAGAACAAACGGAAACGAGCAGAATATGTGGAGGCTTTGAACCAGTACATAGAGCAGGGAAAACAAATTGTTTGGATCGACGAAACCAATTTTAATTTGTTTTGCCGTCGAACAAGAGGGCGTGCTCGTGTTGGGTCAAGAGCAATACAGCACCTACCAGCGGCAAGAGGACCCAACGTACACTTAATTGGAGCAATTTCGACAGCAGGAGTTGTAACAATGGAGAGGCGAAGAGGCTCATTTACCGCAAATTTGGCCAATGTATGCGCAACATCATTACTGCAACATTGGGAAGAAATTGGAAATCAATTAGGAGACTTGGTGATAGTTTGCGATAACGCGCCGTGTCATTCGAGATTGAAGCCGTTACTAATGGGACTCTCGCAACACTATTGAGGTTGGGACCTTACTCGCCAATGTTGAACCCTATTGAGACTATTTGGTCAAAAGTTAAGTGCTACGCAAAGACTCGTCTCCGTGTTCCACAAGTGGTGGCACCTGGGGTTATAGAACAAAGATTGGTTTACTTGGAGGAAGTTATTGATGCGGCAAAAGACACAATTACCGGGGGTGATTGTGCTCGTGCAGCGCAGCACACCACTATGCACCATGCTGCTGCTTTAGCACGTGGCGACATGTTAGTAGGCCGCTAAATGTTTTGTTAATTTTGTACTATTTTTTTATGTAATAAGTTAATTTTGAAAATAAAAAATTTCGTGTTTATGTATAATAATGTAATAAGTGTACCTCACCCTGATACAGTACCTACCTGCAAGTAAGTTACTGAGCTGAACTACATGCAATTGATATTTTCTGAATTACATTTAACACTTTCCGAAATTGAATTTACTGTTCTGAATTACAAATGACGGATTCTGAATAACAATTTACGTTATCTGAAATACAAATTACTATTCTGAATTACAATTAATGATTTCTGAAATTAAATTGACAAATCTAAATTACATGTGATGGTTTCTGAATTACACTTGAAAAAGGTGTAGTAAAGCTCGTTATTTTTCACGAGAATATGTAGAAGTAGAAAATTAGTTTTTTCTACTCATGACATTGAAATCACTCATTTTGCAAATGATAACGATGGTTGAAATCGCATTTCAACCACTACAGGTTGAAATTTTCGGACTACCGGGATTTCGAATTTCAAACTGTTCGACATTCAATTGTTGACAAGAGAAATGTCACTTTAATGTCATGTTTTGTCACTTAAATGTCATAATTTTTTCTAAAGTGCATTAATTTACTAAAAATTCTTACTTTTTTCAACGAGCGACAGCGAGCAACCACTCTCAACGTTGAAGTTTTATTTCAACCACTTGTCCCATAATATACTATAACTTATAATTGTTGGCGTTGACAAGGGTGTTGTTTATATTGGTTTATATATTTATGAAACTAGGAATTTTTATGTTTGTCGGATGGTAACACCTTTTACTAAATTTACGAAAGTTAAACGGATAAATGACAATTTAAATTCAAATGTTTTTTGTTGTTGTTACTAACATAAAAACAAAAAATATCCTAACAGCACTACTTCTAAAAAATAAGTTAATTTTAGCTAAGAAACTTTTGTCAGCAGTTAAGTCGGCACAAAAGAATTCGTGAATCGTGCGCCGGGAAACTACGTGCAAATACTCGTTATTTGTTGTGTTGTAACATACTCGTACGCAAACATATAGTTTCTGACCTAATGATTCAAATTACTATTGAACATAACGCCGGCTCCGATTGTAAGGTAAACCATGAGCAGGCGTTATGAATTATAACGCCCGCTTATAATGCCCTGTTTGTTATGTAGTTGGTATCACAGGTATAAACAACAAATAATATGCAAGTGAGACAAAATGAATTTGAAAACACATCAGTGGACTGTGTGATTTAAAAGCAAATAGCCACTTGTGATAGGTATATCATTGTAAAGAGAAATTCATCGCAAACTTTATTCCGTAAAAGTCACAGTAACAGGACGTCCTATTTAAAAAATTGGATATTTTTCCGGAAAATAAATTGGCCGTGAAAAAACTTTTTTTCGCTATTTTATAGATCAGGTTATACTAAACAAGTCTCTCATTAACTTTTTATTCTACCTTTAATATTTCAGCAGATATAACCTGGACAATGAAAAATCAGCCACCCTGTATATGAGGGGCGCAAACGTAATCTCGCAGGGGCGCGCAATCTTACGTAGTTACGCCACTGCACACCAGTTGTTAAAGTAGGTGAATGAATACTGAAAATTGAAAACTGTTGTCAGCAAATACAGGATACACCAGGAATTTTTGAACGTGTTCTGTCTTCGTTGAAAAAGTGCGTGATAGATTGTGTATCGAATCATCAGAAAATGGGTAGGAGCACCATCGTGCATGGACCATACATATGTATTGTGCACGTAGTAGAAAAACGCCATCTAGAAGTTCTAAATTATTTGTAAGGAAATGAAAATACGCTGCTCCCGTCAATCTATTAGGTAAAATGTAAGGCCCGATAAATAATCTCCGAAAATCACAACACAACACAAATTAATCACGATCTGGTCTTTGTTATTTTGGTTTGTTTTACTTTTGTCTGTTTCATGGCAAACGTATTGAAAGGTGTAGCAACGTAATTGATTGTCTAATATACAAAATCAGCTATATCTCCGAAACAGTTGAAAATCAGACATATGTTTATCAGGAGTTTTGTGTTTGTTTTGATAATGACTATCTACCCCTAAATTCTGGTACCACCTTTTTCATCACCCGGTATAACGTATTTTGAACAAGAAATTGGCGCCCGCAATATTTTGACCGTCATCCAACATACAACTAATTTATGAAAAATGTAGAAGTAGAAAGTGTAGATTATTATTGTTTGATTCAGACGAAGTTTAAACTAACAATATTAACGCTGATGAATCGGTTAGATGCCCTTCCTTTTCAAAATGTGTGACTTAAGCTTCCTTATTTAGAAAATTCTTCCTGGGGAGACTTCCTAAACTCCGGACTAACTGGAAACTTTCCAACGAGACCAGTTTGTGGCGGTAGTTCGATCCTGACCAAATGCTAATATTGGTAACGATTACCACATGCATAGGGAAGAGAGCACAATTTTCAAGAATTCGAAATATTGGTTTTTGAATAGCACGAAAACCTGTAAGCAATTGATAGTATTTGGGTGGATGCTGTATGTACAGTTGCGATCATTCGTTAAGGAACGATGAAAAAATAATGATTGCCGATATTTTAGTTTTCTGTATAACATACGCTGCAACTCGACCTGATTTATGAACTGGGCAATAATAATGTTAAAAAGCGAAATGTTTTTAAATACCATATAATATAACCTTACATTTATATTGTACAAAAAACAGGAAAATCGGCGGTTATGATTTTTGCATCGTTCCTTAGAGACTGATCGCAACTGTACATGTATGTTTGAAAACCCAAATCAGAAATCCAAAAGTCGTAAACTCCTGGTGAGCTGGTGGAGGGGGGAATCAGTGTCGACCCTGCATTTTCTAGAAAACGATGTTTAGAGGCATTTACATAGAATTGTCTAATCCATAAAAGTTTACCGCTATTGCTAGCTAAATGGAAAGTATCAGAAGCTCTTAGTGGGTAAGTGTATCTGGGATTGTATTTTGTCCAAAACAAATCAAGTAGAATAATTACAACGTTTGGTCGTCTAATAACTAATACTTTTAATATATAGTATGAGCAAAAAGTAACTCCATCAAAGGTGCCTTTGGAATCTTGAACTCGTGTGTATTAAAACACCACAAAAATTATATCAAAAATTAATAACAACTGTCACTGTCAAAGGACTCTGCTTATTTTGTATAACCTTCTGGTGTTATAATACTGTAACGAATGGAAAACGCCTATACGCCTTCATCGAACATTCTAGATTCTGGCGGCAAGATGTATGATTCATCAACATCTGAATGTATGATTCATTAACACCTGCATGTATGATTCATCAACACCTGCATGTATGATTAATCGATGTGAGTCATCGACGGTTGCACAAAGAAATACACTAACTAGTCTCTTCCAAGAACGTATATATGAGATATAAATTGACGTCGCGGGTAGAAGAGAGTTCAATTAGTATTCAACCGGTGAATTGAAATGTGCTTTGTGTAATTAGTTAATAGTCGAATATTAGTGAATAAATAAATGTTATAAATGAATGTTGTATTAAAAATAAATAGCCTACTTTAAGTTTGTAAATATCTAGCATTTAAGTTCGTTAAATAGTTTATAATTATACAGGGTGTGTTGGAAAATGTGCCCGTCCCGTTAAAGGGCAATAGGGGAACACGTGTACAGTAACATCTTACTAACAATTTACTGAAATGTCCCTTTGAAATGACAACCCCCCTTACAAAAATAATAGGCACACCACTGCAAAGTAGTAGATAAAATTGTATGAAAATTATGCCTATTAAATAGTACATACTTTTAAAGATCATCAAAAAGTTAATCATAATAAACCCAAGCCGGATAAATGAATTCTTCGAAATTGTAAGCAAAACAAAACATTAGGACGTGCTTTTAAAACGTTTTAGCTAAAAATAAACCTAAATAAATTTTGACCATCTGTAAATAACTGTTAATGACTCAGATCTTTAAAGCTTGTAATTTGCAGTATGCAGTTTGTTGTCAACTTTCTTTGTGTTAAGGTGGCCGTAAACTTGAGTTTCGATTACGTATTAATACACGTTTTAGAATTAATAACTTGAGTGAGGTAGTGTTAAGTAGTTTAATTAATTGTAGTTAGTTACTGTTTAAATTATGGCAGAACCAAACACGCCTGCTGAATGAACGGAACTTTCCAAATCAACTATTTTCAAAAAGTACACTCCATATACCGCGAGTGCAATTTTGCCAATGGCTATTGGAACGCAAACAGGAAAATCCCCAGTTTACACAAAATGTTTTACTCGGGCGGGTGTTTTTAATTCACACAACAGCCACATAAGACCTTTTATTCTGCTCCAACGATTAACCGGGTGACTGGCGCCTACATTTTCTGGTCAATGAAGTGTTCGACGGACTCCCACTATTGAGCACCACTACACTTTGCTCGACAGGTACGGGAGTTTTTGAACACATGTTATAAAGATTGCTTGCATCTAAACGGTAAGTTTTACTCATTTTGTTAAAATGACATTTGTAAAATAAAAAATAGGCAATTTCCATCACAATTAGGTCAACGAACTATGTTACATTTTATTTACCGACCTTAATAAATGATCAAGTCATCAAGGTAGTGAGTCACTCGGCAACCGCTGCTGAAATTCAATTCTGTTGTTTCTGTAAATTGATACGTACGTATCGGAGGTCAGTTTTTAATTTAGTAGTGCAGATGTGAGATCATTGTTTGCTTTATCAGTAATTCAGGGTCAAAATCTTACAAACAATCCATAGTCGACTCGTGACTTGCAAAAAATACGGAAAAATTCGAATTTTTTTATTTTTATTTTATGAGTTTTGGGGTCTCTATATGGTTACCTTTCACCCCCTTCAAGCATTGCATATTTATCCGAAACACCCTGTAGTGTTTTTAATTAGTGTATGTAAATACCTCTCTTGTGAATAGACGATTAAACAGCATTTTTGTTATTATTTTAAAAATAACGTTACAATACACACGAGTTCAAAAATCCAAAGGCACCTTTGATGAAGTTACTTGTTGCTCATACTATAGAATATTGCTGAAATGAAAACTGCACGGATCGAAATCTGGCATCTCTAGGATAGTATTCTTTTACTATAGTTCATCTACTCGACGTCGAGTTATAGACTAGGCAAAAGATATGTCTATAACTATAAAGCACTCCAAAACATTTGGAAAATAAGAATTCAATTCAAAACACAAAAGAAAATGGTATGTTAACAGCCTATGAACAAAACAGAGAAAAGGTTTCAATACTAAAGGTAGAAAATGCACAATCTGAAATAGGTATTCTCTATCTAACTAAACCATAATCCAGTCTTTAACATAACCTAACTTTTCATCTATACATTTGATACTTAACAAAAAAGACACTACCAAGAAAGAAAAATTTGCGAATTTTTGCTTATTTTTTTATTTATGTCAGTCAGAGTTATTTCAATGCACTTTAAAATACAGCTTTTCGAGTTCTCAAAAGTTTTAATAAGGAAAAATGGCTTTTTCTAGAGCATTTCCAAAAGTGCATACTGACCTGCTGTGTTAGAGATTAAATCTTAGAGATTGCTAGAGTTAGAGAATAAAATTATTAAATTGGATTTGCTCTTCATGCACTGTACAGTTTCTGATGGTTAAAAGTCTTATTTAGCAAAATGTGTACTTATTGATTTTAGTTGCACATGAAACTCCGGTTGAAATGTACGTTGGTTATTTTCGAGGTCACAAGGTATTATCATTCCGTTATTCTGTAAGCTAATTTATATTTTTATGCGAATATGATATTGTATCTTTGTAATTGACGGTAAAGAATAGGAAGATCTGAATTTGAAATCCCTTGCAGTGTTTTAACCAAGTCTAGGTAACTTGTGTCCTTAGAAGCAACAATTTAAACTTTTTTTTCGTTTTATTGAAGGGATAAAGAAATGGAGGGAATACTTGTTGGTGTTGCATATTTAACAAAAGAAAAGCCTAGTGGTAAAACCAGCTTTCTGATCTAAAACAAAAGACAGCAGCTAAATACAAAGCTGTTAATTTCAGTCATATCCAGAAATAAACCGAAATTTAAAAACTAACATAATATTCTAACTTTACCAATCATTAGAATGATTTCGTTGTGCTATACTATAACCTACAAACCTAAATACCTTTTGTATCAAAGATCTAGATGATCAAAAATAGACCGGTGCTATTGTAACTCCAAAGTAAACGAAAAATTTAAATCGATACTCATTGGGTGCGTTCAACGCCATAAAGTAGTGCTGCAAGAGAATGACAGTAACAACAATAGCACATTAATATTTTACTTTTTTCTCCAGCGCTTTAAAGTGGTGAACGTACCCATTGTATATTCCTGTTAGAAGGGATCAAAGTTGAAGGAACTGACTCTCATACACCACTAGAAATCAAAATATCTTTTTTAGTTTTTAATTTTTTTTTATGAGGCACTTGAGGTGGCAGGTGGTGTTTATGAAAAACATACTTTTATTTACGATCAAATTACTTTGCATGTGAAAAGTTGAAATGTATAAAATTTCAACTTCATTTGACAATTGACAGGAAATATGACAGTTCAGGTTGTAAAGTGGCGTTCAAAGGTTGAAAAGTGGAATTCAGGTTGGAAAGTGGTAATAACTTTTTGGGTGAATCAACCTATGTTTCTCACTGGTTTTCTATTAGTTTGTTGGCTGTTTATTCTGTTATTTAAGGAGGATGATTGTGAATAGAATAATATACAAACCTTGATGGTCGTAGCTTTATGGTACTTCGGCTTATTGCTGATCCCAACGCTATGCGCCTTGGGCATCAGATTTCGCCTAAGATAATGAAGCACCTCCCACCTTGGTATATAATCTATCATTTTTTTGTTTACTTTCTACATGAGCGCGTGCAGTATTTATTTTTATGCGATTGAGAAGAATAAGCATGTAAGTAAATTGTATTTAATATACATATTTTCATGTTATTATTTGACTTTTTGAGGTTATATTCATATATGCACATTTGAAAATTCAATAAATGGTAAAAATAATATAAACTTGCACTTGCTATTTGAACCATTATTTTTACAATTCACTACGCAACAAATATTTCCACCCATTATATTTGCAAAGATTACTGAAATCGTCCGTCGTTATTGCTCTATTGCTCCACCTAGCGCGCTTCGGGCGATTATCACATCCCCTCCAAGCCGACGCACATAGCGAATAGGATTATTAAAAATCTAGATTAGCTTCGATAGCTGACGACTAGTACACTTTGCATGTTTGCAATTATATAGTTCGTATAAAAATATTATCATTCTGCTGTAGGTCGCCTGGTAGAGCGTCCGCTCGGAGAGTGGAAGACCTGGGTTCGACTCCCAGTCAGAATGAAAATTTCTCTATACGAATTTGCATTTATAATATGGTTATGTTATTTCAAGAATAAAGAAGTGTAGGTATGTTGTTACGAACCTTACAAAATAAAATTCCGGATTCTTTAAAGAAGTACTATTGAACTGTAATGATTTAGGGCAGCAAGGCTAATATGATTCTATTTTATTCTTTTTTTTTCAGTGTAAATACATAGGATAAAATAATAAAAAACAGCATCATATTAGCCTTGCTGTCTTAGATCATTATGAAACCAATAGTGCATTATGATACTCAAATTATATTAAGTACTCGATACTCGAATTATACAATAGTATATTACGTTATAAGTCCGGTAAACCCAAGTTTACAGTAGCGAGTTGAAAACGTTTCGGGACGAGGCGACGAAGGAGCCGAGTCTCGAATGTTGAAACGAGCTACTGTAATGGTTTACCGGAAGTATTTCATACTGCCTCACATTGTTCATTTTTTAAAAAAATGCATTTAAGATTTTCAGTCCGGTAAAATTTTTTACCGGACTCAAATTAGATTTTCAGTCCGGTAAAATTTTTTACCGGACTCAAATTGGATTTTCAGTCCGGTAAAATTTTTTACCGGCCTTGTAACGTAATAATTCACTTACCGGACTCAAATGAGTCCGGTAAATACCCTTTTACCGGACAGTATGAAATAAAGTAGTCATTAAGGAACCAAAATAGAAAAAAGATTTTTTAAGTTCTACCGCGAGCTAAAATACCGCAAAGACAAAATACCACGAGCTAAAATACCGCGAGTGTTAGACCGTGTGTAAGAATAAATCATTTATTTCGACAGCTTCTTCCATTTCCATATTTGCAAATGTTTCAAGCCTGGCTCAAATGCTTAGTGTTTTCGCTTGGTAGTTTTTGTTATTTATGTATGTAATATTTGTCGTACATTGCTAAAAATGTATGCAGTTGAACGGATTTCATAGTTTATACCAAAAGTAAAGAAATGTTTCAAGGAATTTTGGAAATTTTTCAGTTTTGAAAATATCAGAAATATTTCTGAATTTGTGAGTACTGATGAGAGAGTACCCCTCCCCTCCGGACACCATATCGCAAAACATGAGCAAAACCAATACACATAGAATAAAACAAAGAAATTGAACTGGATAGAAAGATCCATCTGCAACTGAAAAGCAAGCCTTGCGCTGGAATCCACAGAAAGGACGAATAAGAGGAAGGCCAAGAACCAGTGGATGGGCCACGATAGTGGAAGAAGAGTAGTTGTTTTCAATATAGGTTTACATAGCACATTTAATAGTATTAGACCTATGAAAGAGTTAATTCATGCGTATCATGGGAGTAAGAAATCAGAGTTACCATACAAATCCTGGATGATTCCCTGTGCAGAGACCGGGCGATTGGAATCATCGTGGCAGTGCTGCTACAGACAATTTTGCAGATGTACTAACGAATTACAAAAAGATGTACTAAATTGTACTTCAGTAGCTGCGTTCGTTTAAAAATTCTAAGAACACAACAAACAAACTTTCTAACATAATCAGTCAGCTTTACTACATTTGTATAGTAGCTACTACGGGGGACTCAACTGAGGAGACGAAACGAGTCAAATAAAGCGTCCCCGACCTTGAACGTTAATTCAAGTTTGAACGTTACTTCTAGATGGCGCTACGATTCTGGACAACGCTGACAGTGTTGACAGATTATGCGATTTATCGCAAATTTTATCGCAAATCTGGCTAATTTTTATGAAACATTGCGACCCATATGGCACTCCAGCGAACTGTCAACAATGGCCAGCGTGGTCTGAGCGTTGTCAAGGACCGAAGCGCCCTCTAACGAAATTTTTTTAAAATACAGGCCATTGGGTACGCAAATGTTTGGAACGCCCATTGCCGATTCGTCTCCTCAGTTGAGTCCCCCGTAGTAGCTACATATTTGCTATATCAAGCAACTAGATTTAGTCACTTGCATGATCAAATTTAGTACTTGAGCAAGTAGACCGTTTAGTCAGCTAAATACGAGGGGTCAACCACTGTTGGAAATCACTGTACACTTTGTTGGGAATACTTTGGAAATACCTGGGAATACTTGAAAATACCTGGGAGTACTTGGAAATACCCGACGTTTTATAAAAATATCCCCAAAAACTGGAACTCACTGTAGGTTCTTTTGGGGGGTGGTTGACCCCTGGTACACTTTGTTGGAAATACTTGTAAATACCTGGGAATACTTGGAAATGCCTGAGAATACTTGGAAATACCCGATGTTTTTTGAAGGTATTCCCAACAACTGGAACTCACTGTAGGTTCTTTTGGGATGTGGTTGATCCCTCGGGATCAACCGCACCTGGAAATCACTGTACATTTTGCTGGGAATACCTTGGAAATGCCTGGGAATACTTGGAAATACCTGAGAATACTTGGAAATACCTTAGAATACTTGGAAATACTTGGACATATCTGGAAATATTTATAAACACATGGGAATAGTTGGAAATATCTGAGAATACTTGGAAATGCCTGGGAATATTTGGAAATACCTAAGAATACCTAGAAATACACAAGTTTTTCGAAAGTATCCCCAAAAACTGAAAATTACTACGTCTTTTAGGAAGTGGTTGACTCCGAGGGGTCTACCACTGCTGGAAATCGCTGTTCACTTTGTTGGGAATACTTGAGAATACCTGGAGATACTTGGTAATACCTGGGAATACTTGGAAACACCTGGGAATATTTGGAAATACTTGGAAATACCTGAGAATACTTGGGAATACCTGAGAATATTTGGGAATATCTGGAAATACTTTGGAATATTGGGAATACCTAGGAATACTTGGAAATATCTGAGAATACTTAAAAATTTCCGATGTTTTTTGAAAGTATTCCCAAAAACTGAAAATGACTAAGTCTTTTAGGAAGTGGTTGACTTCGAGGGGCCAACCACTGCTAGAAATCACTGTACACTTTGTTGGGAATACTTTGGAAATACCTGGGAATACTTGAAAATACCTGGGAGTACTTGGAAATACCCGACGTTTTATAAAAGTATTCCCAAAAACTGGAACTCACTGTAGGTTCTTTTGGGGGGTGGTTGACCCCTGGTACACTTTGTTGGAAATACTTGTAAATACCTGGGAATACTTGGAAATGCCTGAGAATACTTGGAAATACCCGATGCTTTTTGAAGGTATTCCCAACAACTGGAACTCACTGTAGGTTCTGTTGGGATGTGGTTGATCCCTCGGGATCAACCGCAGCTGGAAATCACTGTACATTTTGCTGGGAATACCTTGGAAATGCCTGGGAATACTTGGAAATACCTGAGAATACTTGGAAATACCTGAGAATACTTGGAAATACTTGCGACATATCTGGGAATATTTATAAACACATGGGAATAGTTGGAAATATCTGAGAATACTTGGAAATGCCTGGGAATATTTGGAAATACCTAGGAATACCTAGAAATACACGATGTTTTTCGAAAGTATCCCCAAAAACTGAAAATTACTACGTCTTTTAGGAAGTGGTTGACTCCGAGGGGTCTACCACTGCTGGAAATCGCTGTACATTTTGTTGGGAATACTTGAGAATACCTGGAGATACTTGGTAATACCTGGGAATACTTGGAAACACCTGGGAATATTTGGAAATACTTGGAAATACCTGAGAATACTTGGGAATACCTGAGAATATTTGGGAATACCTGGAAATACTTTGGAATATTGAGAATACCTGGAAATACTTGGAAATATCTGAGAATACTTAAAAATTCCCGATGTTTTTTGAAAGTATTCCCAAAAACTGAAAATGACTAAGTCTTTTAGGAAGTGGTTGACTTCGAGGGGCCAACCACTGCTGTAAATCACTGTACACTTTTGTTGGGAATACTTGGAAATACTTGGGAATACCTGATGTATTTTTAAAAAACTGGAAATTACTGTACGTGTTTTAAAGAATAGTTGATCCGTCGTTTAAATATTTAGAAATGAATCCTATTTCCTTGAGTAGTAGTTTCCCCTTCCACCTACATGCACGTATCCTAAACAAGTGTAGCAGACAGTTCTGTTTAGCAAAGTAATTAGAAGTTGTAGTTTTTAACGTTTTGATGCGTGAATTGATTGTATAAAAATTGTTTATTCAAACAATGGCTTCGCTTTGGGGGGAAGAGACGACTTTAAAATTTGTCCAAAAGTATAGAGTTCGATAATAAACACGAAGACGACCTAAGTCCACGAGCCACTGAGTCCACGGCCTAAGTAAATTCTTCCTCATTCGCCCGTCTTTCTCTTTATCATCTAAGGGCGTATATAGAATTTCTTGTACTTGTAATTTTGTGTACATTGGAGAAACGGAGAGATCGGTTCAAATTGGAATTTCCAAATATAAATAAAGTGTGAGATCAGAGGTTGTCTCTGCCTTGGCTTTTGCAGAATATCAATATGAAACCGGGACTGAGGATTTTTTTTATGAAATTTTTTATGTTTGTAGGTCCACGATCAGGAATTCAGGGAGCTGATTAAATTAGCAAACTGGCTGCAATCTGGAAGTCAGTAATCGGTTAATCAACCCTAATTCCTATATATACCCTTTTAGCCTCAGAAAGTTTTCACGTTCACCTTTGGAATAGTTCTTGGAATGTTGAATTACTATGCTCCTCAATTTCCAGTCAACTAAACGATCGAACTAAATTATTATTTTAAAATCATATTAAGATGTTATAATGAAGAAAAATTATCACGCCGACTGGGAATCGAACCCAAGACCTTCTGCTTTCCGGGCAGGAGCTCTACAGATGAGCTATCTGAGGTGATTACCGGCGGAAATGACATTGTATGTATACTAATGAAATGTATCCTTCATTTAGTTGGTTGTTCGACAGATTTGCGACACATTAAACCAACTATCAAAGCTTTTTTCTTAATTAGAATTTGTGAAATTTAATCCCTACATAAATTCGTAATTTCAAAAAAATAACGCCTACAAAATTCCGTTTGGCTATTTGAATAGCCTTTAATTATTCTGTAACAAACATTTCGATTCAAGGCAGTTAGGGTACGTTTTCGTAAGTGGGTGCTGCTAATTTGGTTAAAAGCTAGCAAAACTCGTAATATAAAAAAATAATAGAGCCTAAGAAATAATTTTGGGGTGTTTAAATGGCTTTTAAAGAGCGTTTAATTATACTGTAAAAAACATTTCGTTTCAAAGCTGTTAAGTTCCATTTTCTTTATGGGTGCTGATAACTCTTTTTAAAGCTAGCAAAACCCAAAAATAAAACCTACAACTACTTCTTGGTCATTTACATGCCTTAAGTTATTCTGTAACAAAAAGTTCGTTTAAAGGCTGTTAACATACGTTTTCAAAAGTGACTTCGCGCATCGAGTTTTGCACAAAATTCTTTGAAAAGAACATCTGCATTACTGTTTCAAATTAAAAGTAAACATAAAACATTATCATAAGACATTTTCTAAATTAAATTTTAGGAATAATTAAAGAATTCCTCTACCAAACATTTTTTGACCAAGCTGATGTCATTGTAACGGAAGTTTTATGCTGATTCTGAATCTGTAATAAATCATATTTAAATGCCTCAAAGGCCCCAAATTTGGGGATATAAAGTCAAAGCATGCTTAGTCTCCACGGCAATGAATAATAATTATATTAACTTCCTACGATTGCCAAATTGTGTTATTTACAATTGCACAATTAAGTTAGGTTAGGTTTAGGTTAGGTTATGGCGTTTTTGTGGAGCTTAGGTTAGTAGCAACCAATTTTGGAAGCTTAGAGGCGTTTGCCATTAAAATGATTCGGAATCAACATAAAATCTCCGTTTAGATGACTCCAATTTGGTCAAAAAATGCTTGATGCGCAAATTCCTTAATTGTTTCAAATTTTAATTATTATCGAATCAAATTATATCTGGAGAACCTAAAAGGACCAGTGCTTTTTGCATCTTCTTGAAGTACGAGTGCGTGAACACTACGTTTGCGTTAACTGTTACATTCGCAAAATGTCATTTTGAAAGTGGTGAGTGTAAATATTTCTCTGGTCTTTTTCGTTGCAAAGTTTCTAATTACGTCATCAAAGTTTAAATGGTGGGAGTTTGCTTTGCGAGTCGTTAAGTGACACGGAAACATCGGTGTGACTACAGCAGCAGAAAAAGCGCGCGTATTTGTAAGTTGTAAGTTCGACAGTTATTGCGACGGAGGTGTGTAGTGGATGGCGGGTACGAACAATAGTATTTATCAAGTTGACAGTAGTTAAGCAAATGTCAAAAGCAGGGCATCTTAATAAAGGCACAGTGTTCATCAAGATGCTCTGGTTTTGATATTTGCTTAGCTACTGTCTACGGGGGACTCAACTGAGGAGACGAAACGAGTCAAATAAAGCGTCCCCGACCTTGAACGTTAATTCAAGTTTGAACGTTACTTCTAGATGGCGCTACGATTCTGGACAACGCTGACAGTGTTGACAGATTATGCGATTTATCGCAAATTTTATCGCAAATCTGGCTAATTTTTATGAAACATTGCGACCCATATGGCACTCCAGCGAACTGTCAACAATGGCCAGCGTGGTCTGAGCGTTGTCAAGGACCGAAGCGCCCTCTAACGAAAATTTTTTAAAATACAGGCCATTGGGTACGCAAATGTTTGGAACGCCCATTGCCGATTCGTCTCCTCAGTTGAGTCCCCCGTACTACTGTCAAATGCAACGTTAGTCTGATAAAAGCTAGTGTTCACCCCTAGGGTTCTCAAATTCGCCTCGTAATAACGTAATAATATTTACATATTTTATAAATAAACATCAACTGCTATATTTAAACCAAAAAATGAAGAAACTAAACCAGAGTGAATCTAGCAGCCGCAGACTAGCAGTCGGAGTTGATTGTTAACGAGCCTTGCTCTAAAATTGTCAAAATTAGACAGTTTGAAATAAGAAAATAGACATTGCAATCTGTCAAAGTTTTAAAAGGTTTTTCACAATTCCAATTGTTAATTATTAAACTACTATTAATAAATAACCTTCTGATAGCAAAAGTGTGCACGACATTAGTTGCTGCTTAAAAGATTTTTCACAACTCCAATTAAGGGCACGTTATCGCCGCCAGTGTTAATAATAGGAAGTTTCAGAAACTATAAACACCTAAAGATGTGCTACGGTCCGCAAAACGGAATTAATTTCTTTAAAACTAAAATTTGAAAATGTAAATAGAAACATTATTTGATCGCATCGCAGTTCTCTGCTCACAGTGTTGCCAGACATGCGTAAACTTTCAAAATATTGTAAGTTTAACTGAAATTTTTAATTTTTAAATGCCAAGGAATAATTTAAGGTAGTTGAAATCAAAAAGAGCAATATAAAACTGCTAAATATCTTTAAAAATATTAGTTCTTGCTGGTTTTAAGAAAAAGAAAAGTATTGCTATATTAAAATATTGAGAATATATATTAGTTTTAAGAAATTAATCAGGACTAATTAAGAATGAAATAGTTTATTCAAAAATTAACCGTCACATGCTCTTAAGTAAAGAAAAACATTTACTTCGGGAATTTATTTAAAATAATAATTAAAAGATTAGGAAAGTCAAATTACTTTTAAATGTCCCGCGAATATTACTACCCAACGCTTTCTGGTGCAGAAAGCGCTCAACTAAAAATGACTGATTTTCGTGCTGCCATATTTAAATTTCCGCGCCGTATACTATTGAACAGTGTTATAATGACTGTATTATATGTTTAGTTTGGTTATTTTTTAGAGAACGTTAATTCTACAAAATTGGCGATGTTCGATTACGATTATACGATTTATATTAGATAGATATCTACCCCTTACAAACTATGATCCACACTACCTTAACAGTTTAGCAATCGACATCAAACGTTATCTTGCTAAAAAAACGATTATTAAAAGAAAACTGAATGAAGAACGTGAGCTATATTTTGACGCTAATATTTTGCGCCAATAACGCCCCCTTAATATTTATTAATAGTAGATAATATTTAACAATTGGAGTTGTGAAAACCTTTTAAAACTTTGACAGATTGCAATGTCTATTTTTTATTTCAAACTGTCTAAATTTGACAATTTGAGAGCAAGGCTCGTTCACAATCAACTCCGACTGCTGGTCTGCGGCTGCTAGATTCACACCGGTTTAGTTTCTTCATTTTTTGGTTTTACTCTTAGAATATAAAACTGTAGGAAGGAGCGTAACTACCCGGCGCAATGAGCTTTAAAAACGACGGATATGACGTCACACTGGCCGCCATTAGACACCACCTAAATCTGCCTTTCTCTTAAATTCCGACAAATATGAAAAAGGGAATTACATTTCATGATTAAGTATTCGTTGGTTTAAAATATTAAATATAAAATTTATATTCCAAGATTAATTTCAAAATACTATGTTTTAAAAAAGAGGTTATGTAGTTTATGTGCGCATTTCGAGACAGTGAGAACCGCCAATAGAACTATCTAATTACAAAACCGGAAACACCTACTCCGCCATATTAAGACCCCATCCCGGTCGTATGTGGTAGATGATTATGTTCCTTCCTACAGTTTTATATTCTAAGGTTTTACTATAGTGTAGCATTTATTAAGCTGAAAGAAATTCTTATTTTTATAGGTTTATTAGTGAAATGTACTAAAAAGTCATAAAATGTATGAAAATGAACTAAATTGGAGTACTGTAATATACTACACACTAAAAATGTACTAAATCTAGTACAAATGTACTAATAAAACGGCAGTGCTGCATCTAGGATTTGTATTTGTAACTCTGATATTCCCACTCCCACAATGCGCAGGAATTACACTCTTTCATATGTCTAATACTAATAGATATGCTGTATATGAAATATGCATTAAATTCCGAGCTCTATTCAACGCAGCATCTAATTCCGAGTCTAATTTGATTTATTCGACAATTTTCAATATTTTATCTTCTATTCTAAATATATTTTTATTGACTGTATCATTTTTATAGGATTTGCGTAGGCTAGAAGTCAGAAAATAACAAAGTTTATTTTATTTCAACTATTTACGCGTAATGAGACATTTTGTTAATTGTCTCATTTTTAATATAATTAATCTAGTGTGTTCAACTTTTAGCGTAAAAATAACTAACAAAATGTAAACATACATTCCATGGATACAAAAAAAGTTTAGACGCGCTGTCACGATATTATTACTCCAGCAGTCCTCAACTTGTACCGTGTCATCATCGCCAAAATATTTTCCATAATAATATTCACTGTGATTATAAACTGTAACATGAGATCAATAAGAATAGCTAACCACCTTGCAGTAAATTTCAAAATGCCTCAATAAAAATAAATAAATATCTAGATTTTAACTACCTTTCACATTCCACTACAACACACAATTCGTATTATAGAAAATGTAAGGCGTTTATATTGTTTGGATTTTAAAAAATTCACAAAAAGAAGCCGGAATGTCGATATTATTTAATTAAATCCACCGTTTAAGTTACAAAACCGTTTATATGATACGAACACACTTTGTATTATTAATTAAATTTTCAGCCGGTATATGTTAGCGCAACCTACGTTTTATTTCGTCGTTCACAAAGGCCTTCGTTATCGCACACCGTCAAACACTCTCGCCATTTCGTTGTTACTGCATAGACTACACATACACAAAAGCGTCAGACGTTCCAAACAGTTTTACGTGCGTGCGGAAGAAAAAACAAATGAAGTCGTTCAAAATTACCTTTGATTTCTTCATATTCCGTTTCGAGTAACGAATTTATGTCGGGGAATTCTTCTAGTTGTCTGCAACGAGCTAAGGCTACGGAATGGGGATCCGGGATGTGATTGTGAGGCATATTTACACTTGGTGGACCATTCCCTGTTGAAATGCTGCCCTAAAATAAAAACATTGTATTTTTTAAGAGAAGAATTTGAATCCTTATCTGTAATAATAAACTTGAGGAAAAATATTAAATAGGAAAAACGGAGATGAAACCGAATGAGATGGCATGCTTTGTTTAAAACTGTAAGGCAATTAATTTAATTTGTACATTAAATATTTTATCGTCATTTATACGTTATTATTATTTATAAAATAAACAATAAGTACGCAGAAGCATCTTTATTCTCAATGCGGATATGCAGAACATTATTAAAAACTAATTAAGTACAAGATAAGAAACATTTTTATTTGTTAACATTAATAGTGTTAATTCTTACTGAAATGTTTTATTCTAATAATAAAAAAAATTATTACCTAGTTATTAATCTGAAAAAGTAAACAAAAAAATTAAAAACGCACAGTATTAAGAAATATACGACAGTTTTACTACAATAACAAAATGTATTTTTACAAAATCCTCTTCAATATGCCATCTCCTCATATTTTTCCACTTTGCTAAAAAATACAAATTAGTCTTACTTTACAATGTAAACTCCTTTGGGTGCATCTCCAGCGAATTCCTCCACCTTGCCGTTTCTTATGCACCGTATACATATACCCGCGGTGAATAATTTTCATCCCACCTTTATTCGATCTTATAATTTCCACGTTATCATTCATCTTTTTCTGAATGAAACTATAAAAAAACAATAAACACAATTTCATTAATGATGCGAGAAAAACGGCATCAAAACTTTTTGGTACCACAGGCATTAAGTAAAGGTCCTAAATATAGCAGAATTTGCCGATCGATACGTTACCATTTTCGTTTATGCCTATTATTTTTATATTTAGAACAAATTTATTTTAAATAATCAATCAAAACCGTAAAACGAATTCTCTAATATAAAATTCACTCACCTATTTGTAGTTGTATTTGCAAAAAAACTTATTTATTGCGGCGTTTTGAAAATGGGACCGTCTGCTCGCTAAAACGGAACTAGAATGCATAGTATATGGTCCTTCTAAAAACGTAGCCTCAAATAAATCCTACGTAAAAAGTTTTTACTTTTGTGTTTCTGTTTTTATCTTAAAATGGTTCAAAAGGTTTTGAAAAATTAACTTTTAAAACTTTTATAATAGCCAATTATCATTGGTTTATCGGTGTATTTTCATTTATTTATCTACTATTATAATGTTTTAAATAAAACATCAGTACAGTCATTTCATTACGAGAGATAAAAATGTTAACTTTTTAATTTTTCAAATGAAAATCAATTAAAATTCAGTTTAATTTTCAAATACAAATTGCTTTCAAATCCCTGGACTACTAATAATTCAAATTTGGTGTAAAATTATAGGAACTTTTAATGTTTGCCCTATTTCCTAGTAACTTTTATTCTGTTACTATTATTATTGTAAATTCGCAAAATACGTCAATCAAATGGGCTAACCTAAAAAACAAACTGTGAAATATTAGAAAATTTGGGTTTTCCTTTAATTTTTCAATTTGATTTTATAATGGAGGGAAGTTTGTCGCCGGTTAAAGAACAAGAATTGCTGGGAATAAAGCATTTATTATGGGGACCTGACATTAAACATGATATATTTAAAAGGTGGTCTCAGGGTAAATCTATTTCTTCGATTCTTGTTTAATTTTTAGTATTCTTGTTTTAAATGAGTTTTCTTTCAGGATTTTATTTTAGTACAAATGAAAAGAGCGCACTGGAACAAGCCGAAGGTGGACCATGTGCAATAATTGCACCTTTGCAAGCATTTATTTTAAAGAAACTTCTCGCTGATTATAATGGGTTAAGTTTTCGATACTCAGTATGTGTATGGAAAATTAAAGATATTTTGAGTTTTAATGTGCTGTGTCTTTTTAGATTAATGAAGAGATTCAACATAACGTTTTAGTTCATACACTGTGCGAAATTCTACAGCAATGCAATAGTGAAAGATATCACATAATTTATTTAAAGAATCGTGAATTAGACAGTGAAAGCAGTTCTTCAGTAATAAATGGAGAGGATATTAAGAGTGAATTAAATGAAACAGATTTGTCAACGTATAATGAAATTATTGACGCAGATGCCAAATTATTTCATGATAATTTAGTGGTCCATATGTATCCGTTAATAGCTGATGTAGAAAAGTATTATAGAGAAAATATTAATTCACTCAAGGCTCAGTATGGTGTTCTACTGTTTTTATATTCTGTGATAGCAACTAAGGTGAAGAATTATCATAAGTATGCTTTTATTCGAAATATACTTAAAAACTGAAAATAGGTACTTTTTGCAATAATATTTTTTGCGTATGCTAGTTACCATCTTTTTGTATGTATGGTATTTATGTAAGGTAAATAACCCAAAATCAAACTTTTAATGTAGCTTTCATGTGTTTGTGATGAACGCCATGAAAAGACTGTCAGGAAAGGTTGATCAATTTTGGTTTTGATCATAGCTAAGCAAGTTACTGGAAAAACGAAACTAGTTATAACACGGCCTCCTCCATTTGTGAGAGCGAAAGGTCTCTTACAATGCCATTTGCATTTGTAGTTCCAGACATTTTTTTTGTCTTGAAGGGGGCGCCACAACACAGAACATCCAGGTTGCGTATTACAAACTTTCGAAATATTACATACTACTCAGTTGCAAATTATCAAAGTTGTTAATAAAACATAATCTCTCTTAAGATTCGCACTTGCATATTGTAATAAATTAATATTAATATTGAAATTCGATTATAAAAATGAAAAATTGTAAAGAAAATTCAACAAAAGAAACAAAACCTTCTATAGAATCTGATGAATTAAAGCAACAATTCAGTAATATTTTAAATCGTGAGTAATATTATATTTAAATCAGTGGCGTAACAACCTAAGATTGCGTGCCCCTTCAAAACGTACATTTGCACCCCTTATATACATGGTGGCTGATTTTTCATTAATATCGTCCAGGTTAGTTAGTTTAGAACTTTATTCCGTAAAAATATACAAGACGTTCCATTTAAAATATTGAAGTTGGATATTTTCCGAAAAATAAGTTGGCCGTGAAAAAAGTTTCTTCCGCTATTTTATAGATCAGGTTATGCTAAACAGGTCTCTTATGTAATTTTTTCTCTAGTTTTCCTATTTCAGCAGAGATGACCTGGGCAATGAAAAATCAGCCACCCTGTATACAATTATACGTAGGTGACTTTTGTCACCTTTCATTAAAATAAAATATTCAATAATTAATTGTAATTCAGCACCGTAGAATAGTCCATATAATGTTTTTTACCTCCAATGCTTGTTTTAAAATTTGTATTCTAGATGAAACAAAATTTCAGGAAAGCAGCGCCTTTCGGAGGATTGCGCCCCCTCGCGTCGCAGGGTCTGCGGGGGCGGTAGTTACGCCAGTGGTTTAAATCCTTTATATGGTTATAAATAAATTGACCAATAATGCAAACGAATAAATGCAACGAAACCGGTTGGTTCATCAAATAATAAGTAAATTATTGATGCTAATATTTATTAAAAATAAACAAGAGGCAATCCAGATTGCATGCCAATATTGTTTAATCACTACAGGACTCGACAGATGGCGCCACAATACGTAACCTGTCAAAAACAGAAATTTCTCCAACGCGATTGGCTGTCTAAGAGACGTTCGTCCTCTCAAATCAAGGAGGCCATGAGTTATAAGCTACAACTACCCTGATATTAAGGTAGGGGTCAGTCCATGTGAAATCAACTAGAAAAAATTAAATTTGGAAATTGATGTCATGGATTTGGCTAATTTCTGGGGTATTTGTTTCTTATCATCTAAAACACAAAAGATAATTGTTTAGACTTATCCTATTATGCCTTCTTGAGTTACTGAATTTTTAAAATTGCTTAAAAACAGCCGCCATAACTTTAAATGCAATTTGCAAGAGACCCGTTTTAGCTACAGAGCATTTTATAGCTTACAAATAGAGCTTTCATTAGTTATGTAACTTGCATGGTTCTTGAGTAAAACCCTTTTTTAACAGTGTTTCAAAATAGTTATTTTACAATTCCCAAAAATCGAAATCTTAAAATTTTTAAAAACTTCACATATACTTGTACATATCTACTGAAGGTTTAGTCAAAATTAACGCAAACGTGAAAAAGTGAAACATCACCTTAAGTCTGTATTTAATGAGGTTTCAAGTACGTCAAGGGTATACTGGGTGTCCACTCTTAATGTCGATCATAGGTACTTTACATTGTACATTTTACTTTTATGTATTTTGCTGTACTTCTATAGTAAATCAATACATATTAAAGTAATGAACATTTTAAATAGTCGTTATTCAATTGTGAGGTTTGAAACTGCCATTATTAACTTCCTAATAACCTAGGTAAACAAGCGTGTATGCGCTAAAATAAAATAATTTGAAAATCATGGCTTGTCATACTTAACAACAGCCAACTTTTAAATTAATATTTTAAAATAAAAATTGCACTCTTAATATTAATATCATTTGATGCGCAATAACTTTCTCTTTCTTTTGATACCATTATCTTTCTTGTAGTTGAATTTAGCTCGCAGGAATCACCAAAACGTTTAATACAATGGCCGCATGCAGACTTACCGATTATAAACCGGTGCTGCTCACCACTAGATTTTAACTGAATTATAAAAAATTAGTTACCGGTTAATATATTTAAATTTACTTGTCAAATATAGAGTAACATAATCTAATCCTATATTTGTACTAATAATACTGGAGCAACTAATAGTAGATGAGGATAATAAAACTAAATTGTAAATATCAACAGTTTCTTCGGTAGAATTGTAACTTCACTTCAGTTGTACCGGTACGGTATATAAACAAACCCTATTTAAGATGTGGTTAGCAAAACAAATGTGTGACTGGTAGGTCTGCTGAATGAGCCCAATGTTGGAGTAGGTTTCGTGATTTTCTTTCTGCTTCAACTTTTTCACTTGAATACTTAGTTTCCTTCTTTTAGTAACACAAAATATTAAAAAGAAATGAGAATCAAATCCAATAACATTGTCATAATGAAATTTCATTCAACACTGAACCTCAGTTATTGTTACAGATATAATCTCTACCTCTAACTCATATTGAATCTTGCAAATGGTGTTGCATTTTTTCCAGGGCCGTGTTTCACTTTTTCCCAATATTCTGTTGCATTTTTTCCCTGAACTTTGTAACTGAATAAAACAAGATCAAGATGTTATGAAAGCAATTGATTATATTTGCTGTGTTAAGTAATCTATTCCTTATTTAAAAAATAGAAAATTAATAGAGTAGCTGGTATAGAATCTTAACCCTTAACTACCCGGGTGCCGTAAGAGTAAAGCAAACGCCTGGGACCGGTCACGGTGACCGCTGATCTCTAAAGCGCTATAAAATTTTAAAAAATGCAAAATAAGTCATTTAAATTTGTTGTTATAGTCCTTGAATAGTGTGAATTCCCATTTCAAGATTTTTTTAAAATTTTTATAATCAGAAATTAATATAACTAAAAGAAATGATTTAACGGTGGAAATTACGAAAAAACAGTCTAGTAGATTCTAATATCAAAAAATTTATTACATGTTAAGTATGGGCTTCCGAAAATAAGAAACAAAAAGCAAAATGAAGCCCGTTCCTTGCAACGAAAATAAGTGGACTGACTGTATTTCGAAATTAATATATGCGAGCTTCTAAATGGATCAATACTATAGGTAGATAAAACCCAACAAAGGGACTTACCTTGATTTAAAACGGCTCCTTGTCCTCGTATATGGTTTTTCCCAGAATTTCTAATATTAGTGATCCCTAAATGTGGTCGAAAAGTAAAACAAAAAGTTCCCGCCGTCCCCTGGTTATATGCTTTCTCCCTGGTCCAAAATTCTTAATCCATTTACAAATCACATACCAAACAATATGAAACACTAATTATGAATGAATCATGTGCAGTTTAAAACCACTTAAATTGCTTATTTAAGATTAAATCTTTAAACAAATTGTAATATTTAATTTCTAAAAACCTTCAACTTGCAAAACGAAATAATTTAAAGGCAATTGTTTTGTTTTGTTGCGCGGCAAACTATCTTTTTATAAAATGGCGGCGCAAAACGATCGTGCTTGACTCATTGATCTTTGCATAAACATTACAGACAGAAAATAAAACAATTTTCTTACAAAACAGGATAAACTAAGTTACAATAGATATATCTAGCAATGATTTTTCAAAATCCTTATCACCAAAACGAACCTTTAGTGAATCTGTCGCAGTGCTAACCATAACTTAAATACCCGGGTCCGGTCACTATGACCGCACGAAATATTTTAATTCAAATAATAACGTAACGCGTGAAAACAGATCGATGTGCAGCGGGCTACAAACTGAAAATGATGCTATTTAGGAATACCTAACGGCACAAATCTTAATTCTTCCTAGAAATAGGAAAAACCACAAGTCACACAGACACATGCGGTCACCGAGACCGCACCTGGGTAGTTAAGGGTTAATTACCGGAAAAGTTTTATATATGCTTTTCAAATTTGTTTTGATGGTTTTTAGCTGATTTTATATTGAATAAGATAAATTATGTATAAAGAGCAGTTCAACATGTTATAATCATACATCATGTAACATAAACCTGAAGTAATTATATTAACTTTTTAGAATTTTCTAAAAATTAAAGATAGTGGTTATCAACATGTTTCACATTTACCCCAAATTTTTGGTGTTTCATATTTACCCTGGTTGACCCTATGTGTTTTTATAGCATTTATTTGAGCAAAAAAACTGTGGGACTTATTAGTGATTATGAAGAAAGGCATTATTAATTATGAATCTAACATGATTATATTAAATTATAGCTACATATTATGATCCAATTGACATTTATTAAGGAAAATAGAAACTCCACTGCAGTAGCACATCCTGAGCTACGGGATCCCAAAAAATTAACTTTTATAAGTAGAGCTGTTTTCTTACTTTGTACATAGCTGACATGATCAGAAGGGGACCGTTGATTTTTCAAGGGGTATTATGCTAAGGTCCGTTCACCGAGATTTGTCGCAAGACGTAAATACACTTGAAGTTAACACTAAACAAACTATAAGTGATGCTATTGGTCTCATTAACGCTTAAACTACTTTACATAAATGCGGAAACACATATAATGCAATCACTTTCCATTCCATATTACGCTGCAACCGTAAAAGCGAGTTAAGCGCACATGGTACGCAAACGCGCATTATCGTAAGTGAAGCTTCAAGGGTCAGCTAACTTCAAGTGCGTTTACGTCTTGCGACAGGTCTCGGCGAACGGACTTTAGTATATTAATTATTGGAGGTGTTACATCCAGATAAAGATCCGGAATATGTTCTATTTAATTATTGTAAATCATAATAGAGATTGTAACCGAATGGTTGACACCATAATTGTATTTTCACAAAAATATATAGAAATAACTTTGTTATTAAAGAAAAGCAGCATATTAAAGCATTTTGTGCGAGGATAATAATTAATGCCGATTTTTGAACGGTTCCCGCCATTGTGCATCGTTAGAAGACAGTACCAGTGGCGGCTCGTGGCTTTCTAGGAAGGTGAGGCTCAAAATAAACTGCTGCAAAACCCAATTTAATCTGTGTGCGGTGCAATGTGTAAATAATGCTGAAGGTGCACCAGATCCAAGTTTTGTTTAAAATTAAAGGGTTATAAAACGTTAGCTATTATATCAAATAAACCTAAAAATCGTTCTTTTAAATTTCCATTATTTACAAACCGGACAGTAATGGGGCATTGTGATTTTTCACTAATGTCTGTTGTATCATCGGCAATTATTGCAAAATAATTTGCATTATTAATTTCACTGTCAATAGATTCTCTTAAATAATTATCGCAACAAGAACTTAATTGAAAAATTAATTTATAATTTAACAAAATTAAGTAACACATAAGTTGCCGATTTTTTTTACATTCTTGTTGTATAAAATTGTATTTAAATATGCGTGTTCTTGCAAAGCTTCTATAACTGTAGAAGCATTACGTTCAATACACTTAAGACCTAGAAATTTCTTAGTACATTCTTTTGAATCGTTATGTTTTTTACGCCTCTGGAAAATGTTTTTTTATATTTTCATCATTATAACCTGTACTGTCTTAACCATACATTTTTAACAGTTCTCAATAAATACTGCCACAGAAATAAAATAAAAACTTGAATTAAAATTCAAATACACAACAAAATACTTGAACCTAATTCTCCTAAAGTTTGATGTATTATCATTGATTGTGAGTTTTTGTTTGTAGGGTCTAGAGCATGTAAAAATTGAATCAGGTACGAATGATCCACTAATAGATGAAACATACGGTTATGGTAGCCAAAGTTTAATAAACTTAATGGTAACAGGGAAAGCTGTTACTTATGTTTGGGATAACTATCAAGATGTTGGTGGCCTTAGTAAGTGTTTTGATATAACATATTAGGTAGTGTGTTTTTTGTGTGTGCTCTATTATTACAGTTTTCTATTTTAGAATTAAAAGGATTAGATAAACAAAGTCAAATAGGTTTCATTACCTTAATGGAACACTTAAGGTATTGTACCGTTGGATCATTTTACAAGAATCCTATACATCCTGTGTGGGTTTTAGGATCGGAAACACATTTAACAGGTAGGTACTTACATTGAAGACCTTGCCTCAAGAATGAGGTATGTCCAGTTTTGCCATTTTTGAGAAAATTGAAAATCTGATCCAAAGTCAATTATACCAGGTGTCCATTCTCAAAGTCGATCATTGGCAATTAACATTGTGCATTCTGTACTTCTACTAAATCAATACATATTATAGTATTGAACAGTTTAAATAGTCTTTATTTAATTCAGTCATAATGCTAAAATGCAAGCATGTCTTGTCATAGTTAACAACAATCAACATTTAAATTAGTATTTTAAAATAAAAATCGCATTCTTAATATTATCATTAGTATCATTTGATGCGCAATAATTTTCTCTTTCTATTGATACCATTATCTTTCTTGTAGTTGAATTTGGCAAGCATGAATCATCAAAAATGTTCGATACAATGTTAAAGGCATATGTTCGAGTTTGAGAACAAACAGGCTGGATATAACTAAAATATATTTTTCCTGTGTGCACCCACGTAAATAAAATTAAAATGTCGAAATATGTCAAATATTGAATATTTAACATATTTATTGACAAATATTTTGGACTTACCTCTTTCTTGCACAAAAATGCTTTAAAGGTTAATAAAACTGCCCATTATAATACTAACAAGAATAATATATTTTGCTCTTTTATAATAAATAATAAGTACCAAATAAACATTATGCATATAGGTTATTAATTCAAAAGGTAAAGGTGTTTTAAAATAAAAGGTAGTTACCAATTTGAATTTTAATATTATTTATTTGATGTTAACAATTATGAATTATGATAAAACGAAATAAAAGATAACAGGTTAGATAATGAGAATTAGTACAATAGTCTTCAGTCTTTACATCATTTAAGCAAATCTTCCACACGCGTCGTCTTTACGTCGTACATACGTCACACCGTCGTTAACTCGCGTCACCGAAAAATCACCCTCTACTTTTCACCAACTGCCCTACTTTTAGGCAAGCGTCCACTATCACCACACACCACTTGTCCCTTCTTCCTCTTTCATCCCTACATCTCGGCCATTTCTAACAGAATTCCGCCCTCGGAAATTTCTTCTTCATCATCGTCTTCATCTGGTACATCTTTTTCTGAAGTACACCACGTCTTCATAAAGTCTGCTGCAGTCGCAGTTCGTTTTGGCCCCTCGGAAGTTCCAACTTTCTCAACCTCGTATCGGTCGTTTCTTTTTACTTTTATAATTTTATATGGACCTAGATACTTCTGACGTAATTTACCAAGGTTGGTAAATTGTGTTCTTCGTATTGCAACGAGGTCACCTTTGTATTTCTTCGGTTTTTTCCTTCTACGATCATAGGTTTTGGAGTTTTCTTGTTGGACTTTTAGAATTTGGGCTTTTGCGTTTTGCCTCTCCAATTCTCTTCCTTCTTTGTATACGTTTATATATTCTTCTTGAATTGCTTCCGCTAGTCTAATATCTTCAGGTTGCCGTATATTGACTCCAAAGAATAACTTTGCTGGTGTAGAGTCTATCGATCTATGGTAGGTACTGTTTAGGGTTAATTGCAATCTCGATACAAACTTATACCAATTTTCTCCTTTTTCGCCAGACATCTTTGTCAACACTGGAATAACTGTTCTGTTGACACGTTCAACTTGTCCATTTCCACGTGCGACCCCTGTAGTGATATGGCATAGTTCAATATCTTCTTTCTTGCAGTAGTCTTTAAAAGCGTTCCACGTAAATGCCGTTCCCCTATCGGCAATAATTCTTTTAGGATTTCCAAAAATTAGTCTTTGTTGGTCTAACTTTGAAATTACTTCTCCAGTTGTAAGGGTTTTTGTTGGATAAATCCAAACAAACTTCGTAAATCCATCGACAACAATAAGCAAGTAGTTGTACCCTTTCTTTGTTGGAGTTAACGGTCCTAAATGGTTGATATGATAAGTTTGCAATGGCAACTCTTCTTTATTTATGGGGTTCAGGAAACCTTCTTGTTTTCCTGCTTTTTTCTCAGCTAATATACACAGGATGCAATTTTGAATGTGCTTCGTAATCTTTGGCCGAAGCTTCGGAATCCAAAATTCTCGTGTGATTACATCTTCTGTTTTCTTAAGACCGAAGTGTCCGTTTTCTTCGTGTGCTGTCCTAATAATCTCTGACTGCATTGCACTTGATACTGCTAACAGTTTGCTGTCTTCATGCATCTTGTAGATAAGTCCATTCTGCAAAATGTAATTATCGTAGTGACAGTTTTGATTTAGGATTTCTTTAACAACTCGAAGATGATCGTCTTGACATTGGCAAAGTTTTATTCTTTCTAAAAATTCATTTTCCACAGTTACCATAACTGCGTATCTACTTAATGCATCACAATGCTTCATTCTAGAGCCCGAACGATGTTCAATTGTGTAGCGGAATTGTTCCATGTAGGATGCCCATCTCCAAATCTTCGCTGCAACTTCTTTTTTCGACATAATCATCTGAAAAGCCGCACAATCTGTCACTATTTTGAATTCCAGCCCTATAAGATAAACTCTGAATTTTTGAAGGGCTTTTATCACTGCTAAAACTTCTAACTCGTAACAGTGATAACGCATTTCAGTGTCGTTGGTTTTGTAACTCATATAATGTACAGGGTGCATCTTCTGATCTTCCGGATCTCTTTGCATCAGTATGGCTGCATATCCAAACTGACTAGCGTCTGTGTGGAGTTCGGTATACAACTCTGGGCTGTAAATCTTCAACACTGGTTCCTCTGACAGTAGACCTTTCAATGTATTAAATGCTGTTTCTTCATGCACATCGAACTTGAATTTTCTGTCTTTCTTTAAAAGTTCACTCAATGGTCCTGCAATTTTAGCATAATCTGGGATGAATTTGCGAAATGTTCCCGAAAGTCCTAAAAAACTGTGAACATCTTTCGTCGAAGTAGGTTTCGGAAAATTCCTGATCGACTTGATTTTAGAAGCTGATGATTTGATAGTGTTGTCTGCTATTCGATATCCAAGATACTCGATCTCGTTCACTAGGAAGTGGCACTTATTTCAATTAAACTCTAAACCGTATTCTGCAGCTCTTTCAAAAACAATCCTAATTCTAGTTAGGGCTTCTTCGTCATTTTCGGCTGGTATGATTAAATCATCCATGTAGGTTAATACTTTATTTTGGCTTATCAAGTCGTCGAATACTCTATTGATATAGCGTTGGAATACCGCAGGCGCATTACTTAAACCAAACGGCATACGCAAAAATTCAAACTGTCCTCTAGGTGTAACAAAAGACGTATATTTCACACTATCTTTATCCACTGGCACATGATGGAATCCATTATGTAAATCCATAGTAGTAAATACTTTAGCATTTCTTAACTTATCTAGCTGATCGTCAATTATTGGAAGCGGGTACCGATCTTTGATAGTCTTTAGATTCAAACATCTATAATCGACACATACTCGTAAGGATCCGTTCTTCTTCTTCGCTGGAACTATGGGACTAGCATAGTCGGATGAACTTGGTTGGATAACACCATTGTTTATCCATTCGTCAATCACTTTATTCACTTCTTCCAATTTGGTAGCAGCCAATCTTCGAGCTCTTTGGTAAATTGGTTCATCATCTGATCTGTAAGAATTATCTTCATATTGATGCTTGTACTTTTAGGCGTCTTCTCTGGACTGTATCCTTGGATCAATTGCTTAATCTCTTCCTTGTATACTGTATTTTCTGTGTTTACTTCTTCAACTTCATATTCTTCAATATGCATAAGTATACCAAAATTCTCTTCATCATTTTGAGGTTCTTCTTTTATTTTTTCTATCGATTTGACCTCTACTAATGTTTATTTCATAATTCTTCATAAAGTCTTTTCCTATAATCATTTGAGGAAGCATCATAGTATCGGTTACTACATGCATTAAAATCTCCCATTCTAAACCATTGATTTCAATTGTGGTCGTGAATTTTCCTAAAGTCTGCACTTCACTCCCACAAAGTCCATTTAGCTTAATTGTCTCATTCTGCAATGGTGATTGCTGGATTTTTAAATATTCGCTGGCTTCAGTATCTGGTTTTTCTTGAGTGTCTTTGTCGTTCTTCTGTGCTTCCTCATCTTCACTATAAATTTCTTGCTCTTCGTCTTCATAGTTGCCTTCCTCAATTTTTCGCTTAAAGTCTTGTAAGTTCATGAAGTTTTCACATATAGTCATTATTAAGTCTTTTTTATTCATATTATAATTCACGCACAAAATGTTTGCAGCAATCGTTAAGTCACTAGCGGAAAAGTGTTTTGCAATATAACCTAATTTCGCTTTATGTTCGTCCGAATCGCGTATAAATTTAAATCCATTAAACTCGCGCACTTTTTCCTGCTTGTGCGATCGCCGTCGTCTTCGAAAATTAGTCTATACACTGTCTTAATTGATTTAAATGGCGCTTGCTTAATATTGTCCGCCACAATCGGAATATCGCCTAATGACATCGTCATGTTCATTTTTATTGATAGTTCGCCACCGATTATAACTACAAAAGTTCACGTTTGGCGGAAACAACACAGTTTATTTAATATGTATATTAAAGTGTCAATCTATATTATTAAGTGTCATATTATATATTAAGTGTCAAAATTCTCAGCGCGGCTTGAACAAACACAAACTGTCCTATATTTTGTTCACTTAATACAGTTCTATTAAGATATCCTATTTCAGTCTGCTATCGTTTACAAAGACTTCACTTTTGGTTCTCGGTCCCATACAATAAATAAAATAGAAAATTATTACCTGGGTGTGTCTAACTATTTGAATGTTAGAATAATTATCTCAAAGAAATCCGACAGTCGCTTCAACTTTTAAAATCCTCGGTCCATGCAGTCAAAAGCAGTTGACATGCACACAGGCATATGCACTTTTAAACTGCACGTACAAACCCTCATTAATAAAGTTCGGCTTGGTTGTCACTTTATTATGTTACAGTTTGTCCGTCTTTCAGAAATTTTAAAACACTTCGCACTTTAGTTTTGTTTTTAAGAAAAATATATTCTCGACTTATTTATTTTTATTAACTGCTTTGTTTTTTTAAACACAACTTCACTCATCTTCTTTTGCTTCAAAATTACTACTTATTTTTATCTTAATTAATCTCTCTTTCACGTCTTACACGGCATACTTCTTGAATCAATTTCTTTTATTATTAAATGTTAGAATATTCACTAATATTCCATTAAAACTAATTTATATCGTTCTAAACCAATCCAATCCAATCCAATCTCGGCTAGAGCCCCCAATTATAGGTTATTAATTCAAATGGTAAAGGTGTTTTAAAATAAAAGGTAGTTACCAATTTGAATTTTAACTATTATTTATTTGATGTTAACAATTATGAATTATGATAAAACGAAATAAAAGATTAACAGGTTAGATAATGAGAATTAGTACAATAGTCTTCAGTCTTTACGTCATTTAAGCAAATCTTCCACACGCGTCGTCTTTACGTCGTACATACGTCACACCGTCGTTAACTCGAGTCACCGAAAAATCACCCTCATTCACGGCCGTCCGCACACCTTCTACTTTTCACCAACTGCCCTACTTTTAGGCAAGCGTCCACTATCACCACACACCACTTGTCCCTTCTTCCTCTTTCATCCCTACATGCATGAAGAAAAGTTACAAAAAATCAAAATAAAATTAGTATTATAACTTAATCTTCGGAACTGCTATTAATTGTCATTAGTGAAATCATTTTCTTTATTGTCCTTCTGTAATTTATTTCTTAAGGCCAGTAATAAACTAGCATACAACATGCTGCGTGCCGCTGGCATTTTCTCCATTGTATTGAGAACAGTATATTCTAGTTCAAGTAAATACACAGGCAATGAACACGTGTGTATCCATTGACAGAATGCAGATGAACGAGTTGCCAACTCGTCTCGTAGCAAATGCCAGGAATGCATTACACTGCGGTGGACACAGGGCGTGTGGCACACCACGTGTTGTACGCTGGTATTTACTAGCCTTAGTGAAATAAATCAAGATGTTTATTAAAAAGTTTTACAAACTTATTATAATCTACCTAACAATTGTTTCGACAGCTAAGCTGTCATTATCAAAGGTAATATAAATATAAAGATAAATAAACACGTCGCTATGTAAATATAAAAAATAGATAACTATATAAATAGATAAAAATCATAGAAATTAAATATCTAACACTTCCAGTAACGGAGAATTACTGAGCTCCATCTATTCATTCATTAAAGGTAACCCTGAGTTTATGTTTGTATATCTCAAAAGCTTCCAGAATGTTCAATTACATTTGTTACTACAAAAACGTAGGAATAATATTTTTTAAGTTACGATAGTAGGGCATGCAATCTTTGGATCTATATTTTCTAGCTAATGTTATTACATTATCATATTAAAAGCTTATTTTAGTGCAAAGATAAGCTTTATTTTCTGGACCTGGTAATAAAAGAGGGAAGAACATGTTCTTCTGCTGTATATCAAATTTCTGATGTATTGGTGTACTAGTAGATTGAGTACATTGAATTTCTGGAGGTTCAAATTCACAGAGAAATCATCTCTGTTTGGAAACAGCAAGATTTTGTTTGTTTTTGTCAACTCGATTTCTTAAATTGCACTCCAAAGATGTCAACATAGTTTAGTATGATTTCTGGAATCATGCTGATGGTTACACAACTTTTGGATGACTTATTTAGGTGATTTATATGTTCTTGTGGAGTATTACATGTGTTCAACCTTATGCATATTTTGCAATTCTTCCAAATGAATGATCACTCAGAAGAAGATTATGTCATGATTCCAGGAAAGGAATAATTTGTTTGAACTCTTCCATTTTGGACGGCGAAGTTATCTGAAAAAGAATATAATAACAGTTTTGTACAGTCAAAACCTATCTACATCTACCAAAATCTACAGCAATAATGCATTTCTGTAAGACTGTTAAAGAAGACTTATGCTTTGACTTGGTTTTTGTCTGTTTCTACAGCATTCAGACTTTATCAAAATTAACAGACTTTTTCTTATTCTCAAGCACGTTAGGTTTGGCACGCTTCTAACTGTGGACGTTCGAAACGATAGTTCAGAAAATTTGACTTATAATATCGAATACTTTTCTTTCTTCTTCAAATCTGAGGTTTCTTTATGCTTTTATTTTATTTATGAGTACAAATTAAGTATAAACTTGAGCAAGTATAACTCTTAGATTTTTTTAATACACGGTGTCCTAAAAATAACGAACAATAGGTGAATATGAGATAGTTGATGATGTGTAGAGAAAACTTTTCTTTCTAAAGTGTACTTTCCAAGTTATTTAAAGGTGTTGTAAACCCGTTGTCGTTTGACTTGAACGCGGCCATTTTATTTTTGTGCATGCGACAGAAGCACTTGCTATATGTATAGGGTTTCATCATCATCATCATCATCAGTCCCATGAAGTCCCGTAGCACTATAGGTTGCCTAGGCGGCGTTTTTAGACAAGTTTAATAATTTGTAAAGGTTGTCAGCCTTGAACAAATGTTTTTACTTTTCACTTTTACACTGTATAGGGTTTAGTTCTAGTTTATTTATCTGTTTATTGCAATTTTTATTGATACAGTGTATTAATATACACCGTGTCCAAGATAAGAATGCACAGTATGGGGATCTTGAAAACGGTAAAAGATACAGGTTGGCTTAAATTAGGAAAAAGTTGCACTATTTAGAGTATGTTTACATGCCGATCGCAGAAATCCATGATTGTTTATCGTTTTCGAAATTTTCCAAAAAATGCAATTTTTCGGATTTTCGATTTTTCCAATTTTTGTATTTATTTTAAAAGATATTAAAAAACTAATGACACTTTGTCATTGTCACTTTTTAAGCTCTACAAAATGGCGTCTTCAAATTTTTTATCCGATGTTTCATCTTCTAGAAATCATCATCAACTTAATTTTTTTATATGGCCACAAAAGTAGAAACACCTTGTATATGGTAGCATTTTTTATTACAAATTCAACGATGTATCACACATTATGCTTCTAAAGCCAAAAAACAGAAAAATGAATTTTAATATTTTTTTAGATTCTTAATCTAGTAGGCATTGAAAAAAGAATTCAAAGATTATTGCAAGTGTTCAAATAAGTTCCCATTATTTTCTAGACACAAGTACAGCCTAGAAAAAACAGCTGAATTTAAAACATGGTCTAACACTTCTGCCGAGAATGTAATTACGTATTGTTTTTTTTTACTTTTTAAATAGTAGGCATTGGAACAATTGCAATATTTCTATTTGATTGTCACATTATTGTTAAAAACGTTCTAACGTATTTTGAAGTTGTTTGTTTTGTTTATAAGAAGTTAAAGTGTTTTAATTTATTTGTGTTACGATGGAAAGAGGAAATTTCACAAAAACGAAGAAAAATTTGATATGTTGACGTGTTACATCTTGTGCCACAAAAATTGTGTAGCTGCTGAGCAGATGTATTCTGATAACTATCCTGAACAAAGACAACCTGAGAAATCCATGTTTAGACGTTTGGTATCTAATTTAAAGGAATTTGGTTCATTCAAAAAACCACTTTCATCTCGTAAAAAACAATCCAACGAAGAAAAAGCGAATACTGTTCTACTAGCCGTTGTTGAAAATCCTGAAATATCCACAAGACTAATTGAGCGTCAGACTGGGGTAGCTAGATCTACAGCCCACTTCATTTTACAAAAGAATAAATTTCATCCATATAAATTTAGAATTTGTCAGGGTCTTAGACCTGGTGACGAGAGAAGGCGAGCAAGTTTTTGTGATTGGTATACCAGAAAATGTCAAGAAAATCAAACTTTTCCTTTTCAAGTAATTTGGTCTGATGAAAGCAAGATAACCAACAGTGGCATTTTCAACCGGCGTAACAAACATTATTGGGCAACAGACAATCCGCATTTAAAAAAGATGCAAGGCATCAACACCGATACACCGATTTGGATTTAATATGTGGATAGGTATTTTAGGTAGCAGAATAATAGGACCCTTTATTTATCACAACAATTTAAATTCCGAGCGGTATCTTGACCTGCTGTAGACTGATTTGGAAGACGCCTTGGATAGATTACCTCTAGCAATAATTAACAACTGCTGGTTTCAGCAAGATGGTGCCACAGCACATAACTCAAGAAATGTACGGGTACGGTATTTGTCGTTTTTGTGTGTTTCCTGAAAAATGGATTGGAACTCACAGTGAAGTAGCTTGGCCAGCCCGATCACCAGATTTGAGCCCGTTAGACTTTTTCCTGTGGGGTTATGTAAAAAATCAAGTGTATGACTCAACTTTTGAAACTGAAGAACAATTATTGGCATCGGTTATAGCAGCAGTTAACACAATCTCCTCAGAAATGTTAGCCAAAGTTTTAAATTCAACTGTACAAAGAGCATACTTGTGTCTAGAAAATAATGGGAACTTATTTGAACACTTGCAATAATCTTTGAATTCTTTTTCCAATGCCTACTAGATTAAGAATCTAAAAAAATATTAAAATTCATTTTTCTCTGTTTTTTGGCTTTAGAAGCATAATGTGTGATACATCGTTGAATTTGTAATAAAAAATGCTACCGTATACAAGGTGTTTCTACTTTTGTGGCCATATAAAAAAATTAAGTTGATGATGATTTCTCGAAGATGACACATCGGATAAAAGATTTGAAGACGCCATTTTGTAGAGCTTAAAATGTGACAACGACAAAGTGTCATTAGTTTTTTAATATCTTTTAAAATAAATACAAAAATTGGAAAAATCGAAAATCCGAAAAATTGCATTTTTTGGAAAATTTCGAAAACGATAAACAATCATGGATTTCTGCGATCGGCATGTAAACATACTCTAAATAGTGCAACTTTTTCCTAATTTAAGCCAACCTGTATCTTTTACCGTTTTCAAGATCCCCATGCTGTGCATTCTTATCTTGGACACGGTGTATAATGGATAAAATTACACCATATTTAAACACTTTGAATGATTCGGAGGCATCGGTTAACGATTTATCACAAGTCGAAGACAATATTAGAATCGGAAACGTCGCCTGGTGTTTTTGGGGATTTTGTGCTCCTATGAGTACATTTTTAGCATTATTTGGATAAGAAAAATTATATTCGCCAGCTTTTTCGGTATTCATCCACCCGAATATACAACATCGAGGCATGTTGTTTTAATGGATAACTACTCAATAGTAATAACTAGTAAATAACCTATTAAATAAACACTTTTTATTTACCTCCAAACACGTGAAATACACTGATTTGTGGTTTGATTTATACTACCAAAGCAGTTTAGTATGCTGTGCATATTAGACGTGTGCACGCGTGACGTTATACGCGTCGAATCTTTCAACTTCAAAAATTAATTACAGGCTTATTTTTAAGAATTTAGAAATTTTACTTGTGAAATGGTTATCTTCATTTTTTGTTTAATTTAAATCAACTTTAAGTCTGATTTATTGTTTGTAATAACTCACATTTGTTTAATAATTGATAGCACCATAATAAACTAGGCATGCAGCAAGGAGGAAAGTTACTTTCGAAATATTTCTCTTACAAAGAAAAAGATTGCTACGAACTAATGCATGTAACCTTTGGAAACCCTTTGGTGGTCCATGAACTGTGTGTGTTGTAATTCTGATTTCATTCTGGTTATATTTATTTGTAACGTCATTAATTCTTTTTTAAAAACAATTTTCATGAAAATTACATTGTGCTAAATTTAGAATAAATATCTTTATTAAACTAAATGATAAATACAAACACTTGAAACTTATCAAAACAGGTATCAGTCGTACTGTTTTAAGAGTATCTTTTATTTTTAACTAGGTTATCACACACTCTAAAAAATTACCGGTGAATTATACCCTAAAAAATGGAGGCAACTATGTTACCTCCATTTTTTGGGGTAAATTTACTTCAAAGTGTAATTTTCATAGGAAGTGGGGAAATTTCAACATTAGGTTAAGTTTGCATTGTAATGTTTCCTTTTTAAGTAAATTTACAGATTGAAATTACAATCTCAATGTAATTTTACATTTTAACATTAAAACACCTGTGTAAAGTTACATGACAAAGTTAATATTTCATGGCAATAGTACTTTTCAGGGTTAAAATACAAATGTGAAAATACTTCTTGAATGTAACGATGACTTGCGAAAGTACTTGCGAAAGTACTTGCAAATTCAATCGTTCCTCTGGGAATTGTATGAAACAAAATAAAATCAAAGTAATTTTTATTGAACGTATGTACTTATATAAAATATAAGACATTAACAGAACTTCTTTTCAGGGGCTTTCGGAAATATTTGGTCTCTCAAAGACATTCAGATAAAGTTTCGATTCCACCTAGAAAATTAAAAAATTATAAATTATATAAACAATTATACACGAGTACCTTTCTCAATTACAGTTATGCTAGTTTATTTCGAATTCTTCAACTTTTGATTCATCCTAGAAAAACATTAAATTAAATATTTTTATTTTATTGGTTTAAATTTGTAATTTTAACATATAGGTACTTACCGATTATTATTTTTTAACTTCTACTATAAAATAAAATTCTTCCCATCTTCGGTCATACGTGTAAATATTTGCCTTTAATAAATCCGTACTACACTACAACGAAAAACAAAATATTAATAAGCAATGAACACTTCGTTCGGTATCGATAGAGTACGCCTCGCCGAAATCATAAAAGAATGATACACACCATTCCGACCATTCCCCAAAAAGCCTATTTGGACTGTTCATAATGGATTCCTGAATTCCTTCACGAAACGAAGGTCACAAACAAGTGCGATCAGCGACATAGCATCTCAACGGTTAAAAACTTATTAAGGGTAAAATTACACTATTCTTGTTCAAGTTCATCTTATCTTTAATATTACACTAAAAATGAATTAAGTTATTGAGCAATTATACATTTGTAAGGAAAAAATTGTCTGAGTTATGTAAATTTATATTATGGATAGTGATTTTAACCAGTTCAATGTAGTAGAATTACTTATATTTGTATAATTTTACATAATTACAGGGCATTTTACCACAAATAGTAAAACTACTAAATGTATAGGTAAAATTAATTTTAGGGTAAAAATACCGCAAATAATAGCGAAAAGTTACCTCTTTCCCAAGGTAATTTTACCTCATTTTTTACAGTGCACTTCTTATTCCTTAATTATTTTATCTAAATCAAAATTTCCCAAAGTATTGCAAAAGCGTAAAACCCATTCTAATAAAACTGATATAGATATTTTATTATGATTTCCAGAAAGAAAATGTAATTTTTTAAAATACTTTGTATTTTCCATTTTATCTTACATTTATGTGATATTTATTTAGTATTTATATGTAATAAGTAGTCCATTCAAAATAGACATTCAACGTCAGAATAATTCACATAGAGCTGAAAATGGTACAATCCTTAAATACACCGTTGAAATGTCAAACGTTCCCATTGATCCTACTTCGTCTAAAAATTTTATTCAAGGTCAAAGGTAAAAAAATCGGTTTTTCGCAAATATCTCTTAAACGGTAAGTGTTATCATAAAAATAGTTCATACAAAATTTGAATATTATGCGATTATCTACAAAAAAGATTTGTATTAGGGTTTCTGGGTTTCGACAATTTTGCTATTCCCGGGACTCGAGACTTTTTTCCGCAAGTCCCGGGAATCTCAGATAATAATTTCACATAGGTATCTAACACAAAAATTCAAATATTCATTTTTAAAGTTGCTTTAATTAATCTTCTAATCACTTTCTCTCAGAAGTTCCCATTGGAGAATAACTGTAATTATTTAATAAAAAGCACAGCAGTGTATAAATAAATCTATTTGGGTCTCGCGACAACAAAAAATAGAGTAATTCTCGGGACTTGGGTCCCGAGAATTTCCCGGGCCAGGAACTCTAGTCTGTATACTTAATTTCCTATGAATCATCATTCAGGAGATTCCCTGTAGGTATAATCCATGATCTATTTTGATGAAACAAGTTTGATCATACAGTTTTCTATTGATGTATACGAATCTTTGAAAGCTTTGGTAGACAACAGTATAGAGCACTTCGGTTTTTGTAAATCCCTAATCTGCTAAATACTGACAAACACTACGTTATACTAATTTTAAATTTTTCAATTTTGCAGTTTTGTTTAGTGATGAAAGAAAATTAGTTAGCCCTGAGACAAAAAGTGAAGAAGCTAGAAGAGTATTTAAAAGTTACGATCCTGACGGTAATAATTTTATTAGCAGTTCAAGCCTTCAAGAAGTATTAGCTGCCTTAGACCTTGTTAGTGATCAAGAATAGTATGTTTGATTCTAATCACCATGGCTCTTCAATTTTTTAACTAATTTTTATCAATTTTAGTGTTGATATAATGAAAAAGAAATTGGACTCAGAAAATCTAGGTATTATTTTATTAAATGCATTTATGGAGGAATTTTTTCCTAAAGAAGAATCCTCAACTCCTGATATGTTTCAACTTATACATTACAATGGATTAGCTAGAAGTAATGTTAACAAAGAAGTTAGTATTGATAATAATTAGTTAATTCTTATAATTTAATAAAATTGTTTTTCATTTTTAGGTGCAGTATCATTTTGGCTCAGCAATCTTACTTGAATCAGATTTGAAATCAATAAATGATTCAGATCCAATGTTAACTTGTTTACAAACAAAATGGCCAAACATTGAAGTACAATGGTGTGATAATATAACGCCATCATTAAATTAATGATATTGTTATTATTATGTAGAACTTGTAAGCTTTAATATTTTTAATGCTTTCATTACCTTCAATGCATTTTTACATGAGGATGTGTGATTATTTATATACATTTTTTATTGGTAAATGATAATAAAAATTGTATATCATTTGAACTGTTTAAAAGTTAAAAGTTTGCTCATCGGCTTTTTCTAATAATATTTATAACCAATAAAAATATTAAATAAGTAAGCACACAGAAAACATCATACATTTTCTTTGTGTACTGTTAATTTAGAATATTTATTTATTTATTAATTTTTATACAAACAAAATGATAGCAGTAGTCTGTTGATGAACACAAACTACTTTGTTTTAAATATTATGATTAATTTTATTTCTTTTTTTCTGTAGTTCTGAGGTACAATAATGTTGATCGTTTAAAAATTTTAAGTACCTACTTTTTAAAAGACATCATCTATATGTATATTCTTTTTAAAAATGTGAAGAATTTTCTGTAACTATAAATTAATAAAAGTTTACTTCGTTGAATTGATGAATGTGTCGTGTTTGTTTTATTTGCAAATCCTCATTTTTCATTTGAGAAAACCATCGGCATTTGAAACGGATTCATTGTTTTAATAATTATTTTTATATAAAACTTTATTCTACTAATTTTGTATTAGCAGGCATTTTAACACTGAAAGATCAAGTGAGTGATTTTATACCCAATACAGTTAAATCTCTCATAGCGGACATCTTTGTTGTGCGGATAGTTTTTCCTGCGCCGATAAAATGATAACATAGTTAGCAGCCACTCTCTTGGGTGGAATAAATATCCTAAATCGAGCCCATCTGCTCGAGAGACAGATTCTACTGTATGTAATTACATACATATATTAAACTAGTCCCATCAAAACATGATGGTCAAAAGGCTAATTTATTGAAAGACTTCTTTATATACAGCATACACTGTTCGTTATGTCATTACAATCCTTTGGTTTTCCATGAGGGATTGTTTAAATAAACACAACCAGTTGAAAATGCTAAGCCTAACATTGCCAAAACTTCTGGATGTGTTATTTAACAAACACTCCCTACCTATAGTTTTTCTAGGCCTTGAAAAAATTTATACATGTTTCTGGTATAATATATGTTAATTAAGAAATGCACTTTGTAATATTAGTTTGGTTATGTCTGCTCTGTTATCGTCCCACATTAGCGAAATTTAGAGACTTATTGGCCGGGCTCATCCAATATCAAATTATGGGGAGTTTAATCTTACTTGAATTTTCAGTATACGTATGTTGCATTTGAAAATAATCATGTAAAGCATTATGCACACGTAGGCAACCAATTATACAGCATGCTGTTTATTCGATTTCATACATTACATAGTAAATAAATAGTACTGTATTATAAGTATTTTACACAGTATTTTATCATTTTAAATTATTATTATTATTCTTGAAAACAAAAATATGTCTAACTTTGAGTTTTTTTTAATTCTGTTTTATTTACCAAATAGTAAGTATTTTATTTGTGCATATGCAGGGCCGGCTCCATGGTAGGCAAAGGATGCGTCGCATTGGGGCGCCATACGCGAAGGGCGCCGGAATTACCTCGCGGAACAGTTTAATAATGTAAGAATTTAATCTTAGTATAGTATTTTAACAAGTCTACTCAGTCATATACCCATAAAGTGAATAAAACTTAAAAATCTAGCGGTATACTACTAATGTATTGTATGTTGCTGCTCTTGCCGGTTGAGGTACTGGTTCAATAGAGCACTTGTTTATTATTTTTCCAAAAACTGAATTTCTATAGCGCCTCCGTATGAGGTGGAAAATTTAAAATAATTTCGTTTTATTCACGTCTCGTTATTTTTTAGTGAAAGAACGATCGTATGCAAATTTTGTTCTGAAACTGAAATTGTTACATTTTTGTATCATTTATTGTTATTGTGTCTTCATTAACAGCTTCAGAAAAGGTTATGTATTTATTTACTTACTTGTTTAACACTTTAATTACTTCTAATAAATACAGAAATGGAATTGAAGAAAAAATTATCCGGATCCGAAAATCGAAAACAATTGAATAAATATTTTATAAAATCTACTGAAAACCAGAGACTGGAACCTTTTACAAATATAGGTTTCGGTTCCGATTTCAATCTTAATTTTCTAAACATTAAGGTTTCGGTTCCAGGATTTTTTTAGGTTTCATAAAGGTTCCGGAAGCAAAAATAATGACGTCACATTTTATGTTGGTATATAGCTCCAAATATCTCCAGACAAATATGACCTTGATAACTGACAGTCGATGTATGTTAGGTTAAAGTATTGTTTATAATATAGGTGATAATTGATAAATATATTTACTCTTCGGTATTTCAACTCTTTTTACTCGGGAAACTAGTGCTATAGCTACAATTATTTACAACAATGGATACTATAGAAACTGAGCTCTTGGAGTAAACAGATGTGAAGTACCGAACGTGGTTAATATTGTAGATTCTTTGCAAGATGAAATTTGTTTGGCAATATTCAGGGCTACCAATATAAAATGGGACGTAACACTTTTCTAGTCAATTCACACATAGTAGTGGAAGTGGATGTAGTATCAACATCAACGTAGTAAGACATGGTTATGGTAGCGTTGTTGTGAGAATGTTGAACTACTTTTTTTTATTTACCAGTAGAACCGAAAAATACCGGTTCCTTCGAAAATTTATAACGGTTCGGGTTCTCATCTTAACATTAACACGGATTTTAGTAAGGGTTCCGATTCTGGTTTTGGTTCCATAAAAGTAATCGGTTCCGGTTCTTTTGGGTTCCTGTTCCAGTCCCTGCTGAAAACAAAGGCGACAAAGAAAATACGAACGAACATCAAAAATTTGCAATTAGACTATAAAAATATGCGAGGACAAGGTTATCATAATGGAGCGAATATGCGAGGCAAGAAGACGGTGTTCAGAGGCATATTTTAAATGTAAACCCCTGCGCATTTTTCTTCTCCTGTGCAGTCTGTACTCTAAATTGGGCCATTTGCGATGCAACCAATGTGAATATAAGCACTGTAAATTTTTTCGGTATTATTCAAGAACTATAAGATTTTTATAAGATATTGGGCCATATTGAAATTGCATACTAAACTAGCATTAACGAATTTGTCAACTTGTAACAGACAGTTTTTCTGTCTATTTTTTATTTTAAGAGCTCCTTGTATATTGATAAAAATACTATTGGGTTTTCCTTTAAAATTCACCCTGTATACTATAAAAAGTCGACTTGCAATGTTTATTTGCAACGCCATCTAGGTCTAGTATTATTGAATGCAAAATTATAGAGTTTTCTGTGTATAAGTTAAGTTTGTATTAGATAAGTTAATTCTTGTCTAGTGTTAATTAAGTTTAACTGCTATTTATCAATTTTTTGAATCACTTTGGTTGTCCATTTTCATTAAATTTAACCATATTTTTTATGGTGCCATCTGAGTGTTTCTACCGAAATCCGCAATTTAGATGTGAAAATATCTGGGTAAAAAAAAAAGTTAAAATCCGTTTTTCTAAGAAAGAGTATGATTAATTTGTTGTATAGAACATATACTACGATTAGTAGAACTTAATATATACATTTTCGACTTTTACAGCGTTTGAATCCACGTAACTGATCCAAATGACAGAAAAAGATATAATACAAAAAATAAGCTTTATATTATAATAAAACGATGTTTCTAACATGATAATGGTAAATACTGGTTGATAACACAATAAAATAAACAGTAAAATAAAAATTAAAAACATTTGAAACAATTCGATTTTTAATGTAATGTACAGCTGTGTCATCCATTGGTTCGGAGAGGTTTAATATTATTATAAGGTTATCTTCTTGTGATCAGTAGTTTTGGGCTACAAAAACAAAACGATTCACATTTAACAACTCATTATTACTACTGTAGAATTTAACTCTTACTTTGAAAGATATTGGTGCTATGAATGAACTGAACATAGGCCTTGGTGCTGGTCTCGTCATCTTCAGCAAATCGACTTTGGTGATATTGTAATGAATACATATTTCGCCCATTTTACATTTGTAGCAGCTTAGACTATTTAAAATTAAGCTCCCCTTGAGTTTGTTCCATGTAACTTGATGGGTTTTCATTACACCTTTACAGGCTGGAATCTTCTTTGGTAACACTTCGTCACATTTTGCAATTTCGTATTCATATATTGTATCCATATGTATATTCGACACATGTTCCTTTATTGCTTTACCTTTACCGTGCCCTGCTTCTGAATAATTCCAACAAACTGTCGAAATTGACGGAAATAAATTTGGTAGATATGCTTGTAAGAAATAAAAGAGCTTTTTGTTTCGATATCGAGTTGTAGGACTGTCGGAAAGAAAGTGAACCGTAGTTATTTGATCCCCAAAGCAACTAATGTAATGTTTTACTATTGGACACAAGTGAGCCATAACTGCAGAAGGATCATGTCTAACTGATGGAGATAGTGTACAGAAACCTTCTCTTTTATTCATATAATAAACAACACTGGTGTGCAAAGTAATCTGCTCCCTTGATGCTCCAAAATGCACAGCCTGAACCTCAGTGGCATATTTACACAGGTAGTTTTGTGAAAAATCGATGTGAAACAAAATCTCATTTTCTTTCAATTCACCTTTTAGCTTCCTTGTTTCAGAAAACTGATGAACAATATTCAGTGTATGGTTCATAAACTTTGGGATGTATTCGTTGTTAAGTTTTTGTATTAAGTCTTCTGTTTTTGCCTCAAGTCTTTCTTTAATTGTTCGCTGAACAATTATTTCTTTTTTAGTTTTTGTACTAATTCTTTTATCTCTTTTAGTTATCCACTGTTTATAGGAAATGATAGTATTCCAGTAGTCATCAGTTACAGAAAATAACAATCGTGATTTGCAATGGTCGCATTCGCGTTTCAGACACATCTCGGCATATTTATGACAATACAGCTCTGTAAGAAGCTCATCAGAATTTCTTGGTTTAATAAGTTTATGTTTGTTCATTGCAGAAATAAGCATATTTATGTTTCCATGAGCAATACATAAACAAGTGTCACGTTCGGTCAGTTTGGGATACACAACCCAAAATGGACATTGTTTACAAAAGAAAGAGTACGATATACAGAAATTGTATTTCTGTTTGAAATCACTATACAAGATTTTCAGTGACTTGTTTAAGTAACGTTTCTGTTTTTTAATTCCCTATCTTGTAATAGTTTCTCGCTTCCCTGGACAGAGCCTCGACTTCTTATCATTTAAATAAAATGAAGCTATAGCTGTTTTCATTTCTTGATATTTGCCCATCTTTTTCCTATCTAAACCTGAATTGACTTTGTGGTTTCTATAAATATTGTACGGTAGAAAACCCGCTGCATTTTTTAGAAGCTTATACTTCTTTAACAGTCTTCTTGATACTACCGTTGAGAAAACTGATTTTGATTTATGATCTTTTGCGTTCTTAAAGCTACTACAAAGCTCATCATTTATAACCTCATTAAACAGTAGCTTTTGTTTAACCTTTTGAGTTACAGTAAGACCCTTGAGCATTTTATTAACTCTACTATTTGGAGAAGAATCATTAATTTTAGGTTTCAATCATATTTTCTGTCTACACTGAAAAAAATGTTCAGGTTAAATTAACCAAAAATGAGTTGCAGCAACCCGAAAATATGGTACAAAAAGTGACAACAATACTTGTGTGTAACACGAACTATATGATTTTAGTAAAATGTGTTTGGTTAAATTTACTCAATAAGGTTAAATCAATCACACTCCCATATGGTAGAAGCAACCGTTAAATAGTTAAATTTACCATACTGTGTTAGGTTGTTTAAGCCTTGCATATAGTTAAAATAGTCTGAATAGTATAGTTAGATATACGAAATGAGACAGTTAGAAATGAAGCTCATATAGTTAAATCAACCTAGTAAGACTAGTAAAAGCAACTCCCGATGTAGTTGCATTAGCTTGGATTTTCTGGCTGATGTAATAATATTGGATAGTAAAAATACCTATATATGAAGTTAAGTCAGCATCTTTCAAAGGTTGAATCAGCTACATATGATAGCTGTCATGACCATTGCATATAACTAAAATACCATTCAGTTTAGTTGATTTTACCTATCGATTCAAGTTCACATTACTATATTTTCTGGTTCCAGGTGAAATTGGTGATTTCAACTGATTATTTATGGTAGTTTGCCTAATTTTCTCTTCATAATCTCCAAATTTCCCCCACTAACTCAAAATTTTATTTTAAGCTAATTCTAGGAGAAACCCTGTAATATGAGAGGAAAATGTACATTGAAAATATGAATGTTTTCAATTTTTATACCTCTACTACATTTCAATGTGTATTACCTTCATGTGCTATATAAGGTTTTCTCACAGAGATAGCTGAAAGTATTTTCAGAAACTGATGGAAATCTAGTAATTCTGAACAGCAAATCTGGCTAACTAGCAATAATAGTGAGTTCAAATCACCAATATCATACTTACACAAAAAAAGTTGAAAAGAAACAAATTCAATAAAAAAACTATTATTGTTCAAAAATGAAGGCAAGACAAATAAAATAAAACAGTGTTTACTTAAAAAACTTAAATACATTAGAACAATTAATTATATTGTATTCATTATAGTCAATATCCTGAAATAATTATGCAAATAATTATAATTATGATAACATGTGACAATTATAAGTACAAATTAAAGATTCCAATAAAAATCTAAACCTAAAGACGCGAGTTTTTTCCTTGGTTTCTCTCTTAGCTCTTCGTCAACTATAAGGTGGCATAACCTCTTTCTGGCTGTCTGATCTGGATACCTTTCTCGAAGTACAGATCTAATAAGGCTCTGCCCTGTGGGGTTAGTTGGAGTGTTACAGCATACACTTCCCGCAATGAAAAGAGAACATTATTCAAATTTCAGAAATAGAAATGATAGGTATGTCAAAAATATTGAAGTAAAAAATAATAGTCAAATTACTATAGTACAGTCAAATTACAAAAAAAAGTCAAGCGGAAAGTCAAGGTAAGTCCGTGGATTTTTGCATAGAGCTCCCTTGTGGGCTGTTAAATCACCCCCTCAAAGACAACACCTGTAGGTGGTAAGCTCGAAGAGATAATGAGGGTAAACCACGCCCCCTAACGGTTTTTGTTGCTTTTCTCGAAGACTATTAGGTTTATTGCGGTGGAGATTAGGTAACACGATGCTTATTTAAATCCCTTCCAAATATGCTTTTTCTTACCTCGCCTTTGTTTTGTGTATTCGAAGAAAGAGGGTATGTCATACATGGATCAGCAATTTGCACCAGTAAATTTGCTCAATGAGCATTCGTGCGTAACTTTTATAGTCTCATATTAGTAAGTAGCTAAGAAAAATTTGTTGAGATCCGGACGCGATCGTAGTCCAGTCATCTTTTACCTTAGCATCTCTTCGTCAAAACCCATCAGGCGAGATTATCGATATTTTTGGTGTCAGTCGGCTGAAAAATTCGTATAAGCAAGTTAATTCTTAAGAGAGTACACTGTACCAGTTAATTTTTGTATCCAACCCAATACGTACAGGGTGTTTCGCCTATTTTGAAATCCTAATTTTCTTTGTTTATAAGACCTTGGTATCGTGTAAATTTTTTTCTTGAATGATTTTTGACGTAAAATTGAAATACAAGATTTAATTCCTGACTTGCTCTTATTATACGGGCGCCACAGTAAGGCAACAGTTTCGTTTTAAATCGTATATTTCAGTTTTACAGCAAAAATCATTCAAGAAAAAAATTTACTAATCTTATAAATAAAGGAGATTAGGATTTCAAAACAAACGAAACACCTTTACATAATGGGTTGAATAAAAAAATTGATTAGTACAGTGTACTCTCCTAAGCATTAACTTGCCAAAACGAATTTTTCAGCCAACTGGCACCAAGAATATCGATAATCTCGCCTGATGGGTTTTGGCAAAGGGATTTAAATAAGCTTTATTTTACCTAATCTTCTTCATCTCGATAAACCTAATAGTTTTCGAGAAAAACGACAAAAACCGTTAGGGGCGTGGTTTACCTTTATCTCTTCGAGCTCACCACCTACAGGTGTCTCTTACAATCTCGAGGTCAGGAATATTTTGAAAAGTACCCCGAGTCACAGATGAGAAATAATTTTCTTTAAACATTCCTGATCGAGACAGAATTTCTGGTTACTAATTCAAGCGCGTGTGAGATTCGGTACGAAGATTTCACACCAAACTTCAAATTCAAAAAAATCAAATATGAAAATAAATTGTCAAGAATTTTCCAGTGTAATTACCTACTGTCAATCAAAATAAGACTATCCTAGTGGTCAAAAAATACTGGTATGGAATTTTCTAAGATATGTATTTCTGTTTAAAGAGGTTTAGATCGTTATACAGTGATTATGAAACAGTTGAGCCAACTGGAGGCAGCGGTGAAACACTTTACCCTAAGCAATGTGTTAAATTACTGAAATATCACAACTATTAATACTCACACTCCCATTATTCCCTTCGACCTGGAAGATGGTGTAGGAATGCTGTATGTATCTGCTGCAGGATCCAAAGAAATACTATCCTGACTGAAGGATGGTTTAGAACTATAGGTTGCCTCAGATTGACTTTGAGTAGTGCTGGTGAACTGACCAACTGGTGAAGGCAAGTCTCCAATATCTACGTTCTGAAGATCACTCGTAGCAGCTGACTGAAAAAGAACAATGTAATTATGTTACTGTAATAAATAGTAATTATTAGTTCTTGAAGTTCAGTCTATAATACTACATTTCTTATGGCAACTTTTCGGGAGCCCCTCCTCCTTGCAGAGACCAGGTCCAGAAATGTTTATTTAAAAGGTTATTGCCCAAAACCGATTAAAAATCACGTTTTTACGTTGTAGATATTTAAATTTCAAACGTACTAACTATACTTTAAAGCGTACTAACCTTCCTTATTGCTGTCCCTTGGAATGTAGATTTCCACTGCTATAGGTTAAACATAAAAACAGAGCGGTCCCCTGCAGCCGGTATGAAATCTCGGACGATATCTGCTGTCAGGCATTTCTCTAGTAACAATAGATGGGAGAATTAATTTTCAATAACAATGAAGTAGTGAGAAGTTCAACTTATAAAGAATGAAATACGTTAAAATTATGCTTAAAAACAAATGCACGAAGAATCCATCTTTACACCTAGAGATTGGATGGGTTTGCTCTTTAAAAATTTATGAATTCTGGAACTGTGGAACAAGTTATTAACGTACTATTGATTTCATAATGATCTAGGACAACAAGGCTAATATGATGCTATTTTTTTATTTTTGCTCAATGTAAATGCATAGGATAAAATAATAAAAAATACCATCGTATTAGCCTTGTTGTCCTAGATCATTATGAAACCAATAGTACATAAATTACCGTAAAATGGGGTGAAATAACAACACTTTCTAACCATTCGGTCTTTTAATTCGGAAACCGAATTTTTGTTGTATTAACTAAAATAGCCAAAAGTCTGATCTTATCTTGAGGGTTCATACTGCAGATTACGAACTTTTCTGTATTAGTTAAATGTAGAAAAAAAAAAAATGTAATGCTCTGTTGCGATTTTCCCGCAAAGTGTAGTCATTCACAACACCAACGTTTTTAGACGTTTTTCTGCATTCGGTGTCCTTATGAGGTAAAAGACAATATCAATTATGTTTTTAAAAAAAGGCAACCCAAGTATATGTAAAAAACCTATTTTCTAAAATACGCACATATATTCATCAAAAAACATAGTTCTGCATTTTACTTAAAAAACCTATAAATTACAGTTTTTTTCTTTTGGTTTTCCTCTTTTGTCAAATGTATTTCACTATTTATAAAAAGTATTTCCCACCTATCTAGCTTTGACATTAATAATCAAATGAAATTCACTATTTGTCAAAACTCTTTCACGTTATTGCAAATTATTTTCCTCTTTTTAAATGTTTTATTAGAAAAAGAAGAATATAACAATTTACTAAATATACCTACTAATATTACATAATGTAACGCAATACTTGTAAAAAAAATGTTTTATAATTAATTCAAAATTTCAATTCTGTTGAGGCAATCTCCCAAATATATCTCCATGTGTCGAACATAATTTTGGCAATGTTCTTGTGTAATAGCTTCAGAAGCGTTATGAATTTGAACATATAGTTGTTCTTCATCCGTAGGCTGACTTCTTTTTATTATAGTTTTCCATTGGTGAAACAGCTCTTCAATGGGGTTTAAAAAAGGACTGTACGGAGGCAGAAATATTGGTACATGTCCATGAGCTCTGATCAGTTGTTGAATTTCATCCGTTCTATGAAATCCGACGTTGTCCATGACAAAATATGCACCTTGTATATGATCTGCGGCCAAGTGGTCAATCAAAGATGTCAAGAATTCTCCAAAGTGTTCTTCATTGTAAGGTCTGTCTTGAATGGTGAATAAATATAATGAATTAATACACATTGCAGCAGCAATCGAATAATTACGGCCTCTTAATTGGGCCTTCACTTTTGTTGGCTCTTGTATTTTTCGGTGATCTTCCATAAGCTCTTCTAGAATTTACTTGAATCCCAAATTCATCAATAAAAAATAGTTTTTCTCTGTGAACCATTATTCTGTTGTGTTGAACAGCATATTCAAACCTACTTTGGATAGTATCTGGTGTGTTACGCCTTTCTGGCACAAAAGAAACGCGTTTTACAGAATAGTGAAATGCCTTTGTCGCTCTGTCAATGGTCGATAAGCTCACCTCTAGTTGTGGATTTTGCTCCAACAATTTGGCTTTTACTTGTTTTAGTGTCAAGGTGCAATCCTCATCCATTAAATTGCAGATTTCTTCATGCTCCTCTTGAGTAAATTTCTTGGGGCGATGACCAGCACTTCTTTTATTCACTTCGTTCGTTATTTTGTACGTCTTGTAAATTTTTCTTACAGTGTTCGGCAAAACATTAAATTGTCGTCCTATTTGGACTGAAGAACTACCATCGTTTATTCCTCTGATTATTAAAGCACGTACCTCGTTCGAGATTTTGTTCTTTTGCCTTCTTTCAGCATTCATTCTTAATAATCAATGTTAATATCAATGTGAAATAGATTTAACAAATAAGGAAATAGATTTGACACAAGGGGAAATAGTTTGACATACACAGCAAACTGTTTAATAGAGATGGGAAATACTTTTGATAAATAGAGAAATACATTTGACAAAAGAGGAAAACCAAAAGAAAAAAACTGTAAAACATTTAAATTTTTTGAATATTACTATATGAGTAACAAATCAATATGTAGTAAGTAAAGTAACATTAAACTCCAAAACATGCAAAAATATTTTTCAGTGATAGTAGTTAACCTAAATTATCGTCACTTGCTTGATGTATTTAATTTGAATTGCATTATTCCACGTTTGCAGGTTGCAGGAGGATCTACTCAACTGATCAAAACATTTTCTTGCTTTTTGTGCTATATCTTGTTGTCGTGATTTCACCCCGCGAAATACTAATTATTGCGACTTCAAAATAAAAAATTTCATTCAACCAAATTTAAATTTTAGTTTTGCAAACACAAAAATTAATTTACAATAATGTTGTGGGTGTCTTCTGGCAATCCCTAAAATTTGTTTTTAAAGTTTTAAATAGGTTCTGCAAGTAAAGTTATTTCCATGTTCCAAAGCATTAAAAATTGAAACCGGGATATTTCTTTTTTAGAATCTTCACAGTAAAATCAGTTTTGCTGCTGACTGAATATTTTTAATTCACGAAAGTGTTGGGAATTTACAAATAAAGATTCAAATCGCTAAAATAAATATTACAATATTGAGCAATAAAACGAAAACTTTCTGCAACTTTGTTGCTATTCAGACTCTAGTATTAGACCCGACTTATTCTCAGATATCTAATTTTTAATTCTTTTTTTTCTTGTCATTGCAAGACAGTTAAATATTATTCGTATCATGAACAAATATAATAACTTACCTTTGAAGGTGTCTAGTACTCCTAAAGCCCTGCCAATAAACTTAATCGGAATCAATCATAATTAAGGCACGTTGTAAAAAACTTCACTTGTGTATTCACTTGTGACAGCACTCTCGGTAAACTGAACTCCGTTCATAATATAACACATATAACAAACTCGAAAATAAAATTTAATTCCAGAAACGTTTTATCAAAACATAAATGCATTGTACGTGCTTGATAAATGCTATGGATATCAAATAACAAAGCCGTTTTTGTTTATGTACGTATGTATGACAATATCATTTATGGTAAATAAAACTTTAATACAAAGTCAATCCTACTATTTAGAATGGTGTAGATTTAACCGAATTAACGTAAACTGCTCGTTAAGTTGACAGTACCCACACTAATGGTTGATTTTACTAGAAGCCGAGTAAAATCTGCCAAAGACCGATTAACCATAACTAGATAGTTCACTTAACGAATCGTTTATTTATTCTGACCTAGATTTTTAGTTAACGCTGCTAAAATTAGGTTAGAACAACAAAAAATCGGTTTACTATAATATAGTTGTGATATTTCTCTCTGTATAATACTTTTTTTATAACGTTCTAACTGCCTACGTAATTTTTGATTCTCATTTGCAAGAATCTTTAATTGCCTATAACATTTGGCACGATTTCCATAAACTACTTTCCTTCCTCGAACTTTTTGTCGACTAGCTCCTGAAGAACTAGCTGGATTAAAAAAACTGTTATTTTCTGAATTCGTAGGTATTGTTAATAACGTTTCTACTGCAATTACTCTATGGTCGTTATTTAAGTTTTCAACACTGTGTTCAACATTAACATTTTCACTGTCAGAAATTGGCTTAAAGTGTTTTAAGAATTTCTGTTTGTCCCTGTAACGCTTAGAATTTTTACACCACAATTTTCGCCGATGTCTCTTTTCTCTAGGAGTGAGGTTTTCCACTAACTTATAATTTCCTTTTTCTTTCCTCCTTTCATATTGCATGTGTTGTTTAAGTTTTTCCAATTGTTTCTTCTCTTCGTAATTTTTAATTTTTTGTCTTCGTCTCTTCTCGCATTTTCTTTTTCTTTACCTCATCAGAGATTTCTTGGCGTCCCATAATCTAAGAACGTGAATACATATGTAGGATTTGTCATAGACGTGTACAAGTAGTCATTCGCGTGGAGTTACTTAAATCCACGCGAATGATGCAACGAAAATGCCACTCGAATGATTATTAGAGCATTAATATAACATAGCGCCTAGACTATTTTCTTTGGAGGCTTCATTCTAGATATAATAAAACAACACAAGTAGTGTATACAGTGCTCGCCTAAAGTCCGTTCCCCCCCCCCCTACTAATTTTTGAACCACCTGGTATATCGCAACGAAATTTGGAGGGCATAAACAGGAGATAAGAACCTAATTTTTAAAATGACAGCTAAAAGTTTCAAAATGGCGGCTGAGCGCCCTCTTGAATTACTTTTTTAAATAGAACACCCTGTATATTATTCCGTTTTCGAAATCTGCTCATAATTCTTAACATTTTTCTCTAATACACTTTACTCCTAAATTTAATTGATTTTCAAATATTAACGTTTGAAAAGTGACATTTTAATTAATTTCAAATCCAACAAAGACACGAATTCTGCTATCAATCAAGTTTGCATTGAAAACAAAAATCGTTGTTGGGGTATCTTACATCTTGTTTACTGTCAAACTTAACTGTTAGCTGTCAAATAAAATTTAGTTAGAAAAATGTTTTACCGGAAGTGACCAAAATCCCTCGCAAAATCCATACTTCATTTTAAACCGGAATGTCACTTTTCAAACGTTAATATTTCGAAATCAATTAAATTTAGAAGTAAAGTGTATTAGAGAAAAATGTTAAGAATTATGAGCAGATTTCGAAAACGGAATAATATACAGGGTGTTCTATTTAAAAAAGGAATTCAAGAGGGCGCTCAGCCGCCATTTTGAAATTTTTTGCTGTCATCTTTCCATAAAAAATTAGGTTTTTATCTCCTGTTTAAGCCATCCAAATTTCGTTGCGATATACCAGGTGGTTCAAAAATTAGTAGGGGGGGAACGGACTTTAGACGCGCACTGTATGTACTTACATATATTTTTTTAATTCACTACTAATAAGAACTTATGGCATCCACGTGAATGATGCGAAATAAATGTACTCTCACAACATACCGTACAAACTACCTCTATCAAGTTAATAGATCAACTGAATAAGACACTACGTGTTGATTTCATTAAATTGCATATACAAGCAACACGTGTGCAATGTTTATATTGTAGAAATGCTGATAAAATACTTGAAATTAATAATGTTCTTCTCTTTTAGTTAGCTCCACGCAAATAAAAAAAATATCAGGGACAATATTTTATCGATTGCATAATAGTCGATGCTTAATATTTTATATATTAATTGACTCAGGATGAGAGCCCTATATATTTTTTACAATACTTCGTAATTAGAACAACAATCATTAGCTGATTCCTTAGAAAAACTGCTTTTTACTTTGACAAACACACACTAGGGACATGCCACGTGAATGATGTGTGGCGTAATAAAATTTAATTTTTATTGTTAAAAAAATAGTTTAGTTGTTAATATATACCGGGCTAAATAGACAGCAATTACCTCTTCACTGCAGTAAACTAAGAGATAAAACGATATTCGTAATATAACATTAATTAAGCAGGGACAGTAAATTGAATATTTCTGAAGAATTACCCATCTATATTTGGTATTTCAACTACAAAATAATTTTTCAATAATTCCTATTTGGGCATAAATGTTTTCTGGCGTTCTAATTCGTTAAGAGCGCGCTTGATAACGCAAAACTACAGAAATTACCCCTTCCACTGTGCCTTAAAAGAAAATTAATTAGATAACCCATTTTACACTGGTTTCTTTCCTTTCAGACAAAAGATATGACTAATTCAACATTGGAATTTCCAAATATTCCAACCAGGTCGCTCGTAAATTACTGCGTTATAAACAACACTAAACATAGGTGTTTCATTTTCATTTTCATTTTTATAAGCGTCAGTTATAATTGACCATTTTTCTGTTTATCAAAATCAAAGACATTATTGAATGTCTACTGAAATCTCTTTCTTTAAATTAAAAGTATTTATCATTATATTATTAAGAATTACGAATTAAATTAATAATATTAATTTAGTTTCATATTATTAAAGATTTTATGTTTAATACCACCTATGGATGTCAAGGTTTTTGTTATTATGCTTATCAACTATTAAGGCTGATTCTCAGTATACGGCAGGCTACCAACAGTCACCGGACCGACAAAATATGATACCTACTCATTCACACTATACGGCTAGTACGCGGAACGTGACCAACAGTCCCGTCCAAAATTATCATTTTTCATCGTTCATTGTCATGTATAATAATGTAATAAACAAAGATAAAATAAATATACGAAACTATTTTTAACTGTGTAGTTATAGAAGCAAATTATTTAACGAAAAATACAACTTTTTACAAAAATATATAAAACTTAACAGAGGGAATAGGGAGGCTACAAATTCTAAAAATGCAAAGTTATTATTTTAAAGGCCCTAATAAAAACTTAATAACGGTACTTAAATAGATTATAGAATATGGTAGTTTATTATTGTTAGAAAAACTTGGCTTTACAACTTTAAAAGACGCTAACAATACAAATATCGTTTTAAAAATTATTTATCAATGTCAATGACGTCAACAAACACGACAGTTGACGGCGACCGACTGTTCCACTAACCGTTTCTGCCAGAAACGGACCAACACCGACCTGCAAAACATTCTCAACTCATGACCAACAGCTTTTGGCGACGGTCCGTGGTCTGTGTTGGTATTATTAAAATAGGAGATTTCTAGTGGAAATCAATTTTTCAGTACATGGAAGTTTCAATTAAAAAAAGCATAGAATGCAAGAGTTTATACATTTTGTTAAAAGACACAGAGGTTACTATACAGGGTGGCCTAAGGAATACATACGTATTTATTTTTCTAAACAAAAAAATCAAACAAAAGAAAATATTTATTAAATATATATGTATGTCGTAGACTTATGGTGTAATGTGTTAAGGCTGATTCTCACTATACGGCAGGCTACCTACAGTCACCGGACCGACAAAATATTGTACTGTACATTTTGTATGAAGGTATTCACATCAACCATCACAGACACGGACCGTCGTGACCATATAAAATGTATTGGACAATGTTTTGTCGGTCCGGTGACTGTTGGTAGCCTGCCGTATACTGAGAATCAGCCTTTATTCTGCGGAAAACATGGTAATATTATCTATGTAACACCATAAAAGAAGACTTATTTGAAATATTGTATTCGGCACAGATTTCACTAGGCCATGGTGCCGAGATAAAATGAATTTTGCTTTAAAATCAGACGACATCATTCCACGACCTGTTTTCGGATATTTCTACAATCGTGTGAAATTTGTCTTAAGAACGGAAATGGTAAAATCGAAACATACAAATTTGGTTACTAAACTTATAGTTTTAAAAAAATTTTGTTCTCGGGGCCAAGTTGATTTGATCGATTAGCAGTCATGTCAGGATAAAGAATACAAATTGTTACTAAATTATTGGGACCATCCCACAAAATTTATTTGCCTACGTCCTTTGAAATCAAAGAAAGATGTTGAAGTAGCTTAGAAGTTTTTGAAAATCTTCCTTGAATTTGGATATCCAGCCATATTATAAAAGCGTGTTGCAGTCTCATTTTCTTTAAGCACCTTGTGGTACCAATTGGTGCTTATTTCTTAATGAATTAGGGTCTTGACCACTTAACCCCTAGATGTAGGCAACCCATTCATCAGAAGTACAAATTTGGAATTCATTTCTGTTCCCGTGGTTTTTTATTTCTGCTTGATATCACCTGAGTAATAAAGGGGGAGTTCATTTTTTGTTTTCCGACAAGAAAAAATAGTTTTTCTTTTCTGTCAATTGCTTTTTGGGAAGAAGTGTTAGAATCTTGTGCACCATTTTTTTTAAGTGAAATTGGTTTTCATCCCTGCGCTGGAGCAGGATTGCAAGAGTGGAGGGAGGCTTTAACATCCTTGACGTTGTGAACTTGTGAGGGCTGGTTGTAGCGGAAAGATACAAGTCACAGGTTACGCTGATAGCGGATTTTATTGTTCTCAGAGCATATTACTTCTATTTCAAGCCATCCCATCTTGGCTTATTCGCGGTATCGTTGTTCTCGGTAGCTGATTGCTCCTATCAACCGATGGGACTCAAGGCTTAGTGAGGTTGTAGTAGGACTATCTCTATCCCGAAGTTGTAGAACTTAAGGAGCACTCCAAAACCAACTGCAGGAGGTACCTACCTCAGTAAACTGTCACCAACATCGGAACTTACCTACGACAGAACTGAACCAGATCAACTCCGGCTGGAGGTTACAAAGAAAGGTCGGTTTGTTCCAAGTGGTTTCACGGTACGAGGGAACTTTGTTTTGTTTTGTTTTCTACTATTAATATTAGTTAAGTAATATGTTAATTAGTTGAGTTATAGTAACCTCACCTGTTCTTCTGGTATATGCGTTAACTGGTAATACTTTAACCTACAGGGCTTGACGCAGTAGTCAAATCATTAAAGTTTGTTCAATAGTAACTTGAAGAGAAACAACGACAGTTGCAAGTTGAGCTAAATTCAAATTTATCGGACTTCCTTTGGTGCGCTACATTTACAAGAGTGCAAGGGCACATTCCCTTGCGAGAAAATCTAGTCAATAGTACTTCTACGGCACCCTGAAACGAATGCTAAAAGCCCTCTTGCTTGCGCCGGTTATTGTTTCCCCTACACCGAATTAAAAGTTCGGGTTATAAATAACTTATACGCCATTTATTAGATACCGTTAGTGACTAGGTGTTCCACCAGTTACCATATTTTGAGATACATGGTTAAGGTTATTATGTTTGTTATATATGCATATATGTTTATCTAAATGTTAATTAAACTGGGATTTTGTTTTGAAGCTATTTATTCTTTTATTGGGTCACCCAGCTTTAGAAATCTAAGGTATTAGGTAGCCGCTTTTGTGGGGGCTACAAGCGACAATGACCGCGAATTTGCAAACTATATAATTGTCGAATTAGTAAAACTATGGCCTGAGCTGGAAATTATTCATGGCCAACCGCGACACCCTCAATCACATGCAGTATTAATTATAGCAAGAAGCAATCAGGATGTCAAAAATATGTTGCCAGTCTGACTGCAGGACAATAATTACACAAATTGGTCAGTTGGCTGTTATTTCCTACAGTTTCAGTAAAACTGTTCCTTCCATAGGATTATTACATTGGTACAAGGTAAGATTTGACACATACCTAAAAATTAGACTATCCTCTACAAATCATTTCAATGAAATGAATAAATCCCTAAATCTGTACAAGAAGGTGAACAGTGGGAAAGAACAATTGGTGAAGAAGAAACAACAGAAATGTGTATAATTTGGTGGAAGAAACAAATGTAATAATATATGTAGAAAATGTAAGAACTTAGAATTGAATAACGTTGCTACAATGCCTTGTAACCAACAGGAAAATGACAAAAACCTACAAGGAACAGATCAACAAATTATTTGCCTTAATTGCGAAAACCCGAAAACTACTACTAGTTTTCAATGGAAGAGGGGTGTCGAGATGTTCTTGCAAATGTCTCTTTCCTAATGACTAATCATTAAAACAATGGATTTGTACTTTTCATGATTTTCAAAGCATCGTTTGTAGTGTTTGATTTGCCATTTTCCGGAAATATCTATTTGAAAAGTGGCAGCTTTGGCAAATTCGAAAATTGATACAAAGTTGATACACTTTGAAATTTTGATAACATATTTTTGCTGTGGGGAGTTTATGTAGAGGCATTTGCCGTTAAACGCAACTGGGGACCTCAAGTGACTCAAGTTCGTGAGTGAAATCCACCAGAGGCCTTCACTCACAAAATTTAGTCACATAAAAGTCTTTAATTGCAAGATAAATAACTTAATAAAATAAGTAGATGTTATAAAAACTATGTACAGTCTCTTCTACCTGATAAAATCAAGAGACAAATTTCAAGAAAGAAATTGCACACGGTTCACCAGATTACAAAAACACCGCATGATCTCACAGCAGAATACGCATTTTATTCAGAATTATTTATTTGCCTCAGAATTTGTATATCGACTAACCAAGTTTCAAAGAATCAAAATTTCATTATCTCTAACATTCTAAAGATCAGTATTTTAGTTTCAATCATTTAAAGATTAAATATCAAGAACAGAGACATTCAAAGTTTAATTTCCAAGTTTCTAATCTAAATCAATAATCTAAATTTTCAAAGTTTCAGTTTCCAAGTTTTCATTTTAAACAATAAGGGAATGTTTGGAAGTTTCCAATATAATGACACCCAGAACATATCAATGTAAACTATGGATATGAGTTGAAAGCTAAAATGTGACATCTGTGACTGTGACGAAAATAAATTCTCTAATTTAAAGTTGGTTGATAGTCAATTCAATATTTCTCGTCCAGTCGATATGCTTTTAGGAGCTGATGTTTTCGCTTCAGTTCTAAAGGGAAACTGTCAATCTAGTTCTTTTAATGAACCGGTTGCTTTAGACACGATATTTGGATGGATTATAATGGGTAAAGTTAATTGTACGCCACATAATTCAAACACTTGTATTTTAGCAACAGAGTTTTCTATTGATAATGCAATTCAAAGGCTTTGGGAGTTAGATAAGGTACCTACATCGACGTGTGTTTCTCCAGACGATGTGTTAGCGGAAGAAAACTTCAAGGCTTCTGTCTCTCGAACTAGTTCAGGGCGGGTAGGTGCTTCATTACCTTTCAAAGGTCCCGAACCTAGTTTTGAAGGTTCTCGTGATATAGCTCTTAAACGATTCTTCTTATTAGAAAATCGACTGGTTCGAAATGAAGCACTTTATAATCAATATCGCGAATTCATGCAAGATTATCTAGATGAAGGCCATATGGAACTCACTCCCGTCGATAGTAGTAATTTTTCATCATACTATATACCCCATCATTGTATTACAAACCCCAAGTTTCGTGTTGTATTCGACGCTTCTTCCAAATGTGCAAACTCTTTTACTGTCTTTTACCTGGTCCCAAACTACAACAGGACATTGTTTCAATATTATTAAGATTTCGTCTTCACGCTGTATGTTTTACCGCTGATATTCGTCAAATGTTTCGACAAATCTTAATTTCTGAAAAACACTGTAATTTTCAACGTATTGTATGGAGATTTTCGAAATCCGAACCTGTACAAGATTATAAGTTACTTACAGTGACCTATGGTCTTTCGGCTTCTCCATTTCTAGCTATTCGTTCGATTGTTTATCTAGCTCAATGCCATGCTCTCCAGTATCCACAGGCCGCTAAAATTCTCGAAAGTGATATTTATGTAGATGATATAGTTTCTGGATTCTCCAACGCCAGATTATATTTCCAACTCCTGGACTCAGTTCAAACTTGAGCTACCTGAATTATCTCAATTGTCTGTACCTCGTTTTATATTATCCTCCCATTACATGTCATGTGAGATACACGGATTTTGCGATGCACCCGAGAAGGCCTATGCTGCCATTATTTATTTACGTATAATAGAGTCTGAAGATAAGATACGATATTTACCCGTTTACTATGCAGTAAAGCAAGGGTGGCACCACTAAGAAAATTATCAATTCCTAGGCTTGAACTGTGCGCTGCCTTGTTGTTGTCTGACCTGATTGCCTTTGTAAAACAGATTTACCATGGAAAATTCGAAATTACTAAAACCTATGCTTACACGGATTCTATGGTAGTACTTGCTTGGATACGTAGCTCCCCTCATAGGTGGGTCACATTTGTATCCAATCGTATTACCAAAATTCAGGAAAATGTTCCTCCAAGTTGTTGGAAACATGTTTCTTCTTCAGAAAACCCAGCGGACCCTGCATCACGTGGCTTATTGCCTCAGGGTCTTCTCTCTAATTCGTTATGGTGGGCGGGGCCTCGTTGGTTATCGCTTCCCTCGCACCTGTGGCAGCAAGACTTTACCGAATTTCCTGACACCAATCAGGAAAGTAAAATAATCGTTTGTGCTGCTGTCACTGAACCAAATTTTATGGATTCCTTGCTTCAACGCCACTCCTCTCTCTCAAAAGTGCAGCGAATAATTGCTTATTCTTATCGCTTCATTCATAATATTAAAAACACTTGCTCTTCTCGCATCAAAAGTGCTCTTACTTTTGATGAAATAAATGATGCTCTTTTATGTTTAATTAAACATGTGCAATCTCAGGAGTTTTCCAGTGAAATTTCTCTTTTAAATAAAAATTCGTTATTGCCAAAGTATTTACGCAAGCTCACTCCGTTTCTTGATAAAAATGGTATAATTAGGTAGGTGGACGTTTATCACATTCTCACCTCTCTTTTGAGCAAAAGCATCCTATGCTTTTACCCAGTAATCATCGCTTAACAATCTAATCATTGAATATACCCATATTAAATATCTTCATCCAGGTCTTCAAACATTACAGTATTTGTTAAATCAAAGATACTGGATTTTATCTCCAAAACGGACTATCCGCAAAGTACTTAATCAATGCATTCGATGTTTTAAAGTAAACCCAATTTCTGTCCAACCCCTTATGGGAGATTTGCCTTCTGTAAGGATTTCTATGGGAAACAATACATACTCAAGCTGAGTATAAAACAATACAAAATTTAATTATAAAGCTACGCCAAACCATGAAGATCCTTATTCTGGCTTGTGAATAAGGGGAAATGATACCCAAGATGAGTTACTTGTATCTTCGTTATTAGGAAGAAGAAGGCATTTGGCAGATATATCTTAATATCATACAAATTGTGCTGTGAAAATAAGGCAGATACAGTACAAATATTCAATATACCAGAGTTAAAATGATAGTTATAAGAGTTATTAGTGTATAGAGAAAAGGAGATATGATTGAAATTCTTATTTATTCCAAAAACTTTAACGGCACTAACAAAAAATGGCGACAATCAGCTGTCTGCTGTATTTGACTTCGATTAGTTTTTGTACTTTTTAGTTTGCAACTTCAAAAGTTACTAAAATTGGTGGGAATTTTAAAATTTTACAAATCTTGTATACATTTTAAAAATGTATCTGTACAATTTAAAACGTAATGAACAACTAAGCAAAATCTAGAGATCAAATTATAGTGACTAGACCAAAAAACAGGTATCTGTACATAAATAATAGTACCTACATTAAGTTCAGATTTGTAAAATCTTGAAATTCCTGCTAATTTTACTAACCTTTCAAATTGCAAAGATTTAACAGTTATAACTAGACACCTGTTAGTTCAAATATAAAACGTTGCAGTTTGTTTTAATAATTCATATAAGGTAACTTAAATAGTATATTTAAAAACAAGTGGTTGAAATAAAATTTCAACGTTGAGAGTGGTTTTTTTCAACGAGCAACAGCGAGTTGAAAAAAGTAACTCGAGACGTTGAAATTTTATCAGCCACGCGTTCCATATACTATTTTTTCTTCGAATTTTTAGTAAATTAATGCACTTTAGAAAAAATATTACATTTAAGTGACAAAACATGACATTAAAGTGACATTCTCTTGTCAGCAATTGAATGTCGAACAGTTTGAAATTCAAAATCGCGGTAGTCCGATAATTTCAACCTCTAGAGGTTGAAATGCGATTTCAACCATTGTTATCGATTGCAAAATGACATGAGTAGAAAAACAATTTTACATTTTAAACATTTTATTAATACATGTATTATTTTATAATTTTAGTAATTAGTGTTACTTATGATGAGTAAGACGGGTAAACTACTGTTGTTCAACAGTAAACTATTAAATACTGATATTCAATGGAGTTGTACTTTTTTCAATACTTGATATTCAGTGTTTTATTTTAAAACAATAAACACAGATTTTAAGAAATTAAGCGTAAAATCTTACTTCGAAATGATTAGAAATTTGACTGTTTTAGTGTAAAAAAGTTATCATAAATGATTAAAGATATGATTGTTTAAGAGTGTAATAGATTTACACTAACCTTGTATTAAATTTCTTACTGTGTATTAAACTGAATAAAATTAAAAAATTCAATATAGTTGTGCATGAGAATACTTTTGTTATAAAATTGATCAGTCTTGTTAAAATGAGGAACATTAAAACCAACAATTAAAACATCATCTTTATGGCGGTAATCTATCTGTTCAAAATATTCAATGAAGGTATAATAATCAGCAAGACTAGTGTAAGGTGGTAAGTAAATAACAAAAACGTAGATTACACCGGCTGGGAAATACATTCACAACCAACTACATCAATGATAAGCAATAACTACCTTACTTCCATAAAATAGATTAATTATTATCAGCCGTAAATCTTTACCTTTTTTAAACCTTGACAGATAAGCCTCAAGAGGAAAGACCGATTAACATAATTGCCAGATAAAGTTTAAAATAAGAAACTTCTCAAAAATTTCATTATCAAAGATTTAAGAATTTGTTCATATAAAACACAGAAAATGGGGTTATCAAGCTATGAAGGTTCTGACCAACTTTTTGATGATATTTATGTCAAATCCTAATTTTTTGAGTACCTTGAAATTTATATAATCTTTATAAATAATTTCACAAAATAATGTAATTTTCCTGTGTTTGTATTTTTTCATCCAATTTACATACGATTTCTCAATCACAAATATTATGTTTTTATACCAAACTGAAATATTTTTACAGTCTGCAACAGTTTGTATTTGAAGGTTACACAAAATAGTCAAAACCAACCAAGTCTTATGTATTTTACTTTATTACATGGTCTGGGTCACTAGTAGTGATCCAGACAATTTAGCAGCACACTAACAACCAGCAGTGAAACCACTGGTTCACCAATGAGGTCATTATGAGTCAGTATCATGAAGAGTCACCACACATTTGAGTCACCAATAAGGTAGCTATCCTGCTATTATGTCTTAGAAATAGTAGCTGTACTAAGTCGTGTTTTAGAAAAACAGTGTATGCTCTATAAAGTAAGTCTTGAGTTTGTAATGGAAATATTCATGTTAAAACAGACACATACCTATGGTACATCAATAATAGCTGCTATTCCCTTATATATAACTAGCGAACAAGGCCGGTTCTTTGAACCTTGACCAAGCAAATTCACTAATCCAGGAACAATTAATTCACTTAACTACTATAATAATAATGTAGGTACGAACCTGAAAATTAAGTGCGCTGTTTTCATAGCAAAAGAAAGCTGCTTTTATGTCAGGTTTTTTCTTCGCTAGAATTTAAAATTTCCACCTCACAGTTGCGCCAGCTATATACACTCGGAGTATAGGATAGGATATATACCCCGAACGGAAACTGGTCAAATATTGGTCAAAACGCCGAAAGGAATATCTGGACAAATCGCCGAACGCGGTCAAATCGCCGAAACTCATATGTGGACAAATCGCCGAAACACATCTGTGGACAAATCGCCGAAAGTGATCAAAACGCCGAAAGGAATACCTGGACAAATCGCCGAACGCAGTCAAAACCCCGAAACTCATCTGTGGACAAATCGCCGAAACATATCTGAGCACAAATGGCCAAACTTGACAGAACGCCGAAAAGTATAAAAAGCTTGAAAACAGAAAAAACTGTTAACTAAGACTATATCTTACATGTCAATATTAGATCTTTAATTTAAAAAATATCTTGCACTAAGTTTTCGGAATAATTTCATGACTTTTATTTAATACAAAATATTAAAAGAATGTAGTATACAGTAAGAGTAGGTATAGTTTAAAATGATATTGCGAAAAACGTTTATACTATTTAATTTACATATCCTAAACGAACATTAGTAAAAAAAGTCTGTTGAAGTAAGCAACTAGATAGTCCAATATTGTATTTAATGTTGTAGTAACTAAACCTCTTACTAGATACCTGTATAACGGTCATTTATTAAACCAAACCAAAAGTTTCCAAATATCGGTGAAACAATAATGTGTCGATTTCAATTTACACCGTTTACTTCAGGGTTTGGTATTAGTGCAAAATTCACTTTTTAAATTAAATTAATAATTTGAATGTAAAATAAGTTATTTGCCGCTGGGATCTCGGAAATCCACACGAGAGACATACAACCAAGATTTAGAAAAAATTAGTTAAACAAAGCACAAAATGCCTTGCCTTTATAATTATAATAAAAATTCTGGATTCCATGAAAAAATAGTGATATACTGTAAAATTATTTTTAAAATAATACCAAAAATGCTGTTTAATCGTCTATTAACAAGAGAAATATTATTTACATACACTAATTACAAACACTATAATTATAAACTGTTTAACGAACTTAAATGCTAGATATTTACAAACTTATTTGAAGACTATTTACTTTTAATACAACATTCATTGATAACATTTATTTATTCACTAATATTTGACTACTAATTACACAAAGCACATTTATTGAATTCACCGATTGAACAATCATTGATTCCCGCTCTGGTTTTTTGGTATTGTGTTTTGCTCCGTTATCGATGATTCAAGCATACAGCTGTTGATGAGTCATACCTTCTGCCGCCAGGATCGAATGTTCGATGGCGGCGTATAGGGGGTTTTCCTATTTGTTACAATACAAAAATAAAGGGGAAGCAATTGTCTATAATTTACGTCAAATATTTGTTTGTATATTTAATAACAAGCATATGATAGAGCGCTAAAATCAATTATTTTATTTACACCCAGAAACAGTTCCTTCTAAAAGTAATGTAACGGTCTTTTTAATTAAAACTAGGATTTCGTGTGAATTGTTTAATTACAGAAGAATTTTTACAATAACTAACGTCTAAAACTAATTAACAAACAAGAAGACTAATCACTAAACGAACTTATTTATTTAACATTACGAGATTGTTTATTTTAAATGTACGTATGTATTTTTATTTATAGTAGAATGCATGAATCAGAGAATGGGCAAATATTTGGCTAAAATCGTGTAGTAGTCGTTAATCCGAATCGAGCTGTCCCATTCCCGGAAATACCTACTTAAAATACATAAACTGCAATATAAATTTATAACTACCGGAATGTTATGGAATGAAGTCGAGCGCAGTCGGAGACCCAAACCGCTGTCCAATATAACCGACTGCTTTACTTTCTGTATGTAAAACATACCAGCATTGGTGAGGATGATGAACGTTAATGTGGAACCGGAAACCTAGAACACGCTGGAAGATTAGTATGTATGATCTATGCACTAGATCGTGCAAAGACCTTGATGGAACGTAACTGAAGAAGGTGCAGGACTTAGTTCTTCGAGAAATTCAGACCCGTCCGACACCAACCGAGATCTACCTTTAGCAAAGCGAGCAGAAACCGAGAAGAATATCACTGATATAGAAAACCAAGGGATCATTAAGCACTCAAGCAGCCCATGGACATCAGCGGTAGTTGTGGTCAGCAAGAAGGATGACTCAACAAAATGCTGTGTGGACTATCAACTGCTCAACATCGGGACCAAGAAGTACAGCTATCGAATACCACGCATCGATGACACGTTAAATACACTGTCTGGCTCATGATAGTCTTCAACTTTGGACTTGAAGAGTGATTATTAGCAAGTTGAGCTAAAACGCGAAGACTGAGCGTAGACTGCCCTCGCTATTGATTCCGGATTGTGAAAGTTCACAGGTATGCTTTTTGGCATACATAACGCGGTCGCCTTCGAGCGATTGGTGGAGACCAACTAGATGGAATTGTCCTGGAATACTTGCTTGACAATATCTAGACGATGTGGTTGTAGTCTGAAAATTATTTGGCGAATACCTTAAAAAAACTAAAAGTATTATGAAGGCAACGTGGGGCCAATCTGTAATTCAGTCCGAAACAGTACCATATATTCCGAAAGCAACTGATGTACCTCGAGCATGTCGTATCACAAATCAAAATGGCAGCCGATCCCGATAGAATCCAAGCAGTTCAAAAGTTGCCGACACCGAGTGACAAACACTAAGACCGTAACTTCCTTAGATTATGTTCCTACTACAGGCGTTTCGTTACTGGGTTTGCCAATATAGCGAAACGGCTAGCAAAGTTATGGAAGATGGACGAGAGTATGTGCAGAGCGGGGAGTGCAAGATAGCTCTCCAAGAGTTGTAGTATGCTCTGACAACAGCACTGATATTAAACTACCCACGGACGAAATGAAAAGAAAAAAAAATTAAATGTGTTAACATTAGAATCTGTAGTATATTTAAATGCTAAAACTATCAAATATTGTCGTTTGGGAAGGACGTTTTGTGGGTAAAAAAACATCCAAAATGGAAGCTAAACCACCAGTGTTGTAATGCTTCCTAAATGACTGACAAAGAAGTATTTTAAAGATTTGAATGCTCTACATCGGAAAAGCTATACATTTGCTATACAGCTATACAACTTACTAAAACATGTTTTATACTGGCACTTTATCAATCAGAACAAACTAATATTATTGTACTACCAAAGATTTATGTACTAAATTAATTGATTAATATTGAACCAAAATCTAATATAATGTACCTACCAACAAGAACTTTCAACACCTTTGAAACATTTATATTTTTTAAACGTGCAAATGAGCGCGGGGGCTTGTAAAGCGAAAACGCGTCAGGCGTCTTTTGGCGGAAGAGGACAATAAATCAATAAAATATAATCCAAGCAAGATCAGAAATTATGAAAAATTCGATGAATAGAAACTTGTGATACATTTATGTGCCTGGGTTTTTAAGTCGGGGTTTTTGCAATAGCAATCTATCACTGCATTATGTATAATTAATAGAGTACCCGTGACACAATTATAAAGATAATATTGATCTTAGAAACTTAAAGATGATAATGGTCTAATTAAGATTTTATTGTATTATTAAAAATTAAAATTAGGATTATTTGTATTGTTTTTGTTATCCAAAAAGCTTAAGATAACGTCTATTGTTTCCAATATCAATTAAATTAGTTAATTTTAGTCAACCCATCTTTAATTTATTGAAATCATTTAAAATTAATAACGAATAATAATATAATGTAAATGTAGTTGACTAGAAATAAAAGAATTTCAGTACTTTTGACATCGCTGTTGACTTTGTGGGGGACAAGGAATTACACTGTATAGTAGGGTACTCCAAAAAATACAAGTTTTACCGATTTTTCTGCCACATTCTTTGTAAAAAAACAATAAATGTATTCAAATATGAACGCAATCTTTTATTTTTATTTAATTTTTAACTAAGTTTTCCACATTTTATTGTAAATCGTTACAAAAATGGAATTGAAATACAAAATAAACATTTTTTCTTTAGTTTGAAATATAAAAAGAAATTACATTCTTCTCGTACTTCAGATTCTCGCAGGTTTTAGGTACAAAACTCAATTTTTTTACATTTTGCTTATAAAACCTCACAAAATCAGAAACTGGTATGTTGTGTAGCTAGAAAAACTAGCAAACGGAGTATTTTTATGATGCAACTAGATTGCCATTAATGTGGCAACTGTAGTGCTGTTATACCCATAGATTTACGCTTCACTATATACATGCAAAAAATTCATATGACGCACATACAAACTAAAAAGCTGACTATCGCACCATTCGATCCAGTAAGCATAGGAGAATTCTAATGTTGCATTGTAACTCAGGATTTGTTTTAATAGTCCTATACCGTTTAGTCCTTTAATACTATACACGGTGATTCAGTACTCAATGATCGGACTTTGAGGATAAGCTTCTCTGGTTATTAGAAACATAAAACCTTAGTAACTTTTTTTGATTAAATGAACCTGAAAATTTCGAAAATTTTGACCGACGTTTTCAGAAACGTACGTATAATTGATGCAGGTCAGTGTAGTTAAGTCGAATAGAAATAAATGCAAGATCTTTAGAAATTGACACCATCAGTAAAAACGTGACATCTGTTTAAACAAGCACAAGGATGCAAACGACGCACATTCCATTTTTTAGATGTTAAAACAAAACGATCTATTAATCCGGGGGATTCCCCTTTATTCTAATAGTAAACGCAGACAGAAATGACATCATTTTAATACTGACCCATTTAATGTATCATTGGTAGTATCAGCCTTGGTAGTGTAATGTCTGGCGTGCCGGACTTTCACCCAAGCGGCCCGGGTTCGACTCCCGGCGCTGGCAGATCTGGTTAAGGTTTTCTGCAGTTTCCCTTAGCTGTAACACAAATGTGGGATTTGCGCTGTTCCATCTATAAGTCGGCTGCAGCCGCACATTGGGCCTACATAATAATAATCGCCCCCTCCCTCCCGCACAAGCTTATATCTTCTGGGGCCTTGGTTAAGGTTATGGGTTGTAGTAATTATTATTATTATTATATTATTAAATTCGATGTGTATGCGTTAATAAACAGATATTAGTTTTAATTAAGTAAAGACATGTTTAGCTAATTTGATCTATCCATCAATAGGTATTGTTATTTTTATTGGAATTCTAGAATGTTTCATTATTAAAACCTTATTATTTTTTTTGATGTTTTAATTCAACGACCCTGAATGATTGATGGATTTGTTTACATAGTCAAGTACAAGTACTGTTATACGTTTTATTACTAAAAGCTGCAGTGTAAGGGGTTTGCAGTTTGTTATCATTTGAGAAACCAAATAGTATCGGGTATCTCCTTGATCTTGATCTCAAAAGATATGTCCCTATCACGAGTACTATAATTCTTTATTCACAAACCTGCAGTATTGTATTACACATAGGGGTTAATGTGCCTATTAAAAGAATTTGAAATTGTCTTAGTAATCAGAAACAAAACAAAAATACCATTTTTGAAACAATATCCATCGAGAGGTCGTTCTCAACATGCTTTGTTTATTTAATTCTGTTTATCTGTTGTTATTCTACGAAACACTTGGCCAAAATAAAGACGTTTTTATTACTTTACGCTATCCTTGCACATTCTAGTAGTATTGAATATCTGCTTGAACTAAAATATGTGTCATGTGCATTCATACTATTAAATTTGAAAACATTCGGCTGAACTTCGATGCCGTTTTTCTCCAAAAATATAGAAATACGAGAAAAATGGTATATAGGAATTTTCTTTCTTTAATGGTTATCTAACCACTGGCAAAGTCTGAGTATGTCTTAATGGGTCACGGTGTATACAAAAATTTCATACTTGTACCCTAAACAGTTTCCTTATATAGTGAACAGGAAAACAAAAACGTTCATGTAGTAGCTCCTTGCTTATATCTAGTCAGCCATGGATTTACATCTGCAACTTGTTTCGAGACTCTCCAAACTTGTGTAAGTATTGTGTAATTAAATTACCATCATATCCATGAGCATTGCAAGATCTTTATTATGTACATTTTCTATGGGAAATACAGCCTACATTATTGAAGCTATATCTTCGAAACTATCTGTCGTTAGACTCATAGCTAAATAAAACAAACACCAGATTGTGAGGAACTACAAGAAATAAAATGGCTTTCTTGCATTTTTTACACAAAACCTACCAAAATCAAGTTATTTAAAATATTTCATTTTAACTGCCATTTTTTCCAAGATGGCGGCCCAATCACATCTTCTTAAACTCGAGACTAATCAATTTCTGAAACAGCCAAAATTTATGCCAATTTTCCTGTCAGCTTCCTATTAATTTTTTCCATTATTTGCTTAATTTTGATCTAATCTTACTCTACTTTTGGCTAATGACCTTTTCATAGTCAATGTCTGCCGATGAGTCATATATTGTTGGAAAGTACTTAAAATTACCTTTCAAATGATACATCATTATGTTTAAAGTTAGTTAAAAAATAAATTTTATTTTTAAATAAATTATTTTTGCATGCATATATCGGATGCTGCATTGTAGCATGCAACATTGGGTAACATATGTTATTTGGGATACATTCAAATATCTACCTATTTTAACGAAAAATGTCACTGAAGCTTTTTTGAAGAATATTCAAAGAGGAGTTCGTTTGCATAATCTTACTTCTTTCTATTGTCCGATTTAAAAAACTATTCTTCAAAATCTAGTAACTGTTTTAGTTTTCTTCTTTGAATATTCTTCAAAATGCTTTAGTAACGTTTTTCGTTAAAATATTTGAAAAGCTAATATTTAAATTTATTCTAAATAATATGCGATTTACAATGTTACGCGACAATTAAGCACTCTGTATATAATCTACTTTTTTAAAGCATTTAAAATACTTGTATAATTGTTTGTTGTTTCATTTCTAGTGAAATTATCAAGTTTTTAATAAATAGTTTAACAGTTTATCGTAATATTAGAATTTGGCGCTTCGATCGTGAATACTCGATGTTAAAATTTATACTATACTGATATTAGTAACGTCAACTTAGTGAATAAATGTGAAGGCTACCATGATTTCAACCGAATTGAAACAGTGTGTGTAACGGGTGATTATACCCTCGACATCTCAGTTGCTGTGAAATTTAAAACGTATGTATTTTATTACTCAAAAATAATAATTTTTTGAACGTCAAATTAATTACATTAATTTATTATACGTCTAAAACAGTAATAAACCCATACGTTTTAAATTTCACAGCAACTGAGATGTCGAGGGTTTATAATCACCCGTTATATTGTCATGATATATGACATGCTATTGGAAAGGATGCACCCCTATTGACAAACATGATATTTGTGTTGCATAACTTCTAGGAGGAAAATTTTTTTAATAGTTTTTTTTCAAAAAAAAATTTCAAATTGATAAAGAAACTCTATAACACACTAGGTAGAAAAAGGATAAATTCTATTGAGTGATTTGTTGATTTGTCTTTCTATCTTAATAAAATTTCATTGTTTAGCTAACGATGTGCTATCGTTACTTAATTTTGTACACAAATATGAATTTGGAGACATTTCTGAGATTGTTTTGACTTAAAACAGACAAGAAGGTGCATGGTTGCATGCTTGCAGATGCATGCAAGCATTTATAACCTTACCTGCAGGTGTATTTAAAAACAAACTCTTACAAGTTAACGATATGGTGGTTTTATTATAATTTTGTTGTTTATAAAAATTAAAAAGTTTGTGGGCTGAAATATTTCATTAAGTTGTTGTCAAGCAGTTCCTTGGGCACAACTCAGTAATAAATGTAAATGTTGGAATTGTTTCTTTAGAGCAGATGAATTGGTTTGAAAATACAAACCTCTACGTTTTACCATGGCAATCTAAAATTATGTAATTTAGTTGTTATTTTATAGTTTAGATATCTAAAATTATATGAAATGTTCAATAGGATGTAACGATGGATTTTGTAGGAATAAAAGGGATGTAACTAGGTAGTTTTAATTAATTAATTACAATTTTAATTTATAATTGAATGCATTTGAAAAATGATTTGGTTGACAAGTTATAGCCATCTTATTATTGTGTTTTAGTACAAGTATTTGATATCATTAAAAAGAATTTTTTTCTCTCTATCTATAGACAATAGACAACAACAATTATTAATAATTACAATCAATTATGTGGTTATGTAGATTTAGTTCTAAATTGGCATTTCTTTGTAACTAGAAAAATTACCATAGCAATATTTTGTTTTAAAAACGATATAAATACAGCAAGCAATTTGGTGACAAACTATCTGGAAATTTAGATCTTTCAGGCAGTGCATATGTGCCTAGAGCAAAATTTAAAAATTCATAGGTTATGTTGTGAATTCAAAATATAAACAAACCTAAACGTCAACATATTAGGTTAGAATTTAGTGAAACGTCAAGTAATTAATAATTTGTTTTGCGTTTTTTAAATTTAACTAGTTTCTTTTAACAATAATTTATTTTCAATTGAAATAATATTCAGTACTGTGAATTTTATTAGTGGATACATTTTTTGTAAGAGATTATCCACCATAACTATAAACTGGATGATGGAAGGAAATTTATCAATTTAATTATTGAATGGACTGGAAAACAGCTGGTTTTTAATAATTCGGATTATTACCATTTTAATTTGGACATTTTAATTTATATGAAGAGAGGTGAATTTTTTTTATTGCAACCATCTTAGTTATGAACCATATGGAAGAAAGAGGATTTCTGTTTTGTTACTACATTAGTTGGTAATTGAAATGGCGCCAATACATTGATATGATTTAAATATTTAAAGGTATTTAATTAGTTTAATTTTAGTGTGTAAGATAATACGAATGACAGAGATATTACTTCTGAAGATAACAAGTATTAACTATCTTAGAATTGCTCTTTCTTTGATTCAGGGTATACAAATTTTTTTCTTTGTTCGTGCATTTGTTGTGTTAAATAAATTTAGTTTATTTCAATTTTAAAGAAACTTATGGTTTATTTATTTTTTGTTGTGTGTGTAGTTTAATTATAATAATAATAATAATTGCTACAACCCATAGCCTGGAAACCAGGCCCCAGAAGCTATAAGCTTGTGCGGGAGGGAGGGGGCGATTATTATTATTAACTAGGCCCTAAGTGCGGCTGCAGCCGACTTACAGATGAAACAGCGCTAATCCCACATTTGTGTCACAGCTAAGGAAAACTGCAGAAAACCTTAACCAGATCTGCCGGCACCGAGAATCAACCTCGGGCCGCTTGGATGAAAGTCCAGCACTCTAGACATTACACTACCAAGGCTGTTTAATTATGTTTCATAGATTTATATTTATTTATTACCTATTAAACGAACTGGCTGTTGACTCTCAGTTGTGGTAAGATTCAAGCTTCACAGCAATTATTTTAACCGGAGCATTTTCTTTTATGGTAAAGGTAGGTAGTTTATATTTTGTATAATATATTTTAACTGTTCTTTTATTGAAGTCAATTTATGTGTTGTTGGTACAGACAATTAAATCAATTTTAATAATTTATCAAGTTTTAATCATTTTCATAATCAACTGACAAGTTTAAAGAATTACTGTCCCCACCTAATAATTGTTATACCAATATGTATATAGAAGATACAGTATATTGGCATAATATACTCTATTAACATAATATACTATACAGCGCTATTGAATTAAATTGCAATATGTAGAATTTTCCTATGTTGCATTTAAAATTAATCGAGTCAAAACAATACGCACACATAGGCAACTAATTATATAACGTACTCTCTTGTACTATTTACATACAGCTCTATTAAATTAAATTGCAATATGTGCAATTTCCATATGTAGCGTTTGAAAATAGTCGAGTCAAAGCACTATTCACACATAGGCAACCAATTATACAATACAAATGTGTTCGATATACGGTAGCTGATGGCGTAGGTTTTAGCGGTTGATATATGATTACTGTTGATTGTGCATATTGCAACATAGCCACCACATTCTACCGCATAATTTCTTATACCAAAATACCGTCAGAGTGCAGATGAATCTTTGATGCGTCCCAATAGAGAAAAAACTTCTGGTCATGTTTTTCCAATTTTTCTCCAACATTTGTGGCAGACACTTAACGATGAGTATCGTACAATACCTTTTGCGTTAACAGCACTATTTAAAAATAAAGAGTTTTTATACCAAAAAATCGTTGTCGATCAGAAATTTTTGATCATAACAGTACTTAATTATGTTATGTTATGAGTCATAATAGTTCTGCGGTTTTATTTTTTCTATAGCAACCGATAATGATTCGGTAAGTTGAGCTTTATGTGGCAGTTAACAAATCGGAAAACAACAATAGATCGGTAGCGCAAAAAGAATATTTATGTCACCTTGAAGACGTAGAGGTTGCCTGTTTAAACTCTGGGAGATCGTGGAATGAATTCAAACTCAACAATAATTTTTTTAAGGGTGTAATATTGTATGCTTCATATCATTTCGTTAATACTTGTGTTATATCATCGCTAAAAGTTTTAAAATATACATATTTCAAGTAGAGAACGCAACAAGGTGGTAAAGTAAGTAGAAGGTAGGAAAGTAGGTGAAGTGCAGGAAAAGTTTGCAGTTTCTATACAGCATTGGTATAACGGAATAGTATAAGAATATGTCCGTGATCTAATTAAAAAGGAAAGACGATTATGAAAGTTAAAAATATTTCTTTATTATCATCAACAAGTCTAATTTTTCCAATAATATAACTTAAGTGTTTACGTCAACGTTTGAAATGTTGTTTACGTAAAAAGATCTATTATATCTATTATATTATTATATCTATTATTGAGTACGTAGGTATTAAGAAAAGTATAAAAATATAGGCTGCGATCAAGATTAAGGTCAATACTTGTGATACCAGAACTGAATCTAGGGCAAGACAACGGACAATTACTTTCGATGCAAAATGAGAATGGTGCAAAAACTATGAAATACGCCTTATAGCATGCATCATAAAGTGGTACAGTTTTATACCAATAAAAGGTGTTTTACCACCGCTTGTCAAAATTTAGAAAACCAATAGCTGCATCTAATGCTGAAGTTGGTGTATTAAAGCTTTCCAATTCAGTTGGTTTTGAATTGTTCTGCTCTGTGCATTTGCCCTTCTTTAAATAAGTTGAAGTATAAGAAATTATTTTTGGTTTACAAGTATGATGTTACATTCAGAGCTTTAATTTTTTCTGAAGTATTTTAAGAACTGTTATCATCTTTTCTTATGTACAAATAGATAAACTTATCTACTTATACAAGGTAAATATTTTCTTGATAGGTGATAATTTTTTAGGACACTTCAAAATGAGTAAATATTTAAATTTACACGAGATCATTATTGTTTCTAGGGACTTTCATTAGAAGTAAACTAAAACAACAGTTACGTATTTACTTTTGCTTCTGTAAAAAGAAATTGGCACATAGCAGTAATGAACAGCTTCGGCGTCAAGTATAGAGCTATAGATATAAGTGGTAGATCTAAATAATTGACAAATTTACATATATAACTATTCAGAATAGTTTACAAATACATTTTATTATTTTATTTTTAATTAGAGCTGATTCAGCGATTTTCGTACAGACCAGAATGGAAAAATGTTAAACTACCAAAACTCCAAATTTAAAAGACGTCGGCATTGATTACACAAAAGATCTCATTTCAGCTTCCCTTATAATGAGTTTATATGATTTTGGTCGATAAAGTTCAAAATTTCTTTGCCTCATGTATTCCAGTTCTAGAGACATTGGAGGCTATTTAAAGTTAATATCCGCACGGTAATTATGGAGATTGGATTTTGGTGGGATTGGTTAATTTTTACATACGTTGTAGCTCGCAATCTCTCGAATAAAATGTCTGCAGGTGCCAAAGTTCTATAATGGAAACTTACTCAGTTATAGCTTGTCAAAAGTTGAATGCTTAAATGAGCGAGGTATTAAATCTTGAAAATCAATATCTCTCGAACTAGTATACATTAGACAAAAAAAGAGTCATAACATGTTACTTTATTTTAGGAACATTACGGTTGATTCATAATTAGCAATGCATTTTTTCGTAGTTACTGAGTTCCAAACTTTCTTTTGTATCACATAACAAGTTAGTCATTTTGTAAAAAATTTCAAACGAATTTGTTATGTACTATTGATGACGTAGAATATGTATAAAAAGAGTATAGTTTTATTCACGACATTCAACTTTCGCGTATTCCACACATTCACTATTAATTAGCAAGAAACAAAAGTAAATAATACGATTAGCTACACGCTCCTCTTGTTTTTATCACATATTTTTTATTATAATAACAAATACAGTCATTCATTTTATAGAGAAGGAAAATCACTTTTAAAATAATATCTGTTTTTATAATTTTCTTGGAATATTCTTCATATTACATCGAAGTTTATTGATTCTAACCTTAATGTAAATATAAGATGTAATCTGTAGAGAGGACGGTGTTGCCAATGCTTGTGTACTACTACATAATGATATGGTAAAATATGTAACTGACTAGCTCGTCGAGTAGTTCAAAAAACCGGGATGGAAAAACCGATGACGGACATATAGTCCAGTATCATATGATATGGCTTAAAGATAAAACGTCGACAAATTCCAGGAGTATCTTGTTTGTACAAATAAGAAATAATTAATTAATATATATTACTAAATTAAAACGAAAAGGGCGTGGTTGATTAGTGAAAGGAGTATGGTGGAGTGAAAGTCTAAGAAGTAAATACCTGTTTTATTTCAAATATTGTCACGTGGGGTTTTCGTGACTAGAGGACGTAGTCAGAGATAAAAAGGAATAAAAACACAAGACATGAAAACAACTATAAACTAACAATAAAACAATAGAATACAAATGGTTACACACATAGGTTATACAGTGTGAGGTACGACGTACATGTCCCCCTAAATCTAACATAATCATGAGGGTGGTCGGAACCACCCTGCTCTAGCACTAGATCTACAACTAAGCACTAGGAAATCCGGTAATCGGCATCCCAGGATGCTAAGTTCTAGATATTCCTAGATTATTACTACTAAGCATATAGAGGGCTTTAGCGCAACCCCCTCATAACTAAGCAGTAGATAAATTAAAAGATACTTACCAGCTTGCTTGGAGATGTAGTGTTGGAGTCATTTTCACTGACTGAATTGTAAACTCAAAGCAAGCTGTTTATATATCGTATCCTCATGAATATCGCGGAAGCCTTACTGTATAATTGAACAAATTTCATATAATAAAATGAATAATAAATACATAACGAGATGAAAATATAAATGCCTACTGTATACATTATTTCTAATGCGATGCAGACTGCATACATTATTTCCAAGGATATGCAAACTGTATAAATTACTTCTAATGAGATGCAAGCGCATGCATGTATGTGAGTCATTGCAGTAACCTTGATAACATTTGTACTAAATGAATACAAGTTGAGAAGTTATAAAGATCTTTCCATTTGAAATAATTTCGTTTGTGACAATATCAGAAGACACTAAATTCACTATTCTAAAGTTGAATACTTTAAAGTTAATACTGCACATAGTGCACAATAACAATGGTTGAAGATCAGCGAATGGCTAACAGTTTCAGATCCACTGAGAAAAAACAAAAGTTAGCGTGAACAAAAATCGGTTTGCTCTAACCAGATTTCCTAGTAAAATTTAGCTCATCTATTTTTCTGGATGTGCAACCAGATCACTGTTGCTAGCGTCTTTGGTTGGGATAACTATGGAATATGGATGTGCTAAGCAGATATGTTGCTGAGTCTACATACAGGTGACGTGAACATCAACCAACGTTAGTTAGCTCAACTTAAATCTGGTTATTGCAATCAGATCATAACAACTAGCTAAACAAGGTTGAAACAACCACGTGCTATTCTTGGACTAGCTATTGAATAAGTTGAACTTAAAAGATATCTGGTTGACACAACAAGGTTGTCTACAACCAGACGATTTTAGTTTGGATCACCAATTCTTTTTTCTCAGTGTCGGTTTGTGAAAGCGAATGAAATGGCCCAATACGCTTCTATCGCATTATAAACTGCTGTAAACTGTGTAGTGATTATTCCAATGGATCATCTCAGTCTCTTGTCGACTTAGTAAGAGTAGACAATTTTGAATGTTTAGGCAAGATGTTACCGATGCGTCTATAGTTTCGCTCAATAAATGAAAGACGGTGAATATTTCCTTTTAAACTTGGATAGCAAAAATAGAAAGCAAGAATGATTTGGATTGAGCCAGGCAGACTGTAATCGAATTCTTGTATTACTCTCTGAAACAGCTGCGATTGTCTGATTTATAAAAAAGTCTAGGGTTAAAAGTACCTCTACACATCGACATTTACTATATTCTACCAATACTATAGCTACACTATTACTACAATTTACCTTCAACTACTTCTTAATATTTATATTCTAAATATTGATATGTTATAAAACGGAATAGGGTCAATCCATTCATCATCTGCAAGAAACTACCCTAAATATGTACATATTTCTAAATACTATAATACATTTAATTATGCTAAGTTAACTAACACCCTGAACAGCGAAGCCTTGATGAAGATCAGTAAAAAAAACAACGTAGCTTAAATATTTCTAAAGCCATTGATGTTACTGGTTAAATATTACTTATAGAATAACCAAAGATTATTTACACAGTTAATTTACAGTTAACTTACATATAGCTGATAATAATTAATCACAAGCTGTTTACCGGCAATGATATCGAACTTTATCAGTTTTTCTAAGTGTTTTTCCTAATTTTAATGCAATACTGTATAAACACAAAATATTATCGACAATGGTAATAATTGAAATGCTTCAAAAGTTAAGTGGGCCTGACGAAAGTTGGAGATTTTAAATTCGTATAAAAAGCAGCTCCATTTTTTCTATACACCAGTTCTGAAAATGGCAAAATACCTTATTGTACTCGCAGTTTTAGTTAGCACAGCTCTGGGTAAGGCAAATGATATATTCTTTTCTTAATTTCAGCAAAACTACAAACTTTTTAATGTTTAATCTTTTTGATATGTCTGTTTTAAATTTAACATATTTTTAACTTCCAGCTGTACCTCTTTCCCAAGGGGTAGACTTTGATGAAAGGATTGTTGGAGGATCCAATGCTCCAAATGGACAGTACCCCTATCAAGTCTCTTTAAGAACTAACAATAGACATTTCTGTGGTGGTTCCATCATTAGCTCCAGATGGATCTTATGTGCAGCTCACTGTACTTATGGGTAAATAAATTATTTTTATTTAATTAAAACCAACAATTATCTTACAAACTTCTAATTAATTTCAGACAATCTGCCTCCCGCATAACCATCGTTGTTGGAACCAATTATCTCAACTCTGGAGGTATTGCTTATGGAGCGCAATCGATCATCAATCATTCCGGATACAATCCACAAAACAACCAGAACGATATTTCTCTCCTCTTAGTTAATGGAAATATTGCATTCAATCAACAAGTACAACCTACTGGACTTACTAGTGCAACCCTACCTGCTGGTTCTTCATGCATCCTCTCCGGCTGGGGCTTGACCAGCTATCCATCTTCAAATCTTCCTAATGCCCTTCAACATATCGGCTTGAGATCCATCAGCGTTGCTCAGTGCCAGAGCGCCTTACCTGGCTATCCTGTATTTAATACACATGTATGCACATATCAAGGATTTGGTCAAGGAGCATGCCAAGGTGATTCTGGTGGCCCACTTGTAAGCGGCGGTGTACAAGTAGGTGTTGTGTCATGGGGCATTCCTTGTGCAAAAGGATCTCCCGACATTTTCACAGCTGTATCAGCTTACCGTGCCTGGATCAGACAAAATACTGGTGTTTAAATATGTGAATCGATTTTTTATTTGTTACGTTTTTATGTTAATAAATCATTCTAAATAGCATAAAATGCTTTTTAAAATTACTTTCTTTCCACTAGTTTATGACTGGTTATTGAATTATTACCGTGTTACCAGCCCCAATAGGAATCTTTATCATGCCAAACATCGCATTGGCTCGAGGCCTACAGTTTTGTTTTTTATTTGAAAAGGCGTTTTAATTTTTCTCCGAAATAAAAAATTACCAACTCGGCCGGGGATCGAACCTGCAACCGTTGGATTATAAAGCAAACATAAAAACCACTAATCCACTGATGCTGGCTTATTGTATTATTATTACACGAGGTATTAAGATTGAATCACGTTCTGTGTTATTTTTACAACTGCAAAAAGGGAAACTGAAACAATTACACAGGCCAACAAATTTTGATTTTTTGAAAGTTGATTTCGATCTGACATCTGATTTTGTATAATTTTGATCTGCTGAATTCAAATCCGAGTGTCATTTTGCCCTATCACGTAAGGTTTTTTTTATCAATGTTGAAAATAAATTAATAAACAATTTGGTCAAAATAAACGCTACTTTTATTGATACAGAGACAAAAACAAATTACAAATAGTAAACTAAATTGAAAAAGTCTTAAACAGTCTTTAATTTCTTTTCTTTCCAGAAGATCTTTCCCTCTTGTATGAAAAACTTCGTTTAGTGGATTTTCTTCTGTATTCCAGGGCCGGATTGTCCCTTTTTATTGACCAACAGTAATCAGCCATCATTGAAACATTCCACCGACCTTGATACGTGCGTTCCATTTCTTTCATGTCTTGGTGGAACCTCTCACCTTGCTCCTCGCTCACATCACCAAGATTTTCGGGGAAGTAATAAAGATGCGAGTGTAAAAAGTGAACTTTTATGCTCATATTACATCCCAATTCCATAAATTTCTGTAGCATGTTTTTCACAATTTCCTTGTAGTTTCCCAAAAAACCTTCAATAACATTAGGAAATCAAATCCATGCATCTTTCTTAGTTTCGGTCATGGTATTAACAAATTCTTGATCTTTCGTTAATCTTCTTATTTGAGGACCGACAAAAATTCCTTCCTTTAATTTTGCATCTGAGATAGCGGGAAACTTTCTACAAAGGTATTTGAAACAGTCTCCATCTTTATTTAAAGCTTTAACGTATTGTTTCATTACTCGTAGTTTAATATGCAGTGGAGGTAACAAGATTTTTTGTGGATCAACAAGACTTTCTTGCAGAACATTTTTTGATCCGGGAGTTAAATTATCTCTTCTTATCCAGTCCTTTTTCTTCCAATGTTGATGTCTACTTCGACTGTCCCCTCACACAAAAATCATAAATGATGTTTTTTAAATTTTTTGTGTTATATCCACGTACATTGCACATACAGAAATAACAGTCATCAAGGTGATTTGTTGGCTCTCGCCAAATCATTGATATTCCAAAGGGTAGGGATTTCCTTGTTCCATTACTCCAATGCCTTAAACCCTCTTCACATATCTTACATACAAAATGTGGTGGCCAATGTTTGTCTTGATCACCAATCTTTACTTTAAAATACTCGTAGTATTGGTGTTTCAACAGTGATGTAATTTTACGTCTAAATTTCTTGACCACAAAACAACCAACACATAGCAAGAAGTATCTGGATTATTTTGACAAAGTTTTGGCATTTTAAACACGAATTTAACTGCAAAAAGCTCACTAAACTCACTAAACAACGACTGCCTAGACCGAACGCAAACAGACTAATGAATGCGCTTGTTAAACAAAGACGTCTATTTATATCTCATTCGCCGACGGTCTGACTGTAAATCAGGGAATCCCAGCAATTAAATTTTACTTTCGGGAATTCCCCTATAATATTCTATTGATGTGTACACAATTTAATCTCAGTGGCGTAGCAATTTTTAGAATGTCATTTAATCTTTATTCGCAAATATTTAAAAAAACATAAATGTGACACCTAGTAAATTTATTAAAAAATTGTGCGTGATGGAAACAAAAAAATGTTGATTCTTTTTAGATTAGCCACCAAAACTTCAAAAAAAATGAACAAATCCAAATCACAAATTTTTTGTTGGCCTGTGTTATAAGAGTGTTAAATAACAAATCTTCTAGTCAAAAATATATACAGGGTACCTACGACGTTTCTGCATGTGTAAGGATCTGGAAAACCTAAGAAGCACATAATGCTGATATGAGGGAAAAGTTTTTAAGAAGTTAATTCAATGGAGCTTCAGTTCAATTCATATAACTTGTCTCTTATTATACTATATATAATTAATAATATAAAAATATAAACTGGAGAGTATAACTATAGCACCACTAAAAAATTTATGATTTTTACTAATTGCCTTTACTTTGGAACCAAGCCGTAGTTTATTGGCTAACGTGAATCTAGCATTATCTTGTTTGAAAAAAACCCATTGATCTATATCATTTTGATTGAAAAAAATCGCCGCTGTACAATCAACATTGTTCAGTTGGTTAACAGTAAGTAGTGCTAATTAGCAGAGTCATGAATTTCCAAGTGGTGTTATAATTATGCTCTTCAGTTTATTATTATCCCTAGCCCACCTTGCGCTGCTTAACTAAGGAGTGCGGTTAGGGTTGCCAACTTTTGAAAGTAGGCAATAAGGACAGTCGGAAATTTCCAGAAAAGTTATGTAGTATATAGGGTGTCCTGAGTTAGAACGCATTAATTTTAAGGGATGATAGAAGACATCAAAAGGAACAAAAAAGTCTGAATAAATTTTTTTCTATGTTAATAGGCTTTCGAGTAATTTAGCCAAAAACCATCGCCATATCTGGCAACCTTGCTTAAGTATAATCGCAGCTGGGTCTTAACCTTGTTTTAGAAAATCAAACAAACAAACTGATGATGACAGTCGTCGTTTAAAAATAATAAACATCCAAAGCAGATTTGTCGGGGACTAGTTCTATATGAAAATTGTAATCCGAACTGTTTTCGTAAACAAAATTTGTACGTTGTAGGACGTTAAAAACACGCTGATTCATAACAAACCAACTTGAAAAATAAAACAATAACTGACCTACATTTTATATTTATTAATTTCCGGAATATTTTCAAAATGTTTTGACGTATGTTTTTTTATTAAAGAATACTATATTATGTAAAAAAATTCGATTAAGGCACCTAATTACCATAAAATTAAAGATTTTTTAATGTAGCCAAAACAAGGTGTCAACAAAATCCCTTAACCTAATTACCTAATTTAAATTAGATAAATCTTCTCTTTAAAAGATATTCTCTTATAAAATCATTAAAAACTGTTATTAAATAAACAGCAAGTTGCGAATTGCGTTATTGACAAATTATTATTTCAAAGTTCAACGAACTACAAACGCAGTATTTTCTCAAGGGTGCGTATTATTTACAATTTTATTATTTTAACATAGCTGTGATCAGGCATTGACCCAAATATTCTTAAATTGCAAAGTTGTATAAGCAAGACGTGCTTTATTTTCAATGTCAAGATGTCCAGATCAGCATTTTGTTGCGGATGTCTACAGATTTGATTACAAACTTTACAGGGTTGTCACGTTTCTAAATTGAGTAAAATAAATTTTTAATTGTAAAAAGAATTCAATTTTACGCCGCAACGGTATACAATACGATAAAATGTCATTAAGGTTTGTTGTTGTGATAGATGAGATGGATCTGCTGACAAAGCCCCATACTTAAAGTACTACTATTAACGCGGCAAAATGATGTTAAAGTTTCCAACTTTCTTATTTTTTTTCTGAAAAAGTGGTACGTTCTAGAACAAAGTTGTACAAGACTTTTTTGTTCCTTTTGGTGTCTTTTATCACCCCTTAAGATTAATGCGTTTTATCTCCGGACACGCAGTATATTCATTTAGAATAATAAAGATTTTACAATGATATTTAAATGAAAACAAAAACGTCAGTGTAATAAATCGGGCAGTGTAGTTAATGGTCGTCCAATCTCATAACGTAAAACTTCAAATTAACAGCAACCTAACCGCATCTACGGCCTGAATTGAGAGGAGAGACGAGAACGCGGGTTATCGGCGCTCCTCCCGTGGAGACAATTTAAATTGTGTTTGTTGTTAAATTTGACTCTTTTACGGAATTATTGTAATCTCTAAAAATATAGAAGTTTCACCGTTGGAAGCGGAAGATCGCGTTCTACAATTTTATAAGCATGATTTCTTTCGATTAAAGGCTTCGTCTCTGAGATATGAGTTGATAAACGCGAAAGTACCCTAAAATGAATTAAATTTTGAAGGATCCGAAATGAAGTTACGGGCATTTAAAGTTTAGAATTCCCATAAGAGGCAATGCTTTGCAAAAGTTGGTTTATTTTTTTTAGAAAAACTGCTACAAACTTTACATCGAAACCTACATGAGAAAATTGTTCTGATAACGGTGCATTACGTACGATAGATAACTCAAAAATTATGAATTGTACCCTTTTGCACAGGTCAGTTTTCGGCCAATTTTTTTGGTAAAACATTTAATTATAAGCTATCGAATACAACTAGTCCCAGCTTTTACTAAAAAACCCCCACAAACATCAAAACTAAGCGAGTTTACGGCGAGCGAACACTCTACTATTAAGTATTTAAGTAAATGTTTCTTATAAATTTAAATAGCCTATTAATAATGAATTTAACAGCAGTTTCAAATATCCTAGATATTTATATTTTTAGGAATAAATTTAAACTCAGAGTATTAAAATTAGAAACGTTAAGGATAACGAATTTACAAAAAAACTATTAATATTATAATAGATTTTAACTACAGCACAAACAAAAATAGAAAATTTCAACGTTTTAAGAAATAAAAATTTCCATTTTATTATAAAATGTCCAACGTTATCTGAAGTAGTTTTTATCCAATTCAGTAAAGTGAGAACTAAATAAAATGAATCAGTGCAGACGTTGAGTGAAGAGTTTTAAAGAGGCGCAACCACCTAACCAAGAACCGTGACCGAAAGTATAGCGGACATCTAGACGGCGCTGTGTGTATTTTTGTACCGAGAAAGTCGACATCCGTATAGGTACCGAGATCTCAGTATCTTGTTTGCAGTTGGAGAGTATGTATCGCAGTTCCCCGCTTCCGTTTCAGTATAAATTGATTTGATTTGAAAAAAAAATCACGTAGAACCAGATCAGACTGATAGGTTTTACAAAGTAAACAATTCTACATACGAAACGATTATTTACGACTTTTTACTACGGTACAGACATTTTCTATTGCTAAAAACTTCAACAATTGATCATTTTTAAAAATCGTGCTTTTTAACTTTAAAATCGTCATATCTTCAAAAGTAACCGAGCTATCGGATTGAATTTTTTTTTAAATTGAAGAACAATTGAAGGACATCGACGTTGTTATTCTTATCTGCACCTTTGAGTGAGGAGTTTTAAAAAGGCGCAATGTGATAGGGAAAGATCGTGCCTGCATCGTCTCCACCCGCACTCCACTTGCCCGGCAAACTTGAGTACTGTATAATGCTACCGCAGCGAGCAATAATTGTACTATTCATTTATAACGACTAGATGGGATGGTCAACATCAAGCAAATCTTTAAATGTCAACTATAATATTCCCAATGGAGCAAAAATGTGCGTTTTGTTTTAACGTAGAACCAGGTCAGACTGATGGGTTTTATAAAGTAAACAATTCTACATACGAAACGATTATTTACGACTTTTTACTACGGTACAGACATTTTCTATTGCTAAAAACTTCAACAATTGATCATTTTTAAAAATCGTGCTTTTTAACTTTAAAATCGTCATATCTTCAAAAGTAACCGAGCTATCGGATTGAATTTTTTTTAAATTGAAGAACACACGTGAGCGCATCTAGTCGTATTAATGACGTTACCGAATATTAATTACTGATTTCCTTAAATAGCAGTTAAAGTTAGCACTTCAGCATGAATGTATTCATATTTTGACTATGCTAGAAAAATTCTTATTTGTCTGAATCTGTCTATACTTACAGCGAAGCAATTAAAGACAAGAGAATGCAGAAATTTTTAGAAAAAAGAGATTTGATCTAGGACCTATAGTTTTATAGTTATGAATAGTTTTGTGACGCACTAAACTGACAGCGGGTGATACTTTCGCAAGGCCGGCAAGCGACTACCATTCGATAATTAATAATTTACAGGCAAAAGGTAGTATTTTTTTAATTAAATGCTGTCCTAACACAAATATTTATTGTTTTATTAAGTCTTAAAACTGCCAATTGATAAAATAGCAAATACTAATAAATAAACAGGCTTAAATGTTTATACTATACAGTAAAACTTCGCTTTGGGTTTGGATTTTCATGTGTGAGCAACAGAGAAATAGCGAGAGATAATAATAGAAATTTTTGATAGTTAAAATATTCTAGAACTAATTAATGCTTGTCCTGTGCTGACAAAGCTCGGCAAGTATACGATGATACATGTCCCAAGTAGCACAAATTGCTTTTGTTTTTATAATGCTATATTGAATTTTTGCATTTTTGGATAAAGGTTTTTTATTACAATACCTTACAATGCATTACCTAATTATACATTATGAGTTACGTTTTTGTTTCGCCGAATTGTTAAATTATTCATTTTTGAAACGAGTGCATTGGAAACAAAATTGTCAATAATAGTAGATTATTGATCGAGTGATAATGTAGGCAATAACTCACGCGAATGAAGTTTGCAGCTCCAGCCGCAGACTAGTGCAGTAATCATCCAAGTGAGTTATTGCAATTACAGCGAGTTGAATACTATACTTTATCTACGACTACAACAATTTTCAAAAAAAACTACAACGCAAAGTTTCAAAAAGAAGCGAATGACAATGAGTATTTAAATACCGTTAAACATTTAATGCTATTTAACACACCTTAATACTAGGTATTTCTTGGGCATCACTTTTATTAATAAAATTAATTGCAAAAGGCGAGCAATTTGTGATCTTTATGGAAGGTGTAGAATTATGTATAATTTATTTATCAGGTAGCAGATTAAGTGTTGTTACTGTGACGGCTTCTCTTACTTTCTCTTCTGGCGATGTGCACATTTCTGATTTACTCTCCGAACTAACTTAAGTATTTTACTCACTTTAAATATTATTTCTGGCTGTTCAAGAATTGCGCCGTGAAATTAACAATAATTTTTAAACATTAGTCATAGAATATTGGCTAATTGGATACCATTCCTTCGGTGGTTACTATGGCAACCATCAAGGTAGTTGAATAATGAATATATGTATAACCCAATAGAAGTAGACAATAGTATATTATGCAATGAGCATTTAATGATAGCTATTAAGACACGAGTATGAGAATTACGTTATGAATACGAGTATCTTAATAGGCATTAAATATGAGTTGCATACATTATCTTTTCTACGACCACTCATAATAATGAAAAACAAGCATTTTCAAATGTTATTAAACTTTTTATTATTAAAAATTATGAATTATACATCCAGCACACATAAACAATAAGGCCTTAAACAAAGCATGGATTAATCAATGGAAAATATCAACATCAATCGAATGATTACAAAAATTCCCGCCAGCTGAACATAGATATTCTGAGTTACCGATAATAACTAAGGGAAAATTATGGAAACTTTATAACAAACAAAACATGGACACGTCACAAATTTTATTTATATATTTTGTTATATTTTGAATGGTACAGTTATTAAGATGCAACTGCGGCGCTTTTGTCAAAATTGTAACAGCGTTGGTGGATGGCATTGTTGATGTTAATGTTTATTGAATTATTGGTTTGGCTGTACTCAATTTTTTGGATATTTAATTAGGTAAACACTACCTCTGAACTATCAAAATTGATAAATTTCATGTGTCAGATGGTCATGGCAATATTTGATATTGACCAAATATTATCATGATGTTGAATTATTTGGTCATAAACTTGTATCTTTATCAAAAATCTGCATATTAATATATCTCATTATAGTGGAGTAACCTTACGTTTTTATCTCGGAACCGGTTAAGACTACTCGGATTTTCATGATTCTTTTTGAAATCTTGTAAATAAAACATACTAAAACCTTTATAAATTAGAAACTGACGCTCACATCGGGAAATGCGGCAAAACTCGCATAACCTAAAAAGTTTCCAAGTGATCCAGTAGTGGTTGCTCGACCATCTCAGACCAGGATAATCTTTTGTGTGTTATCACACCTATGTATTGGCAGCTGGAACCCACAATTAATTTATTTTTATTCCTTTTAGTTTAAATACGGCAGTCATATTTGTTTCGTGGTGCACGACGTTTCTTGCAGTTTTCTGTGTAAACGAAAATCTCAATATCTCAAGAACAGTTGGTCGTAGAGACGTGTGGTAGCAAACTTTGTATTGCTCACACTTCGAACTGCATTTGTTGTTCTAAACAAAAGTTTTGTAAGATTCTTCTTTATGGGGGCAATTTAAGCCCAAAGTTTAACACCAATTTTTGCAAAATTTCCGCTTTTTAGAGTGCCACATTTCCAGGAAAAGATGAGGTTTTGGGGTTCATCTTTTCTAGGAAGGTGCACAATTAGGAATAGTTTATTTTTGAAATATTTGAAACCTGAAACTTCACTATTCTGGCATTTATGGGCTTTTGAAATTCTTGATTTCTTTATTTTTAGCAAGTTTGGACCTCAATATCTCTGATGGGCATGAATAGATTTTTTTAATATTTCGTTCAAATAAAGCAATATATGATGGCAAACTGTCGTAAAAATTTTAACTTAGATATTAGCGTAAGCATAGAGGTATGCTCATGTTAGCTGTCATACAATTTACACAGATTGAGAGGAAAATTATCCAGGGAAGAACGAGTTATTAAGGTCCAAAGTTATCCAAAAATGAAGAAAAAGCTTATCGTTTTTACCTCAGAACCGGTTAAAACTACTCAGATTTGATTGATTTTTTTTAAATGCCGTACATATAAAATATTAAAACCTTTATAGGTTAAGAGTTGACGATCATAATTAACCTCTAATGGAGATATTAAAAATATTAAAAATACATAGTTTATCACTGGAATGTATTGTGTACCTACTTAGAAAAAATGAACCCTAAATCTCACTTTTTCCTGGAAATGTGGCACTCTAAAAAGCGGAAATGTTGCAAAAAATGGTGTTAAACTTAAATTTTCCTCTCAATCTGTGTAAATTGTATGACAGCTAACATAAGTATAACTTTGTTCTCAAGCTAATATCAAAGTTACAATTTTTACCACATTTTTGCCATCATATGCTGCTTCATATGCACGTAATATAAAAAAATCCATCCATGACCATAAGAGATGTTGAGGTCCAAAGTTGCTCAAAAATGAAGAAAACGAGAATTTCGAAAGCCCATAAATACCAAAATAATGAAGTTTCAGATTTGAAATATTTTGAACATAAACTATTCTTAACTGCGTACTTTTTTTAAAAGAATGAGCGCTGATACTTCGCCATTGTCTGGTAATATGACACTCTAAAAAGCCGAAAATCTGAAAAAAAAGCGTTAAACTTCGGACTTAATTTGCGCTCATAAGGAGGCATTCTACGAAATTTATGTTTAGAACAGCAAATGTAGTTCGAAATGTGTAGTGAAGAATGCAATAGTTTTTACCGCGACTTTCTACGACCAACTGTTCTTGAGATATCAAGATTTTCGTTTACATAGAAAACTGCAAGAAACGTCGTGCACCACGAAACAAATATGGCTGCCGTATTTAAACCAAAAGGAATAAAAATAAATTAATGGTGGCTTCGAACTACCAATACATAGATGTGATAACACACCAAGAATTATCCTGTTCTGAGATGGTCGAGCAACCGGTGCGGAACCACTTGGTTATGGTTCTAGGTTATTCGAGTTTCACCACATTTCCCGTTCTGAGCGTCAATTTCTAATTGGTAAAGGTTTTAGTATTTTATATTTACAAGACTTTAAAAAAATATTCAAATCGAAGTAGTTTGGACCGGTTGCGAGATAACGCTCTTTTTTTGCTTAGCGTTACTCCACTAAATGTGTACATCGCCGAAGAGAAAGTGAGAGAAGCCGTCACAGTAACAACACTTAATCTGCTACATGATAAATAAATTATACATAATTCTACACCTTCCATAAAGATCACAAATGGCTCGCCTTTTGCAATTAATTTTATTAATAAAAGTGATGCCCAAGAAATACCTAGTATTAAGGTGTGTTAAATAGCATTAAATGTTTAACGGTATTTAAATACTCATTGTCATTCGCTTCTTTTTGAAACTTTGCGTTGTAGTTTTTTTTGAAAATTGTTATAGTCGTAGATAAAGTATAGTATTCAACTCGCTGTAATTGCAATAACTCACTTGGATGATTACTGCACTAGTCTGCGGCTGGAGCTGGAAACTTCATTCGCGTGAGTTATTGCCTACATTATCACTCGATCAATAATCTACTATTATTGACAATTTTGTTTCCAATGCACTCGTTTCAAAAATGAATAATTTAACAATTCGGCGAAACAAAAACGTAACTCATAATGTATAATTAGGTAATGCATTGTAAGGTATTGTAATAAAAAACCTTTATCCAAAAATGCAAAAATTCAATATAGCATTATAAAAACAAAAGCAATTTGTGCTACTTGGGACATGTATCATCGTATACTTGCCGAGCTTTGTCAGCACATGACAAGCATTAATTAGTTCTAGAATATTTTAACTATCAAAAATTTCTATTATTATCTCTCGCTATTTCTCTGTTGCTCACACATGAAAATCCAAACCCAAAGCGAAGTTTTACTGTATAGTATAAACATTTAAGCCTGTTTATTTATTAGTATTTGCTATTTTATCAATTGGCAGTTTTAAGACTTAATAAAACAATAAATATTTGTGTTAGGACAGCATTTAATTAAAAAAATACTACCTTTTGCCTGTAAATTATTAATTATCGAATGGTAGTCGCTTGCCGGCCTTGCGAAAGTATCACCCGCTGTCAGTTTAGTGCGTCACAAAACTATTCATAACTATAAAACTATAGGTCCTAGATCAAATCTCTTTTTTCTAAAAATTTCTGCATTCTCTTGTCTTTAATTGCTTCGCTGTAAGTATAGACAGATTCAGACAAATAAGAATTTTTCTAGCATAGTCAAAATATGAATACATTCATGCTGAAGTGCTAACTTTAACTGCTATTTAAGGAAATCAGTAATTAATATTCGGTAACGTCATTAATACGACTAGATGCGCTCACGTGTGTTCTTCAATTTAAAAAAAATTCAATCCGATAGCTCGGTTACTTTTGAAGATATGACGATTTTAAAGTTAAAAAGCACGATTTTTAAAAATGATCAATTGTTGAAGTTTTTAGCAATAGAAAATGTCTGTACCGTAGTAAAAAGTCGTAAATAATCGTTTCGTATGTAGAATTGTTTACTTTATAAAACCCATCAGTCTGACCTGGTTCTACGTTAAAACAAAACGCACATTTTTGCTCCATTGGGAATATTATAGTTGACATTTAAAGATTTGCTTGATGTTGACCATCCCATCTAGTCGTTATAAATGAATAGTACAATTATTGCTCGCTGCGGTAGCATTATACAGTACTCAAGTTTGCCGGGCAAGTGGAGTGCGGGTGGAGACGATGCAGGCACGATCTTTCCCTATCACATTGCGCCTTTTTAAAACTCCTCACTCAAAGGTGCAGATAAGAATAACAACGTCGATGTCCTTCAGTAATATATTATTTTTTGAATAGCAACGCAAAACGACAGCTTTTAACCATTAAATTCTTGGAATTGAAACTTTAAAAGATATTTAATTTGTAAATGCTCCGAATGAGTGTTTTTATTTTGATTTACTTTGGATTATATCATATATAACCCCGATTTTTAGTGTTTGATCTGTTGTTTTTAATATAATAAATAGGTATAACTGAAATGTGAAACCTAAGACCTTGGATGGTCGTGATTACTTTTGCTTTCTTTGCGAAAATGATGCGGGCACACCATTTTAATATTATTAAAAACACTTTTTTTTCACACTTATAATTTCCCTTTCGAAATGTTTGAATTTAGTTTTATTATATAGTATTAATGATATTTCATCACAGCTTATCAGTTGTTAGCTTTATATTGGCAAGGGAATTTCTATTAGCTTAATAAGAATAGCAAATAAACCATATTTTAGTCATTATGGACGCCACATTAGTTTCACCCTTTAGAATTTTAAAACATTGACAGCAAATCTAAAATGTTGTTTATTCCAAATTCCAAAATATACTTCAATAACTTAATCTATCAACAGAAATTGCTTAATTAATTTTTCTACATATCTTGTGTTGTCAAATGACAGATTGAGTGGACCTTATTGCTTTATTTATTTACATAAAAAACAAGGGGTGCAAAATTGACGTCGATTTATAAAAATCGACATTCTACGTATTTATCTTAAAGTTTGTTCAAATTAACGTAATATAATAAATGCCATAAAATTATATTTTAATTGTATATTTTGATTTATTATTATCTAATAGCCATCAGTGATTGATTAAATACTGAATGATAATATAATAATGCGTAATGTTTGTTTAATTTATAAATAAATAAAGCTTTTAATTACGTGTAAATATCCCACACATATTTTGGGTACGTAAGAATGTCCTTAACTTCTTATCTATCTTATTAATTCTTACAATTTTATTAAAATTATCGCCCATTTGTAGTAGCAAGTAAAACCGTTTTTTACCGAAATTTACATGACGCATAAATGCAATGTATTAAAAGTGTTTATTAAATACCTTTAACAAAATATAATATGAAAGAATTTTTGTCACCTTAAATGACGCAATCTTTACTCAGAAATACAATGCATAAAGTGAAGTTCCGTTGAAATGACGTCACTGTCTAGCCACAAAGCCATCAGTGTTACCAGCAAAATTACTGTTAAGTGTGGGGACGCAGGGTAATATCAAATAGTTTAGTCACCAAATTCTTAAGTATATGTAACATCCAGTAACGAGAACGTATGTAAAGTTCACTTCTGAAAATAAAGCGACAGAGTCGTGAAAAATAATATTGTAAAAATTTAAACAGTCTAGTCTTAAATAGACAAGTCAAGTTGGTTGGTGTGTTAGTATACGGCGAAAGTGTAAAAAGTTATAAATTGTAAAAGTGTATATAAGATTATAAAGAACCACCTTTAAATTCAATTACTAGCTAAAGTTATTGCTAGTCAATAAATCTACGTTAAAACCATAAACTGGTGTCTTATTTAATCACAGATAAACGTAACAGATGCTCAACCAAATGTAGTTAAATAAGCTTGCTATTTTAATCGCAGTATCTCTCGACAGAGTGCGCTACATATAGAATTCAAACGAAATTTAAAAAAGGAAATAAGATTTGCACGATTGAATATTTTAATTCTATCGTAATAACCACGCGGTGACGTATAGGGAGGAACAAAGTTTGAGACAATTTCTTTAAATATGCAATTTGGAATAGCGTGGAACCTATGTAATAAATAAATTCATTATAAACCTTCTGATTAATTTTTTTGTTAAATATTTTGAAAAATTGATATCAATTAACACCAAAATTAAATTATTATGATTTAATATACGTAGTTATTAAAGTTGATGATAAAGATTGATTTCTTATCAGTTAACACCAAGCTTAATTAAAATGATTTTAAATATATAGTTTTTAAAGTTTTTTTCATTAATTATTGTTATTCTTGGTATATTTATAACTTAACTGCAAAGTATTTATTATGGTTAATAAATCCATTAATATTGTTGCAATTAACATAAAACATAAAATTATTCAAATTTACCATTATCATATTGTGATGATATTTTTCAGCATGTAGGTGATTTTAAAACGGAATAAAAACTATAAAGTTATGCTGACAATTCCACTCATATGTAAAAAACACCATCTGCTAATACAAAAATCGTAGTTTGCTATCGGCCAAATAGGAAGGAAAAGAAATGCAACTGGATAAAAAATCGATAATTTTACGTTACCATGGTAACGCTTGCATTTATTGTGTATTATATGACGTAGCGTCAGTTTGAAACTTTCAACTGTTAAAAGTAGATTTTATAGTTAAAAAGCGAGCATTCTTAAACAGTATGTTGAGGTTAGGAAAATCTGCGAAACAGAAATATGCAGTAAGCGAGATTGAAAATTCTAATCTTGAAAATACAAAAAAATTAATCATCCATTCCAATTTAATCCAACATCAACTACATAATCTACATCAATAATGGAGTCAACGTCTACAGGACAAATTATATACAATTACAATAACTGTGTTTTTAACAATTGTTCTTTCTAAAAACTATTTTTCTGTATTTACTGTTCTTCTGTTCCAGTGTTAAATAAAATTTAATCGAGTTGAATTCAAATATTACTTTATTCATTCATGGAATTGTCTTACCAAACACCATTCGAGCTGAGATTTATAGCCTGATATTTTTTACGTTTGTTTTCTCGTACTTACTTTCATATAGGTAATTTAAATCGATCTGTTTGAAAAAATCACTCGAGCTACGCTCTCGTGATTTTTTCATTACAGCTCTCGTTAAATTGCCAATGAAAGTAAGTACTCGAAAACAAACATTAAAAAATATCCGGCTAAATCTGAGCTCTTATGGTATTACCCCCGACAATTGATGATACAACAAAGTAAAATAAATAAGATACGTTTGAGTTGTGTTTTATTGAAAATATCTAATTTTTGTGAAACCGTACGCGAAGTAAACACAATATAGGCCGCGAAATCCAATTTCCAAGTAACTTACAATTAGTGCCATAGTTCAGGTAAATAAATGATAAGGCTTTGAAAGAAAGAAATTGGGGGAAGCTGAGAATTGATAGATACGCTTAAAATGTGGTACTGAGAAACATATCTTATCTCCTCATGCGTGGGTAATAAGCCGGCTGAGCCAGTTTGGAAAATGGCGGATAAAACTGCTTTTTCGCTAATATTTCAGAAAGTATTAATTTTATGGGCATCAGTGTTCCAAATGAAAATGTAGCTGACAAAATTCCCCACAATTTAATTTTTTATCGAAACTCGTTCGTTCAATAGTTTCTGAGATAGAATTTTCTTCAGCAACTGTCATTTTTTGATATTCCGAAAAAGTACCATTTTTGCGCATTTTTGGTAAATATTTCAGATTTGGCTACTTCTACGTACACAATGGATTTTATAAACGTTAAAAAGAATTAAATTTCCTGCAAAAAAAGTTGGTTATTGAATGTCACGCAACTATTTTCGGATATATGATTTTGTAAAGAAAATTGCTATCACGAATGTTATGAGAATTACATATTTTGACCATTAGTAAATAAAAAACGGTTAGCCCGACATGGCTAATTCCATGCCAAATCACATAATTTAAAAACATGATCGTGCTTCTATATCACAGATTTTGTTCAATTTTTTTCCTTGCATAGATACATACGAAATAACATTAAATAAATTTTTTCAGATTTTTAGGATGAAAATGGCCGAAGTAGAAATTTAAAAAAATTTCGATTATGATGCAAATTCTGCTACTCGAACATCATCTTACCAAAATTGTCATAACTCTTGTTTTATTTCTTGAGTTATCTGGCTCATCCGGGTGTCAGATTCAAGCTAGCTTCTGGATCTTTCAGAGAGCCTGCTACTTTTTTACTCTGCAATTTCGTTGCATGTTTCTTGATATAGTGTGAAAGATCCAAGAACTAGCTTTAATATGACACCTGGATGAGCCAGATAACACAAAAAATAAGAGATATGATGTCTAACAAATTTAATTAGATGATACCAAATATCGGATACCAGAATTTGCAAAAAATCGAAATTTCCAAACACTTTTACTTTGGTACTTTTAAACAAAAAAAATCTGGAAAAATAATTAAATGTTATTTCATATGTATCTATGCGAGGAAAAAATTTGAACAAAATCTGAGACATTGAAGCACATGGCTCTAGAATTGGCATAAAATTAGCCGAATTAAAAAACATATATATTGACAAAGTAGTTTATGCTTAGAATATAAAACTATAGGAAAGAACATAAGCATCTACCACATACGACCAGTATGGGGTCTCAATATGGCGAAGTAGGGGTTTCCGGTTTTGTAATGAGATATTTCCATTGGCGGTTCTCACTGTCTCGAAGTGCGCACATAAACTACATAACCTCAATTTTAAAACCTAATATCTTATATACTAATTCATGAAGACAAAGCTACCGGTCCCTTTTTCTCGGCCCCCAGACTTTGAAAGCTGTGGGTGGTCTCATTTTGAAGCTAAGACCCGCCTGGTGTCACTTCCGCGTTTTCTAGAAATGGAACCTGTCAAGGCAAGTCTTCTGATAGCCCTATTCACACTGTCAATGGACCACTGCTTGTTAGGAAATTCGCGTACAATTCGTTTTCCTTGCCAATTTTTTTCTACAAAACACGCTTCAATAATTGCAAGATCGTTCTTGTTTAAATGAGGGGCCATGTTGCGTATACCTATACACCAAAATGCCCCCAACGGCACTTATTAAACCACTCATTAGACATACACGTTAAAAACTTACTTGGTGGCATTCATTTATTTCAGTTGTTGATAGTTATTATTCTTGATTATTGATAGTTGATTATTCTCTTAGTACGCTAAAAAGAGATTTCGCGATCTTGGTGTACAAATACTTAACTATTTTAAAACAAGAATGGAATCATAAGATTTATAAATGTTTGACAACTTTTAACTTATGTCTTGTTTTACTGTTAACTTTTTTAACACGTCTAGATTCACAAAGAGAATCTTTCAATAACTTAACTTTAATTAATAACTTAAGTAAATACTTATGTACGATGTTCAATACATTGATTTACAAACCAGCTTGGAAAATGAAGATCGGTTTTCGACTTTATATGATTAAAGAGTAAAATTGACAATTGTTTTTTATGTTTAATTGTTTCATATATCTCAACATAGCAGCTTAGTTGGAATTCGACAATTGAAGTGAACAATTCTGATGGAAGACACAAGTGGTCAATAGTGTAATCCCTGTTGAGTATTAATAAGTCTGATTCTTGTTGTTCGTCTTTATCTCTTATATTAGTCAAAATGCAATTTTCACATGGAAAGCATCAGGATTATTTGGAAAAAAAGCTGAAGATTTGCTGTAAGTTTTAACAGGATCTGCCCGGCTACAACTTGGCTGATGTAGGGATAAATTAGATGCCTCAGCTATTTTATTTTCTGCAGTTGGTATTGCATTTGAGATGAGCCTTTTTTTCGTTTTCGGTTATAACAAATTGGGAAACATCAAAATGTTCTCCGCATATAACTCTATAGCGAAGTTTTTCGTAGGGCAATCCAACTAATTCAATCTTTCCGCAAAACTGAACTTATATAACTTTTGTATTTTCGAAATCTATGTTATGAGATGTACCACTTACACCACCGTGTAACCACGCGAAGCAGAAGGAAGTTAGAAGTGACCTGAAGATGGCAAGTGTGATCTTGCCGAAACGTCGTCAACCATTGTCTGGTTCCTCTAGGAGCCGAATAGTGAATACGCGGAGTGAAACCCGGAAAAGTGGTAAAGTATCATATAATATCCGCGGAAACTTAAAATGTAACATATATTTATATATATATATATATATATATATATATATATATATATATATATATATATATATATATATCTATATATATATATATATATATATTTACGGCCAGTGTATAAAGTGAGGTCCGTATGAACAAAGTTCACGTTTCAAGTGAGGTCCACAAACAAAGTGAGGACAAATATACGGACCTCACTTTGAAATTCGATAATATTTCGTGTAGAGCTTTTCGAAGGTATAAGTTGGCGATACTGAAAAAATGGGCTGGACCTCAGATGTTGCCAAAACGGCTAGAATTATACAGATTAGTTCAAGGAGTTGACGCCTGGAGTCGCTGCGCCAGATGTATATTTTTCAGACGTATAATTTCTTGTGTGAAGCTTGTATGAATGATGCGCAAAGTGAGATCCGAACAAGTGGCAACGATGGAAATGAAAGTTATACAATATTGATTTTAATTCTATTACAGAAGAGAACGGAAATACCCTAAATAGCCGATTTTATTTCTTACGAGCGGAAATCGGTTTAGAAAAGTTGTATTATTGTGCTGTTACAAAATTTCGATAGGGAAATTTTTAGATTTAATTTCATCGACGTCTGATTATTTGTAATTAATCAATAAAACTAAAATACATTGTAAAAGAGATTAATAAATCTTCGAGGACTTGCAGCCTTTTTATTTTTTTGTATTAATTAAGAATAAAATAATATTTTTTCGAATGACATTTCGCCTAATCAAGATTAGGCTTTTTCTAGTCTTTAATAGTATATTAAGGGCTTAATTGAGTGTCTTACAGCCCGTGCAGTCAGTTAGCGCCTGAAGCGAAAACCGAAGGCGCTAAGACGATAAAGGGCTCTAAAACACTAATTAAGCCCGAAATGCGTACTTTAAATGTGCGGTCTAAGATTAAATTAAGTTTAATTTAAAATAAAAATAATTTAAAAAGTCCTAAACTTCAAGTAGGTAGGTGCTATGGTCTATAATTATTCTTATTACTATGGAGACGTCGTAAACAAGAGTAGTAAAAGGGGGTGCTCTAATTTAGCGATTTACGCTCTAGAAACAGTCCGCAAAATAGGTCATAATCATGTCATAATCACCCGAGCGGACATAATGTATATTATATATTCAGGGACTAAAATGCATTTTTTAAATTATTAATTAACACTTAAAAAACACTTTTAGTCCAGTGGTATATACGCTATTTTTTGCACGTCTAAAGGACTTAATCGCAAAAATTCAAAATTTCGTTACATGTCATTCGGACAATTGCCAAAATCACATAGTTTCAGGATAATAAATCCTAACATGTACCGCGATTACTTTTTTTTGTTGTTTACTTGTTGTTGTTGTCAAGGAAACACTTTACTCCCTCAGGGAATTCCACCCCAAGTAGGGATTTTTAACGTGCCAAACATCGCATTGACACGGGACCTACAGTTTTACTTCCTATCCGAGAAGAAAGCATGTTTTTAATTTTTCTCCGCTATTAAACATTACCAGCTCAGCCGGGGATCGAATCTGCGGGGCCTGGCCACAACGGCCAATCGCTATTTTGGCCGTTGTGGTCATAACCACAACGGTCTCCGTGACCATAACGGCCAACAGCCACAACGGCCAATTTGACCATATCGCCCAACTCGAAACTTGACCATAACGGCCGCCATGACCACAACGGCCAACTAGAAACTCCACCCCATCCGCCGTTTTGACCACAACGTCCACCGACGCTTATGTATTGGCGTCGCTGGTGACGATGACCACAACGGCCAAAATGACCACAACGGCCAACTAGAGTGAGTGACCACAACGGCCAAAATGACCACAACGGCCAACTATGGAGCGTGACCACAACAGCCAAAATGACCATAACGGCCAACTGTGGCGAGTGACCACAACGGCCAAAATGACCACAACGGCCAACTAGGGTGAGTGACCACAACGGCCAAAATGACCACAACGGCCAACTATGGAGTGTGACCACAACAGCCAAAATGACCATAACGGCCAACTATGGCGAGCGACCACAACGGCCAACTTTTTTCATACTGTTATTTTGGTTTTGTTAAAGCTCATTTCTCTCTTTTAACTTAGCCTGTATTTCAATAAGGTACGTCCAGAATTTAACAGCGAGGTCTGATGTCAAAGTAGCGCCGATTTAACGTGACTTACCTATTAGCCCAGTAACCTAGTACATTTTACCTTGCATGAAATGGGGTAGTAGATTTCTTTTTTTATATTGTATGTGATAGTACCGAGATGCCAAATCCAATTTTTCGACTTCCGCGACCTTCCGGATCACCGCCAAAAAGAGGTAAAACCGCCGAAATTTTGCACTTTTTTTAGATTTGGCCAATTTTGACCATGAAGGAACACTTTTCCGAAAAAGACAGTTCTATTCATTTTGAAAGCACATTAAATTTTCTACAATTTAAGACTAAAATGGTTCCTTAAGGTCTAATAGTTTCCGAAATATCGCTCCTCAGAATTGGTTGAAATTTACACCCATGCTATTTTTCAAGTATTAACCTATAGAATTGAGTTCAAAGGTTCAAAATAAGAATAGAATAAAATTGAATAGAATAGAAAATCTTTAGTCTTATTCAAACAAAATCATTTTTTACAATGGAATCTTAAAAATAATCCCTCAAAATGAATATAATTATCTTTTTTGGAAAAGTGTTCCTTCATAGTCAAAATTGGCCAAATCTAAAAAAAAGCATATTTTCGGGGGTCTTACCGCTTTTTCGATGAACTCTGAGGAGCTATATCTCGGAAACTATTAGCCCTATAGTAATCATTTTGGTCTTAGATTGTAACAAACTTAATGTACTTTTGAAATGAATAGAATTGTCTTCTTTGAAAAAGTGCTCCTTCATGGTCAAAATTGGCCAAACCTAAAAAAAGTGCAAAATTTCGGCGGTTTTACCTCTTTTTGGCGGTGATCCGGAAGGTCGCGGAGGTCGAAAAATTGGATTTGGCATCTTGGTACTATCACATACAATATAAAAAAAGTCTACTACCCCATTTCATGCAACTGATACCTCATACCCCATTTCAGGTTACTGAACGATATATTGAAAAATGCTTTCTCTATATACAACTGCTGCCCTATGCAGTTGACGACATTTTTCTTTCTTAGTTTCTCGGCAAGTATCCCAGGCAGATTAAATTCTGAAAATTTGATACAGGTACACTATAACTATTTACAGAATCATGATACTTTAGTTCACAGGGTAGTTTATCTTTAACGTCAAAAGAAGTTTTTTTCTATTACTTGTTTACCTACAGCAATCTTTTCATTTTGGGGACGTTTAAAAAAGTACGAAATAGAACTATAAAACAACACGTTTGACGTTTTATTTATATATTTCCATTGCATTGAATTTGAAGATTTCGCAAGATAACTGTAATCTATAAAGGGATATTAAGGACGGGATACTTCTCTGTCCAATGGATGGTGGCCCAAATAGCAATGGTCCCAAAACCGGAGAAACCGCCATCAGATGTGGCCTCATACAGACCTATTAGTCGTTACCCGTCAATGGTTTGTAAAAAATTGTTCGCCATGCGAATGTCGCCGCTAATTGACGAAAATCAGCGAAAGCCCAACTAACAGTTTGGATTTCGTCGACAATACGCTACAATCGAACAAGTACACATACTTGCATCAAAAATCAGGTTTGACCTGGAGACCAAAACATTCTGTTCAGCGGTATTCATAAACACAAGCCAAGCATTTGACAGGGCGTGGTATGTACGAGGGTAGATCAGTATTTACGGTCCCTGACATAGTAGGCTTTGCATGATATCGTCACTCATTTTTCTATGAGAACTGTCATTAGTAATTATTTGTTGTGTCAAGTTTTGCGTAGGTGCGTGTTGTTCTTTGAAAGTTATTAATAATTAAGCTGGTCGATAACAGACAATTTTTAAAAATGGAAAAAAGTGAAGTCAGAGCGCTGATAAAGTATTTGCAAAAAAAAGGATTAACACCTACTGAAATTCACAAGGATATGACAGACGTTTTAGGGGACTCTGCCCCTTCTTACCAAGTGGTGAAAAATATGTCTCGTGAGTTTAGATTAGGCAGAACAACTTGCGAACATGCGAAAGGTGCGGGACGTCCAGTCTGTGTCACCGTTGACAAAAACATCAATTTTATCCATGATATGGTAATGGCAGATAGAAGACTGACTATTCGCCATATCGCGGAAATAACGAACATCTCTTATGGGTCAGTTGAAAATATTTTAAGAAATGTTCTTGATCTCAGAAAAATTTCGGCGCGTTGGGTTCCAAAGATGCTGACCGTCGATCAGAAACGCTCTAGAGTGCTGCATTCGGAAGCCAATTTGGAGTACCTGAAGGCCAATCGGAAGCAATTTCTCACTCGCTTTGTGACTGTGGATGAAACATGGGTGCACCATTTTGATCCTGAGACGAAAAGACAAAGTATGGAGTGGCATCACAGAGGTTCTCCACCTCCACGCAAATTTCGAGTTCAACGGGCGGCTGGAAAGATTATGGCCACAGTGTTCTGGGATGCAGAAGGAATTTTGATGATCGATTATTTGCAGCGTGGACACACAATAACGGGTTCTTATTATGCAGGGTTAATTCCAAAATTGCGCGAAAGCATCGACCGAAAAAGACCAGGAAAGTTGGCACACTAAATTTTGTTCCATCAGGACAACGCTCCAGTCCACAAGAGCTGCATTGTCATGGCTGCCATACAGAACGCTGGCTTTGAAATCCTAGAACACCCTCCATATTCACCAGACCTGGCACCCAGTGATTACCATCTATTTCCAAAATTAAAGGAAAACCTGCGTGGAAAAAAATATGGAGACGATAATGAAGTTATGACCGCAGTAAATGGCTGGTTTGAGGAGCAACCGGAAAACTTCTTCCTAAAAGGCATTGAAGCATTGGAACATCGGTGGACCAAGTGCATTGAAGTCCAGGGAGATTATGTTGAGAAATAAATAAATAATGTTTTAAAAATTCTTTCTCTTTCTATATCAGGTACCGTAAATATTGATCTTCCCTCGTATGTAGATCTACTCTACAACCTCAAGTGACATTTACCGTATACCTTCTTTCAAATCCTCACGTCATACCTCACTAAAAGATACTTTTTCGTGAAATATTCAGACTCCACTTCAGCCCTTCTATCCACAACATCTGGTGTCGCGCGACTGGTCCGACATTATACCTAATCTTCAACTAGAAACACGACAATAGCAACCTTCTTGGACTACATGGCAATACTGGCTTCCCATACTAATGCAGATGTAGTTTTCAGAAACTTACAAACCACCTAAGCCTTTTTGAAAGATGATGGAACACGACGCATTAAAGCAAATATACAAAAACCAACACAGGCCACTTATACTACTAAAAAAACTACTTACCCTCTAGTTCACCTTAACGGAAACTCACTACTCAAGAAGATTAGGTCAAATATTTAGGGTTCTACCTAGACAGACGTCTTACATGGTCAAAACATAATTGATACATACCACGCCCTGTCAAATGCTTGGCTTGTGTCTATGAATACCGCTGAACAGAATGTTTTGGTCTCCAGGTCAAACCTGATTTTTGATGCAAGTACTTGTTCGATTGTAGCGTATTGTCGACGAAATCCAAACTGTTAGTTGGGCTTTCGCTGATTTTCGTCAATTAGCGGTGACATTCGCATGGCGAACAATTTTTTACATACCATTGACGGGTAACGACTAATAGGTCTGTATGAGGGCACATCTGATGGCGGTTTCTCCGGTTTTGGGACCATTGCTATTTGGGCCACCTTCCATTGGCCAGAGAAGTATCCCGTCCTTAATATCCCTTTATAGATTACAGTTATCATGCGAAATCCCTCATATGAAAGTTCCTTTAGGAGTTTTCCAGTTATTACGTCGAAACCTGGGGACTTCTTCGAATTTATTTCAGTTTCGATGACCTTACTTCGCGCTTGAAGGAAGTCCCGTATGAATTTTTCTTCTTCAATGGTAAGAGAGGCGTAAACACGATCTTTATGACGTTCTATAATGCAGCCAGTTGCTTTAGTTGATGTTAGGCAGTGGAAATAGTTCTAGAAATCTTGATTTCTCTGCTCATCTAATAATTTCTTAAACTCTTTGACGGCCCTATTAAACTACGTTTTATCGCCCGGTACGCGAGTAAGTAATCTGTCATTACTTTCTAAGAGCTCGTTTTCTTGTATTTTTTCTCGGATACGTATGGAGCAATACTGTTTTGGATTATTGCGGTTTGTTTCTGGGGTTACGTTCCATGCTGCTCCCTAGATTGATTTTATTAAGTACTGGGCAGATTCGTAGATATCGTGTTTATTTTTTAGAAGATTTACATTTAGTTTAAATTTTAAAACTGATAAAAACAGCTAATTACGTACTTCAAATTCAATGCAATGGAAATCTATAAATAAAACGTCAAACGTGTTGTTTTATAGTTCTATTTCGTACTTTTTTAAACGTCCCCAAAATGAAAAGATTGCTGTAGGTAAACAAGTAATAGAAAAAAAACTTCTTTTGACGTTAAAGATAAACTACCCTGTGAACTAAAGTATCATGATTCTGTAAATAGTTATAGTGTACCTGTATCAAATTTTCAGAATTTAATCTGCCTGGGATACTTGCCGAGAAACTAAGAAAGAAAAATGTCGTCAACTGCATAGGGCTGCAGTTGTAACATATATAGAAAAAGCATTTTTCAATATAGGTAAGTCACGTTAAATCGGCGCTACTTTGACATCAGACCTCGCTGTTAAATTCTGGACGTACCTTATTGAAATACAGGCTAAGTTAAAAGAGAGAAATGAGCTTTAACTAAACCAAAGTAACAGTATGAAAAACAGTTGGCCGTTGTGGTCACTCGCCACAGTGGGCCGTTATGGTCATTTTGGCTGTTGTGGTCACGCTCCATAGTTGGCCGTTGTGGTCATTTTGGCCGTTGTGGTCACTCACCCTAGTTGGCCGTTGTGGTCATTTTGGCCGTTGTGGTCACTCGCCACAGTTGGCCGTTATGGTCATTTTGGCTGTTGTGGTCACGCTCCATAGTTGGCCGTTGTGGTCATTTTGGCCGTTGTGGTCACTCACTCTAGTTGGCCGTTGTGGTCATTTTGGCCGTTGTGGTCATCGCCACCAGCGACGCCAATACATAAGCGTCGGTGGCCGTTGTCAAAATGGCGGATGGGGTGGAGTTTCTAGTTGGCCGTTGTGGTCATGGAGGCCGTTATGGTCAAGTTTCGAGTTGGGCGATATGGTCAAATTGGTCGTTGTGGCTGTTGGCCGTTATGGTCACGGAGACCGTTAGGTTATGACCACACCGAGGCTGGCAAGTTTGTTTGTATTATTGCTTTTAGAAAGAAAAGTTAGACGCAACATACTCTGCAGACTATTTTTCTGCATTTAATACACCCAATAATTAAATAAGTCATTTATTAAATTCATTGAAAAAAAATTTCATTTCAGATTTAATCTTTAAATGGAAATAGTAAACATTATGAACAAATAAATAACGGTAGGTAACCCAAAATAGTATATTAAGTGGAATTCTGTTATAAGTTGTAACCTCAAACTGATCACCGGGTGACGATCAGATGAGGGCTTTCCTACACAACTACTAAATGCTCTCAACTTTCATTGTATTATAAAAGCTCGCAATGAATTTAATTCTTACTTCTCAAGGCAGGCTTATAAAAATTGATAACTATAAGTACCAAATATTACAATCAAAACGTCTCTTTTTAAATTAATATTTAATAAAACTAACAATAAGAATAATTTATTAGAACAGATTTAGAATATCAATTATATTTATTATTCACTATGTGATGATGGATGATGAGGTCGTTCCCAACTTTATAGTAGAGTCAATTTTTGCATTAAGTTCTTATTTTTTACTATCTAAAGATAGAGACTTGAAATCTTTTGTAATGCCTTCAGTACTGGACCAATATAAAATGTTATATGTTTAAAATGGGGGCACGCCCCCTCGGGGGGTTGAAACCCCCATTTTGTACCCCTAATTTAATAACGCAACCAAATTGAGTGAAATTTATGTTGGGAGGGTTCTTGGAGTCGCTGATTATGAATCCAATGAGAAAATTGAAAAATTCAAAGTGGCGGACACCAAAATGGCGGTCCTAAAATAACGGAATTTGAGATTGAGAATGCGATTTACGCCGTTTCTATTGATTTTAGAGAAAAGCTCAAAGAGTCAAAAAGTGTTTAATATGTGATTTTGCAAAGTAATACACCATTTTGGTTACCTTATTATGTAATCCTTTCTCTCTGCCCTAGTAGTAGAGTAAATTTTTGCATTACGTTCTTAGTTTTTACTATCTAAAGATAGCGACTTGAAATCTTTTGTAATGCCTTCAGTACTGGACCAATATAAAATGTAATCTGTTTAAAATGGGGGCACGCCCCCTCGGGGGGTTGAAACCCCCATTTTACACTCCCAATTTAATAACTCGGGAAGTTTTACATCAACTTGAGCGAAATTCATGTTGGAGGGTTTTTGGGGTTGCTGATTATGAATTCAATGAGAAAATTAAGAAATACAAAATTTTATATATATTTATACATATATATTTTTAAATATAGTTTATTTAGTAGGTACATATTTATTATTTTATTATTATGTTGTGAACAATTTATAAATATGACTGATGACATAATGCAACACTATCATTAAAAACATTAAAAAGTATTTTATATTGGTACAATGCGAGGGTTGCGCTGAAAATTGTTATTAGCAAAAAGACCGTTGCATTTTTTAACAAACAATCTTTATTGTTTTTCAAAATAATCTCCATTCAGACTAATACACTTGTGCATTATTTGAAACCACTTTTTAAAACATTCGGAAGATTCATTTTCTGAAAGGTCCTCAAAAATTCTTTGAAATTCTGTAACTGCTGCATCTGCGTTGGAAAATCTTTTACTTCGCATCATTTCTTTAACAGTTGGAAACAAAAAAAAGTCGCACGGCGCTAGATCTGGGCTATACGGCGGATGAGTTACCAATTGAACTTCCGTATCTTTCAAAAAATCCAATGTTCTGGCAGCAGTGTGGGAGGATGCGTTGTCATGATGGACTAAGATGTTACGCAAACCGGTCCTTTGTCGACCTGCCTGTAATTTTGCAAACATCTGTGGTAAAGCCACTTCGCAGTACCATTCAGAATTAACAGTTCTGCGATCTTTAAGTGGAATAACAGCAACAGGACCACATCGGCGGAAAAAACAGCAATCATTTTCTTCTTGAAGCTTCTGCCACGAATTACTTTTGTGGGCAAGTCTTCATCTTCGAATACCCAAACACTAGACTGCTGTTTAGTTTCAGGGTCGTAACGGTATACCCAAGATTCGTCACTAGTTACAATGTATGCCACTTGCCTGGAAGCTCCTCCGTCAAATTTTTGCAACATAAATTTACACCAGTCTATTCGAGCCTGTTTTTGACTTTCTGAGAGCAAATGCGATATCCAACGGCTTGCTGGCTTTCTTACTTCAAGATGTTTATGCCAAATGGTATTCACCGCCGAGGATTCAATCTTCACTTCCTACTGAATCTCCCTATAAGTAATATTTCGATTGGAATGAATCAAGCTTGCCACACGATCAACATTTTCTGAACAGGCAGCTTCTGCAGGTCTTGCTTCGTCTTCTAGCAGTTCTCGCCCTCGTCGAAATTCGCGGAACCAATGACTAACAGCGGATAATGGAGGGGCAGCAACGCCAAAATCTGCTATCAAATTTTCATGGCTTTGCTGGTATCCTAACTGTCTTTTATAGTCGTAGAAAATCATAGCTCTAAAGGCAGTTCGCGGAATGCTCATCTTAACTGAATTAAAAAAGCACAACTACTTACCTTACAAAATTAACTACGTTTCACAAGAAATCGAAACGTTTGACAATTGTGGGTAACGAATGCCAACTAATGCGACATTCAATTGTTGCAATTGTTTCTAGCCAATTGAGCTTCCATGGCCTGCTACTAACTATTAACAGAGCATCCCTCGTATCAACATCCGTATGTCAGATGCGTTTGTTAATTCTTTGCTGGAACTTTTCGATCCTAAATTTATGATATTTGTGACTGTAGAAATTCCTTGATAGAAGCTCTTTCAGATCAGCAAGTGTATGTATATGTTGTATTATTAGCAACTACATGTTTCACTTGTGCCTATACCAATTCTATTGTAGTTAAATAAAATATCCTCGGTTGAAATGACCTTACCATAAAGCCAATCGATACTACCACTTTGTCAAACTTTATGTTGGCGATTTCTCAGATAGATAGATTAAGGTACGAGTTGCATACAAAGCTTTATGTTGGACTGCTATAATTAGTCTAATCAATTTAGAAAAAATAGCAGAAAGTTGAGGTAAGTCCATGGATTTTTGCATACGGTTTCCTTGTGGGTTATTAAACAACTCCTTAAAAGTCAACACCTGTAGGTGGTGAACTCGAAGAAATAATGAGGATAAACCACGCCCCCTACCGGTTTTGTCGTTTTTCTCGGAAACCATTAGGGTTATCGAGATAAAGGAGGTTAGGTAAGATAAAGCTTATTTAAATCCCTACCAAAAGTGTTCGAATTTTTTTTCGTACTTCGCCTTCTTTCTGTGTTATCGAAGAAAGGAGATATGTCATACACGGATCAGCAATTTGCACCAGTAAATTTGCTCAAGGAACTTTCTGGCGTAACTTTTTATGGTCCCCTATTGCCATGAAGTAGCTAAGAAAAATTCGTTGAGAACCGGACGCGATCGTGGTACAGTCATCCTTTATCTTAGCATCTCTTCGGCAAAATCCATTAGGCGATATTATCGATATTCTTGATAGCAGTCGGCTGAAAAATTCGTATTGGCAAGTTAATTTTAGAAGAGTACCTGCACTACTGAATTTTTGAATCTAACCCAATATGCACAAGGTGTTTCGCCTTTTTTGATATCCTAATTTCCTTTATTTATAAGTTCTTGGTACTAATCATTACGCCTTAAAAGGAGAATTAACGGTACGTTTCAAGCAGTCTTTATGGAATGCTTCGTGTTTAGCTCTGATCAATCTTTTGCGAGAGTAACTAACGGATACACCAGACTTTAACTAGTTCATGAATATGACCTTAGACCAGCATTTCTGCCCAGGACAACTTAGTTTTAGCCCATGCTACTCGTCGTTTTGCAGATACTTGTCAGCGTTAACTATGCTGTTTATGAACTAAAATCTTCTTAATCCTCTAGATAACATACAGCCTCAAATCATTATGTCTTGAGGAAACTTAACATTAAGCAGTTTTGTTCTAGTTTTACTCTCGCAAAAGAGTAATCAGAGCTAAACAAGAAGCATTCCATAAATACTGCTTGAAACCTAATGTTAAGTTTCCTCAAGGCGTAATGATTTATAGCTATATGTCAGCTGGAGGATTAGTAAGATTTGAGTTCATAGACGGCACAGTTAATGCTGAAAAGTTATTCACAATAATTATTGGTTGGTTAAATTTAAATGGCAGATTCACATACGGTTCATTACAAGCATTTAAAAAAATAACTAGAATTAAATATTAAAAATACCAAGAGCGATATTAATCCCCCTTCTTATATCTTTTTACACGGAAATATAGATTTTATATGCATTCTTTTTGGCCTAATAAATACCCTAAATATAGAATAACCACTTTTCTTTGCTACAAGCCAAGATCGGTTTAGGTAGGAAGATAAATACATATATTCTTTTTAACACGTACCGTAAGGAAATTACAGACAAATTTTTAAATTTAATTAAAAATGAGATGGAACAAACTCAGCATTTTAAATTAGGCGACAATATTTACTGATTTTACTAGCATTTTCAGAATAATTAACATATTATACAGATTTACATCTATAATTATTAGTGAAACTAATCTAACTATTAATAATAATTAATTATTAGGAGTAATACATTTAGATTTTAAAGTAAAGTATGTGGTACTTAGCTATCAATTCACTAATCTGTCCCACTAATAGCAGGCTGTTAATATTACTAGCACAATTACCATTAAAATGATGAGAAACACCAGAATCTTAATCAATAGTTAAATCTAATTTTTCGTCTAAATTTAATTGATCTAAGCGGTCAAGCATTCGTTTAAACATTCTAGAAGGCAATGGAACAGCCAACAGGAAATAGTTAAGTTAGGGAGCCAGTAAATAATCCAAATAGTCTGGAGAAATAGTCTTACGAAGAAAACAGAACAGACATTTTTTATAGAAAAATTAATTATCTATCTATTTTATTTAAACAATTTTTTTGTTAAATTAATATTTTAAGAGTTATTACACTGCAATGTTTTCCTGTTTCAGTGAGATGTTAGCCGTTTGCGAATTATTTAGCAAAACTAAAAAGTGAAAACTTTGCTGTGTAATAACTCTTAAAACATTAATTTGCAAGCAATTAAAAAATTGTTTTAATAAAAAAGATAGATAATTTATTTTTCTACAAAAAAGTCTGTTATATTTTTTTTCGTAGAACCAACCGTTCTCGAGATGTTTTCAAAAACGGGTTTGTTAAAATGGCTACGGAAGCATACCCGTCTCCGCCACATCAAATTAGTTTTATACTGACGACCGACCAACTAACAAATTCCAATAATAGAATAGCATGCATTTTTGCTGATGATAATGAAAGCAAATGATGGCAACAGCGCCGGTCCTCATGTTATACTTAAAACCTGTGTATAATTTGATATTGGGGCTCACTTTGCGATTAAATCGTATCTAATTATATGGTCCTCACGTCGTCAGTAGTATAGTGTAGCCTCACTTGGTATTATTATACACAGCAAATAAAACTTTTTTAAATTCAAAGAAATCTGTGTATATTTGCGAGATACATAACTAGAACAAGTAAACAAGTGATGACAAAAAAATTTGCAAAGCTGTGACCATTTATAAGGGTGGTCCTCATTAACTATGGTTCATGATATGTCCTCACTTTGATAAGTGGCCGTAAATATATATATATATATATATATATATATATATATATATATATATATATATATATTTTAGTTACAAGTCGAGATCATTTGGAGTTACAAACTATACAAGATGAGATCCCTTTTGCAAGGCGAGATCCGATTTTGGATCTCGTTTTGTATCTGTGTGTATATCTTACTCATTCAATGGGCGATGTGAAGGGAAGAAGAAATTCAAATTTTTGGTGGGATCTCACTTTGTACCCATTTCGTGCAATTTTATACTCTGGCAGTTCATCTAACCTTACTGTAGGGGGCACTGCAGCGCCTTTTATGTATAAAACCTCAAAATGTATGTTACAGTCAAGTCGAGATCCGGTATGCTTGACAACATCGCAGATGTATTTGCAGCTTGAATTCTTGGAAAACGACATTGTCACGCCTTCTTAGTCATCGAACTGGGTTGTTTATTTTTAAAATTACTTCTATACATGGGCATGCGGTTCTTATAAATAGCGATAGTATAAATTCTGTTAAATGGGAAGAAAGTGTTATCCCAAGTATTATTAGCTTTATTTAACTAACATTTGAATAACAGAAATATTTTTAGTTTTGTCTAAAGTAAGAAAAAAATTCCAATGTTTTATTTATAAAAAGCACACATTTGGGCACTATCACTCTTGTTTTAAATACATGCTGTATGTTTCTGTCCAGTCCATACATAATGTTTATTTTGTTAATATCACGACTGTTGCAATTAATTTTAAAAGGGAAACTTTTCCTTTTAAAAAGGATTTCTTGTCTTTATCAAGATCTAAAACAATTTTAAATATAATTACACATAAGTTAAAACCTTAATTAAAATGATAAACTTGGCACTTAATGTTATCATACGTTAAAGTTTTTTTTAAAAACGATTGTTTATTTTAGTCAATACTTACTTTTGTTGATTTTTAATTTAGAATGTGCAATGTTGAGAATCAATTATATTTGTACTTCAATTACTTAATCTATTAAAATGTTAGATTTAAACTTTAAAGAAAACTTTAACCTATGATAACATTTAGTGCCAATTTTTCATTTTAATTAAGGTTTTAACTTATGCGTAATTGTATTTAAAATTGTTTTAGATCTTGATAAAGACAAATCATTGTCGAAACGTTGATATTTTGATGGATTAATTAATAAAATACATCAAAGACTGAACCCCATGAAGTTTCCTTTTTAAAATTAATTTATAGAATTAACAAAATTCCAGCTGAAAACTATTTTAATATTGGTAGGCCTTGGCTAATTTTGGCTTGAAAATAGTATAAATTGAAAAATGAGCATACGTGTGCAGTTTTTATAATAAATTGTATGTAGATATCCCAGTAGCACAATTAATGCCTTGCCTCAAATGGGTTGAGTAGGGTCAAATCAAAAATTGCCGTATTTACTTAAGAAATGTATAAATCGATTTCCTTTCTTTAATTCAAATGTTTTTTTATAACTTATACGTACTAATTATTAAAATAAAATACAAATTCACTAAAGTAATTCATCAAAATAACCTATCAAATTAATTAATAACCAGAATTTCCCTTAAATACTCTTTTGGATATACACCATTGTAATAATTTTCTTATATACTGTTAACGGAATATTGTATTTATTTATATTCTTATCAAGTATTATTTGCACATGATGGCGTACAGTTTTTAAGATGTTATGTATACAAGGTTAATTATCACTCTTTCAGCATTTCTTTTCTGAAAGTAAGTATCAAATCCAACGATGGAGCTACAATTACCATTGCGGAACCTTCTATAAAATTTTTGCATAACTATCAGGACGTTTAGTAAGTTTAAGGGTCACCTACAAAGAGAGAATATTGATATAAGTATCGGAATGGGAATTATGTTGCCCTTTTAAAAAAAGTGGGATTAAATGATCTAAACATCTGATTACATTAATTTATCTACAATATTATAGGAAATTTAGTTTTTTAAGTAATTCACAATATAAAAGTACTATTTTTATTGTTAAAATAAACACTAGTTATCAGAGAGTTTCATTTTTATCTATATGTCCATATATTTACAATACAGGCTTTTACTTATTCCGTAAATTTAACTGCTTCTGACATTGACCGTAGTCGGAAACTGATTATAGTTATTGTTAGGTTAAATATAATATAGTTATCTGTTAATAATTTTATACAATAATTTGTATTCTAGATAGAGTCCAAAATATCTATCATCTCATTACCAGCGATAATAATACAAATGTCACCAATACCAATCAATTATTGAAAAATATTCGTCTCTAAACAGATTACTCAAAATTGTTGCAGTCTGTTCCAGATTCAAAAATAACTGTTTACTTACTTCAGAATGTCGAAATTTTAACAGAAATTCTTCAATTGCTGAACTTAATAATGCTTTAAATTCATTAATAAGACTTGTTCAGAATGTATGCTTTTCTAAGGAAATTAACAATTTAAAACAAGGCAAAATTAGAAAAAAAAAAACATCTTTTAAGCCTCTCACCATTCATTGACAATCAGGGTCTCTCGAGAGTAGGTAGTAAACAAAATTACCTATCACAAATTTTCTTTTAATAAAAACATATTTTATTTCATAAAAATAATTATCTAATTAAATGACTTTTTGAAAGCGAGCATTTAAAATTATATGCATACTGGTCCAAAATTATTATTAAGTACTATACATGAAATATTCTGAGCTATTTTTGGAAACAGCATATTTGCTATGCTGTTCCCAAAAATTACCATCATTTTGGCAATGACGATAAGAAATTGCTGCAAATGCTTTAGGATTAAGGCTCAACCTGTTGCACCAATCATGGGCAATTTACCCGTTCAAAGAACCGCTGTGACTTATCCATTTCACTCAATCGACATCGACTAGGCAAGACAAACGGTGCATTTTTAGCCACGTTCAAAAGATTTATTTTGCGCCGAGGAAAGTCTAGAGATTTTTAGCTATAATGGTACTATGTAATTTCGTTGGAGCCAAAAACGAAATAAAAAAACTAGGAGAGTTTGTAAACAACAATTTTGATCAAACAATACAATCTTTATTGCATGGAGGTATCACTTGGCATTTTCTTCCCTACAACTTGCCACATTTTGGAGGTCTATGACTTCTGTGAGAGGCTGGAATCAAAAGTACTAAACACTATTTGAAAAGAGCAATCCAGGTATGTCTAGGAAAGGAAAATATTATACGTGTAGTAACTCTTAAAATAAAAGGTGAAGAAAAAACGATTAAACTGGGCGGAGTTCAGAGGCTTTATTTGTGTTATTCACTTTAGGTATAGGTGTAACAGTATTAACTTTTAAACTATCTGGAAAACAACCAGTTTCCAGGGAAGAATTAATAAGATGCATTAATGGATAACTTAAACTGTCGATGAGTGGCTTAATAATGGACAGCCCAAATTCATCTGGACTTGACTTGACCTTTTTAAGTTTTATAAATTTTTCATTTAATATAATTTTTTTTCAAATTTTACTAACCTACAACATCTATTATTTAAGGAGGTTACAGCGGATCTTTGCGGGGTGAAGGGCAAGGGGATATCTCCTATGCTTTTACATAGGCTCTAACAAGAAATACCAATCGATAAAAAATTAAATTAACATTCTTAAAACTGAACAAAATCATTTTATTATGAATGCCTATAATGCATTTATTAATTATTTGTATATATTAAAATAATTTAAGTCGATTGGAGTGCATTTGTTTAACTGTTGAAAGTGTAAATATAAATGTAAATAGGTTAAGAATCGTGGCAACACCTCAAAGAAATCAATCGATTTTGTTGGTAGCAGTGTTAGGTTTCATCTTTCGATTGAGTTGACATCCTAACCTCCAAATGTCAATCCCAAAATATAAGTGGAAACATGTTGAATGTTTTGTAATTTTGTATGCAATTACAGATGGGAATATTCTATTTTTTAACTTTTGTATAGTCTAAAGATTACAATCTGCTAAGCAGATACAAGAAATATATAAAAAGTTGTTGAGGCACAGGTTGAGGTTTAATACATATATTTTTAAAATTTGTGTTTGTATTACTGATTTCGTGGATATTCTGATTGTGATGATAAATTGTATTCATCACATTGCAAAAGGTAATTTTACATTTTGCAATATTTCCGTCGAATTAACATTTGTATTCTGATATTATTAACGCAGAAGATTGAACATTGTTCAACATAATTTGATTAATAAAATATATGATTATTAGTTAATACAATAAAATATAGATTATTATAACAGTCATTATATGTCATCTTTCTGTTCTGTTATTTGAATTCGCGCGCTATGAGGTGTTGTCATATCTCTGCTGTCTTACCACATATGTCGTGAAAAATTCTTGTTTTGTTTACTTTAAATTATTATTGTGCATTAACTAGACACAAGATTTCAAAAATAGTGGGCAGCATTGTTCTTCGAATATGAGAGTATGCCATTTTAGTTTTTTATCAGATTCCCTACATTTCTTCATCATAATTTTCCGTTAAAACTGCTAAAGGTTAGATGGTCTCCATAAGAGCTCATGTTAAATTCTGGATTTTATTTTCCATTTTTCTTGGTAATGGTACACAAGAAAATTATAAAAAAAAGTTACCGAATAGAATAAGTGTCAAAGAACTCGAGGTTTAAATTTCACGTCATTCTCTACATTTTTACATTTCGCTGTATCCTCCTTAATACAGGAGGATTATCACAATTAAGCGGGGTTATGCTATTAACAGTATCATTTAAACTGCCAATAAAGTATTCATTTAATTTATTCGGTATTGTAATTTCATTCAGTTTAGATTTTTCAAAATCAATGTCATCTGGGAGATCGTTGTTTGATTTTCCAATTAATGTTTTCCACATAGCGCGGGAATTCCCCATATCGTTATCAATCTGTAATCTATAATACTCTAATATTTCTGATCTTATTATACTAACGAGTTCATTCCCCAAATTTTTATAATTAATCCAGTTTTGAGGATCATTAGTGGTGTTAAAAGTTTTATATGCTTTATCCCGCTTTATTTGAATTTTCTTAATGTTATTATTGAACCATGGTTTTAAATTACTTCTAATTTTGTACGTTTTAAGTGGAGCATATGTATCTAACAAATTGACAATATTCTTACGAAAATTATCAATAATAACATCATACTTCCAGTTACATTCATATAGTTTGTTTCTCATTTCCGCTATCACCTCATCGTTTATTACACTTTTTTATATTTTTCTGTTTCAATAGACGCAGATTGATTGTTAATAACTATTACAATCACAATATCGTGATCTGTAATTTTTGGCGTATCTTTTACTGTAACGTTTAGTAAGGATCGTTCGTTATCACAAGATCAATTGTAGTTGCGAGTTAGGTGTAGTACTGGTGGGAACGTTAACTATTTGTTTCATACCTATATTATTAACAATATATTTAATTTTCTGTTGTATAAATTGTCTATCCTCATATCAATATTAAAATCTCCTGTAAAAATAACACGACCTTTATAGTAAGACTCCTCATCCAACAAGTTACTGAAATAATTTATAAAATATATAGCACTTGAACTCGACGAGCGATATACAATTCCAACCATTATTTTATTTACGTTTACAACTAACGACGAAAACGTATTGGCAACACTAATATTATGAATAATCTTAAAATTATATTTACGGTTTATAAACATTATAACACCACCTGTGTACCTATTATCAGAAAAGCATACAACAACGTAATACCCCTTTATTTCTGTCTCACTTTCTAAAATATCCGCAGTAACTCTAGTTTCTGATAAGCACAATACTGAAGGTTGAAACTCAGCTATAAATTGATGTACTTCATATTTGTGTGATAAGAAACTACAAATGTTTAAGTAATATATCCCAAATGTAGGTTCCCATTTGCTTGAATGTATTGACGACGAACAATTAAAAAAAGACCGATTGTTGAGCAAAGTTGGTTGTTGTAATTCTTCATTCGAACGTGGTAGATTAGGATAATGTGATGCAGTTTGTCAGGAATATGAGCCGAAACTGTTGTTGGCACTCACATTTCGGTTACCATTAATAGCAACTATTAGATTTGAATTGTTTATCCATGCACATTTGTTATCTTTCGCCTTTGTTTCACTTTTTGTTGAGGCTTTAATGTTCATAATAAAATTAACCAAATTACAGCACAGTTTTTCTTTACCGTTGAAATTAAGATGACCTTGAATAGTATAATCAGCTTTCGCAACTATTGGATTTAAATCAAACAGAAGAAAATTAGTTTTTACAATAATTTCACTGTACAACTGCACGTTATTTTCGTACATGAAATTATTAAATACCCGTACGATTGAAGGTCCTGTACGGAACAGTTACAATTATCACGTTTGTATTTAGTAAGTAATTTTAGGTAATTTCGGTATAGAATCAGCCCTAATCTTATTGCCTTTACTGAATTATTTGAACCTGGAAGATTCTGGAAATAAAGATTCTTAAAGGTTGCGAAAGCAATGATTTTATTCGACCATATAAACATTATAAACAAAGTACATATTAGATTCAAAAATACCGCAAAACACAAAGAATTCAATCTTTCAAAATAATTTTGACGTATGAAGCAAATATCTTCTCCGCCATTCTAATATTTTCAAATTGAAATAAGTGATTTATGATCATTCCAATGATTCCTAGGCATACCTGGTTTTTTGCATAAACGGAAGTTTTATTTTCTTTACTTTTTCCGGTTATAATCAAATGCAATCCGTAACCAAAGGCATCATTCAATTCGTAATTTTTTCTTTATAGCATTCCTTAATATCTTTCATTTGACACAATTATGGGAGATAATATTAGGATTTGAAACAAAATGTATGTAAAACTGTATTTTGCGTGATGCGATTAATTATAGTACATATGTGCAAAAATAATATATGAAAATGGTAGTAATTAAAAACAATCTTATACTTTAGTCTTTCAATTTCAATAATCTTTATTTGCTTTATTTTTAAAATCAATAGTTTCAAGGCGGGTGGCATGTTAGGTTTAATATAATATAGTTATCTGTTAATAATTTTATATAATGCAATTTAAAGATGTACATATTAACCTTTCATATTTTTAACTTTTTCCCTTTTTTCTCTTTTAAATAAAATATTTTTAAGGAAGTTAAAAACATTAAAGGTTAATTGTACTATTGATTTCATAATGATCTCGGGCAACAAGGCTAATATAATGCTATTTAATTCATTTCTTTTAGTGTAAACGTATAGCATAAATCAATAAAAAATAGCCTTGCTGTCCTAGATCATTATGAAAACAATAGTACATCTTTAAGTAATTGTATTGTATAAAATTATTAACAGATAACTATATCATATTAAATCTAACATGCAGAATAACATGAATAATAATTTTATACTTTCAAGCAAAATTCGTCCTTTTTCTATTGTATGAAATTCCAGGTCAAGTCATTTTAACAGTCCCTTTTACAACATCTGCTTGTCATAATGACCCTCGTTTGTGAGTTTTGTGGTAAATATCTGTCGAATACGGTGGCAACGCTGCAGGATCTCACGTTGGTATACATATTTTGCTATATACAAAAATGGACCTCGACTTGTTGCGGATCTCGCTGCGTTATGGATTTATAAATAAAATTTTAATTGCAAAATCTGTTCCCCTCTGAGGGGGTAGTGGTTAAGTCGTAAATTATAACTGTATCAACAGGAAATATACATGCGTAACTGCTAACCTTTTGGTGGATCTCGGGTTGTCCTAAATTTATTCGGATCTCGACTTGTTACGAAAATAGATATATATATATATATATATATATATATATATATATATATATATATATATATATATATATATATATATATAAGAATAAATAACAATTAAGAAAATAATAAAATAACAGCATCACAATACATACATTAAACTATAGTATGTAATGATCTTCAATCATAAAATAAACACAATCAGTCATTACATACATATTCCATCAAGAAGGCATTGAATGCTAAGGGTATTGCGATGCCAACCAGAATAAAAAAAAGTAATAAAATATATCATCTATCAATACGTATTTTATTTACTCCAACTAAATATATAATATAACTTCTGGTAAAACCTTCAGACCGTTATAGTACAATCAAAACAAAAAGAAAATAAATTTGAGTAAATCTAGCAGCCGCAGACTTGCAGTCGGAGTTGATTGTGAACGAGCCTTGCTCCGAAATTGTCAAATTTAGACAGTTTGAAATAAAACGATAGTCATTGCAATCTGTCAAAGTTTTTTAAAACTTTGGTCGAAGATACATGTGTACAGTCTTTAGCAAATGTCTTGTCCCGAGTAAGGGCGCTGCTGCTTTAAGAATCGAAATACCCCTTATACTGTGTACGAAAGATAGCGATTTAAACAGAGATGAACAACTACCTGGGCAAGATATTTTTAAATTCTTTAGTTTGTTTTGAAAATATACTTGTAAAACTATTGTTACTCATTCTATTCCAAATTTCTTTGACACACTTTATAAAATAGTCCATTATTTTAAAGTTGCTGTGGAAGATTTACTTTATTTCAGTTATGAGAAGAAACTGTTAACAATTAGAGAAGACAAAATTAGAGATTAGTATCTCTGTTAACTGTAAACTATAGTTACATTTCTAAAATATTGTCCACATTTACAATTTAATATTGATACAGTACGTTGCAGGCATGCTAAATGTGGAGCAAAATCTTTATAATTATTATCTGTTAACAGACGTTTTAAGATACAAAACATTCTGTGTTAGTATCTTGTTGCTAGTTCAACAAGTTTAAGACATCTATAGATTTTTAAAATTACGTTTCGTTTAAAACGAGATTGTAGCCTGTTGGCGCCCCCTACAATTTAAAGTAGGTAAGGAATTACATCGTGTATTTCAATTTTACAACAAAAATCATCCTTGAAAAAAATTTACTCGAATACCAAGATCTTCGAAATAAAGGAAATTAGAAGGATTTCTAAAAAAGCGAAACACCCTATACGTATTGGGTTTAATAGAAAAATTGACTAGCACAGTGTACTCTCCTAAGAATTATTTTGCCAATACGAAACTTTCATCCGACTGGCACCAAGGATAACGATAATATCGCCTGGTGGATTTTGCCGAAGAGAAGCTAAGGTAAAGGAAGACTCGACCATGATCGTGTCCGGCTCTCAACGAATTTTTCTTATCTATTTCATGACGAATATGAGACCACAAAAAGTTACATCCGAAAGTTCCTTGAGTAAATTTACTGGAGCAAATTGCTCATTTATGTATGACATATCTTCTTTCTTCGATAACCCAAAAAGAAGGCGAGGCACGAAAAAACATTTAGACATTTCTGGTAGGTATTTAAATAAACTTTAATTTACCTAACCTCCTTCATCTCGATAAACTTAGTAGTTTTCGAGAAAAAGAACAAAAACCGTTAGGGGGCGTGGTTTACCCTCATTATTTCCTCGAGCTCGCCACCTACAGGCGGTGACTTTTAGGGGGTTATTTAACAGCCCTCCAGGAAGGCCTATGCAAAAATCCACGGACTTCCCTTAAGTTTTCGCTATTCATGAAAATTTGTTCTAAATTGACTGGACTCTATTATATTACCAAAAGAAAAACATTATTTTGTAAAAGTAATTATGTACCAAAGTTTGACACCCTTGTCAAATTTTCATCATTAACACATACTAAAGTAGAGAAATTTGACACCCCTTAATTTAACAGCTCAACAGGTAGTATTGCAGAAATTCGTCAAATTTCCTGTTCTTTCAACACTACTTCTGTTAATAATAATACCAGACGCCGTACACCATTATACAGTGTGTCGCATTTAAGATGAATACACTCTCGTAGTTTCGTTATTTTAAGAAGTAAAAATTTGAATGTTGGCACAGTGATACATATTCATGAGTTGCATTTTATGAGGTACTCAACTTAAATATGAACTGTAAACCCAGCTTACCACGACTCTTCAAACAGGGCCAATTCTCGATATTTCGCTTCGCGAAAAATACTGACTCAAAACATACGCCGCGCGATGGACGTCAACTGTAACCCCAATAAAAATTCCAAATACTGAATAATTACTGTAAATGCTTATTTCACTGTAAAGACTGTACTTGATACTTACTGTATCCAATGCACCAGCTTCAGACATCTGATTGACAAAACATCTCATAGGCGTAGGTACTGATATCCATAGCTTACTAATTGTAAATAAGATAAGGTTCGTAGACATAAAAAGAATATGGGCGCCATTTGCTTGCAAGTCCTTAAAAACTCAGTATTTGCAAGCAAAAATGCATGCTGTTCATATTGAATGAATCCAATAACTAATCGTGATTAGTCAAGTTAAGGTTAAGCCGGTTAATGTATTTTAACGACATTCACAAGTGAATGGTCCAATATTATCATAATAATAGTTAATTTAAATACTCATTTATTCGTAGGTAAGATACTTATTTGTCTCAAATGACAATTATAAGAACAGTCGTAGTGTTCTATTAAATAACAAACATGTTTCATAGGAATGGCACAAAAAATAAAATCTAAACATCAAACTTACTTATATTATACAGCTTGTTCATTAATATCTGATAAATTAATAAATCGTTACAATCCGTTTACAATGCACAAGTATACTTTCACCATAATGCCCTTAAATTCACTTAACATCAGGTACAAAATACCTCACACTTTAAAACTGTAGAACTTTGAAAAGATGGTTGTCGAACCCGAAGTTATAACCAATATTGATGAACGGAAATTTGTAGTAGTTTTGTCATACTTGCATTTGAACTAACATTCCCTTCATAACGAGATGCACCAATAAGGTTTTAAAAGAAACTTCCATCGAATAATAAAAATTACCACGTTAACACAACTGTATTTCCCAAAAGGTTACCTTATTAATTCATTGATGAGTTAAATCCGAAACCAATTTATGCAGTTCACAATATTAGCGCAACACAGCTAAACGAAAGTGATAAAGTGTTTCTCTTCAAAATTCAATTAACTATCGAGTTCTCTTCATAAATCAGTAATTATATCACACCGGAATAATTCTGTTATTACTAAAACACAACATGTAGATTTCGGTACTGTATTTTAAAGTCTCTAGATTACTTGTTGAAATTAAATTAAACTAGATTGGAAGTTAGGGACTTAGATTAAACTGGAATTAAACTAGACGATAAACAACTAACGGCATATAATGAATCACACAAAATTCTCGCGGTACTTGACAAATTCACTACCGCCTTCACTAGGTGACCAGCTCGATGAACTATTCAACCCTTGCATGTATTAAGCTTCACAAATTATTTCAGACTTCTATAACTGTAATCTCGAAAACGCAACTAACACCAAAGGAGGCCTTGGGCAACCTCCCGCAGCTCAGCTCGATCTGACTGACTCGGGAATTCGAAAACTATCCCAACTTTGAAATGAAATGAAGAGAGGGATATTTTAAAACTACCACTAATATAAAAGCTGACGATAATTTAAACCAATAAGAAAAATACTGAATTTTAAATCTTATTCTACATTTAACAAATTCCTTATCAAGGGTTACCGGATATGGCACGCAATAAATCTGAAGCATCGACACATTATCTACTTTATTTAGTTACAAAAGTACAAAATTCTGAGAATAAAATGCCTAACAAATCCAAATGTCATTTGTGACAAAGGAAAATAGTATATTAAACTCAGTCTATCCAGAATTTATGCTTTATCTATTTAGTACGTGATTTTTAACTGAAGAAACTTGATAAACTAAATATTTCTTAGGTTTTTATTACCAAGGTACGAAACCGTAGACTGCTTTTTTCAACTAAAACCTGCAGCCAAAATGATTTCTAACCGTGAAAATTTCATTTGCTTATTTAAAAATGCAAAGAGAAAACATTTATTATCTAGACGCAACGAAATATTTCCCTAATATACAGGGCCGTACTAAGATTATTTCTATAAATTCGTATTTAACTGTATGCAATTGAATCTTTAGATTTTGAACTGTTGCACGATGCGTCTATAGTTGTCGCTCAATAAATGAAAGACAGTGAATTTTCTTTTTAGGCTTGGTAGCAAAAATAGAAAGCAAGAATGATTTGGATTGAGCCAGACAGACTGTAATCGAATTCTTGTATTACTCTCTGAAACAACTGCGATTGTCTGATTTATATAAAAGTCTAGGGTTAAAAGTACCTCTACACATCGACATTTACTATACCTACTGTACCAATATTGTAGCTACTCTATGACTACAATTTACCTTCATCTACTTCTTAATATTTATATTCTAAATATATAAATATTGATATGTTATAAAACGGAATAGGGTTAATTCCTTCATTATCTGAAGAAACTGCACTAAATATGTATTTCTAAATTACTATAATATATTTTTTATGCTAAGTTAACTAACACTTTGAACAGCGAAGCCAAGATATGATGAAGATCAGCCAAAAAACCAGCATACCTTAAATATTTCTAAAACCATTGATATTACTGGTTAAAAATTACTTATAGAATAACCAAATATTATTTACACAGTTAATTTCCAGTTAACTTACATAAGCTGATCATAATTAATCACAAGCAGTTTACCGGCAATGATATCGAACTTTATCAGTTTTTCTAAGTGTTTTTCCTAATTTTAACGCAATACTGTATAAACACAAAATATTATCGACAATGGTAATAATTGAAATGCTTCAAAAGTTAAGTGGGCCTGACGAAAGTTGGAGATTTTAAATTCGTATAAAAAGCAGCTCCATTTTTTCTATACACCAGTTCTGAAAATGGCAAAATACCTTATTGTACTCGCAGTTTTAGTTAGCACAGCTCTGGGTAAGGCAAATGATATATTCTTTTCTTAATTTCAGCAAAACTACAAACTTTTTAATGTTTAATCTTTTTGATATGTCTGTTTTAAATTTAACATGTTTTTAACTTCCAGCTGTACCTCTTTCCCAAGGGGTAGACTTTGATGAAAGGATTGTTGGAGGATCCAATGCTCCAAAGGGACAGTACCCCTATCAAGTCTCTTTAAGAACTAACAATAGACATTTCTGTGGTGGTTCCATCATTAGCTCCAGATGGGTCTTATGTGCAGCTCACTGTACTTCTGGGTAAATAAATTATTTTTATTTAATTAAAACCCATAATTATCTTACAAACATCTAACTAATTTCAGACAATCCGCCTCCCGCATAGACATCGTTGTTGGAACCAATTTTCTCAACTCTGGAGGTATTGCTTATGGAACGCGAATGATCATCAATCATCCCGAATACAATCCACAAAACAACCAGAACGATATTTCTCTCCTCTTAGTTGATGGTAATATTGCATTCAATCAGCAAATACAACCTATTGGACTTACTAGTGCAACTGTACCTGCTGGTTCTTCATGCATCCTCTCCGGCTGGGGCTTGGTCAGCTATCCATCTTCAATTCTTCCCAATGCCCTTCAACATATCAGCTTAAGATCCATCGGCGTAGCTCAATGCCAGAGCGCCTTACCTGGCTATCCTGTATTTAATACACATGTATGCACATATCAAGGATTTGGTCAAGGAGCATGCCAAGGTGATTCTGGTGGCCCACTTGTAAGCGGCGGTGTACAAGTAGGTATTGTGTCATGGGGCATTCCTTGTGCAAAAGGATCTCCCGACATTTTCACAGCTGTATCAGCTTACCGTGCCTGGATCAAACAAATTGCTGATGTTTAAATATGTAAATCGATTTTTTATTTGTTACGTTTTAATGTTAATAAATGATTCTAAATAGCATAAAATGCTTTTTAAAATTACTTTCTTTCCACTAGTTTATGACTGGTTATTGAGTTACCATGTTACCACCCCCAATAGGACTGTTTATCGTATCAAACATCGCATTGACTCGAGGCCTACAGTTTTGTTTTCTATTTGAAAAGGCGTTTTAATTTTTCTCCGAAATATAAAATTACCAACTCGCCCGGGGATCGAACCTGCAACCGTTGGATTAGAAAGCAAATATACAAACCACTAATCCACTGATGCTGGCTTATTGTATTATTATTACACGAGGTATTAAAATTGAATTACGTTCTGTGTTATTTTTAGAAATGCAAACAGGGAAACTGAAACAATTATAAGAGTGTTAAATAGCAAATATTCTAGTCAAAAATATATACAGGGTACCTACGAAGTTTCTGTATGTGTGACGATCTGGAAAACCTAAGAGGCACATAATGCTGATATGAGGTAAAAGTTCTTAAGAAGTCAATTCAATGGAGCTTCAGTTCAATTCATATAACTTGTCTCTTATTATATATATAATTAATAATATAAAAATATTAACTGGAGAGTATAACTATAGCACCACTTGAAAGTTTATAATCTTTGCTAATTGCCAACTATAAATTATGAAATATTGTTTATTGGTGAAACGGTAATAGAAAAACATTATTGTACAAGAAAGTATTATTATTTTATTTTCAGAATATTAATTTAATTCTACAATTTAAAGCCTTTCCCAATGTGCATAACTATAGCACCAGGATTAGATATTAGTTTTTTCAGTCCTAGGCATGTAAGAAATAAGTAATAAATGAATTTATAATGTACAGTACTCCTATGTTTTGAATTACTTGAAAAAGTTGGTTTCTCATACTCCAAATGAGATTTTCAAGTTCGTGTCCCAAATTATTCCAAGTCGTAAACAGTATATCGTCTTTTGATTCAATAACTGTTTGATACTGTTTATTTTCAGCGTATCTTCGACGTACCTCACAAGTAGGGTATATAGGCCGATTCTGGTGCCACACCTCCACACCTCTGCATGAGAAGGAAGGAAATATATCCATCTCTATCTAGCACAGGTATATGTCTATCCTTCTCCAACACCAACATACAGGAACGTTCAATAAAAGTTTGACAACATGGTTGGGGTAGTCAATAAAAGTCTACTAACATACAGGGGAGGTGTGTAAGAAAATTCTGACAGTGAATACAACTTTCAAAAGCCAACCAACCAAAGCGAAATCACAATCACTGATACAACTGCGAGGGTTGCAAGCTCGTCTTAAGGATGTATCTATGCGATTTTCAAACCTTCGTAAAGGGTAAGGTTAGTCAAAGCCTTTAATAGCTGAATACCCCGTATATACATACACCTGTTATACCATGACTTATGTGAGTAGTAAGTAAACCAAGATTCACCTTTGCATGAGAAGGAAGGAAATATCTCTGTATATGTTAGGGGGTTATGTTAACTTTTTTGAAGTTTTATTGTGTAGAACAACTACAGCTGTTATAAAAACAAAGATAAACCTTTTATATTGTTTATTTAAAAACATTAATAATCAATTCATCACATATTATTGTACACAAATATTAATTATTTACAATCATTTTACAATTTTCATGTATGAAATTAAATCTTAACTTAATTTCAATAATTATTTAACTATTTTTTGAAACAGTTTCTAATATACATAGTTATTCAACATGTTTCGGAATTCTGTGATGCCCCCAAGCTAGAGTGTCACCGGAACCATCAGGTATGATGTATCTCTTATCATCTAACCAAGAAAGTGCTATTTTATTCTTCAGTTCAGTATACAGTTGATGTTTATGTTATTTAAATGTTCGTACATTCTTGTATATCACTGCCTTGTTAAATACTACATTCTTATAGTCTTCAAGTGTTAACTCATTCTTGATTATATCTTTTTGTACACCTTTAGCCGTTTTACTTAATTCGCCCTCAACATTGACAACGTAGGCTTTCGCTCCTGTCCCCACGAACTCCCATAATATCTTTCCTGCATATTCATCCTTCATTTTTCCTATCACAGATTCGGTTTTAGGTATTCCAAATTGATTATCTTTCTTGAAATTTGATGTATCATACTTGTTTAGATGATTCTTCATATCTTGGTAAAACTCAGCTGTACAGGTCCTCAGGATCAGGCTGTCTGTGTCTGTATAGGCTAGTTCCACATCACTCCCATAAATAGGCTTGATAAAGTAATAAAAATCATACATCACGTGTTTAGCTAGGTCTAGAACGCAGAATCCAATATATATCGGTTTATCGTATTTAACCCACATTCTTTCTAGATGAATGGCTGCCAGATTATCTGAGAAAACAGATACATCTTTAAATTGCGGTTTGGAGATCAACCCTTTAACTCCTAGCCTTTTACCTTTATTTTCCCAGTGTGTAACCAGTGTTATGTCTATCCGTTTATCCACATTTTCCATAGTGTTCCCAAACACTGAATTATTCATAGGTTTAAAAACATTTTTCCTAACTCAGACTTATCCGCATTCCTCATATGTGTATTTAAATCCACGTACTCCTTTAACCAAGATGCCTGATTAAAAGATAGCACCGGATGAATCTTCTCGAGTTTTAAACCTGCGGTTAAACATTGTTGTAGATTTCTGTAGTGGATAATATACCTAGTTTTGTTGTTCAAGTTAGGAATCAATTTTGGTTGTTTTGATCCTGGAGGCGTGATATTTTCTGGGCAAAATGGTAGATTATTATGTCCATCGTGAAGATCTTCCGGATAGGTTAAATCGACTTCCAAAATATAACCTGTTTTTGAGTTTTCAGGTACATTTAATATATCCAGATTTGCGATTTCTTCCGAAGTTAAAAATTTAAAGTTATTGATGGGTAGATTGGCTGATAAAGCTTTCCCATAAAGATTTGTTGCATCTAGGTAATTGATAAAGACTGTAGGCTTCGATTCATCATATTTCAACATGTATTTATTATTAGCTTTAACATACCTCTTACCACATTGACTTGCACCACCCCTAATACCCTTTTTAATAAAATGTACCATATCGATATCCGTAAACAGTTCTAATTTGATTTTTGTAAGTTTTAACATGGCTGACCACGATAAGCCTGGAGCAGTAAAGAAGTGGGTTGAGTCTAAATCATATGCGTTTTTGCATTTATCGCGAAAAGCTTCAAATACATCTGTTAACAACAAAACATCTGTTTTCAAATACAGATCTGAGTATTCGCCTAACGTTTTACATTTAGAAGTTTCCCAAACGTTTTTTGCATGCTCATAGTCTTTCGCAGATATATTAGTGCCTCTTAAGTTATCGAAGAAAGCTTCATGTGATGGTAATTCGGTATAGTCGAGTTTGTCGAAAGAATCTCATTAACTTAAATTTATTATCTTCTGGAAAATGTTTTAGTTGCTTGACACTGGTCGTTTTCTAAATTTTTAGCTAGCTTATCTAAGCTCATAGGCATGAATCTAAGCGAATCTAAAAACCGAATTTTTATAAATTTACTTTCCCTTTTCCTAGACTGTTAGTTTTTTTATCAACTAAAACTTGTTTTGTGAAAGAGATATACTTTTCTTTGTTTTCAGCAATAACGTCTATTTTGTTTTCATCTCCACCCAAAGCCTTTACGAATAGGTGGGCATCATAATTTAATAAATTATGCAGGAACACGGGGACATAATTTGGAATTTTGAAATTGAGGTTACATGTACTACGGCTGGCCGATCGATATCGACCCGTAAGATGGTCGTGATCCCTAACCATATCACCCCCTAACGGTTTTTCACAAATATGACATGTAATAGCGTTGTCATAATTAAATTGTTCCTCCGGTGTTAATTTTTCCATTGGAATTATATGCTTTAGGTGGTCGTTGTAAATTCTCTTAATGTCATCCTCTAAAGGTTTACAAAATACTTCAACGCAATCTTGACCTCGATATGTAACGTACTTAGATAATGAGTCATTGTAATTACGTTTTATATAATATCCGAAAGAATATGGTTGATGCATATGCGTTTTTTCAGTAAATGGACCGCTGTTATCTTTTTGACGATATTTCAGGGGGATAAGTAGAGTTTCAAAGTCCGCGTAAACTACAAATGGTAAAGTTAATTTTTGTTCAAACGATTCAAATTTTAAAATATTACCCGGAACTTCATTTCCAAATTTATCGATACGTGGTTCCGTTGTTGGTAATTTAAAAGTTACATGATTGCAATCGTGTTTTTGATGTTCACGTAATTTTTCTTTGTTACTAAAATTAATTAAACAACCATCACAGAGAAACTTCCTATGACCTTTTTTTGTTAGTTGTGAGCTTACAAGCCTAGATAAGTCTTTGATTAAACAATAATGCGAATTTCCCATATCATCGTCTATTACTAATAAATTTATATGTTTATCTAATCTTTTCTTCGTGAAATGCAGCGGTCCGGAAATTTCATAGCTTGTTTTACAATTTTTATAAACCGACTCAATACCGTAAACATTAACCGAGATATTATTTAATTTTTCGAATTTACTGATGTCTTTCACTTTAACCGGAAACTTTATTCCTGTAAAATTTAATACGTTTTCGTATTTTTGATAGTTAGTTACACGTTCCGCATTATAATTTGCAGGGTGAAGACCAGCTAAAATTGACCACATGAAACATTTGTTATCAGAATTCTGCACATTAATTATTGCATGCTTGTTTGCGATAGATTTCGGTAGTTGAATGTATGAAGAAGCTCTCAGAGGGTTATATTTATTTATATTTAATTCTACAAACAGCAAATTTTTTAGGACCCAACCGCTCTCCCTTTCGGCAAACTCACTCACCTTATTATCTAATACATCAATGAAATCGTTATATACCGCATTGAGATCTATCGAGAGATCACATTTTTTAAATTTAATATTAAATGATTTTATTTCTTCTAATTCTTTTGATGGTAATTCGAAAAGTTCCAAGTTTAGTTTCACTGCAACGTGCTTATCTAAGCTGGTTAAAATGCAGTTTGAAATTTTTGATTTTAATCCTCTTAAAAATTCCTTCACGTTTACGCAAACTTTATTATCATCTGCAGTAAGGCGGTGTGTAGCTATTCTGTTTTGAAGTGCACTGTTTATTAACGAGATTCCGGGTGCTTGCGTTACACTTATCTTATTCTTGTGTTCTAGACTTCTGTTATGTTGAGTTATATATTTTCTTGATATATCAACTTCACATAGATCACATCTCATTGTATCATCCCTTTTAATTTGCTTGGTTTCAGGTTCAATACAAATTTTCTTTGAATTGCTGGTTGATGGTATTTCCGTTGTTTTCGTTTTAGTAGACCATGTTTCTCCTGTTGATGTTTCACGAAATGACCTTGACTGGTGAATATAACCCCGCAAACTTCACATAAACTAGTTATCGGTTTGTAATATCCTTGTTGATGTCTACACAGGCTATCCCTTCTTGCAAAGCACTTGTCACAAGAATCACACGAGAACATTTTTTCTTAAGATGTCTTCAACCCCCACACACGTTGACAAAATGAAGCTTCTCCAACCGCCTCTTCTTATATACACCTGTAGCAATATCCACAATGCATTTCAGTATCGATTATACCCAAACGTACCTAATGCTAACACGAAATCTTGATGATGCCTTTTCTCGGATTACATCATACTTTTACTCTAAGAAATTAGGGTAGGAGTGTAGTTGAAGCTCCTATGAATGCTACTTAGTAATTTATAACCATTACAGCTTACGACTTACGACCTTAACAGCTTGGTGCGGTTAAACAATTACACTGAGAATATTCCGAAATATATATATTGATGAAGGTTTAAACCAATGCCAACATCGAGCGTGAACACTATATTCGTAGCATAATACAGCGCTCGTTGCAAGACCCGTCTTACAATATTAGATAGTGTCACCATCATTCGTAAAGGACCCCAATGTATCCATCAAAGTTCGTTATCACCAAAATACATATATCAAAATATTATATATCCCCCGCACTCCTAGAGCCGTTTTCAGTACGAACCCATCGATTAAACAGACTCCAAAAGGCCTAATAGACTACATTAACAAATTCTCTGGAGAATTATACAATTTACATTATCAAAATTTTTTTTTCAAATTGTAGCCAAACGGTTGAGAATTTCGAAAAAGTAATTTAAAAAACACCCCCGTCGACTTATTGATAGGGCTATAAAGTGATATAGGTTTCAACTACAAAATCTGACCCTCACCACCCCCATATAAATACGTATACTGTTAAAAGCACTGTTACCTAATTATAAACGTCAAGTCCAAAAACTCCTTATTTTTAAAAAATCATTTTCTAGCAAAATAGTTATCGTATACAGCCGATTAACACATGGGGATGTGAAGTTTATCACACAGGTTTTAAACTCACCCCTAAACGTACCCTTTATAACGGAACCGAAAACGTTCACCCGCGCACGGCAATTGCATACATAAACACGAAGCAAGCGCCAACACGAAATAATAATAATAATAGCTTTATTTGCCCAACAGGATACATCCCATTTACAGGACAACCATAAATTAAAGAGTAACTACAAAATAATTATAGTATATAGTGTAAATAAATACAAAATAGAATTTCATACAAAAATAAAACATACAGATATAACATAAAGGTAAATACGAACTATTATAACTATCTATTAGAAATATATTTGAATATTAGTAGGAAAAATTATTGTGAATTAATCTCTGTTATCATGATTCTCAATAACCTTCTTAATTATAGACTTTAAAGAGTCAAAGTGTATATCACAGCTTGGAGCTATTTCATTGAATTTATTAATCATAAAGTAAATAGGCGAGTTCAAACCTAGGTTAGTATTAACTGTGTTGGACCTAAAAAAGTTGCTATTTCTCATGCCTGATCTAAGAACAGAAAAATTAATCTGTGATAGTAAGTCAGAACAGTCAATTTTGTTATTTAATAAATTGAACAGAAACGAAATTGACGCAACTATTCTTCTCAATTCTAACGATTGAAAGTTAAATCTGCGGCATAAATAGGTATTACTAACACCTCTTTCTGGATAAATACCATCTACTTTAAAGCATAGATATTTTAAAAATTTTCGTTGCACGCTTTCTATGGATAACTTCTGGTAATTATAAAAAGGTTTCCAAGTAAGTAAAGTATACTCGAGTTTAGACCGAACATATGCAATATACAAAACTGTAAGAGCTTGAATATTTGTAAATTCTTTGCAGTTTCTTACAATAAAGCCATAAGATTTTATTGATTTCGATACTATTAAATTAATATGGTCATTAAACGTCAATTTAGAGTCGGACATAATACCTAAATCTTTGATAGAGTTACAGTGTTCTAGACTGTTTTCCGATATTTTGTATGTAACTTTATATGGATTCTTTTTTCTTGTGAAGCTAACAACTTTACATTTAGATGCATTAAGATGTAACTTATTAGAAACACACCATTGAGAAATATGATCGAAATCATTTTGCAGGTTAACGCAATCATCGATGCATGTTACAGCAGAGTAAACTTTCAGATCATCTGCATATAAAAGTTTGCTGCTACTGATTTTCTCGTTTATATCATTAATAAACAGTAAAAAGATAAGAGGGCCAAGGTTTGACCCTTGAGGTACCCCGGAACTAGCTCTGTATTTAAAAGATTGGTAGCCATTATATGTCACATACTGTTGCCTGTCTTGTAAGTAAGATTCAATAAATTTAAGAGCATCTACGTGAAATCCAAAACTAGAAAGTTTTCTTAACAAAATGCCATGATCTATTCTGTCAAAAGCCTTGGAGAAGTCGGTGTAAATAACATCTACTTGCCCTTGGTCATCCAAGGTATCTGAAATAAACTGCGTTAACACAACTAGATTTGTTACGGTTGATCTTTGTTTAAGAAAACCATGTTGGTAATTTGAAATTTGTCTGTACACTAATGGGTATATCCGATTATAAATAATTATTTCAAGTACCTTCGAGAAATTTGACAGAATAGATATTGCTCTGTAATTATTTACTAAATTTTTATCGCCGCTTTTATGTATAGGACAGACCTTGGCCTCTTTCCATACGGTAGGAAATTTTAAGGACTCAATTGCGAGATTGAATATTCTACATAAGGGAATTACAAATATTCCAGCGCAGTCTCTGCCAATAAATGAAGGAATTCCATCAGAACCAGACGTCATATTATTTTTCAATTGCTTGCAAGCTCTGAAAACTTCATCTTCTTTGATATCTTTAAAACATATTCTCGCTTGATCAAATACATAGTTATTAATATGTGCATTGTCATTGACATCAGATATTAAATAAACACTTTTAAAAAAATTAGCAAAAGCATCTACTATTGCTTGAGGTTCCTCGAGATTTTCGTTATTGTAGGATATTTTACTTGGGATTTCAGATGTGTTATTTTTAGAGTGAACAAATGACCAGAAAGTATTGGGTTCCAAAGAAAAAAGCTCTTGAGTATTTTCAATATAACTTTTGTAAGCATCTGAAATTTGTTGTTTAATTAAGATTCTCAATCTTTTATACTCCTGTAGAAAATAATCATTTTTAGTTTTCTTCTATTTTTTAAAATATCTGCATTTTGTTTTAATATTAGTTATTATAGCTGAGTTATACCAAGCTGGATAAGTATGTTTATACATTTTGTAACGAGGGACATAATTATCAAAGGTGGTTTAAAGACATTTATAAAATTCTTCAACTGCTGTATCAATTTCAGTAACGTTGTTTAAAAAAGACCAATCGGTATCAATTAAGGTATTATACAAAGAAACAAAATTAGCCTTTTTGAAGTTGTAGGTACACTGGTTTACATTATATGAAAACTTTGACTCAGGAACATAAATCCTGTGCAATGTTACAATAAGTGCAGGGTGAAAAACATCTTCCTTAACAAGGGGCACATTATCATGTTCAACACTGCAATCTATGTTAGATAACACCAAGTCAAGGAGTCTCCACATGCTATTTTTTATTGTATTACATTGTTGCAAATTGCAAAGATTAAGTAAATTAGATACATAAGACGTTTTACTGTCATTTAGGTCTAAGTTTACAAATCCAGGGACATTAAAGTCACCTAAAATTAGAATATTTTGTTCTAGTAAGAATTCCAATTGTTCAAATGATTCAAAAAATTGCTTAAAATTATCTGTCGATATTGAAGGAGGTATATATAATATCACAACAAAGAATACTTTGAAATGTACACTGCACTTAATTGCTAAGACATCAATATTTGATTTTAGATATGATGTATCTAAAAATTCTGTTTGGATAAACTTTTTATGAGCTATCAATACACCACCACCAGATTCATATCCAGTTATTTCGAATTTTCTGTCCTTCCTGTGTACTTCATAAGAAGTTGGGAAAAATTCAGCACTAAATACGTCATTACGCAATCCAGATTCACTTATGGCTATTATATCAAATTCACTTTGACTAACCGCAGGTAAAAAAGTGTTGGCTTTTGAGTTGAGGCCACGTACATTTTGATAGTAACACAGCAAGTCATTGTATCTGTTGGGCATTTCTAGTTTAAAGCTACAATCTTGGGTATACCTTTATCGTACTTAATTTTAAGGTTATTCTCGCCAGCATTCTCTCGCTCAGCAAGCTCCTTTTTAAGGTGACGATAATAATCAATCTGTCGTGGGGTACGATCAAAGGAAATCGAGATCTTCTTGTATTGACGGTGGTTATTTAAAAGTTTCGCTTTATTTATTAAAGAATGGACTGCTTTTTCGTTCTGCAAGGAAATCTTGATCGGCCTGCATTTACTTTCATTGAATAAACCCAGTCTTATAGGCTTCAGAGTTTGAACATCTATATCAAAATCAATTACGCGCAGAATATTGACAACCTCCGTTTTATCCAATTCAACTCGGTTTTGTGCTGGTTGTTGCTGATCCTGTTCCGCAACCCCAAATAATATGACATTGCATTTACGTGCATTTCTTTGATTTATTTCTTCGATGATCTCCTCAAATACTTTAGGTTTGATGGAAGCAGCACTAAATGAATTTGCTGTTTTTACATCTTTAAGGTCTTTCTGTAACTCTAATATTACAGCTTTAAGATCTTTTATTTCGTTACCTACTTCTCTGCAATGAATACATGACCACTCCAATCCCTTATTGCTATTTAAAGCTTTAAGTTCCTCTAATCTAAGATCTACACATGAATGTTTAAAGTTATTTTTACATGTAGAGCATTTGAGCATTAAGTTATTTTTGAAAGATTTGTTACAACACGTACAAATAAAAGTAGTTGGTGCCATATTAAATTAAGAACATTTTACTCACAATATTAAGTTCCAAACAATACGGCACTACACTGTAGATAGTGTACGCGATAAACAGCTGTTGAACTCTTGATAATTCAGAATTATATTAACACCAAACAGTTAAGTTTAAACATAAATTACTTAATACTTTTATACTATAGAACACTATACTACAGAACACTACTCACTTAAGATCAAACTTAAACCATAGCAATTTACTAGAAATTCAACTGCGATTTTCTGATGTGATCGCGTATACCCCTAACCTATCGGTCGAAGAGACGAATCATTCCTAGAGCTTGCCCAAATGTGTCGGGCGGTCTTTTATGGTGAGGGTCATGCATAGGTCTAGGTGTTCATGTGGCTAAAACAAATATTTTCCATGTTTCTAATAACTGTCTGTTTTCTACTGAAATCGTAATACGATGGTGCCCTCGCCGAGGGAGAGTATCAGGTTTGTACTTGGTAAGTCGCCTCTACAAAGGGTGCTTGGTACGTTAAAAACCTAGATATATGCGGTGTTATTGATTTCGGTAAAGCTGACATGAACAATACACTTTAGACTTTATCGGTCCTTGACATGCTTCATGTCCTTGACCTGCTTCATTTCGGGGGCTTCTTGTTCCTAATGTGGCTAGTCGGACGTGGCTAGTCGGACGTGTATTTCCGAAATATGGAAAAATATTATTTTTAGTTACCTAATGTGTTAATAAGTTGGCTTTCACTGACTTAAGCTTAAGAACCCTTTTACAAAAGATTGAAAATCACATAGATACATCGATAAGACGAGCTTGCAACCCTCACTGTTGTATCAACGACTGTGATTTTTTAATTCTCAATCTCGTTATTTGGATAGTCTTTGACTGTGTTCGATCCATAGCGACATTAAGTATCATTTTTACCTTCAGAGCTTTCAATTCCATACAAATAACTTAACGGTAAATGGTTGAGGAAAACGGAATGTATGATTATTGTGAGCTATCATTATATGCATTATCGATATGTTTTGAGCTATATATCAGAATGGTACTTTCATGTGGTTCAATTCGCTTATTGTGAGAACACATATGCTAATATTTTGATATATGTATTTTGGTGATAACTTTGATGGACACATTGGGGTCCTTTACGAAGGATGGTGACACTATATAATATTGTAAGACGGGTCTTGCAACGAGCGCTGTATTATGCTACGAATATAGTGTTCACGCTCGATGTTGGCATTGGTTTAAACCTTCATCAAAATATATATTTCGGAATATTCTCAGTGTAATTGTTTAACCGCACCAAGATGTTAACGTCGTAAGTCGTAAGCTGTAATGGTTATAAATTACTAAGTAGCATTCATAGGAGTTCAACTACACTCCTACCCTAATTTCTTAGAGTAAAAGTATGATGTAATCCGAGAAAAGGCATCATCAAGATTTCGTGTTAGCATTAGGTACGTTTGGGTATAATCGATACTGAAATGCATTGTGGGTATTGCTACAGGTGTATATAAGAAGAGGCGGTTGGAGAAGCTTCATTTTGTCAACGTGTGTGGGGGTTGAAGACATCTTAAGAAAAAATGTTCTCGTGTGATTCTTGTGACAAGTGCTTTGCAAGAAGGGATAGCCTGTGTAGACATCAACAAGGATATTGCAAACCGATAACTAGTTTATGTGAAGTTTGCGGGGTTATATTCACCAGTCAAGGTCATTTCGTGAAACATCAACAGGAGAAACATGGTCTACGAAAACGAAAACAACGGAAATACCATCAACCAGCAATTCAAAGAAAATTTGTATTGAACCTGAAACCAAGCAAATTAAAAGGGATGATACAATGAGATGTGATCTATGTGAAGTTGATATATCAAGAAAATATATAACTCAACATAACAGAAGTCTAGAACACAAGAATAAGATAAGTGTAACGCAAGCACCCGGAATCTCGTTAATAAACAGTGCACTTCAAAACAGAATAGCTACACACCGCCTTACTGCAGATGATAATAAAGTTTGCGTAAACGTGAAGGAATTTTTAAGAGGATTAAAATCAAAAATTTCAAACTGCATTTTAACCAGCTTAGATAAGCACGTTGCAGTGAAACTAAACTTGGAACTTTTCGAATTACCATCAAAAGAATTAGAAGAAATAAAATCATTTAATATTAAATTTAAAAAATGTGATCTCTCGATAGATCTCAATGCGGTATATAACGATTTCATTGATGTATTAGATAATAAGGTGAGTGAGTTTGCCGAAAGGGAGAGCGGTTGGGTCCTAAAAAATTTGCTGTTTGTAGAATTAAATATAAATAAATATAACCCTCTGAGAGCTTCTTCATACATTCAACTACCGAAATCTATCGCAAACAAGCATGCAATAATTAATGTGCAGAATTCTGATAACAAATGTTTCATGTGGTCAATTTTAGCTGGTCTTCACCCTGCAAATTATAATGCGGAACGTGTAACTAACTATCAAAAATACGAAAACGTATTAAATTTTACAGGAATAAAGTTTCCGGTTAAAGTGAAAGACATCAGTAAATTCGAAAAATTAAATAATATCTCGGTTAATGTTTACGGTATTGAGTCGGTTTATAAAAATTGTAAAACAAGCTATGAAATTTCCGGACCGCTGCATTTCACGAAGAAAAGATTAGATAAACATATAAATTTATTAGTAATAGACGATGATATGGGAAATTCGCATTATTGTTTAATCAAAGACTTATCTAGGCTTGTAAGCTCACAACTACCAAAAAAAGGTCATAGGAAGTTTCTCTGTGATGGCTGTTTAATTAATTTTAGTAACAAAGAAAAATTACGTGAACATCAAAAACACGATTGCAATCATGTAACTGTTAAATTACCAACAACGGAACCACGTATCGATAAATTTGGAAATGAAGTTCCGGGTAATATTTTAAAATTTGAATCGTTTGAACAAAAATTAACTTTACCATTTGTAGTTTACGCGGACTTTGAATCTCTACTTATCCCCCTGAAATATCGTCAAAAAGATAACAGCGGTCCATTTACTGAAAAAACGTATATGCATCAACCATATTCTTTCGGATATTATATAAAATGTAATTACAATGACTCATTATCTAAGTACGTTACATATCGAGGTCAAGATTGCGTTGAAGTATTTTGTAAACGTTTAGAGGATGACAAGAGAATTTACAACGACCACCTAAAGCATATAATTCCAATGGAAAAATTAACACCGGAGGAACAATTTAATTAAAACCGTTAGGGGGTGATATGGTTAGGGATCACGACCATCTTACGGGTCGATATCGATCGGCCAGCCGTAGTACATTTAACCTCAATTTCAAAATTCCAAATTATGTCCTCGTGTTCCTGCATAATTTATTAAATTATGATGCCCACCTATTCGTAAAGGCTTTAGGTGGAGATGAAAACAAAATAGACGTTATTGCTGAAAACAAAGAAAAGTATATCTCTTTCACAAAACATGTTTAGTTGATAAAAAAAAATTAACAGTCTAGGAAAAGGGAAAATAAATTTATGAAAATTCGGTTTTTAGATTCGTTTAGATTCATGCCTATGAGCTTAGATAAGCTAGCTAAAAAATTAGAAAACAACCAGTGTCAAGCAACTAAAACAGATTTTGCAGAAGATAATAAATTTAAGTTAATGAGACAGAAAGGGGTATTTCCCTATTCGTTCGTAGATTCTTTCGACAAACTCGACTATACCGAATTACCATCACATGAAGCTTTCTTCGATAACTTAAGAGGCACTAATATATCTGCGAAAGACTATGAGCATGCAAAAAACGTTTGGGAAACTTTTAAATGTAAAACTTTAGGCGAATACTCAGATCTGTATTTGAAAACAAATGTTTTGTTGTTAACAGATGTATTTGAAGCTTTTCGCGATAAATGCAAAAACGCATATGATTTAGACCCAACCCACTTCTTTACTGCTCCAGGCTTATCGTGGTCAGCCATGTTAAAACTTACAAAAATCAAATTAGAACTGTTTACGGATATCGATATGGTTCATTTTATTAAAAAGGGTATTAGGGGTGGTGTAAGTCAATGTGGTAAGAGGTATGTTAAAGCTAATAATAAATACATGTGATAAATACATCCGGTGACACTCTAGCTTGGGGGCATAACAGAATTCGGAAACATGTTGAATAACTATGTATATTAGAAACTGTTTCAAAAAATAGTTAAATAATTATTGAAATTAAGTTAAGATGTTAATTTCATACATGAAAATTGTAAAATGATTGTAAATAATTAATATTTGTGTACAATAATATGTGATGAATTGATTATTAATGTTTTTAAATAAACAATATAAAAGGTTTATCTTTGTTTTTATAACAGCTATAGTTGTTCTACACAATAAAACTTCAAAAAAGTTAACATAACCCCCTAACATATACAGAGATATTTCCTTCCTTCTCATGCAGAGGTGAATCTTGGTTTACTTACTACTCACATAAGTCATGGTATAACAGGTGTATGTATATACGGGGTATACAGCTATTAAAGGCTTTGACTAACCTTACCCTTTACGAAGGTTTGAAAATCGCATAGATACATCCTTAAGACCAGCTTGCAACCCTCGCAGTTGTATCAGTGATTGTGATTTCGCTTTGGTTGGTTGGCTTTTGAAAGTTGTATTCACTGTCAGAATTTTCTTACACACCTCCCCTGTATGTTAGTAGACTTTTATTGACTACCCCAACCATGTTGTCAAACTTTTATTGAACGCTCCTGTATGTTGGTGTTCAGTTCAGTGGTTCATTGGTTCAGTTGGTTAGCAGTAAGCAGTGCCAATTAGCAAAATCACATTTCCAAGTGGTGTTATAGTTATGCTCTTCAGTTTATTATTATCCCTAGCCCACCTTGCACTGCTTAACTAAGGAGTGCGGTTAGGGTTGCCAACTTTTGAAAATAGGCAATAAGGACAGTCGAAGATTTTCAGAAAAGTTATGTAGTATATATTCATTTACAATAATAAAGATTTTATAATGATATTTAAATGAAAACAAAAGTGTAATAAATCGGGCAGTGTAGTTAATGGTCGTCCAGTCTTATAACGTAAAACTTCAAACTAACAGCAACCTAACTTCATCTGCGGTCTGAAATCATTAATAATATAGATGCTGCTCGATCACTAATTAATAAGTCGCATATTAGTCCAAGCACCAGAGCAAAAAAAGTAGGTTCATAATGCAATCTTCTACAGAATTGATTTTTTTGTTGGAAAATGTTCGGGGGTGTCCCCTGAATGTAACGTCAAGTTGGCGGAACGGGAGCAAGATAATTGATATTTGATAAAACGTGTTTTCCAAGATGGCGGCTAACGCTCAACCGCCCCCGTCCCGCCAAATTGACGTTACATTCAGGGGACACCCCCGAACATTTTCCAACAAGAAAATCAATTCTGTAGAAGATTGCAGAAATAAATTACCCGGTTACTGGCCAATATTATTTGTTAGGTTATGTTAATTGATGTTTATTAGATATTTAGTAAATATGTATCTATACAATTCTCGAGCTTGATCAGTCACTATAGTATATTAAGTATCGAGAACAGTAAGGACAGAGTACCGATCGACGCCAATATTGGAGGAGATCGGTAAACTGCTTACTGTTAGAGATGCTTATACTATTTTTTGTACGACCATTATGAATACAAATGTATTAACTTAGGAAATATCCCAAAGATGGTAAAAAATAGATTCAAGATAATTTATTTTTGCCCTGTATATCCACCAATCATTAAGTAGGTTTTGTCGTTACCATGGATACGTTTGTAATTTTATTTTTGAATGTCACGATATTTTTGTCGTTTCAACATAAATAAATAGATAGCATCCGTTATTATTATTATTTATTGGGTATTTTTTCACAGCAAATTTAAATAAAAAACATAAATGTTTTTATAGTTCAATAATTATTTAGAAAATAATGATTTTTCACGAAAGAGACATCTAAAGATGATGCATTTCTTTTATAAATTACATATAATTTACTTACCGTTCTGTTTTTGACAAAACTGAACGGTAAGTAATTACTTACCGACGCGTTGTTGCTTAGTAACCAGTAAACATAACCTACTGTTCTAAAACCAAGTTTGGTAAGCAATCCAAAATAGCAGGGTCGTACAAAAACGACATTGGCCAGTTTACTACATTGACCGTAACATATAAACACCTAACGTTTTATTTTTTTCTGGGAGCTTAATACTTATTTATTTCCACCTTCTGTGTAAATGACACATAGACATTAATGGTAACTAAGTAAATGCGTAGTTACAGCCATATCTCTGTAAAATCTTACAATGTTCATCAAGAAAGAGCTACGAGAAACTAATTTGTTGTTTAATCATAACACTATTACATCCGCCTTTGATTACAAAATGTCTTTTTATAAAAAATATACATTAAACCAATAAAATGCTGTGGTAAGGTGCAAATAGAAATTTGTACGCGACATGCTTTGCAATTAATCTTTACTGGAATAACTGAATAATGGAATCTCGCTCCTTCGTCGCTCGCCTACCGCTCGTAAAAGATTCATTTACAAAGCTTGCCATGTAAACAGCTGTTTTTTCATCGCCCGGTAGATTATCATCTGTAACTGCACTCATGTTAATAGTTTGCAAACAATAATAATGCACGAAATAATATTCATTCACAGCAAAATAAAATTGCATGTGTGAATTCCCTAACTGCCTAACTTAATACAGCATAGATAATTTGATTCATTTTGCACGAATGATGTGGACGTTTAATAATAAATTTACAATTCTTGATTCTCGAAAGCTAATTTCAGTGATTAAAATAAAATTTTAAAATCTTAAGTAAAATATTGAATCATTTTCATCAGGACAAAATCCATTGGCGAATCCAGAGAGAGACTAAGGGGTTTATTCTGTAAGCCTTGTGCGAACCGTTCACGAGCGGTTATCGTTGTTTGAAAGGTTTTTCGCTCTAAAGTTATTCTGTAAGTAAACAACCACCGTTATGCACTCGTTAGTGAACAGCGCACGCTTCGAGGATGAACCTTTCACGAAGGGCGGCAGATTAGTCGACGTTCGTCTTTATTTTTATAATTATAAAAGAAATCTTATATGTGAAATTATTGAATTAATTATATCACAGTACAGGAAAATGGAAAGTAATTTACTTAATCCAATTGTAAATGAATTAGAAAGAATAAATATATGACGTTTATTAATCTAACTTCAAAAACTTGGTAGAGAGGAATCAATAGTAGCAATTCTACACTTTGAATAAATTGTTATTTCAGGTAGTACCTACCTCACTAGAGGTAGGTAATCACCATTAGATCAGGTGGAGTCCAGCTGTAATAAAGATTACAAAAGGATTCTTATTATTAAAAATAATCTCTTAAGAAGGTATAAGTATAGTGATAGAATATTTCTCAATAAAATGGGAAAAAAAAGATTTACTATTGCAGGTTGATAATTTCACTATTGTTGGGGTATTTTAAACATTTTCAGGAATTTATTTGTAAAATTTTCTTAGTGCATTCTATAAAAATAATTATACTCCTATTTTTAAATTCTTGGAGTAATTGAGAATTAGTAAAAAGTATTTACCCATTAAACTTGCCTAAAATATCGTAATAAACTTATACGCAATTATTAATTTGTTTTTTTTTCACTTTTGGGTATGCAATTAAAGTTAATAAGTTTAGTTAAAACCCATATTTCGATCTGTTTTGGATCTTCGTCAGGGTTACATCAACTTTAACATACGGCGGATCTTAATACAACTACTTTAAGTTGTCAATTAATGTATTAAGATCCGCTATAAGTTATTATCTTATAATGTTCATGTTAATAAACCCCTGACAAAGATTCGAAACGGATCGAAATATACGTTTAAACTAAACTAACTTTAATTGCATACCCAACAGTGAAATAACACATTTAATAAATACATAATTAATAAATAAATATTAGTTGTAATTAATTTATTTCATAAAAATCAATTCAAACAAAGGACTAACTAATACTTTTACTATTATTAATAATATTCCTCCAAGAACAACGTATTGTTGCCTTGTGGTTTTTTGATGGAATCTCACTCAACTCTTTTGAAATCAATTCAAAACTGAGACGTTTTTATAAAATTGCCGCGTTTTCCAGAAATAATAAATATGACATGCGCAATATATACTTAAGTGAAACTGTATCTATATTAACGGCAAAGATGTATTACCTTTTTTAGAAAACGTTAGACAGTCGTTGAGAGCGCATAGCGCATAGCTCAACGGTTGGTGTTACAGAATAACCTATTTGTCGATTCTCGTTGAAGTTGCCGCTGAGAAAGTCGCTAACGATCGCCGTTCACGAACGGCGCCATTCGTGAACGGTTAGTTACAGAATAGACCCCTTAATGTGGTATCGGGTTTGCTGTCGTCGTAGAATCGTAGCTTAAAACGTAACTAACTTCATGTAGTTTTCAACTATATTTTGAGGTTGGATACGTTTCCATGAAATTAATCAATGTTTGGCAGTGTTACTGTTACTGTATAACCCTAAAAACCTAAACCCCCGAAAGTAAACAATTTTGAATTCAATTTTCTTATAATGTTCTAAATCCTTATTTACAAAATTAGCATTCTGATGTCTCAAAAGTCTTACTTTATGAAACTCCATAAACATGAAATGTAATAAAAGTAAAATAAATCAGTAAGTTTCACGATGTTTTGTTATTGTACGAGGGTCACGCTATATACTTTGAGATACAAGAAAACTACAAGACTTTTTAGGAAAATGATTTTATTTAAGTTCAAAGTAATCACAACCTACATCAATGCATTGTTACAAAAACCGAAGCTTCCACAACTTAAACGCTTGAAGCCAGTCATCTTTTGGAATGCTCTCAAAAATAATGCTTAATTGCTTCATCTATCTCATCCTCCGTCGTGAAACGTCGACCACGTAAATGTTTCTTTAGGTTAAAGAACAACCAGAAATCACACATGGCCAAATCAGGCGAATAGAGTGGATGTTCAATGACTGTTACATTATTTTCACGTAAAAATTCAACTGTCTGCTGTGCAGTGTGTGACGATGCATTGTCGTGATGCAACATTAACCCGCGAATATTGGTTGACTTAAGCATTGCAGGTGTGCCAGTTTGCTGTAACTGTACGCTGATCTTCAAGCTTAATTGCTTTCACTAATCCTGTACTACGAAAGAAAACTGCGTACATAACTTTCTTGGCAGACCTTTGCTTTTTCGTCATTGTTGGTGTTGGTGCATCTTCGTGAATCCACACATGGCTCTCCTGGCGGGTAGGAATATGATAAAATGGTATGTATGTTTCATCACCTGTTACTATTTTAGAAAGAATACGATGCCCACCATTATTTAACATTTCTAACGTTCCCCACGCGATTCTTACTCGCTCTGCCTTTTGGGAATGGTTAAGCGTATGTGGCACACAACGAATAACAATTTTTTTCTTATAAAAATGATCATGTAAAATGGAATTTACTGTTGCGGATCCAACACCAAAAGTTGCCTCAATCGCTTGATATCTATGAAGATCTTGGATCTTCTTCGATCATACGTCTCACTCTCTCAATGTTTCCAACAGTAACTGACGAACAGGGCCTACCAGCACGTGTTTCATCACCAAGCGATATCCGTCCTCTTTTAAATTCGTTATACCAGCGAAACACAGTTGCGCGTGAAGAACTTTCATCACCAAATGTGCGCTGCAACCGTTCAAGACTTTGTTGTTCACTTAAACCTACCTTGAAATCGTAGTAAATCATAGCGCGCACATGTTCTATTGGCAAATCCATGTTTTGACAACAAATCGTATGTATCACGTTTACTCTGTGTAACAATGCCGTGTTGTCAGCTCTAACTCCTCTAGTTTCGTGGCATCTCACAATATACAGCGTGGCCCTCGTATAAATATTATAGGTAACGTTTGGAAACTGTGACACTGATACGAATATTATTTAATTTTTACTTTATTTTACAAGATTTTGTGTTTTTTTGCATCTCCTAAACCTAAGAATTTTATCACTATTAGTTTATTTAAATGCGGTATAAGCTGCAGTACAATAGTATAAGATAAATCTGAAGTAAAATGTAAATAATATTTTTTTTTCACTACTAGCTTTAAAACATACTATTATCTAGTCTGTTGTCACCTTGTGAAGTTAGTCTTCTTGCCTAGTGGTAAATAATTTTTTATTATTGACTACTAGTCAATAATAGTTAGAGATGTGCGTTATCAATTCATCGAATAAATTAATTCCGTAAATTCATTTTCCATTACGTCTATTTAATTAAAAAGGAAGTCGATAAGATCGATTCTATGCATATTACTGGAAGTTTTGTAACCGAACCAAATTTCCACATTCAAGTAAGTAAGCATGTAAACTTTGCGAAAACTTTCCCACTCCCATCTTTAAACTGTAAACATCGCGATCGCATCTCCATCTCGCATTTCTCGCGTCACCTGTCAAACGAAAGGTGTGTCAACGAAGTCGGCAAGAAAATGAAAATAGGGCTTTAAAATTGTGCTATGGGTTCTCTGTGACTAATTTGGCATAATTTGTCCTACTTATACTTATCAGATTTTGTCATTCGTGCATATTTCACTCTTTCCAGGTGCTCTAAATAAAAAACATAACCTCAAAATGTAATTTTTATGTTGATTTTTATGATACGTTCATAATTTTAAGGCTTAACACAGTTAACGGAAATAATAATTGATTGTGCAATTATGGCACATCATATTAATGCTAGATGCACCAGTGTTAACTGATGCAATAGGAATGTTAAGTTGAGTATTATTCTGTATGCTTGATGATAATGTCGGAACTTGATCTTGACTGGAGGAAGCCACAGCTGACACAGTTTCCAGTGGAGCACTAGTGCTAAGACGAGGATTTTCAGTAGAGTTTCCTTGCACCATACTAGCTATGCGTTTTTTGTCGGCCAAGGAATCCTCCACATATCCCTCGGCCACTGTTGAGCTTTTCCAGCCCCCGTGGCGTTTCAGAGATAAAATATCTCCGCCATTATCTGCTAAGAGGGTAGCAGATGTCCTCCGCAGGGTGTGGCCGGTGTAACTGTTTATGTTGGGCAGTTTTAAGTAAGCAGCTACTTTTTTGGGACACCACCAATTGTGTTATGTCCCATGTTTTGTCTTACAGGCTTTCCAGACCTGAATCCAATAAACAGTTTCTCCATATCTGGAGTCGGCCTTTTGCCCAAGTACTTTTTAACAACACTGACCCACACAGGTTCCATTATAACAAATTTCCGGGATGTTCCATTTTTGGAAGTGCGTATGTTTATAATTATCATATCTTCTCTGACATCCAAGTCTGAGAGTTTAAGATTGCAGAGTTCATCCGTTCTGCACGCCCCTGCTATGCCAATAATAAGAACCACCTAAAAGTTATTATTGGTAAGTTTTTAACAATTCCTGTTTTGAGTGAAGTAATTTACCTTATCTGATAAAAAAGCTTCATCTGGAGCTTCGTTAATGAAGAGTTGTATCTGATCTTTGTCAAATACCGCAGCCTTCTTAGGAATGTATGAATCATTTTGCCTCTTTAAAAAAGCTATTACTTTGAAATATTTAGAAATATCCAAATTTTCTTTCAGCTTTATTGTAGCTTTTAGCATTGAATAGGTAGCCCATAAGCTAGAAGCCTTTTTATTTTTCGCTCGTTCTTGAAAATACACCAACAGTACATTCTCAGACACATTGGCGATTCCTTTTGATTCACACCAATCTTTAAAGGCACCATACACTTTTAGGTAAAAATCTTTGGATTTTTTGGGCAATAATTCGTCCCCCACACTTTTCGCCTTTTCGCGAACCTCGGGAGGAGTACAACTTTCTGTTTCATCGATCATTTTTTGACGAAACGACGCGTTTGCGACGTAAATGTCAACGAAATTGTAATTATTCTTTTGTTTTCCAATGGCTGCTATGTTTTTTGGGGATTTTTACAAGCACTTTTATAATGTCTAATTAATCTTTATAGGTATTATTATCGCGGGCACGGCATTTTGCCCAGATTTTAGTGTAACACGGGGCAAAAATACATCAAATGTGTCCCTTTATACACTGGCATCCGGGAAAAAATCCGTGATCGCGATAGTACGTTTTTTATGTGAGAAGAATAAAAGGAATAAAAGTACTAGTAGTGAAAAAAATAATATATACACCACGGTTGTGAAGTGTTTTCTAGAGCCTCTCATCTTATATCCCTCGATGCTGCGCATCTCGGGATCTAATAATGCTCGGCTCTAGAAAAAACTCTTCACAACCTTGGTATATAATATACTATACTTGCAGCTAATAAATCATCGGCATGTCACTTTAGAATTTGCGTGACAAATAATTACTACTAATTTAACGTATTACACTAAGAAAAACAAAGATGAACGATCCTTAAACCGAGATGTGTATATTGTATAAGTAAACTCGACACTTCTGCTGGCACCTAGTAAAATTGACAGATCTACTCCGATAGTGTCGAACTCGACATTACCTTAGAATCAAAAAAATTGCGTATTTGTGTCTTGATCAGTATCCTCGTCGTGTATACCGATCAGAATCCATAATCTGGTCCATTCTCAGACAACTTGAGTTTTCCTAAATCTATGGTTTATTTAAATATCTGTGTGTTAAAACGAGTTTGTTATTATTAATTACGGTTAACAAACAGTAATACAATTATATCAAAGGTTCGGCAGGATTTATAAAAAACATTTTTTTATCCCTAAATGCATATGCAGAATGAAGTTAAGAATACATTTACGTGAAAAAAAAACAGAGGGCGCAATTTGAAAAATTAATCAACTTGGCATGATATTTTAAACGTTGCTATGCAATCAGCGTTTAAGGATGTTTTTGAAGGACCATTTTGCATCATTCATGAGAAGTCAACTAAAGATGTTGGTGAAATATCAGGTCACAGTAGTGGCGGGAAAGGGTAAGAAATTTATTTTTGTATGATTATTCTTTAGTTTAAGGGCGGCGTATTGTAGAAAAGAAAAAGCTTTTGGGCAAAACTGTAACCGCTAGCGTGGTCGAGCTGGATTACAATTAATAAAACCTAGAGAATAAATTCCTGTAACCCCTACAAACTACCAATCAAACGTTAAATGTAGTATATAGGAAGCCCCCTTTGGTTCCTGGATGATGGCAATCAGTTTCTTCAATACAAGTATCAATAATAACGAACATCAACTAACAATACATTTATTCAACAACTTACCAACTAATTACACTTACAATATAATTATTCAAAATTTTGATTTTTAAATTACAAAACTTCTTATATGCCAAAAGGTTCCTTTCTTAGGAATAATGAAACCAGAACTGAACTGTGAAAGAACTTAACTTTACCAGCAAGGTTAAAGGAAATAACAATTGATAATTTATTTTCCAATTAATTTTGAAGACTCATTACTTTAATTTCATTGCACTAAGAATTACTAATCAATACTTTCTTATACCAAAGTTTTCAGTTGTTGGCAAAAAATTTATTTCAAAGTTCATATTAATCCATTTTGCTTAGCTATATTAAATTGGTCAATACCTAGTAATTTATAATATCAGCATTAAGAAATAAAAGTTTTTTCTTTCATAATATTTAACAATTATGTAGACAAACTATTTTATGCTATCTAAACAATCTTCCTCAATCAATTTATTTTTTATTTAATAATTTTAAATTTTATATTTTTTTACTTAATAATATTTAGCTTATTTTTGTGATCTATCTTATATAATATATAATTTTGAAGACTCCAAAGCCAAAATATTTGCTTTCATCTTTGGCCTCTTGGTTACAAAACAGTTCAATGCAATATTGTTGGTCAGATGAAGTCAATATAAACAAGTAATGCATAATTTCATCATTAATAATTTAGTAACTAAATTATATTTCCTTTTATATATTCCTTTTATTACATTAGTACATATGTACATCTTGTATTTATTATTATATTTTGTTAACTTATCACTACTATCAGTTACTAAGGTCATACCTATTTTGTCGGTGCTTTCAAGTAAAGCATGGTCAGGACAATTCTAGAATATATCCAATGCTGGTGACCAGTAGGGCAGCGTTCTGGGTTGATTACTGTACCTAGTTTATATAGCAAATATTCCCATTATTATTCGTACACTGTAATCGGCAGGTTTGCAGATGACACAGCTATTTTAACAACTAATGACGATACAGCGAATAGTTATCGACTGCTGCAAGACCATTCAAATCTGCTGTAAAAATAATTCGATGAAAAGTAAAGGTTAACGAGGCTGCCTGTTCCGGTCCATATATATTCATAAGACAGCTATATACAAGAAGTACGATATTTGGGTATACATCTAAATAAACTTAACATAACAAAAAAAACCAATGGATGTAAAAGCAAAAAGAATAAATCGGCTATTAAGAACAAAACTAACCCCCCATCTTGAGAATAAAATGCTAATCTATTAGTCTAAGAGCTAGCGAACACGCCGCTTCACAACTCCGTAATGGATAAAATTCCTTTTATTATCTGTATTCATAGTATATGAGTAGGAATAACTTTGTATGGCAGGGCAACCCCTTTGATTTATGGAGGAAAAGATCAAATAGTGTAGTTAAGAAATGTCACATTTGAAACACATATGTAATGGTTTTTCTAATCTTTATATGAATCAAAATACTGAAAAAATACGATAGCAAACTTGCCAAACAAATATTCCTGTGATTAATTAGTACCAGACCAGTACTAATTAATTAATTACATATTAAAAGATTTCAAGTATAATGTAGGACATACACGGTCTTCCCCGACGACGTCGGGGACCAGGTCGAGATAATGAGGTAATGTTTACATTTACTATAATTTATAGCTGGACTGAATATAATAAAATTATGAGTATCGTATTTCTTTAAAACATCAAAATGAAAGAAAGCAGTATTCAGCATAATACAATGCGTACTGAATCTCTTTCTTTAAAGTATTTCGAAGTAGCTTATGCAATTAACAAAACTTTTCATAAGCGGAATAATATTGATATCCATCGGTAGAATTACAAATCAACTCTTTTGTTTTTTATTTATTTCATTCTTAATTTAGTTTAAAAATGGATATAATTAACGCAGGATTTAGGAGTCTGAATTCTAGTGCGCAAACGATGTAGAATAATTTCCTATAAAGGACTTTCCGTAAAAGAACACTGATAAAAATCTGCTGATGTTGGTATAGGAGAGGTCAATGGACAAATTATTATATAGTTATCAAATATCATTTTTTTCGTTGTTCATCAAGAATGTGCTGATTCTAGTAAAATAAATATTTTGTTGCATTTGTAGAGACCGTTTAATAAATTCAACCGAATTTGATGTAAACTGATTCTTAATTTTACAAATCATGTTTACAATATGGGTCATAACCTGATAACCTTGGAAGATAATTACAATCTGTACTACTAATAATTGTCACCTGAACACTTGATGCCATCTACTTTCTTGTATAATAGGAAATAAGTACTGAGAATTTTATACTTTATGAAAGATTAATTTTATTTATGTACAATAGTTTATAAATGTTGAAACTACAGTAGTTATTATTTAGCCAACTTAAATGTTCAACAGTTTTTCATTCGGTGAATCAGTTTATATCAAATTCGGTTCAATTTAGTAAACGGACGTATTTAATAGATAGGACAAAACATTTATTTTACCAGAATCAGCATTATGATTCATGTGAATAAAATGTAGCAAATGCTTTTACTACTATTAATAAAAGATGACAGATATGATAAAATCAGCAGATTTTTACCATTGTCCTTTGGTAAGTGATAATCTTCCTTTTGGTTTCGGAAAATTGTACATCGTTTGCACACTGGAACTCGGAATCCTAAATCCTGCGTTAATTAATTATATCCATTTTTGAACTAAATTAACAATGAAATAAAAAAAAACTAAAGTTTTCGTTTCATAATAAAAGATTGATTTGTAATTCCACCGATGGGTGGCGTCAAGGTTATTACTTTTATGAAGACTTTTGTTAATTGCATAAGCTATTTCGAAATACGTCTAAATAAAGAAAGAGATTCAGTACACACTTTATTATGAATGATTATTATCAATAATGTTTTTTTTTCATTTTGATGTTTTAAAGAAATACGATACTCATAATTTTATTATATTCAGTCCAGCTATAAATTACAGTAAATGTAAACATTACCTCATTATTTCGACCTTGTCCCCGACGTCTTCGCCGACGTCGTCGGGGAAGACCGTGTATGTCCTACATAAGAGCATTGTGCACACATAGGCAACCAGTTATACATAAAATAGCGTAAGTTTATTAACTTTTCAGGGATGAAATCAGTGGAATCTTGATCTGTCATTTTGCAATCACATTATGCGACGATCAACTATACTTAGTAAAAAACACAGACATTACACGTATACTTAAAATCTTTAAATAATTAATTAATAAGTGTTGATCTGGCACTAATCAGAGAAATACTTGTCTGGCAAGTTTGTTATCGTTCTTGTTCAGCATTTTGATTCATATAAAAATTAAAAAAACATTATATGTATATGTGTTTCAAATGTGATATTTCTTAACTACACTATTTAATCTCTTCCTCCATAAATAAGAGGGGTTGTCCTGCCAGACAAGGGCTTTCCTACTCGTGTACTATAAATACACATAATAAAAGAGATTTTATCCATTACGGAGTTATGAAGCGGTCGTGTTCGCTAGCTCTCCGAGTATATAAAAGTACAAATTCTAATTTATCAATCAACCAAAGATTCAAGCAAAAATTCTGAGACAAATAACAGATCTCCCTTGGAACTTCAATAAAAACCTATATGGCTACATACCTGATTTATATCCTACAAGCGGTCGTGTTCGCTAGCTCTCCGAGTATATAAAAGTACAAATTCTAATTTATCAATCAACCAAAGATTCAAGCAAAAATTCTGAGACAAATAACAGATCTCCTTTGGAACTTCAATAAAAACCTATATGGCTACATACCTGATTTATATCCTACATCCTGATTTAAATGTGAACTTCATAAAAGAAGAAATTCAACAACGTGCGGTAAAACCTCATTAAAGACTAGAAGTACATCCCAACCCGTCAATTGAAATCCTCATTACTTTCAAAAGATTTTAAAAAATGATCACGGAACCTAAGGTCCTAATATCCCAAACTTAAAGTTTAGGGCAACGCCGATGATGCTATTCCTTCCCCACCTAAAGCCAGTAGATCACTATATACTATAGAGCACTATAGTAGAGAAGAAATGAGTATAGTCTATCTACTATAGAGCACTATAGTAGAGAAGAAATGAGTCTAGTGGAGCCACACAACCTTGAACTCTCATTTCACTTTTCAAGCCACACCTTTTATAAGCCACGCCTCCCTCTCTGCTTCCCCCCTCTCCAAGCCACACCTTTTATAAGCCACGCCTCCCTCTCTGCTTTCTTTTTTTCCAAGCCACACCTCCCTCTCTGCTTTCCTCCTCTTCAAGCCACATCTTTTATAAGCCACACCTCCCTCTCTGCTTTCCCTCTCTCTACTTGCCTCACTTGTTTTCAAGAGCCCCCCCCGCTTGGTAAGCTACGCCCCTCTATAGATCACCCTTTATAAGCGACACCCCTTTATAGACCACTTGTCTAATAGACAATTACGTCGGTAATAGTTTTCGATACGTATTCGGGGGTACCGCAAGGTTTCAATCTAGGGCCACTGTTGTTCTTGATAATGATAAATAGTTTAAATAAATAGTTATAGAAGAAATAACACCTTCGGTAGCTTGCATGTTATGGTCAAGAAATATATTCCTTGCGTTTTTATTGCGTGACAATAGTCAAAACTAAAGAAGAGTGGTATATTTGGTGTTACTGGATGTTGAACTTGTGTGGAAAGTTTATTATTTGAAAATGCTTTAAACAACCCCACATTGGATTTGTGATTATCCGTAACAATTCGTATTACAACGAATCCGCATTCATGTAACTGTTGTAAAACATTCAAAGTTAATTTATAAAAATCTGATGTCTTAAGGGATCTATGGAAAAAATATGCAGCTGGTATCGTAAATTTTGTTGATAGGCCATGAATCACAAAACAAAGCATCTTATTAGCTAATAGTGGCCTTCTGCCAATGGTTTTTTGCTAATAGTTTCCAAACCGTGAAAACGGTCTTGTGCTCTACTGTACTGTAGTTTTTACCGAATACAATTACAAGACTGCACACACGTTCTATAGGAAGTAAAGAATCGGCTTCTGCTTTTATTCTAGATTTTATAAGAGTTGTTACATTTCTACCTGCCCCAGTATAACGTTGAAGTGTGAATGGAGATGGTAATCTCAACAAATGAGAACGACAATACTCGTATCCTTTTGGCGAGGATATTCGCCACGCAACACAGTTTCTTATAGCGATTTCAGAAAATCTTGGTTTTACTTTACCATAACTTAAGATTTGGTCTAACAAGAAAGTAGCATACAAATTATTATCAGCTGCATCTTGTTCAATTTTTGTAATTGTTTCAAAACGTGAATTATCCACTACTTTTCTTAGTTCTACTATTTCTTGGTCTTTTAATTCGTTTTGATCAGTGAGCCTTTTAACTTGCCTTTTTAAAGCTTTAATTTCTTTTTTATATTCTTCTATTGCATTTTCGGAAATTATATTGACTGGAGTGCTTTCATTACATATCTAGAATTTCAATTACAGTTTAACTATTCATGGATTATGTTATTAATTACCCAGAAGATTGGAAGTAGAAATGAAAGCACACGATGTTGAAAGCAAAGGAATAGTTCCAGATGCAGGCAATCTTTCTTTCATAGTCGGTACATCATCAGGAGTGTTCGAAAAACTTGTCTAAAAAGTGTTATGTTAATAAAAGCTATTTTTTAAATACAATTTAGAAATTACTGTATGTAATGTAGGCACCCCATTACATTTTAACAACTTTCGACCAGAAGATCTGTCTGTATAGCAACTGTTTTCAAAGTGTAGATTACAGATAACAGCACTTTCGGGTATTTTTGATCTGTAATAAATTAAAATTATATGTTAACTATGCTGCCTCTTTCTACTGTACATGCACTAAATTATGGACATATACTTTTTAAAATGTATAATAAAATGTATACAGTGTGTTATGGCACTTATGGCATTAATTGAAATGGCACATAGTACATAGAAAAATAAGCAACTTTCATTATACAAGTAAGGGAAAACAATGAATAAAAAACGTGAAAAAGGCTTTTCTTTTAATTTACAAAAACTGATTGGGTGTCACTGGAATTATGGTAGGTACAGGTTAAAAGTAAACATCTCGGGGAATTATCGTACGTATCTTTGCCATTAATTTTAGTTTAAGCTAAATGTTAACGTTTGAAGCACGTTTTTGCTTCTTTAAAAAAGGTTGCTGACCTAATTGCTTTTAAAACAGTGACTGACTGTAAAGGGGTTACTTTATAATAATACGACTAACGAAACAGACGTATTTAGAAATTAATTTATTATTAATTTAATTAATAAAATTATTAATTAATTTAATTATTAAATTCATACAGTCTTCTTGCAATTGTAGTTAATTTAGTTTTCATAATACTATGTGCGAAATTAAACAGTGCTTAAGTGAGTGATTAATTTGTGACTAACTTTTGTAGTGTTATTGACTTATTGAATTTAAATTTAATATTAGGGAAATTACAGTAGTGCTCTCGTGTAAATTACACCTAAACAATAAAGAACAAGTGCCGTTTCGTACACAAACATGCCCCACAGGTATACTAACGAGGAATTAATGGACATGGTGTTATGTTATGGTGCAGCTAATCAAAACGCAGCGAGAGCGACCCGACTGTATGTCAATTTTTTATTATAATAACGTTTTAATTAGCTAAGAGGTAAGTGTTTATGCAATTAGCCTTTTTTGTATTAATTAGACACAAAATGTTCAAAATTGAAACCCCCAACTAATGTTATATGAACATAATAAAATTTTGTATGCATGTAAAATAATAGTAGATTATGTTATTAGGCGCAAAAGTGTTACTTTGTGTGCTGAAGCTGGGCGTTTGACTGCCGAACGGTAGTGAGGCAGCCATTCCCAGCTGAAGCACACAAAGCACTTTTGCGCCGAATAACATATACGATTTTTTTTCAAACGCTGCAGTTGCAGGTGAGATTAACTGGCACAATAAAAAAAAATCAAATTTGTAATCAATATTAATAAAAACTAAAGATTACTGGTTTTGATTTTATCTGCTTAAGCACATAAAGTGACAGCTTTATCTGCTTAAGCATATAAAGTGACAGCATTTTCTGCTTAAGCAGATAAAGTGACAGCAGGTGATAGTTTTATCTGTTTAATCAATAAAACGACACTTCTCTGTTTTTCATCAAGTCACAAAATTGTCAATATTCTGACGTTTGAAAAAAAATGTAATTATTTTATCCCGTTGTTAGGGAGCAATGTGTTCATCAATGACAAACAAAAACTGACCTTGTAAATTTTTAACAGCTAAGGTAACAAGAGCCTGCTTGCAATCTAATTTTATCTTTTATGTTCAAGACGTGTTGATAACGAATGACCTAGTTCCTTCATTTGTTTATGGAGGTATAATAAGCAGTGGTCGTCAAACAAAATAGCGTGGACTGATTGGGGTAGGTCAGTTTTTGATTTTTGTTCAACGGCTTTAATAGTTGGGTAATCAATTATACTCATCACAGGTAACTAACAGTAAAAATTTATGCCCCAACTTCTATAACACACTGTATAATAGAATAAATAAACATTTTATTAAAGTACGTAATTTTTTAATCCTACCAGGAGGAATACGTAAACTTTCAATCCACTTATTTCGCAAGCTAAGACACGAAGGAAATTCGTGGAAACTTTTTGCAGTTTTATAATTTCTGCATGTTACCACATAGCATTTTTTATGAGTTGACATTTTTCAGTAAAACTACTACTGCTCTTAAACTATTCTTATACCACATGAAACAAAATCAAACGCACTAAATTCGTGATAAAGTAGGATAAATCAGAAAAGTCAAATATTTGTCAATAACCTTCAAAAAAGTCCGGGCTTTATTTTGAACGCACTCGTTGAATGTGTGAACGCATCGATTTACATCGAACGCGTCCATTCCCTCGGTACGCAGCGCCAAGCGGAGAACGCCGAAAACTGGCAAATGATCAGGCCGTATAAGACGTCAAACGTCGAAATCGAGGAGATCGTGAGTAATATAATAAAACTTCTAACAGTTTAGTTCTTTTAATTAATCTTTGTAAAAGAATCCTTAAGTATCTTGAATTTAACAATATATTCGAAACAGAAGAATTTATAACTGAGTTAGACAGACATACGATAATATGAAAAGAGTTTTTCGGGATATTTTCTGTGATCGGAAAACTTCAAATGAAAATGTCCTGTTTGGAGCCTGGTACTGAAGATGGAGTGTACCCACTAACGACGATGTCTTCGTTTTCATTCTTTTAGAACTAGCACAAAGCTGCATTGCATCCAGCTTGCACAGTATCCCTTTTTACACGGACTGTAGTTTGTAGTTTTCACAAATAATTTCATAATATAATAATAGCCAGTTCCGATGCCCGATGTCCGATGTCCACCGAAAAATATCTCGAAAACTAGAAGACTCAGGAAGCTGGAATTTTACAGGCAGGTGGGCCGTACACCAAAGGGGTGCATGAGTATATTTTTAATCCTAAAAATCCAGAGGGGGTCCCAGGGAGAGGCATTTCTAAAAAAATCGGCTGTATATCTCTTGAATGGCGTAAGCTACAAACTTCAAATTTTCACAGATTATACTTGCAACAATTCTGAAGATACTAAAATACAGAGATTACCGGCATTTCATCCAGGGCCAGAGTAAGGCAACATTCCAGTGGGAAAAGTTTTCCGCAAAAATAACTATTATAAAAATCTTGATTGTGAGTAATCTGTAAGATATACATACATGCCATCATGGACTTTTTTGTAGATCTTTTTGAGATCTACAATTCGTTTGCTTACAGTTTGCCTTTATCTCTTATCATTTTTGCAGTGTAATGCGTTTTGTCCCTGTTTGAGCCAATTTTCTTACTTACTTATTTCACACTTTCCTTATTACACGGCATTCGAAAGATTCCCTGAGCAATCTGTATACATAAAAACCTTCTCTAAGAAATAAACTATCAAATGGTGAAAACGGCAGCAAACAGTTTTGACAACAACTGAACTTACAAAAACTACAAAGTTAATGGGGGCACGCTGATTGTCAGAGACCCATGGTCCTACACACGCCGTTGATTTTCAAACGAATATTATGCTAATATATAAGGTAGATAATATAATAAAAAACTACATATATAATACACGCCTGCCATTTGTTTAAAGTTATTTTGAAAAATAGCAAACTTATGTGTTTTATAGCATTTATTTGAGCAAAAAAAGTTTGGGACTTATTAGTAATTACGAAGAAAGGCATTGCTAATTATGAATCAAACGTAATTTTTTTAAATTATAGTTACAACGTTACATGTTATGATCCTATTGATTTATTATTAAGAAAAATATAAATTCCATTGCAGTAGCACATCCTGAGCTACCAGGCGACATTTCTTTCGCTAGGAACGTTGTTCTGTTCATATATAAGGAGCCGCGCAACATCGAGCGAGTTTATTTCGACTGTTTTAACTTGAACTTTTTTTACTTCGGATTTGCATTTAGCAAACTCTGTTACGGAATTGTTAATATTTGATTTTTACAATGGAGAAACTGATAATGGAAGACGGTAAGGTCTCCCATCGCATTGTGTCAATGAGCGGCGATAAGAACTGTCTATTTAGAGCTATCGCACACTGTGTATTTGACAGTTAGACAGTGCACGAGGTGGTAAGGGACCTCATTTTCGGCCACGTGTGCAACAACTAAGAAGAGTTTGAGGTCTTTAGTTCGACTCCCGGCGATGATAATTACCTATAGCTCGCTGTGTGAAGTTATCGCAGCTACCCAAATCTTCCTATTTGTATTTGAAGTGTAGAGGGACGGCAGCCTCTTTTATCTGACTCACTTCAGGTTCAAGTTGACCTCCATACAAAAAGGTTACTATTCTCAGGGAGACCCTCAGAGGGTCACTTTGATGTGTTGGAGAAAATTGAAACACCGCGTCAAGAAGGTTTAGAAGACGGAGGGTCTGTTAAAAGAAGCACAAGAAAGGAAGTCAACAACAATTAGGGGCTAAAAGATTCAAGTCAGAAAGCGAGATGGAGAGACAACAAAGAGTCTGGCCCAAGAAAAGATCGATTTATTGCAATATTTATTATCGAGATTATCAAGTCAGGGATAAAGAGAGTGAGGAATTAAAAAAGAACAGGTTGGAGGATAACTGAGATAGACATACAAAGGTCGAAAAGAAAGAGGCTGACAAGGGAAAGAAGAAAAATGCTACAAAGAAAGAAGATAAGGAATCGGAAAAGAAAAGGTTGGAAGATAACAGAAATAGACGTGCAAAGGTCGGAAATAAAGAGACTGACAAGGAGAGGAAAGAAATGCTAGAAAGAAAGATGAGAAATCGAAAAAGAAAGGTTGGAAGATCAGAGAAATAGACGAGAGATTGGAAATAAAGCGGCTGATAGGGAAAGGAACAAAAAGGAAAATATTACGACAAACCTTGATGAAATATTAAATTAAGGAATCATGTCCGTTCGTCCGCCAAGGTTACTCAACAATATGCTCAAGTATGCATGCATATAAACGGGTAATTGTTTACGGTAGGGGTTAAGGACTACTAAAATAGTTGGGAGAGTGTTGGTGGTGGATCCCAAAAATTAACTTTTATAAGTAGAACTGTCTGACCAGAAGGGGACCGTTGATATAATTTAAAAAACAAAACGTGTATTCAACAACGGCGGGGGCGGAGCGTGCGGCACGCAGCGTGTTGTACGCTCGTCTATTACTGGCCTTAAAGACAAAACAAATAAATAAATTAAATTATTTAAATAAACGTAATGCATTACTATGCACTGAGTTGAATATTCAATATTATTACCTTTTAATAATTTAATAATTAGAACTGTTGACCATGTCCGTACTTGTCCGCACAATATCGCTGCAAGTGTATCCACTTTTGTAATAAGCAATGTATTACATTGCCAGCGTTTCATACACGACGCGTTGGCAACGCAATCATCTGCGTTCTGTCAACGGATACGCACGTGTTCATCGCTTGTGTATTTACTTGAACTAGAAGATACAATTCTCAATACGATAGAGAAAACGCCGCGTGCGACACGCAGCGTGTTGTACGCTCGTCTATTACTGGCCTAAATGATTTGAAATTGATTTAATTTGTGTGTTTAGAAATGATTTTCTATAGTTCTAACTATTTGAAGTACTTAGATACTGTTTTTGCTCTTCATACTTTCTTAAAGTGTTATTATACTCTATGATTAATTTAATCCTTCTTTCTGCCTTTATATCGCCAGTTTTTTAAATATATTCTAAATCTTTTTGACAACCCCAAATAATACGTCTAACACACACTTTCTACCAAGTTCATGTCAAAATCATACACAACGTTTAGCATAGGTCAGTGCGGAGAATTTTATTTTTTTTGTAGCACTGAAACTGAAAAATAGTAAAGCAGATTTAGTCGAAATGTGTGTAGCTTATTGGAGGAAAGAAAATTTGGAAAAATGAGAAAAGTTACATGTTATCTGGTTCATATTGTTACACTCAGAGATCGAGTAAAAGTGTTTCAAGAGGTACTACAGATAATGAATTAGTTTGATATCTTTTAAAATCCACTGTTCCATTTTTGAACAGCACCACAGCAGGACCTGGAAGTATCATCAAAGGCTCTCTACGCTTCCAGACTTGCTTCTTTTAAATCCGTATCCACTTTCAGGTCACATCAGGCTGAAGAGGATAAGATTTTTATAACAGTCGCAGTCTACACTTTTGATTTGAAGGCGGCCGTTGGGTGTCTTTCTCCGCAAAGTCAAACAACGATATAACGATATAATAGTAACACGGTGCATGCTAACTGTTTGCTGCCATATTTCGGCTGCCTTTAATGTACTGTAATGATCACCGGTGCCTTGGATAATTTTGAGATCCAAGGCAACGAATGTAAACAAGGTCAGAGAAAATAATTTAGAAACCAAAGAGTTCAAGCATTCATTCTCAGCCTAAAAAAACAAGAATAAAGCTTTTATTAACCACAAACAGTTTTCATTCAACGAAAACACAGAAGATGTTACAGTACCAACTTTTATTTTTCGTAGGTATTATTGAAGATAAATGGGTGTTAAAATAGTGAAGTTTCATTAAAATTCCCAGACTGCTTCATAGACTAAAATAGTGTGAATATTATAGACCATATAACACCATAGTAAAACGCTGTATGCTACCTGTTTACTGCCGTATTTCGGCTGCCTTTCATGTACAACGTACTATCTTTCATTTCTCGAAGATGTTATTGGAGCTAAATAGGTGTTATAATGGGGAAGTTTCATTTGAAGTTTCTGAGTGCTTCATAGACTAAAGTAGCGAAAGGTATATACTATTTAACATTATAGAAAAAGGTGCATGATTACTGCAGTTGACTGAATTCTCTCGGTTACTTTCAATGTACCATCATGTATTTGATCGTGTACCATCGTAATTGGAAATAAATGGATTTTATAATCGCTTTAGTTATAATAGCTATAATCGCTTAGTTTTGTTGAAATCTACCCACGGCTTCATAGACTAATGGAGTCTCAATGTTGAAGCTAATTCTACACTGTAGTAAAAAAATGCCCATTTTAAGCTTATCCTATTCAAAAAATGGAGATGTGCCATTCATCATTTTTTAATATGCAAAAAAGAGAAATAGTTTGTGTTTAATCTGATTTATTTTTTTTAAACTTCACCTACCGCTTTACCTGAAAATTTGTCACCCAAAATCCCCTTTTTAACCGATCCCGACTTTAATCGATAAAATTGATATCAATATTTAAAAAAAAGACGTAGAATTGAATGTTGTTTCACAAACAATCATTAATACAACAAAAAAATTAAATCGCTGAAATAGGTACTTGTACTTAAAACTAAATTAAATTGATAGTATAGGTGTGTATCAAAAACAAAATTTAAGTGTTATCAGACAGGAAACGGTAATTAAAACTGATATAAGAATAATACTTAAAACTCTGCCTAAAGTGTTTTTGACGATAGCTTGTCATCGTTGTCAAAGCTCCTATAAATACTCGCTAGACTTGAGAAACAGCATCAGTCAAAAACAAAATGGCTAAGTTAGTAATTGTGTTCGCCCTTTTCGTCGGTGCTGCGTTAGGTGAGGAATCAAAATATTTTCATTGGATTTTATTGCAAATAGCAAAAATTATATTTAAACCATAAATTGTAGCTGTACCTCTTCCACAAGAAGATGATACTATTGAAGAAAGAATCGTTGGTGGATTCCCAGCACCAGAAGGCATGTACCCTCACCAAGTTTCCTTAAGACAAAATAACCGTCACTTCTGTGGTGGTTCTATTATTAGTCCTAACTGGATCTTGTGCGCCGCCCATTGTACGGTTGGGTAAGTACAATCTTACTATTTTAGAACGATATCATTTTAAATAATGCATGTATTTCAGACAAAATGCAAGAGCCATAGTGATTGTTGTCGGAACAAATCGTTTGAACTCCGGTGGTATTGGTTATGGAGTACAACAAATCATCAACCACTCAGGTTACAGTCCACAAAACAATGTCAACGATATTTCCCTTCTTAGAGTAGCCGGCAGTATTGCTTACAGCCAAAAAGTTCAACCTATTGCACTTGCAAGTTCAAATCCTTCTACTGGTTCGCAAGCTCTTCTTTCCGGATGGGGTTTAACCAGTTATCCATCAAACGATATTCCTAATGCTCTACAACACATTTCTTTAAATGTTATTAGCATTGCTGAATGTCAAAGGGTTTTACCTGGTTATCCTGTCTACAACACCAACGTATGTACATACAAGGCACATGGACAGGGTGCATGCAAAGGTGATTCTGGTGGCCCACTTATCAGTGGTACTATACAAATTGGTGTCGTATCATGGGGTATTCCGTGTGCTAAAGGCTCTCCTGATATATTTACTAATGTTGCTGCTTACCGTAGCTGGATTCGATCACTAACTGGTGTATAAAGATTTAATTTGTTGATGGCTTAAATTATCTGAGATGTCAAACGTTCTATATAAAAATAAATAAATATTTATAATATTGTAACATACGATTTTTAATTTCTAAAATAAAGAAATATTTAGAACAACCTCTTAACTGATATCTAATCAATATCTACATAGAACAATGACTGATTAAAGCCCTAGATGTTGATTTTGAACCTTAATCTCAAGTAATGAATTAAATCATAAGACTAAGCCAAGTTTAGAAGGGAGGTAAAGTAATCGGTTTGGATAAAATCCAGAAAGAAATGTAGGATTCGAAATTTTAAAATAAAATTATTGATATTTAAAATGGACGGATTTATCGAAACTTTGGGAATTCGTATACTTTGATCCTGGACAGGGCCGGATTATGTCTTTAGCCGCCTATAGGCCCACTCATATTAACGCTCTTAATAAAAAAAGACGTTATTGACTTATTGTTATAATTGCATATAGGGGAGAGTCGCCCAAATTAAACCTTTCTTAGAAAAAAATTGGTAATTCAGATCATTGTCGATTATTTAAATTAAAATTAACACTAAGGCATACTTTATAATGTTTATTACATATTCAATTAAAATATATATTAAAAAAACCATAAATTCTCTATTAAAATAAAAAACTAGAAAAATGTGCAGTTCAATTTAGGGCACCAGTTGCCTAAATTAAACCAAGAGTTCCCTAATTTGAACCATTAGCAGATATTCAAATAAACAGCTTTCTAAATAATAAAACCAAAAAAAACTTAATTATTTATTATGACACTGGGTAATACTATCTAGAAATCACAATAAACCTGTGAATCCAATAAGTCTAGCGACTAGAATGGAAATCTTCATCTTCTACCTCAGCACATTCTTCGTATGCCCACTATGCACTACTTAGGCACCGTGCACTCATTTTCAAGTGAATTCAGGTAGTTATATCGTTACAATAAAGACATGGAGCATCTTCTGAACATAACTTTGCCAAATCATCAGAACTGTTTGCGATTTGTCTTTTCAATGAACCTGACCAGTTTAATTTAGGCAACGCTAACAAGTTCAATTTAAGCAACACTAATAAGTTCAATTTAGGCAGCACTCATTTGTTTTATTCAATTTAACCTCAATTTGTTTTTCAAATTATAATTAGCGCCGAAATCGCGCCAGACTGTTTAAAATAGTATAACATAATAGTGGTATTTACAGCCTTCCAAATAGTTTCGCAATTTTCTGCACCAGCCTTTACGAAACATACGGAGATTACATAAATACGAAAATTACACAAATGAAGGCATAAACATACAATTTACACCGACACAATTTACATAGAACACCGTACGTCTGTGGTACTCATATTGAAACTACAGCATTCTGTAGCCCTCCTGTTACTATTTTCAACGATAGATGGCATAGCAGTATAGTTTTTAACACGGCCTACTAGATTAATATAAGCTTCGCTTATATACGGCCGTCTCATTTCCAGTTTTTTCATTGTTGAAATTAGGATCCAAAAATTACAGATTCGTACGTTAAGTAGCGCCCACTGTCGGTCATTTTGCAACAAAGATGGTTTGTAGTCAGACTGCAGTAATTAATTTTTAGGTTATACGTCATGTCAGTCGTTGTCATTTCCTTTAGAAAATTTAGAAAATTATACTAAGGTAACGCAATGTTTACTAATGCCCCAATTCTTAGACTAGAAACACTTAATAACTACATGATAGCCACAGTATAAGTAAGTGCAATTTCATATTTCGCAAATTACAAATGCTCTTTTAGGTTTTGTAGCACCTGAATTACCACATCATCACACAGCATATGATGTAAACACATAATGTCAATGCACGATCTACGAACTGAAGCTATGCTTAGAAGTATTAGAAGTAGGTATTCATGGAATGATGAATTGTCACTGTAGCAGTACTGCAGTCATTACTAAAAATAAATATTTTTTAGGCATAAGAGCTGATGAAATCTACTTAAGTTTTAAGACCAATCGTTTCAATAAAATACATATAAAACTGATAAGATTTGTCTCATAAGGCATTACCTTTACATAGAACTTGGTTTATATGAATAAATCAAAAGCGATATCGGAGAAAATATTTAGAAATTTTGAAGGGCTTAACCGCCCTTAGAATAACGATAATCTAGGATAACGATAATTAAATAACGATTTTCGTGTCATGTCTTAACTGATTTTATAGTAAGAACGTAGAGGGAGTGTTCCAGGAAGAAGATGAAGTTTGAGACTTTTCTGAACTGAATGCATGATCTAAACGGTATAGAATCAAGTCAATACTATTAAACTTTTACACACATTAAAAACAGATGTATAAAGGCTTTTGAGTTGTGGTGCTATAGAAAAATGCTAAGGCGAGATGGATTGACCGAATATCGAGCAATGAAATACTGGAAAAAGTGCAAGAAGAAAGATAGTTAATGAAGAAGACCACGAGAAGCAGAGATATATTAATATGACATACTATAAGACATTCAGGTATTATCTAAAATTAATAATAGAAATATGATCGAAGGAAAGAATACCCTAGCTAGACCTAGACTGCAATTTATACTCCAAATAAAAGAAGACTTAGGCTGCTTCAGCTATAGAGAATTAACTATCGAGAAAAGACTGACAGCATACCGGAAAAAATACCATAAAAATAGGTGTATTTGTAAAGTGGTTGTTAAAGTATGTTTTTTAGTTTTAATGTAACTTTTTTAATAGTTTACCAATTTTATTTGAGGAATGGCAGCCTTTTTTTTATAAAAATAAAGACATCGAAAGAATAATAAATTAAAATAATAAACAAAATTTTAATGTAACGTTTTGTAATGTAATATAATGTATTTACCTATTGTTTTTTAATGCATAATCTAATATTTGATCGTTGTTAACAAATTTCTTATTAGTAATTACTGTTAATATTCGAATAAACGCTCTTTAATCGGAGGCAGTTTGACACAATTGACATCAAGTCTAACCTAAAAATTAACGACTGAGCTCTGACTTCAAATATCTTTGTTGTAAAATTACCGCCAGTGGGCGCCATTTAACGTACGAATCTGTAATAATTTTCAACAATGAAAAAACTGGAAATGAGACGGCCGTATATAAGCGAAGCTTATATGAATCTAGTAGGCCGTGGTTTTTAACTAGTTTTTAATAGAGTCACTCTATATTACTTATAAGAGTTGTGCCAACGCGAATGTCAATCCGCCATTTTGGATCCAAAACTATACATTGCAAAAATTATTGGTTATGTTTGTCTGGCAAATGTCAAATGTTTCATAACCTGACATTAACTTCATTAATATTTACCATAGCTTATTTGAATTGATTAATATAATAAAATTCCTAAATAGAGTAATATATATTCATATTTTATTTGCAAAATTGAGCAAAGAAGTAATTACTCTCAGCTACAAAAAAAACTGTTAATGTCTCTTGTGCTCTAGTAAGTCAATTTCCATTTGAATGATTTCCGTAATAAAAACACTTGAAAAGCAGTGAACATATTTTGCTTTATTAAATCGTTTTATTTCAGGGTTATTACTCAGTAACATATTTTGCATATTTTATCAAATGGGTCGACTAAGAAAGATATTTTTAACTTCAAAACTGTCGACTGATAAGTTTTTTGTAAAGGATCCTCGACCACCTATTCCACTAAAGTCTTCGCAAATGTATGGCATACATTCAGGCAATAACATTTTTGTGTTAAATAAATTTATAGACTAAGTAAGAGATAGCTATTCTGGAACGTGGAGACAATGCATAATTAGAGGGAATTACTAGTGAATTACAACTTGTACCTATCGAGATCAATCATGCAACACTAAAAGATCTTCAAGCCCTTACTGTGAAGTATTATCTAATATAGAACACCGTGGTTTCTATGATATTCTGGACCCAGGTGACATTGTCGAGGGCGACAACAGCAGTGCTTATACATATTTTTTCTTTCATGCTAGAGATATGAATCTTTTGTTTAAAAAAGTATATATTTTAGTTTTTTTTAAATCTGCCAGACCGATATATTCTTATTAAAAAGTATCTTATGTTTAATAAAAAAGTAACAAATCTGTTTTGCAAATTTTCGTCAAAAACCACAGATTTTTGGATTGTGTAAGAATGTTTCATAAACTGCACATAGTTCCAAATAATAAAAATTCTGGCCTTACATTAGTTTTTGGTTCTCCTAAGGGTTATAGTAATACCGTGTTTGACATCAACCCTTCAATTGCAATTTAAATTTCTTAAAAACTTGAAAGAGAAATACATAAAAATTCTTCGATTTACTAAACATCATATTATTTGTCAAATTAAGGGCGATCTTTTCACCACCTTGTAACTTTATTTGGCAGTTAATTGTTATGGATATAATTGTAGAAACAGTTGTAACCATAGCAAGTAACTTCCACATAAATTTATAAAGAAGTAAAAGACCTTTCCTATTATTACCTAATTTTGTCAAACTTCATGTTTTTAAATTGGCATTAGTGTAAATGGATCCAACCAATCAGCGTCAATTCCCGCGTTGGCCCAACTCTTATAAGTAATATAGAGTGACTCTAGTTTTTAACAGCCTAACGGCCTACTAGATTCATATAAGCTTCGCTTATATACGGTCGTCTCATTTCCAGTTTTTTCATTGTTGAAAATTATTACAGATTCGTACGTTAAGTAGCACCCTCTGGCGGTAATCTTAGAACAAAGATATTTAAAGTCAGAGCTCAGTCGTTAATTTTTAAGTTATGCTTTATGTCAATTGTGTCAAACTGTCTCCGATTAAAGAGCGTTTACTCGCATATTAACAGTAATTAATAATAAGAAATTTCTTAACAACAATCAAATATTAGATTATACATTGAAAAAAAATTTTAATCTTACGTTTTGTAATGTAATATAATGTACATTACAAAACGTAACATTAAAATTTTATTTATTATTTTATTTTATTATTCCTTCGACGTCTTGATTTTTATAAAAAAGACAGTCCTCAAATAAGATTGGTAAACAATTAAAAAAGTTACATTAATGCATTATCTACATTAAAACTAAAAAACATACTTTAATAATGTAGGACATACACGGTCTTCCCCGACGACGTCGGGGACAAGGTCGAGATAATGAGGTAATGTTTACATTTACTGTAATTTATAGCTGGACTGTATATAATAAAATTATGAATATCGCATTTCTTTAAGGGCCGGTCTTTCCACCTCTCAATAAACTGGCCAATAAATTTATCTTCCCTATAACTTGGAAATGTGTCTTTTCACCTCAAATTAAATTATATCCTGTAGATAAGTTGGATTATCTGACCGATAACTTAATGCCAACTTGAGCTGCCCTTGAACCATTTAAAGAAAAGTTTAATGACCAGATGCTTTTGTGCACCTTTCTATATAATCTCAATTTACAAATATTATCAATAATAAACAATTATGGATGTGGCAGAGGACATCAATTTAATATTAAATAATGATCTAATATAATTATTCATTAATCAACTGCAAATAAAACAGTTATAGTGAAAACAGAAAAAACATGAGTACGACCACATACTGATAACATAAATGTTTGAAATGAACAAGAATTTATGAACAGATTTCGTTTGTCAAAAAACAGTGTGCAGGCTCTACTTGCTGGGATCGGTATTTTAACTCTTTTTGATCTAGTAGCTCTATTGCTGTAGTTACAATTTTTTACAACAATGGATACCATAAAAATCGAGCTCTTCGAGTAAACAGATCTGAAATCCGAATGCGGCTATTAGAGCAAATAAGGAAACTGACACTTCGTTGTGGTTGTAGTGATAAGTAATAAAGTAGGAAATTCAAAACTTTTGTGATAGCATATGCTTCAACATTTTCACTAGAAGTTAATTAAATAGCAGTCGAATATAATTTGATATAACTATCTTCAAGTATCAAATTAATGCACGGCAATTGTGAGTTTTCAACTAATTACCACTGTTCATACAGGATATTATCTGTAAATGATGCACTGCTTATTTTATTTTAAAAGAAAATTATTGTTCAAATAAAAGTTCACAAAAGTGAGGTTATATGGTTGTTTACAAACATCACCCAGATTAATTTTCATTTATCTTTCTCTAGCACACACAAATACCCAGGTTATCTCTTTTATTACAATACTGCCAACTTCCATTTTGTAGATTTATCCTTTCAGTTGTTAATGCACACTTTAATTTAGTTGAAAAGACAGATTTGCTTACCGGCTAGATTAATCTTGACATTAAAATAAAGTTATCTTTCTTCTGCAATTCCCACACTTGAGTGCTGTAATAATGCTTCTATCCCACTTGTAATTTAAATAACTATTAAAGGTTGCTACCCTACCTAGAGTGGCTTTGTATAACAACAATAGAGTAATAAAAACTGCTATTTTAAAGTGAGTTTCTTATTTTATCTACGACTATTGAATAATACATGTATTACATCTACAAATTTTGGCAAGTAATGGCACTGATTACTGTAGTCAGTTGAGTAATAATGACAATACGATTGAATAATATTACTCAATTGTACTGTCAAATTCAAATTGAACCAATCAGAAAATAGAAATACTAGCTACTTTTATTTTTTTAACTTTGGTACAACTGGTAGTTACCACAGTGATGACAGTGTTTTTTTTAAATATTTGTAAATGTTCTTCTAAATAGTAGTTATTTGGCTTCAATTGAATTAATCCGTTTAAAAATATGTCTAATAAAGACGAGCTGTCTTGTACACAACCTGAAATAGTGAAATTAGCGGTAAAAGCAACAAAAAATTTGCTCACTAACAAATCAAAAGGTAAATATGACGCCATATATAAGAGTTTTATGGATTGGCAATCTACACAGCAAACAACTTCATTTTCTGAAAATGTTGTCCTTGTATATTTTAATGAACTATCAAAAAAGTATAAGTCGTCATCATTATGGGCTTATTATTCAATGCTAAAAAGCACGTTGAATATACATATACCACAACATTCACCTAGAAAATTACATGAAGTTACAGGCGTTTTTAAAGCGCCATTCTGAGGGTCATCGACCAAAGAAAGCTAAAACTTTCAAACTAGAGGAAGTAAATAAATTTATTAAGGAAGCACCAGATCAGAGTTTTCTTGTAGCAAAGGTACGTAGATATCCCTAAGGTAATTATAGACGAGTTTCTAAACCTAACTTTTTGTAAAGGTGGCGTTAATTATGGGACTAATGGGCGCTTGCCGTTCTAATGAGCTATATAATATGAAAATTGATGATATCCAAGATTACAATGGAGCTCTTATAGTAAATATACCTTTTACAAAAACGAAATCTCCTAGATCATTTACTGTATCAGGTGAGTTTTACGAAATTTGTAAGAAATATATAAATATTCGTCCAGCTCATGCTAAATCCAATGCTTTTTTTCTGAATTACCAGAATGGTAAATGTACTATTCAAAAGATAGGCATTAATAAACTAACTTCTGTGGGGAAGCAGATTGCTATGTTTCTGAAACTAGAAAATCCTCAGTTGTATACAGGCCACTGTCTTCGAAGATCCTCTGCAACCATTTGTGTAAGCAGAGGCGGCGATATTACAGCTGTAAAAAAGATTGGAGGATGGAAATCCACTGCAATTGCTGAAGGTTACGTAGATGACAATATTAACAATAAGCTATAGAGAGGAAACAAGATTTTAAAAGAAATCAACAAAAATGATAAACCTTGCACTCTTACTAGCTCTAGTATCAATAATTGTAGTACAACTACCACTATCACAGAAAATTGTGATATGAGTATTACTGATAATGCAACTCCAACTATAAATATTCATAATTGTAATAACGTTGTTATTAATTGTTATAGTAATAAAAATTAGGTCTAACAATAATTGTTAATTTTTGCAATAAAAATTATCAAATATTTTATTATTAATTTATTTTCATTAATGCTACTTAAAATTGCTATGTAATTAATCGTGAAGTAGTTAATTCTTTTGTTTCCTTTAAGATGATTGTTGCAGTTAATAAAGTTTGTAGAAACTTATTTCTGTCTGATATTTAAATTACACCATCTAATTACATCCAAAAGTATGAATGAGTTATCTAACTATTCGTAGATAAAGTATAGTATTCTATTACTATTACTAGTACTTACTATTACTTAATATACTATTACTAGAATACAAAACAGCAGTTCCACTTCTACTATCGTTTCTTCTATTTTAGGAAATAAATATCGTATGCTTTTTCTCTATTTTATTATAAACTCTATTAATTTATTACGAGTTTGATTTGTTTATTTACAAAGTTTAATTATTTTGTAAACACTAAAAAAACTAAATTTTTAGTGCTAACTGTAATCAGTTTTTATTGTAAAAATTAGTAAAAATAATAAATAATCAAAACTAATATTCATTCCCCGAGTTTCCAAAGTAGACTCAGATTGGGCATACAAACGAAGCATATTTAAACATTAGGGGCCAGTTTATTCATCTTCAAGTAAAATTCCCAGTAGTTGCCGGAAGAATAAATATAAAACTGATTATTTCCATCACTATAGCAACACAGACAATGGTCCAATGAGAATTTGACTTTTGAACCAATCATTTTTGTTTATCTCCGATAAAAATTCGCTTCCTGTTGTAAGTGATAAAAAATTTTCTTTCCTGTTGTCACATTTGACAGTTCATTTTATCATTTAATGAAAATGATGAATTAATTAAAATCATTTAATGAATTCGTCGAGATTTGGAAGTTCATCGGCATCGCAAATTTTTAATAATTGCACTTTTTATAATTGCTTTAATAAATAATAGGATATTGTCGTTGTTTGTTGTTTTTTTTTGTTCTGGAAATAATCTCAACAAATATAACTCGACCTTGTTTTTTTCGATCGGATAAATTTTTTTATTTATCTACTCAAACTTTTTGTTTTTGATAAATTTACTCATTGAATTGGACATTTTTGTTCAAAGATTAAAGCCCTCCAGCTACGCTGTCGGGCTCTAATCAGAACAAAAATGTCCAATTCAAATTCGTAAATTTATCACCAAAAAGTTTTTGTGAAATAAAAAAATTTATCCGATTAAAAAACAAGGTCTTGTTATATTATTACTGATTATTTCCATCACTATAGCAACACAGACAATGGTCCAATGAGAATTTGACTTTTGAACCAATCATTTTTGTTTATCTCGGATAAAAATTCGCTTCCTGTTGTAAGTGATAAAAAATTTTCTTTCCTGTTGTCACATTTGACAGTTCATTTTATCATTTAATGAAAATGACTTCGTTGAGATTTGGAAGTTCATCGGCATCGCAAATTTTTAATAATTGCACTTTTTATAATTGCTTTAATAAATAATAGGATATTGTCGTTGTTTGTTGTTTTTTTTTTGTTCTGGAAATAATCTCAACAAATATAACTCGACCTTGTTTTTTTCGATCGGATAAATTTTTTTATTTATCTACTCAAACTTTTTGTTTTTGATAAATTTACTCATTGAATTGGACATTTTTGTTCAAAGATTAAAGCCCTCCAGCTACGCTGTCGGGCTCTAATCAGAACAAAAATGTCCAATTCAAATTCGTAAATTTATCACCAAAAAGTTTTTGTGAAATAAAAAAATTTATCCGATTAAAAAACAAGGTCTTGTTATATTATTACTGACAAGATTTGTCTCATAAGGCATTACCTTTATATAGAATTTGGTTTATATGATATAAATCAAAAGCGATGTCGGAGAAAGTATTTATAGAAATTTTGAAGAGCGGTTAAGAATCTAGGATAACGATAATTAAATAACGATTTTCGTATCGTGTCTTAACAGATTTTGTAGTAAGAAGGTAGAGGAAGTGTTCCAGGAAGAAGATGGAGTCTGAAACTTTTCTGAACTAACTGAATGTATGATCTAAATGGTATAGAATCAAATTACTATTAAACTTTTACACACATTGGTATGGATGTCGCGCTATACGGGTCTGAAACTTAAACAATAGCAAAGAGTGAAAACAGACGTATACAGGATTTTGAGTTGTGGTGCTATAGAAAGATGCTAAAGGCGAGATGGAATGACCGAATATCGAATAATGAAATACTAGAAAAAGTAGAAGAAAGAAAGTTAATGAATGAGACCACGAGAAGCAGAGTTAGATTAATAGGACACACTTTATGGCATTCGGGTATATCTAAAAATGCTAATAAAAAGCATGATCGAAGAAAAGAACACCCTAGCTAGGCCTTTATTACTTTATTACTTAGGTAGACTGCAATTTATACTCGAAATAAAAGAAGACAGGCTGCTGCAGCTATAGAGAATTGACTATAGCGAAAAGACTGGCAGCATACCGGAAAGAATGGAAAAATACAGTGCCGAGATACCAATCCACAAGATTGATTACTTAGAGAGGAGAAAGAAAGTATAAAAATAGGTGTATTTGTAATGTAGGACATACATGGTCTTTCCCTTTCCCGACGACGTCGGGGACAAGTCGGGATAATGAGGTAATGTTTACATTTACTGTAATTTATAGCTGGACTGTATATAATAAAATTATGAATATCGTATTTCTTTAAAACATCAAAATGAAAGAAAGCATTATTGAGCATAATACAATGCGTACTGAATCTCTTTCTTTAATGTATTTCGAAATAGCTTTTATGCAATTAACAAAAGTCTTCATAAACGTAATAACCTTGTCGTCACCCATCGGTGGAATTACAAATGTCTTTCCATCTATCATTAAAGTTGTTTATAGTTAAAGATAACTTTATTTTAATGTCAAGATTAATCTGGCCGGTAAGCAAATCTGTCTTTTCAACTAAATTAAAGTGTGCATTAACAACTGAAAGGATAAATCTACAAAATGGAAGTTGGCAGTATTGTAATAAAAGAGATAACCTGGGTATTTGTGTGTGCTAGGGAAAGATAAATGAAAATTAATCTGGGTGATGTTTGTAAACAACCATATAACCTCACTTTTGTGAACTTTTATTTGAACAATAATTTTCTTTTAAAATAAAATAAGCAGTGCATCATTTACAGATAATATCCTGTATGAACAGTGATAATTAGTTGAAAACTCACATTGCCGTGCATTAATTTGATACTTGAAGATAGTTATATCAAATTATATTCGACTGCTATTTAATTAACTTCTAGTGAAAATGTTGAAGCATATGCTATCACAAAAGTTTTGAATTTCCTACTTTGGTGGGAGAATGGTCCTGTGCCTTTAATCACTCGAGGCGAACTACACAGGCGCATGAAAATCGTAGAATATACCATGAGTGCCATTCACTCAGGTCAGTCCCATGGGTCAGTCAGTTTTGTCTAGCCTAGTCGAAATCCGTTAAGATGAGCATCTGTTTCGTGTGCAAAACTTCTTTACGTGAAGGTGAAGTTTGCGTTGTGAAGGAGAGAGGAGTAATATGCTTGCTCCAAAGAAGCATTGAAAGAGGAAATGAGGAGCACGAAGAATTTCTATGAGAAGCATTGACCTGAGTGGATGGCAGTCATGCTGTATTCTACGACTTTCGTGCGCCTATGCAGTTCGCCTCGAGTAGTTAAAGGCACCGAGCCATTCTCCCACCCGTCGACCAAAATTTGAATCGCTAGAGATGTACATCTACTAATACATTTTATTTATTTATTTATTTATTTGATAATAATTAATTATACATTGTTCCAGACAATGAAGCTAATAAAAGCTTGTGCTTGTTCTAGAGCACAATTTCACTATAAGGTCAAGTCCAATAAATATAAATATTTCAAAATAAGGTACATTCTATGTAATTGTTATTGAATCATTGTTTAATTGCGTATAAAATGTATATGTTCAACAAATTCGCTATTATATGCCATGGGTAGACTTTCAACTCCTGCCTTCCGCTATACCAAAGAACGGGATAAAGAAGTAAGTATATCAAGATTCCCGTCTTTTCATTGTGTACAAGAAAGGTAAGAATAATTTTTTTCGTGCGACAAAAAATGAAATACTTATTTCATCCCATACGTTCAATACAAATGACCACCCCCCCCCCTATATCCTAGCAGCTTATTTTTAATAACTTTCTAACTACTTACATGACACAAAATAGTGTAGTATGGAAGTTGTAGAGAATCGTATTGCCGACAAAAGTTGTTCTGACAACTCTTTCACTCAGACGTACGGTTAAGGAGATAAATAACTTACCAGTAGGAAAGACGTTATAGGCTTACAACCAAAAATGAAATAGTTACTTCACCCCAAAGATTTTCAACCCCTAAATTTTTACGTTTATTTGTTTATAACTTTTTTATTACAAGCATTTCTCAAAGAAGTGTATTGAGGAAGTTGTAGAGAATCGTATTGCCGACATAAATTGTGGTAACAAATTTTTTACTCAGACGTATAGTTATGGAGATAAATAACTTACCAGTAGGAAGAACGTTATACGCGCTTAGTGCCTCGTTTTCGACTTATCTCCATTCGACCGCTACATTCCACTATACCAAAGAACGGAACCAAAAACATGAGTGCACTAAATTGTTCGTTTTTAGATTGCCTACAAGAAAGGTCAGAACAATTTTGCTCGTACGATCAAACATTTTTGGTCGTATAATAACCATTTCATTAAATGGTTATTTCACCCCAAAGATTTACAACCCCTAAATTTTTACGGTTATTTGTTTATAAATTTTTTATTACAAACATTTCTCAAAGAAGTGTATTGAGGAGGTTGTAGAGAATCGAATTTCCGACAAAAACGTTATGAATTACTTCTTTCCTCAGACTTACGGTTAACGAGATAAATTGAAAAAACACTTTAACCTCTTTTCCCAAGATGGCGGACACTTCGCAGCCTCCGATTAATAGGAAAACTTGAATGTAGACTTACCACACACCCCCCTACATACTACACAAAAAAAACTTCTGTTATCAAGTCTTGTGACTTTTTCCATATACCAATTTCCCTGTCGCCTGGACTACTAGAAAAATTTTATCGGTTCGGCAGGGAATCGAACCCTAGACCTCCTTCATGCTAAGTCAGACCTAACACTGTCGACCACAAAGACGCGTTAAAATACCCTACAGTTTTCTTACTATGTAAAAGGTTACTATAGTTAATTCTTGTTGAATTAACGTAGAATTCATTAATTTTTAACATTATATAATTGTTAATAGCTATTAATAATATTCATTATTGCTAAATTACAATAAAAGAAATGGGAACCTTTATAATGTGCAACATTTCATTCATATTAATTCACATTCAAGTGCGATCGCGATGGCTACAATTCTTTGCTATTCCACCTGTAAGCACGCTAGAATATGTTTACGTTTCGCGAAAAAGCGGTTAGATAAAAGATAGCGCTATGCAGATGTAGGTGACAGAAAAAGATGGACGTCTTTTTTAACTATTATATTGGTTATAGCCCTATTTTGATTTACATTTTAAAACAATAATTTTAAAAGTTTGCTTTGAAAAATAACATTGGCAATTGAATTGTAATTGTTTATAAAAAATTACTTTTGAAAGTTTTGAGTACATACGTATAATTTTTTAGCTTTATTAGATTGTCTGAAAGTAAATTATCTTTAAAAATTTAATATTTCTTTGTTTTTGAAATTTTAGATTTATCACGAGTGAATCCGATGATGGGAAAATGGAAGCTGCTCACATTACATTTTAATTTATATAGCTAGAGATTTCACGTAAAACATATGAATGCGAGTATAAATTCTAGGTTAAATATTTTTCTTAGCTTTTGGTGTTTTATTACTTTTTTTTGTGGTCGTAGATAAAGTATAGTGTGTAAAAAGCGTGTAACGTGCAAAAACGCCAATTTCACACTCGTGTGATTGCGGCATTCAACTTCGACTTTTCTGCACTTGTAACACAATATACTATTATTCAATACCTGCATTCAAAGTGCCACTTTTCGTCCCAATTAGTAGAAAGAAAAGTAAGACTTTTTTCCCCTGCACCTACTTTTTTGCCTAGGAAAACTTTCCCTCAAAAGCGGAAAAAAGTACTTTTTTCTCGCTTTTGAGGGGAAAAAGTCCTTTTTCCCCGCTTTTGCGAAATTCAAATCTCTGAGTTCCGGATGTTTCTAAGAGGCCAGGAAGTGGATCCTAGATGCTCCAGGGGCATCTATCTAATAATTACAACGATTAGGGACTCGCAGAAAAAGTTTAACGATTGGCCCAAGTAATAAACTCATCCGAAACAGTATGAGTCAGGAGAGATTAAAATATTTATCTCTGATGAGCATAGAAATTGAAGTTCTTTAAGAAATTGATTTTCAGGAGGTTATCGAAGATTTTGCGTTAAAAAAAGCCCGACAAGAACCTTTGTAATAACTATAATATGTAGAAAATAAATTTGTTAAATATCTGTGTTTGTTTACATTTTTTGTATTGGGAGGAGGCCCCAACGAACGACTGGCCCAGGGCCCCGAAAGACATAAAAACGGCACTGCCCGCGTCTCAAATTACTTTTCCTCAGATTCAAAGAAACAAAAATTGAGGAATGCCCAAGGCATAAATTCCCTAGTTGACGATAATGACGCTTTGCTGAAGTTCAACAGGTGAATGCATATTGTTCGGCAGAAACAATTTATTAATGAATAGGACACCAAAACTGATATAGATATCAAGTGCAACACATTCCATCGGAAGATTTAAAAATGCTACTGGAATTTGCAATGCAATGTGTCTACTTGGTACAAATTTCACTGTCGAAACAGTGTTTTCCATGTTAATGATTTTTAGAGCAGTGATAAATCTAGACCAAAAATATTGTAGCATTATCAACAATCAGAAAACTGAAAGTAAAACTGAATTGTACATGCGAAGAATTTTCTAATGTTTTTAAAAAAAATGATATAGGTGCTATTGGTTTCAGAACGATCTAGGATAGCAAGCTAAATATCATGCTATTTTTATATAGGGTGTTCCACATCCTCTTAAGGGCATATTCCTCTCCTGAAAATAAAAAAAAGTTAAAGTAAAGAAAAGTTTATATTAGCAGGGATTCGGAAATGCCTTCTTATCGAAATATAGGGCATTAAAAATCGCAACAAAATAATTATCTCTAAACTTACTCGGAACTGATTGCGAATTAAGTTCTGAAAATTACACAATATTACTATAATATGGACCAGAGGACTCTTCGCCACTGATGGAGGTAAAACTGCTAGCTCTGATGCATATTATGGTACATAATAAATATTGTAATCTTCAGAATTTATTTCGCAATCAGTTTCAAATAATTTAAAGAAATCTTTTTTTGTTGCGTTTTTACACTATCTGTATCACGATAAGAAGCATTTTTGAACCCGTATTCATATAAACTTTTCTTCGTATTTTCATGAGAGTAATACACTTTTAAGAGGCTGCGGAACTATTTTCAATCATCCTGAATAAGAATTAACATCATATTTGCCTTGCTGTTCTAGATCCTTATGGTAGCAATAGTACTTTTGAAAAATAGTCATTCAAATAAAAAATATGTTTATAAAAAATAAAAACTATAGATATTGTAAAACGTAAAGTTATATCGTCAAAGTTGTATTGTTATGTTAAACAACTTCTTATTTAATAAAATATGAAAATGCTTTTTACATACATTTCTCAGCTTACCAAACCCCACTGCAAGCTGATTTCTTGATGTACTGATTTTCAATTTCAAAAATCTGGCCACCTTAGCAAAGGGCACCCGTAGGTGTTTCGTGAGCTGTGTTCTTGGCGACAGAGTAGCTAATCCTGTTCACCTCTCCTTTAATTCCACGCTCTCTTCCATTAGCTTCTTCCATTCCTTTCTGTCTCTTGCTAACCTCTTCGCTTAACTTCATGTTATCCCATGTTGTCCCAATTCCCTTTGTATTGTCGATGAGTATGTTGGTCTTCCAACGTTCCTTTTTCCTGGTATTGTGTAACCTAGTGCTTGTTTTTATGTTGTTATCAGGTTTTCTAATAAGTGTCAAATCCATGATAACCAATCCATCTTCAATTTAGTTTTTTTAAAAAGTATTGCTGGTGAGTTAATGTGCATACACGGGTCGTTTTTTGGGCTTTATGATCGGAATTTACATATAAGATTAATAATCATAAGGAGATGTAATTAACAGTTTGAGATTTATATAGATTAAGAATTAAATAAGGAGGGAGTGCATTAATTGAATGAGTTAAAATTAAATGCTATATATACAATTACAATAGAAACATTAAATTAAGTAAAACTAGGCCTAAGTAGGCAACTCAAATAGCTACAAGATTGTTTGAAGAGAAATATAACCATTAATGTTATTTAACCTTTAAAACAAGAACATAAATATATAAAATACATAATACCAAAAAAGTATTAAGATAATAGTTATTTGCGCTCCAAGTAGCAGTAAGTAAACTTTTCTGTCTGAGGTCAATACGACCGAGGACAGAAACGCAACTTACCTACGCGTTGCGCATTACGTTTTTCTCACTATCAAGAAGTTTTAAATTCTGATTAATATTTTTGACATTTATATATTATACTATTGACAGTTCTATTAAAAATAGTAAGCGTGTGTCAATAATTAATATAATGTTATTAGTTTATTTATCCACGACTATTGTATAATGTACCCATTATACGTCTGTTTGCTCGACCTTAATAATACCCATTAATCACGGCAGTGATTAATGAGTCATTAATCACTGCTGCCAGATGCTTCCTTGATTTAGCTATAATATTATATTGTTTTGCTACAAACAATCGGTTTTTAAAATTTTATCGTGTAAACCACTAAATATTTTCAATTCAGTTCTGTATTCTTGACACATTGACACATTCTTTTTAAATTACCAAAATGGTAAATGTACAACTCAGAGAATTGGGATAAACAAATTTACAAAAATGGGAAAGGATATCGCTGCTTTCCTCAAATTACCGAATCCAGAACAATATTCTGGGCACAGTTTCAGCAGATCTTCTGCAACAATACTGGTTGACGCAGGCGGGGATATTACTGCTCTCAAAAGACACGGTGGATGGAAGTCCACCGCCGTAGCAGAAGGCGACATAGACGAATCCGTCAAAATAAAACCGATACGGCCAACAAAATATCATCTTCAATTCAACCAAAGGTAAACCAAACGAATCAATGTACATATAATTAAAATGTTTCAAGTCACCAAAACATTAGTTTTGATGTTAATTATATCCCTGCGATTAACTTGACCAATTGTTCAAATATTACAATTATTAATAACTATAAATAAATAGCATCATCTTGTAAGATTAGATACGTGATATTTGTTAAGCTAAATACATAGATTTTTGTGTTAATTATTATGAGATATTATACGATTATTATAATTTTCGATAACTATGTACTGTGTATAAATGAACAATAATGTATTGTATGCAATATTTGTTAGAATAAAATAATAGTGTTTCTAAAAATATGTATGTAATGTAACAAAATTTCTCAACAAAAAAAACTTCAACAAAAATATTTAGTAGTCGTGGATAAAGTATAGTATTCTACTCGCGTATAATGGCTATTATTCTCTCGGTGTTTTAGGCCACTTGCCTGCGGCTCGTGGCCGTAAACTTCACCTCGTGAATAATAGCCATCATTATACGCTCGTTGAATAATATACTATTTTCTGTCTGTTCGTTATTGTAAAATATGGGATTTATCAAAATCAAAATCAAAGAATAGTGAGTTCGTGTCACTTGTCAATTTATTAGTTTATGTAGAAATAACATTTGCTTTCTTTGCATAGACATGGAGGATGGAAATCCTCCACTGATGCAGAGGGATATGTGAGAGATTCCTAAATCGCAAAGTAGATTACGGCACATAAGGTATCATTTTCAATCAGGTTCAAAATTTTGAAAATTCTGTTGCCCACATAATAATAATACAGATAATAGCTATTTATGTAACAAGTACATAATGTAGGACGTTATAGACAAGCCTAGTTTATCGCCGAGCGAGCGAAGCGAGCAAGGCGTATAAAAAGGGCGAGTCTATAAGGTCCGATTATGTAAGAGTTGCATACAAAGCTTTATGTTCGATTCCTAAACTTGGCTAATTATCAAAAAAAATCAGTTTATAAATTTGACATCTATTCTTGACAGAAGAAAATTTGACATGTAATATACAGTTGTCATACTTTATTTTACTACTATATACTTTATTTTACTACTACCACTTTATTTTACGAGTACAATAATAAGCCAGTTCACTGCCGCAAAACAATACGATAAACAGTACTTTATAATGCAATCGGACATAAAATTAATATTATAAATAATGCATTTTCTGTTTCTAACAATATTGAAAATAACGATATGAAGCATGTAAATACCTTCACCAAATTAACGTTACAAATTGTTCAAATTGTACTATTCGTATTAATATTTATTAATAAATTGACACGTTTTCTTCAAATTCTTATTTCTCAAAATCTGTAAATATGTGTATAAGTAGCTGTAGTAGACGTCCATCTGCCTTTTACGGAAAGTAGTTTTTCTTTCCTTAGATACGGTTTCTTGGTATTGATTTATTCTGTTGCTAAGATCACTGAATATTATACTTTCCATGGGTGTCGATTCTTTAACAATGTAATGCCACTTTACCCATTTGGTAGTGAGAAAATACGTTAACATAATTAACTGAACGCTGTAATAGAAAATAAACGTTAACAATATAAACATTATAAGTATAAATTTCAAATTAAAAAATCACCTACAATTCACTAAGAAACAGTTTAGAAATGGAGAAAATATTAAAAGATGTTAATGCAAAATTAGATAAATTAGATCCGTTAAGAGAAGGTTACCTAGGGTAGCTGTGCCATCATATAGCGGCGGTACAATAGCAGTACTGACGTCACATAGCGTATGAAGAAAAAGACGGCCGCTATGCGATGAAGACTGATGTAAAGCTAGGAATAGAAATGTGACGGTGCATGAAAGAAGTAGAACGTATTTTATTCTAATTATTATAATAGATAATAATTGATTTAGCATTATTAATATTTTTGGAAGGTGAAGAGTAACCAGGAGAAGAGTCAGAACGTTTAGAAAAATTGACATATTTAAAAGGTGATGACGCAGGAGAGAACATATCGCCCAAATCATCACCTTAGCTACCACGACTTGTTCTGATGTTGCACGGCTATATTTTCTTACTTTTTACAATGTAAATAATCTCGGTTTCTCACAAAATCAAATAAATTTGTCCTGTTCGCTATTCCAGAAAATATTTTGGGACATTGCGTAGAAATAATTGTCACCGTACCGTACTAAAACGTTGCAACAAGGTTTCTCGCCGCATTAATGACCGAATTAAAAATGACGTTACCGCTTTTTTACGTGATGGCGCAGGTAACCGCTCTCGAGATAACCGAAACGATTTAAATCTAAGAAAACTTTTTTTGTGACGTCATTTGCCGTAATATTACGGCCTCTATATGACGGCACCGTTACCCTAGGAAACCTTAGCTTTAGACATTAAAGCCGAGTAAATGGAAAATAAAATTGATAATATTTAAAGGGGAATGTCTGGAAAGTGGCAGAAGTCATCATGTTACCAAAGACAGGAAAACTGCCAAATGAGGCCAAACCATACAGGCCAATCTCTTTGTTATCGATCATCTCGAAGCTGTTTGAAAAACTTTTCTTAAAGAGATTTAAAACTGTAATAGAAGTTAAGAATCTAATTCCAGATCACAAATTTGGTTTTAAACAAAAACATTCTACTATAGACCACTGTGTCGTCCACTGAATCGTAGACATAATAGAAAATGCACTAGAGGAAAAGCTAATCTGTTCTGCCATCCTTTGATGGACATGAAGGACTCATAGTTAAACTAAATATGTTGCTAACCAATATGTAGAACTGTTAAAATCCTCATTACAGACAGATTATTCAAAATCAAGCAAGAAAATTAATACTCTGATTTGAGAGAGATAAAAGCCGGTGTACCTCAAGGAAGTATCGTTGGTCCCATTCTTTATTTATTATACACATGTGATCTACCCCAAATAAATAATGTAACTATTGCCACATTTACTGATAATACTGCTGTGTTGGCAGTGGAAGCCAACGTAGATAAAGCAACTAACAAGCTACTAACTAGATTATTACCTGAGTCAAAAATTGGAAAATTAAGATTAATGAAACCAAATCAGTTCCTAGTAACTTTACCAATAAAAGTTTGAGAAGTCCACCTTTAATAAAATTAATCTGAGTGGTAATGTGGTTCCATATGGAAATACAGCGAAATACCTTGGTATGACGGTACATACAAAGCTAAGATGGAAGCAACTTGTTACAAAAAAGAAATGATCAAGGGCTCAAATATAGGTAAATGTATTGGCTGCTGGGACACAACTCCAAACTGTCAATACACAACAAAATTGTACTTTCTAACCAGCTTCTAAAACCAGTCTGGACTTATGGTATGCAACTGTGGGGTTGTGCTAAAGAGTGCCATATAAAATGCATACAAACTTCGAGAATAAAGTGCTGCGAAATATATCGTGATCTTGGTGTCCACAATGTTGCTAGCGGAGTAAAGAAAGTTGCTGCTAAGCATGAGTCTCGTCTACATCAACACGTTAATCCTGAAGCGATTAAGCTGGTTGACAATCAGAACCTCATTCGAAGGCTGGAAAGGCTTCGAATTAGTGTTGTGTACAGTGTTTAAAAGCAGAGTACAGTGCATGAGTGCATATAGTGACCTAGGACAGACTTAAATATAAAACATCGCTGGATAAACTATACATGCTTGAACATTAGTGTAGATTTTCAACATAAAATTAATGGTTGGTCTTGCTAGATCAGTTTTAATAATATTAACACTTATGTGTTTGCTAATAAAAAACAAAGGGAACTAGATTCGACTAAGACAGAAAATATAAAATTAAGACAGGAAAATGAAGAACTTAAAACAGAAGTGAAAAAGCAAGATAGAAGAATCGAACGAGAAAGAAGTAAGAAAGAAAAACATAGTGGTGCAAAGAGTGGAGAAAAACAAAAGTGAATCGGATTTAGAAACGAGGGAGAAGATTAGAATAATATTAAGAGACGTAGAGACTAAAATAGATATGGAAAAAGAGACACAAGTAGTAAAAAGATTGGGAAAACCAGAATTACAGAGAGAAAAGATCGCCCCGTATCAGTGAAGATGGTAATGTGGAATAAGAAAATGGGGATTATGCAGGCAGCCAAGAACCTTAGAGGGAATACAATTTAGATCAATGAGGACTATACATGGCAAAAAGGGAACAACGATAGATACTGAGCAAATGTAATTTATGATAAACTTAAGATAAACAGGTCTACGAGGTCGAGCAAGTTAAGAATTTTGGGGTGAATGCGGGAAGAGATGGTAAAGAAGGAAAAAATCCTAAAACTAGAACAGTGAGTTAGAGATTCCCTGGTAATGTTAGAAACGAAGAAATTAAGAGACAAATAAGAAACACTACGAACACAAAGCTGCATTTAAAAAACTAATAAAAACAAATAAATAAGACGGAAATAAAGGATAACGATGGCAAAGAAAATGAACAGAGAATAGAGATAAAAATAATAATGAACAAAAATGGAAGAATTATGAAATAGTAGAAAAAGTATTAACACAATGTTATAGACTAATGAAGTATATCAGATAGCAGAAGAAATGAACAAGTATCTAATCAAAATATTAGTCTTAAATAAAACCAGATGGAAAAGGGAAGGGCAGATGCGTCTGAATAATAAAAATACCATAATCTACTCAGGCTACAGGGTCTACGTAATAATAATAATCGCCCCCCTCCCTCCCGCACAAGCTTACACCTTCTGGGGCCTGGTTTCCAGGCTATGGGTTGTAGCAATTATTATTATTATTATTATTACATAAATGATGAAGCAGGCAGTAAGAGAGGGGTGGCAATAATGTTGAATAAAAAAGCAGCAAGAGCTAATGGGAAGAATGATAGGATTATGGGGAAGGATGAGAGGTTTCCAGATCAAATAAAGGATAACTTTTACGAAGAGATACAACCGGTATTGCAAAAACTTCGGAGACAATATAAAAGAGATGTCTACATATTAATGGGGGATTGAAATTTGGAATGCCAAAGTAGGAAATGATAACCAACGAGGGAAACAAGTATTGGGGAAGCATGGAATTGGAGAGATACGTGATAACGGACTGGGACTAATAACATTTTGTGCAACAAACAACTTTATGACTAGAGGAACACTAATTAAACGCAAAAACATACATAAAACGACGTAGACTGCTCCAGGCGACAGAACTAGAAATCAGATAGATCATATAATTATGAAAAAGATGCCGAAATTCTTTTCACGATGTTAGAGTAATGTGAGGAGCGGGGATTGGATTAGATCATGAATTAGTACGTGCCAAAATATGAAAAAAGTTTAAAAGCTAGCAGGACTACAAGGAAATAAATAAGTTAAATATAACATAACAAAACTAAAAGATTTAAAAACTTTAAGAAAATACCAGAAATTAGCAGAAAATGAATGTACAAAATTAAATGTAATGGAAAACAGTAATATAAATGAAATATGGAATAAATATAAAAAAGTAGTTGAAAAGGAAGCGCAAGAAAGATTGGTCGCAGAGATAGAAGGGATCAGAAATGAATAACAAGTAACACAAAAAAGAAAGAATAAAAGAGAAAAAAAAAGATAAAATAAGATTAATGCATGCTATTAATCAGGTGATCAAGTACCAGAAGAATATAATATGAAAAGGTGAAGAAAAGTGCTAGAAATGATAAAAGACTATAGATAGAACAACTAGCAGAAAATGCAGCAAGAAGACAGGATATGAAAGTATTTTAATTTAGTATTTTAAAGTATTAGTAAGTATGAGATAACAAAAACTTTAAAAGAGAAGAATATACACAATCACGCAAGTTGGTGGGACAGCAAGGGAAAATATTGAACTCGAGAACAGATATTGAAAAAATGGGGAGAGTACTTCACTGAAATATGTAAGAAAATTTTGTAGCGAAAGGAGAAAATAATCGACCAGGGTATTATTCAGGATATGAACAATATTACTTTTAGTGAGACTTTGGTATTTGGTATTCAATCGAATACGTTATCGACTTTTTTGACAAAATTATAAACACCGAAGAGCAAAACTATAGGGGAGGAAAATTATCTTGGGCGCCCGATGATCGAAACTTCGAGTAATATGTTTTAAAATGATTTAAGCAAGCCCGTGATCAAGAAATTCTATTGAATGGCCCTCTTGAACGGATGAAAGCTAAACAGTTAGGAGTGGCTGGTTTTAAGGCCAGCACAGGTTGAATAGGACGGCTTCAAGTACCGAAACAATATTTTGTTTCAAGGCTGTGTGTGGTGCTGTGGTGTTTTACAAGCTGTACAGATATGCCAGAAACGCGGAAACAAGTAACTGGGGAAACAGTGAAGAACTGATGGGTTTGTCAGAGAAACAGAGAGAGAGGATAACCATGGTGAAGACATCATGCCCGCTGTTGAGTACTGGGATGAAGTGAGGCCAAGTGAAACTATGTCATGTGGAAGTGGATGACAATGTGGTAGTGTATGGCGATCAGAGTGATTCAGACATCGTGCCTGAGGTCGTCAACAGACAAGTTGGACCATCATCTGACGAATAGAATGATGGCATGGAGTCACAAGAGGAGCAACCTGACCATAGCCGGCCTACGGGGGGACTACGAAGATTTTTAGAGGGTCAAAATTCTGCCAAACTCAAAGTGTTTACAACAAAACAGAAATTCAAATCTTTACTGTACTAAAATATACCTGACAATATTGTTTCGACAGCTATGCTGTCGAAACAATATTGTCAGGTCTTTACTGTACTGGTTATTATACATATTGCAACAGAGCTACCGCATAATTTCTTTTAACAATTTACCGCTAGAGTGCAGATCAATTTCTGGTGCGTTCCAATATTTGTTTTTTTTCAGCTATTAATCATTACATGTCTAATTTTATGTATGGTCCCTTCAAGTTCGAATTATCCAAGGCCGACATTTTATTGTTCTTCGTCGTCCTGGTTTCTAGTATTATTAATCTGGCAACCCTATACAGTAGTAATTAAACATAACAGATAGTGGAATCTAGACTGGATTAGTCTAGTGCTAAGAGTAGACTCTATCAAGTACTAAACTTCTTTACTGTGATGATTTATCATAAAACATAATATAGGCACTTACTTATTAGGATTTTTAAGTGACCAGTCTTAGTTGGGTAATTTTATTTAAGAAAATTTTCAAATAAACTCAACCGTTTTAACAGTATTTCAATGATTTTCACTTGCCCAATCTCACCTGGTCAAGGAACGAAAAGCCATTTTAGGCTATTAAATTTCTCATTAATCTCTTTTGATGACTTCTAGACGTTTTTCCATACGTTTTAAAAAGTGCCCATGTCTGTTGGTCCAGAATAATTTTAATAGGAATTTATCCTGATCATCCGAGCTATTTAAAGGCTTAACTACTTTCAATGGTGTCGACATCGTCTTATATAGAAAACTTTGTATTTTACGTTTACGTGAACATTTGTCACAGTTGCTGTCTCTAAAGATGAATCACAGTCTGTTTTTGCTTTATGTGTTCGATAATAACTGGGAAGACACTCATTAATTGCATTGTCGGACAGTCAGTAAAGTCACTCTTAATCGAGCAGTGATCGTCACTACCTGAATGGGTGACCGACTCATAAAATTTCAAACCTATCTATTGTAGTTCTAAATAAAATTTAAAAATAGCATTCACAAATACCCGTTTTCTCTTTGGACATATTTTCACACTCTAAAAACTTATTTAACAATTGTGAGTGATCACGCAGTGGGGGACCTTATGGACCAAAACATGGAAATTGGGTTTTTTTATGTCCATATTTTATGTTTGTAGTCTAGTGTTTTTTGCACCAATATCCCGTAAGTTCGCATGCTTCTTGTGTGGTCAGATTGGTTGCATTTAATTTACCTACCTAGGTTTTTACTTTCTTTGGCTATGGTTTAAAGGAGCCTCTTAAAGGAGGTAGCTGCTAGGTTCTGCTTCTAGTGCATTATCAACTGTAGATGCTATATTCTCTAACATACTCGAAAATCTTTCTAATATAAAGGTTGGTTCTAGGCAGGTAAGACCAGCTGCAAATCTTGTGCTACAAAGAGTTCTAGAGTCCCAAAGAGTGTGCTATCATTGTCGTGCAAGTGTTAAACCTGGTGAAACATCTGGCATGCAAATGATGTTTTCTGGTAACAATGGCAAGATCTTTCTTTAGAATTGTAAAATTCTGTGTTGGACTGTTGGCTAGAACTCAACACATGATATATCATTAATACATGATTATATCACTTAAGTGTCCACAGTTGAACAGGTATATTTCTGTTTAAAAAGTCCAAGTATTTTGTTGAAAGGAAACTTAGTGTGTGCAACCAACAAAGATTTTATTGTTATATTTATGTTCAAACCCTCATCAATTTTCGATGAACAGTATTGCACAACAGCATTGCTTTTGTTTTGTCCCATACAGCTATATGTAAAAACATGCTTTGTATCATCAGATTGTTTTCTCTTACACAAGTAAATAGACGGTCGTGATTGGAACTAATCCATTTGTATAACAAATATATGGGCGGTGTTGATAGAATGGACTGATGTGTGCAAAAATACTGCATCAAAATTAGAGGCAAAAAAGTGGTACTTTCCGCTATTCCCAAATGCCATAAATGTGGCGGTGAAGATCGCTCATATATACCTTATAGTACAATATGGTGAATGAAAAGATAAATATCTTATTTTTTGTAAACAACTTACTGTGTTTGCAAATTAATTCACTCTCAGATTCAAAAGATCCAGAACGGATACCATTCTCCAAGAAATCTTCCTTGGTACGAGAGCCAGTACGAAAAAGAAAAGGTTTTTTGGAACGTACATATGGAGGGAGGCAACGTAAATGTGCAAAAAATACAAGAAAATAGTATTAAAGTACTAAATCTGATGTAAAACTTCACATGGACTGTTTTGTTGTATTTCATAAATGAATATAATAATAATAAATTAAAATCTCAGTTATATTGGTTGTGATATAATAAAAAATGCATAGGCATAATTGCTATTCAAAATAGTTTAGTCAAAACCGTATATTAGATATATTTTCAACTATATCTATTGTGATGTTCATGATTATGTGAAGTGGAAAAATTAATATGAGCATGTATATAAGATAAAGAAAAATTTAAAGAATCATTATTGCACATATATGGTTATTAAGGATTAATAAATAAAAACATAAAACATATAAACTTACATACAAAGTCATAATGATATCCCAAGAATACAAAAATTTAGTGTATAATTATAAAATAATAAAACAGAATGTAATAGCATATATTTATTATAGTATTTTGATACAATATTAAAATTAACAAGGATAATAAAAGGAAAGGATATCCTAGCCATAGGCCAACCTGAAAATTAAAAATCATGTATATTAGGTAAAGTTATCATGACATCAATCAAGAAAAAATAATTTAAAGGTATTGTAACGTTCTTTTTAAAATAATAATCAAAAATGCTGTTTAAAATCGTCTATTTATAAAGAAAAGCTTACTTACAATGCACTTAATTAAAAAACCACTATAACTATAAACTATTTAACAAACTATTAAAAATGCTAGGTATTTACAAATTTATTTGAGGACTATTTATATAAAAACTATTTATGTATTAACTAATTATTCAGAGTACATTTCAACACGACGCCGGTTAAACATTAACTAACTCCCTTCTACTGGCGATCTCAATTTATATCTTTTATACGATGACTCATACATCTAGAATGTTCGATGACGTGTTGATGAGTCATACACGCAGCTGTCGATAAGTGACGTCAATGAGGCGTGTCGATGAGTCATACACGCAGGTGTTATTGATGAGTCATACAGTTGATGACTCATACATCTAGAATGTTTGATGACGTCATATGTGGGTTTACTATTCGTTACAGTATATTGAATTTCTATATATTTTCTATAAGAAAAAGATTTTGAAGATACTTACTGAGGTGTTGGGGAGCTGGCAGTCATCATTCGAGCCATAGATAAGAAGAAAACCATGAAAGCAGTTTTGAGGCAGTCCAGTAGTCCGGTGGTGTTAGGTCTGCAGAAACGACAGCTGTGATCGCGGTTCCTGGCGGAAAGTGCATATTGTGGAAATTGTAGGTTGTGAAAGTGGAGGTAATTGCTGAAAAAGGAGTAAAAGATACATATGTCAAAATTTTAAGAAATTATTGGAAAGACATACAAGGAAGACTTACCTGAAGGAGGAATTAATATGTAAGTTGACAAGGGTAAGATTTCTTTCCATTTTAAAATCCTAAAATAAAGCTTTATAAAATAAAGAACTAATAAAAAAATATATGCTATACTTACTTATTTATTCTTGGGAAATATTTTAATTGATAACTGTCAGATTTGACATTCCAGATATATGTGTCAATGGTTTGTAGTAATAACCAAACTTTATTTATTGAAAAATACTAACCACTGCATGAGTGTGGAAATTTTTAAATATTTTATTTATAAAGTTTAATCTTTCAATAAATGAATCCAATATTGAAAGATTATCATAAAAGTCTCATATTAAGGTAAATAATAAAAAAATTTTATAGGTAACCTTTACTATTGAACATCGAGTATTAATTCGAGCCTGAGATATATAAGATTTATTGACAACTTGCAAGACACAAAAATACTTCACAGTATATTAATTCTATATATTTTACTCCATGGTACATATTGTCATGATATTTGATCATACTAGGGAGAATATACTATCAGAATATTATTTAATAGGCAGATTTTATGAAATTCTATAATTACCCAATCTAATGGTTGCATAACCTCACTTAAAATAATAAATTGTAAAAAAGATTGTTCTTAATAAAACTGAGTTTAGTTAATTAAGACTAACATGCACACAAAAACTCTTTAAACAGGTAAAGGATGTGTGAGAATCCAGATTTTTATATAAAATAGATAATTTTTCTCATAACTTAACGATTTAGGTATCGTTTATGCATTTTCTCAATTTAAGAAAGTTAAGTCAAGTTTACTTTAATGTTATAAATCAGATCAGAGATGTATGCGAATCTATTGCAACTTATCTATTGAAATATAGTTCTAACATAAAATTCATGTTAACGAGATATGTTAATTTTGTAGTCTTTTTGATTTTTCATAATTTTAAAGCTGTTTAAAAATGAACAGATTAAGCTCAGTAATTCGCCGTTACTGGAAGTGTTAGATATTTAATTCTTATTATTTTTATCTTTTTATCTAGTTATCCATTTTATGTGTTTACCTTAGGGGTGTTTATATTTATAATAACTTTGATAATGATAGCTTAGCTGTCGAAACGAAGCTGTCAGGTAGATTATAATAAACTTGTGAAACTTTTACTAATCTTTTATTTATTTCATGGTTATAGAGTTTCACCATATAAGGTTAAAAACAGTAAACAATATTACACAAAGAAACAAAATTAAAGTTTGTTTCGGCACAAGAAACAATATATGTGGTCCTAATAGAGCTTTTCGTGCTGAATTCAAATATATAAATAGATTTTTTCTATCACCTACCGTTCTTTTTTGTGATACGTAGGTAAACTTTGAAAAATGCAAGGCACTATTCAGATTACCTAAAATGTAGTAGTTGTTGTTTACCTTTTGCGTTTTACATCGGAACATCCCTTTTTAGCGTCCAGCAATAATTATTGTTATTATAATAATTATAATCTGCAAGCATCCTTGCACTCCACTATCGCTGGTACTTGTGGTCCATAGTTGAGATTTGGTGGTGAAAACGTTCTATTCTATTTCATAATGTTGTTTGTACTTACTCCCTGTTAGAAAACATTTAAAATGTTCTATTATGTAAGGTTATTCCTAAAAAATACGCAGAATTCCGCAAAACAACAAAAACTGTGGGTGATGGAAAAATCTTGATTGCATTTTTGAATTTAGCATAAAAAGTTACGTTAGGACTATACTAAAACTTTCATGTGTCAAAAAGTGTGTTTACCAGTGTTATCTACAGCATATTAGAGCGGGTCCTACATTTTCTATTACAACAATCCTACTATTGAGTTTCGCAATCACAAGATTTTTTGATGAATTATAATTTCTTAAGGCATCCTGACAAGAGAGTGACAACCGTTTTGAGCAACGAACTTACAGATTCGGAGTTTCTCAAATTGTTTTAAAAATCTGAAAATAGAAAATCTTCTTTTGAGTTTTCTTTTCTCTATTAAAGTTGTTTAGAATTTTTACAGTTGAATCAATTAAATCGATATCTAGGTACATATTGCTATGGTAATTGGGACAAGAAAATACAACAGACTGTGGCGGTGGTAACACAGTGATGCATACAAAATATAACTCATCTACCTTCCCTTTTAAAATAAATGCTTCAGCTAATTGAAAATTGTTATGAAGCTTCAAACTCTTCACAAAATTGAGACTCTCAGTAGGGTCGCTTCAATAGGGCACTAGATAATTATACAGATCTAAGAACAATAGTAATTTGCAGCAAATATACAACAATTTTTATATTTTAAAATGACAGAAATTTATTTAATTAAGAACACAAACAGAAATTTAAAAGAAAATAAGCTTTGGATACCATAAACCATCTCAAAATAGTTTAATGCTTTTTATCTGAGTAATATTTCTGGCATCAACAGAATTCTTAATTAGTAAAATCAATTAAAATAAATTTAAATACCTCACTTTTAAAATATTCGAGTATTTGGCGCCAACAGTTTGCCAACAGTTTGCCAACTGCATCGTTATAAATCAGTAATTCTTTGTTTTACATGGTTAAATACTTTAATATTATTACTACCGTAAACTTATTTTGAAATATGGGAGACAAAGTTTAATAGCGCCTCTTGCGTGTACAAATAAACCTAACATTTATTAAATATTTGGAAAGTAATAATTAAAAAATCGTCATTATAATAAAAGATGTTTAGATAAATTGTAAAAATTTATTTTAATAATTTAATTTTATTAAAAATAAACTACAATTTAACAGAAACAGTGCCAGTTTTTAGTTAGATGCAGGTTTCTCACCAAAAAACATGTAATCGATATGCTTGATTACATTGTTGTAAGATCATAAATTTGAATGGTTGTATTTCAAATTCCATTACAACATCTAATGTAATGAAGATTGATAATTCAATTATCAAATAAAGAAAATTCTATTTCTTTTTTAAAATTGTCACATTAAAAAGATTCAATGCACTTGTTATTATGATAATTATATGATGTTATTATTAAAAACACTTGTATTCACTGAACTTTAATAAATAATAAACACTTTAACGTTTTAATAAAAATTATCACCTAAAAAATATGACATCATGTTTGCTTACAAGTTTTATGTAACTCACAATATAACCTTAAAATTTATTTTTTGCTCTCAACAGGTGTGCATTGTTTCAAAGTTGTGAATTTTTTTTAATGTCCCATTTTATTTGCAATCTGTAATTATACATTCAGCAAATTATGTGATAAATTACATGACATGTCGAAGAGGGCTCAATAGCCATCTTCGTAAAATAAGTAGGTTTTCTAGACTTTGAGTGACTTAAGGATAATATGGTTAAAAACTAACCTTAATTCTAAAACTAACTTAAAAAAGTTGTTAAATAAAAGAGAGTTTGTTACAAAAATGGCCGCTTTTGTATACCCATTTTGCAAACAAATGAAAACAGCAGTAAATTTTGGTAAATACAGTTGAACTTTGACAAATGATTTATAACATAATTATTGTTTATAAATTTTAACTATTCCCTATCCGAGCGACTACGTAATTCCCTATCCATTGATATATTGCATTCATGTTCTCATAGCAAAATTAGGCCATCATTAAATGTCGATGACATCTCATTTTTACACAACTATTACATAACTAAAACTGACTTAATTACTTAAAATTACCTTTTTACATCTTCCTATCTTGACAAAATTAATCCCTATATACTAACAAACATTATTTAGATACTTTTAAATATCAACAAAATGAAAATTCAAACTAAATACATTATTTCTGTCTACGAGGCATAATCGCTCATACTTGTATTTTATTCCACTGCTATTATCTTAAAAAAGCAGCCCCGACATTCAAGATAATTTCAATTCTGTGCTAATGAAACTACATCACAATCCTGCATCAAAACATTTACACGATAACTGTAATAAAATTTCATAGAAGAAAAAGTATTGATACGAAAATCTCATCAACTTGAAACATAGTTCTTTTTTATAAATAAACTCAGGCAAGGCATTAAATACTTGTATATACATACCCCCATTACAATACCCTTGACTGTTTTAGGTTAAATCTTGCCTTAAATATGGCCTCAACTTAATTTAAATGCTTTATCAGGTTAACGTCTCATAACGTTAGCTGAACTAAGAAAAATTACCTAAATTCTAAGGAAAATCAGTTTTATAAATATCCTTTTACTGCCTAGTGTGTGCTAGTGTGCATGTTAACTAGAATAAATCTTTTTATAGCTTTTTGAAAGATAAATTTTCTTAAAATGTTAATTTTGAAAGTGAGTTTAGGCAACCCATCTAACTTCTCGTTTGAAAATTCCTATCAGTGGGTTCTTTATATTGTATGCCAAATAACATGACAATATATAATATTAAGAAAATAATGTCCAGAATCTGTCTTGTCAACACAAAGTTGCTGAAATTATTCCAAAGTGACTTCTAATCACTCACTCACTCAAATCGCAAATCGAAAAATTAATCTTTTCCAGTTTTGCATTATTTTTGTGAAAAATTGGGTTTACTTTCATTTTTAGTACGAGTATGCCAATTACTTCTTGTATTTTAGATAAAAAAGTATTATTTATGAGTATTCTATGAACAGAATAGAAAACATCCTTAAGTATTCTAAAAATAAGATCATAATCAGTTCATAATAAAACTTCACTTATAAAGTATTTAGTTTTTCATAAATCTATACTGAAAATATCTTTTTTATTATCACTAGAATAAATGATTCCAAAAGGTAAGAGTACTACCAGGAATTATAAGTATTTCAAGATATGTCGTCATTATCAATTTTTATATATATACTCCTTCAGTTTGAGTAAGAGCATCAATCGAAATGGCTAAGCTCGCTATTGTGTTTGCTTTCGTTGTCGCCCTTAGCATCGCCTTAGGTAAGAACATATACTTTGTATAAATAATTCTAGACTAGTTTTGATATCAAAATTTCAAAATTGCAGCCGTTCCCATTTCTCAGGAGAAAGATGCTATACCTGAAGAAAGAATTGTTGGTGGCTACCCAGCTGGAGATGGCATGTACCCGTATCAAGCATCTATAAGAAACAAAAGTAATAAACATATTTGCGGTGCATCTATCATCAATAAAAACTACGTATTAACTGCAGCTCATTGCACCCAAGGGTAAGTAAATCAAAAAAAAAATGAAATCACTTTAATGCATTTTCTTTTACTTTTAGCGAAAAAGCAAAAAACCTTAAAGTAATTGTTGGTACAAACTACTTAAGCACAGGCGGAACCAGCTATAAAGTATCCAAGATTGTCCAACATCCAGCATACAACCAGCAAACCAAATTGAATGATATATGTCTTCTCAAAACATCCAAAACCATCAAATTCACCAATAAAGTTCAAGCTGTTGGGCTTTCTTCTGCCGCAGTTAATCCTGGAATTTACTGCATACTTACAGGATGGGGCGCAAACCTACCTCCATACCAGAACCTAACTAATGCTCTACAACAAATTTCTCTAAAATCCATCACCGTTCAACAGTGTCAGAATTATTTGCCTAGCTACCCTATCAATTATAACCATATGTGCACGCTTAATGGATTCGGTCAAGGAGCATGCAATGGTGATTCAGGAAGTCCACTTGTCTGTGGAGGTTTACAGTATGGTCTACTATCTTGGGGCATTCCTTGTGCTCAAGGTTCACCTGACGTGTACACTAGTATTTCTGCTTACCGTGCTTGGATTAATTCTGTGGCTAAAGTTTAATGATACTAATAAATTATTTATTTCTTAATACATACTAAAACAGTATTACTTTATTACGAAAACCTTTATTTTTATTTGATTAGATTTAATACAAATATAGTTAGTGATATGTTACAAATTTCTTATTTACTCATACACTCATGCAATTATAGTCAAAATCAGCACCGATAACTGATAAGATATGTACATACAGTTCAAAGTATTCAAGTATTCAAAGATTAAGCGAGTTATATTTTACTAATCAGCGAAGACTACAATGGTTAGACAGTTTAAAGATTAATAAAATAATATTGAAAATTGAATAATAGGTTGTATCTATGACCAGCGTCTCTCTTCGTGATGGAACATCCACTCGCTTTTTTTAAATTGATGGTTAAACTGTCCAAACCACGGGTTCCGCTAACTTTAGAAAAAAGTCAGCGGGACCCACATCAAAAATCTAATGTAGAATGCGAAAAAAAGTAATCTATGGAGAATTAAAGGCTAATTAAATGCCCTGTTTTCAAATTTACGGCTCAGCTAGTTTTTCTAAAACCGCGGGTTTCGCAAGCTTTAGAAAAAGCGGAACCCACATCAAAAATCTAATGTAGAATGCGCAATTAAAAAAAGCAACCTATGGAGAATTAAATGGCTAATTAAAGGATGATTAAATGCCCTGTTTTCAAATTTAAGGATCAGCTAATTTTTCTAAAATCGCGGGTTTCGCTAGCTTTAGAAAAAGCGGGACCCGAACCAAATATCAAATGTAGAATGCACGATTAAAACAAATAATCTATGAAGAATTAGAGGCTAATTAAAGGTCAATTAAATGTCCTATTGTCAAATTTAAGGCTCGGTTATATTTTTTTAATCGCGGGTTTCGCTAGCTTTAGAAAAAGTAAGCGAGACCCGTGTCAGAAATCCAATGGTAGCTTGCAGAACTGAGAAAGATAGGCTATAGGAAATTAAAGGCTAATTAAAAGCCGCAGAATAGAATCCTTAATAACGGTCTGTAGTTGATTTTGACGATGTGTATTGCTATGGTATATTATATTTTAATGTTTAAATAAACATCACATTAAATTTTATGGTGATATGCGCTGTACTAGTATACACCTTACAACACTTGACCAACAATTTACTTCACTTATGTTTAGTGTAGCAAGGCAAACTGAAAAGTTGTACAGAAACAAACACCACTTACCTTTGTGATGAAAAAAATTTGCTCCGGCTATGATTTTAAAATCCAAAGACAAGCTCAAGAAAATTACATGAGAAAATTTCAGGCGGGTCGCTCTTTGACAAAAAAATAAAATATTGTTCAACTTTTACCTGCGAAATTCTATTAATGGACACAAAACAAGAAAAATACACAAATGAATCTTTTTTTAAACATTTAAATATTTTATTAATAAACACATGAAAAAAATGAAAAAATAAACGAAAACAAAAAAATCCTTATTATCTAAAATGGATTCATTTAATTAATGGTGCCAATTTGATTCAAACAAAATAAGAATCAAAAGACAGTGTTAATGTTCTTTGTCTTGCTTGATTTTTATTTGATCAATCCCACAATCTTAAATTATAATAAAATAAAACAAAAAAAGGAAACGAAATAAAAACAAAGTTAAATTTTGAAAATAAATTGTTAAATTCAAAAATTTTGCGCCATTCTTGGATTATTGCACTCACTATTTTTATTTGGCAGTTCTCTGTAAATTTACCTGGTTATTTGTAGCATTGGTGAACACGCATTTCCATAGTTGTTCTTGTAGGTCTTCTTTTGTATTTTATTACAACTATTAAATATAGAACAATTTACCTCCAATACGTGAGTACATACATCAATTGTCTATTTTTCAAAAATTCTTATTACATCCAGTTATAAAATTTGCTTCCATCCAGAAATAAAGTTATAAAACGTTTTCAAAAAAATTTTTCTTCTGATAAATAAATAGTCCAAACACCAAATTAACACTTCACTTTACCTTTTTATTTAAATCACTTTAATTGTTCAATGTTATTTTTATTATTAAACACTTTTAAAAGAAATTAATTCAATTTGTATGACATTTGTCATAACCTCACTTTTTTGACATCTCATTGACCTAAAATCTGCCACACAACCTCAAAATTTTAACAATCCAACATGGCTTCTGCTTTATATGAAAATCAACAAGCAAGTAACCAGATTTTCGATCTGCTTTTATGTTTTCTTGTAAAACAAATGACGATCGTCATTTCTCCACCAACAAAAATTTGGTAAGTAACTAGAAACAATTGAACATCTTAAAATAAATAAAGATTATTAAAAGTTTCACAGTTTTATTAAAATACAACCTGACAATATTGTTTCGACAGCTATGCTGTCATTATCAAAGGTAATATAATTATAAACAAACACGTCGCTAAGGTAGATACAAAATAGGTAACTAAATAAAATAATAATAATAATCATAATTAAATATCTAATACTTCCAGTAACTGAGAATTACTGAGCTCAAGTTGTTCATTCATTAAAGGTACCCTGAGTTTGTGTTTGTATATCTCAAAGGCTTCTAAAATGTCTAATTTGCGTTTGTTATTACAAAAATGTAGGAATTTAATATTATTTTGAGGAGTCATTGTGTAATTTTGTTCTAAAAGGTGTTTGGCGTAATTCGATTTTTCAGGATGTTTATTTTTGTAATGACGTACGTGTTCTTTATATCTTATGTCAAAATTTCGAAGTGTTTGTCCAATATATACCGAACTACAAAAAGAACAATTTAAACGGTAAATGCCCGATTTCATATCATGTGTTCTGTCTTTAGCATTAAATAAAAATGAAAAAGTGTTAGTGTTGGTTTTAAATGTTATTTTATAATTGTTGGTTTAACATTTAAAACCAACACTAACACTTTTTCATTTTTATTTAATGCTAAAGACAGAACACATGATATCATGAAATCGGGCATTTACCGTTTAAATTGTTCTTCTTGTAGTTCGGTATATATTGGACAAACACTTCGAAATTTTGACATAAGATATAAAGAACACGTACGTCATTACAAAAATAAACATCCTGAAAAATCGAATTACGCCAAACACCTTTTAGAACAAAATCACACAATGACTCCTCAAAATAATATTAAATTCCTACATTTTTGTAATAACAAACGCAAATTAGACATTTTAGAAGCCTTTGAGATATACAAACACAAACTCAGGGTACCTTTAATGAATGAACAACTTGAGCTCAGTAATTCTCCGTTACTGGAAGTACTAGATATTTAATTATGATTATTATTATTATTTTATCTAGTTACCTATTTTGTATCTACCTTAGCGACGTGTTTGTTTATAATTATATTACTTTTGATAATGACAGCATAGCTGTCGAAACAATATTGTCAGGTTGTATTTTAATAAAACTGTGAAACTTTTAATAATCTTTATTTATTTCATGATTATGGAGTTCCACAAAATAAGGCTGGAAACAATAAACAAAATTGAACATCTAACCTAATAAGAACTACATAACCAAAATGTTGTTAAACAATTAAATTAAATGTTTAAACAAATTACATAATCGGAAAGAGGATAATCTTCCCTACATTTTGGTAGCAAATTTGCAAAGCAAATTTTACTCCAGGGTTCAATGGCAACCATCTTAAATTTCCTGACAATACATGGTTTTATAAAATTATAGATAATTACATTTTCACACCTTATTCCCACCTTTTTTAATAATTAACTGAATCCACATATTCCATCACACAATATCTACAACAATTTTGGCACCAACATTATAATATTAACAGAATTTTATCATATTACCAGGTAAGGTTGAAACGATACAAATTATAAACTTCAACAGGCTAAACCTTCTCTATATAGAGCTGCCCACTTGGAAATTCTATTGCTAAAGGTGCTTTAGAACCTAATTAAGAATATTGCAGAAAAACATTTTGGCTGCAAGTTCAAAGATTAATGAGAATTATGCAATTATGCTGAAATTTGTTGCATCGTTAAACCAACATGGGGTTTACTTGAAATTTAAGAATAAAAACTGTAAGTATTGTGGTGATTACTTGCATACACCTTTCCAATTATGCCTTTTATAATTTCCAGGTGAAAATACACCTTACGATGGCTTCAAATATGAAAAACCAAGTCAACCGATCTAATGATATGCAAATCGTAACTTGTCAAAATAATTTTTTAATTTTAAGTGAAAAATCCTTTTAAGATCTACTTCTTATTATCAAGTGATGTAAAGTGTATCCTTTACCTATTAAGCAACAATTAATTTTTTTTATATAATATGGGCAAGTTCAATCTAAACCCCTAAATTTATAGGCAACCCAAATGACACACCCAATTACCAGTGCTGAAAATCACGGCAGTATGTAAAAGTTCGAAACGCGTAAGCAGAATCTTGAGTTAATTAATCTTTACATCTGAAGTATAAATGCGTACTCAAATTGGGGACTAAATTATCTGAAATATTAGAAAACTAAAATTTTCGAACATGCAGCAACGGTTACTTTCTGAGAATTGCACCCTGGGTTCTGCTAGATTTCGCAATGACGTGCCATCATTTAAAGAAACTACGTATTATCTTTATGCTACGTTATTACCTTAAAGGTTTAAATTTTATCTTGTCTACAATTATTATACAGGGTGTTTCACTTAAGATTCGTATCCTCTGGTAACAAAAGTAACATAAAGATAACACGTAGGTTTTTTAAATGATTGCACGTCATTGCGAAATCTAGTAGAACCCAGGGTGCAATTCTCAGGAAGTAACCCTTGATGCATTTTCGAAAATTTTTAGTTTCCTAATATTTCAGATAATTTAGTTCCCAATTTAAGTACGCATTTATACTTCAGAATTAAAGATTAATTAATTCAAGATTCGGCTTACGCGTCTCGAACTTTTACATATACATCGTCAAAATCAACTACAGACCGTTATTAAGGATTCTATTCTGCGGCCTTTAATTAGCCTTTAATTCCCTATAGCCTATCTTTCTCAGTTCTGCAAGCTACCATTGGATTTCTGAAACGGGTCTCGCTTACTTTTTCTAAAGCTAGCGAAACCCGCGATTAAAAAAATATAACCGAGTCTTAAATTTGACAATAGGGCATTTAATTCACCTTTAATCAGTCTCTAATTCTTCATAGATTATTTGTTTTAATCGTGCATTCTACATTTTTCTAAAGCTAGCGAAACCCGAAGTTTAAAAAAATCGGCTAAGCCTTAAATTTGAAAACAGCATTTAATCAGCCATTAATTAGCCTTTAATTCTCCATAGGTTGCTTTTATTAATTGCGCGTTCTACATTAGATTTTTGGTGTGGCCTCCGCTAACTCTTTCTAAAGCTAGCTAAACCCACGGTTTTAGAAAAACTAGCTGAGCCGTAAATTTGAAAATAGGGCATTTAATTAGCCTTTAATTCTCCATAGGTTACTTTTTTAAATTTCGCATTCCACATTAGGTTTTTGATGGGTCCCGCTAACTATTTTCTAAAGTTAGCGAAACCCGTGGTTTAGAAAAAAACAGCTGAGCCTTAAATTTGAAAACAGGGCATTTAATCAGCCTTTCATTAGCCTTTAATTCTCCATAAGTTACTTTTTTAAATTTCGCATTACATTAAATTTTTGATGTGGGCTCCGCTAACTTTTTCTAAAGCTAGCGAAACCCGCGGTTTTAGAAAAACTAGCTGAGCCGTAAATTTGAAAATAGGGCATTTAATTAGCCTTTAATTAGCCTTTAATTCTCCATAGGTTACTTTTTAAATTTCGCATTCCACATTAGGTTTTTGATGTGGGTCCCGCTGACTTTTTTCTAAAGTTAGCGAAACCCGTGGTTTAGAAAAAAACAGCTGAGCCTTAAATTTGAAAACAGGGCATTTAATCAGCCTTTCATTAGCCTTTAATTCTCCATAGGTTACTTAGTAGATAAAAATTGGGTGTTCTGGAACCACCCCCCCACTCCTGACGTTGACCCTGAACCTATCTTTCTCTAACACATGGTGACCTTGAACCTATCTCTGTCACCTAAACGTGGCAACACCGCATTCTCAAGGCAACAATATGACAATAATGTTTTGACCTTGAACTCAAGGCCACTGAATAATGTATCTTCGAGGTCATCAATATGGCAACAATGCATTCAAGGCCACGCTATATTCAAGGTAACTAAATAAGGTATATTCAAGGTCATCAAACACCATTCAAAGTCAAGCTGTAGATATATATAGCAGGTTGCATGTATTTAAAATTCAAAATGTGTGTAGAAGCGGGCTTACAGAATACGTGCTTGACAGAACGAGTGTTATCATTTCGTAATTGGAAGGGTATACAAACTCCAAAATCTTTAGCTGAGGCCGGATTTGTCTACACGGGGCGTGAAGATAGAGTAGAATGTTTTTATTGCCGAGTGAACATTTTCAAATGGGAACCGTCGGATAGTCCAATCGTAGAACACCTGAAATGGTCACCACATTGCGTGTTTGCAAACGTGTTAGCACCCATAAACGTTGAAAGTGGTAGAGACGTTTGCGGTTAAAAGTAACCAGATACAACATAGAATATAACGCAAGGGAACGGGAAGATGTTACCAATCAAGGCAGTAATATTATTGGCAACCTTGTACGAGGGCGTAGTGTACGTTGCAAAACTTCCAGATACAACAGCAGCCTTTATTTCATACGACTTCAATACGAGCGTTTGGTTTGGCATGCAACCGGTGACGTTGCAACAAATGGGAATGTTTAAACACGAAATCGGCAATAGAACGCAAGACGTACGATTCAGGGTCAAATTCGTGTACCCAACATATACCGTAGATAGCGAGTGGCAAACCCTCGGGAATAGTCCGGTAGAACAATGTAAAGTCAACAGCGAAACGTGTTACGCTTCCGTGGTGACCTTGGGCACCCTGCTAATCGCAGTAGTTGGTGTAAGCATGGGAACATATTGTATCGCTCGTTATCGTTACCATTAAAAACCATGACCTTGGATCCCACCCGTCAACTCAGTATATTCCATGACCTTGGATCCCACCCGTCAACTCAGTATATATACCATGACCTTGGATCCCACCCGTCAACTCAGTATATATAAACGCATACGCAAGAACACTTCAGTAGTACAGCATCTACGCAAGAACACTTCAGTAGTACAACATCATGAACGTGGTAGAGGCAACCGTTTTAGTAACATTCGATTTCGAGGACGACGACGATGAAATGCGAGACGAAGAACTATACGGTGGAAACGTCGAGAAAACTTTAGACCACCACAAAGAGGCATTCGTTAAACGCGTCAAAAAGAAGCGTGTTCTTGAAGCTGGTTATCTGGTGTTTGCGCTAGTGACGTTTGCATATTCAATGGACTTAAATGGGAAAAGGATATGGTTTGACGGAAAAAGTGGGACAGCGCCGAAACAGTTGGAAGAGCCGTTACACGAATGGTACGATACAAATATAAAAATTCCCATCATGAGATGTATAGAGGAGTATAATTTGGATAAGTTTCGAACGGAACATTGTGTCGTTTTACCATCTTAATAGCGGAGAGTTAAAGTGTTGCGCTGTTTATGTATAGGCAAGTATAAGCCGGATAAGTTTTAAACGGAACATTTGTGCCGTATCACCATTGTAACAGCGGAGAGTTAAAGTGTTTTCCGCGTAAAGAACAATGAATCAAGGTGGTGAAAAATCCAGCGCATCAATACATTATTTAGAAACGTGAAAAGTACGCCGGGGCTTAACTAATGTATTACTGAAATAAAAGATAAATGTACACTGTAAACAAATACAAGGTGGTAAATTTGGAAATATGTAATCCTCTGATATATCAAAGTCAATCATAAAGTGTAAACAATTGCATATGGATTGTGAAATGTATTTAGTTAAATAAACCATGTATATATGTCCCATTATAACGTTTCATTTAAGACCAAACTCCGTCTCTCCTAGACATACATTCTAATTTAACGATTAAATCAAAAGTGAAACTAAGATTTAAAAGAAAAATTTCATACCATTAGAATTTTAATTAGACTCTTACCTAACTATGAAAGTATGCAGACGTTGTTATGTTTACAAAATAATGCACACGAAAGGTCAACACAACCTCAAGGGTAAGAAGTACACCAGACAGGCAGGAATGTTACATGTAGTTAGAACAAAAGAAACTCCGCAGACGAGAACAAAGAAATTCCGCAGACGTTATTGAGAACAGACGAAACAAGGCAAGGTCAACGAGATTGTATTTACACATAAAGGAGTGCGGGCACAGATATATCTATAACTTCAAGCTGCACCACTCAGTTACAGTTACAAGTTAGTTAGTTAGTGAAAATGAACAACGAAAGTGGTGCAGAAAGGGCGTCCCCAACGCCGGAGGTTGACCGACCAGCGCCCTGGGGATCTTCGATATGGAGCGAGGAGACGGAGATCCTCGGGGAAGCAAACGACGTTGGTGGCGGCATGGAGGAGGTAGACATGGAGGAGGTAGACATGGAGGACGAGGAAGAGGAAACGACAGAAGTGCTGGTACCTAACTAAATAATTTAACAAAATTACTTTTAAATAAAACACAGCTATGAGCCATACATATTTTTATTTTAATGTTTATAGCCCGAGATCATCAACGTAGAGAGTTCTCGGCCCGTGCTGGTACGGGGACGGTTTAGGACGCAGGTGCTATGTTCCGAATGTCGTAACAATTACATCAGCGTGCCGCAAAATTATGACGCAGCACGGGACTCGGCAACATACGAGAAGTGCAGGGCTTGCACTACGTAGCATAAGTAAGTTAGTTAAAATTATTTAGTTAGCTATTGTAATAAAATTACTTTTAAATTTTACCCCGTGCTTTTGCAGCAAGTTACGAAAAGTGCGAGCAAGTTACGTAAGTGCGAGTTTAGTTTGAGGGAGGGGGGGAATTTTTAAAAAATCAGCGCTCTAGCTCTCAAGATCAACGAAAGGCAAGATTTCGATTGCTCGATTTGATAGGTAGAGATAAATGAAGGTCGTCACGGGTATGCTGTTGACCACAATTGAATGGTTATAGAGTATTTCCGGGTTGCTACAAACTTTTGGATTTTTTTTTAATTTTTATTTTTAATTTTTAATTAATATAAAATGTTATGCATTATATCGTAAATAATCGCATCCCCTCGAAAACAGTAACTATATATTAACGCATATGTTCACATGTATACATGGTTGCCTACCCGAGGTGAGGAGGTGAGGTGCCAGAACCCGCCATCTACCCTTCCTGGTTGCTATAAACTTTGAATTGTTTTCAGAGACTAGTTTCTGGTTGCTACAAAACTTTTGAATTAAAACAACATTACGGTTATAATATCTACAATTTCTCTTATTGTATACAATCAAATCATCAATTGTAAAGGAAAAAATAATTATTTCATGCTATTTTATTTAAAATGTGCTGGTCCTAACTAAATAATATTAACAAAATTACTATCTATATCTATAATGTCTATAATATCTACAATTTCTCTTATGGTATACAAACAAATCATTACACATCACTGCTGATCCATCTCCATCTCCAGCCGTGCATTCAACAGTTGTAGCAGTGGGCTTCCGTGACAATTGTCATTGCAGTTACAGTCTACATCCGCATCGTTGCCTCCAAATTGGGATACCGGACCGAGGATATGCAACCGTTCGGAACACGCCATTGGGTCGAAGGTGTTGTAAAGCATCCGTTTCATGCAGCCATCACACCAATGGGATGGTATGTGGTAAATCGATCTCGACACCCTGGTGTGGTATTCCTGCGGTAGGGATGCAACCCTTGCATAGACGCTTCTCTTTCCACGTGTAGTACGACCACCATAGACAATACGGGACATCTGCCACGGTAACCCACCCCTGCAATACCGCAGCCACCTGTTGAAACCGTAGGGTTCGGTTTCCACAATCAATGTCTCTATGTCACCGAAACGGTCTTCATCATAATGTTGGGAGGACTTAGCGGTTGCATACCAAAACCATTTCCACATCACCCATAGTTTGAACACTAGGCGTTCTATACCTATACCTATGGGTGATTTCGGATTCATTAGCTATCGATGGTGGCGGGCGATGGCTACATGTGGACCCAACGAGGCAGCGATGCGGCGTAACGATTGAGCCCGTAGGCTGTGCCAACGATCCCAGTGCTGCGCATCTGGCGCGGTACCTGCTTCAGCTGAATGTGGTGCACGCGGAGCGACGACGGACATTATGATGTGTTACCTGGTGTGGAAAACATTTCCTATTATATCGAAGTAGCAACACCCACGGAGGGAGTGGGGGTTCCTGGGGAGTGGAGGACCTTGAGGTACCTATACACCGACCTATACAGCAATGACCTTGAGGAAATGCAAGGTTTCTGTCTATACACCAATGACCTTGAGGAAATGTAAGTATTTGCGCGAATGCAAGGTAAAGTTGTGGAGGCGATGGAGGGGTTCAAGGTGAAAGAGTGGGGGTGAAAGTGGGGTTCAAGGTTAGGGAGTGGGGGGTGGTTCGACAAAACCGGAGGGCCACGCAGCGGAGCGTCAGTCTGTCTTCGTTCATCATGGATACATCATCTAGTAGTGTTACCAGTGTTGGTGAAGTGAATAAGTGTCGTTGTGTGACATTGTCCTTCTGGTCAAAATTAGCGATGAGGAAAGCGTGCCCGGTACATGTGCCGCGTATACCATCTCCAGTTGCTGCGTGCCCGGTACTTGTGCCAACTATCGAGCGTGCACCATCTCCAGTTGCAGCGTGCCCGGTACATGTGCCGCGTATACCATCTCCAGTTGCTGCGTGCCCGGTACTTGTGCCAACTATCGAGCGTACACCATCTCCAGTTGCTGCCGCAAAGAAGATCATAGTACTGCAAAATGTGGTAGTAAAGGCGGCAGCCGTTAATGTGCAGAAGCCGAAGTACGACATGCTTAGTGGGCGTTCACAACATTTACTGCGAGAGCTGCTGACTTCGACAAATGTGTTTTACGCTGCTGGAAGTTTGCACTTGAGAGGAATCCCCATCGTGACGGTCCAGGAAGCGCCTGCGGCATCACCATGGTCGGGTAAGTGGGACTCCCAATTGTTCAATGGCTCATCGGGCAGCGATTATGATATCTCAATTCGGGGGTCCCTTTTGGGGGATGCATCCCCATCTGCAACCGACGATGAGGAAGTGAACCTGCCCATGGAGATTGCCACAAGTGCAAATGTAATTGTTGATGAAACGGAGTCGGACTGTTCCACATCAATTACAAGCGCTCCTGACAATGACGATGAGGAGTTAGTCATTCCGGGTACCGCCTGTGATGACGGGGTGCATGACCAGTTGGACATAGACCCAGCGACACTTATGGAGGTTTCTGATGACACAGCGTCTATCAAGTTGTCCGGCAGCATCAGAGACTTCACAACTTTGTAACCCTTCCGGGCTTACAGCTAACGGCAGCTCTTCGTCTGGTGGCTTGGGTCGTGGGTTCATTGAAGGCACAAATCATTACTTACAAAAAAATGTTTATTTTAATTTTATTTGGCGCCACTTAGTTTTACGCTGTTTGAAAACTAAGAAAATAGGATTGTTAGTATTTGGGTAGTTATTATACTTTATAAATGAAATAATCATAAATGCGTTATTAAATTTAATGATTTTAATACCCAAAAATAATTGTGTAAAAAATAAATTTCATTATTGAGAGTTACGTATTGATAGGGATAGATAATTAATTTATTTATTATCCAAAATACCCAAAATAGCTATTTGAGGTTTACATTTGTAGTTATTGCAACTCTATTTATATTAGTGTAACGTTCTTTTTAAAATAATAACAAAAGTGCCGTTTAAATCGTCTATTAATAAGAAATATTTATTTACAAACACTAATGAATACACTATAAATTAACGCTATGATTATAAACCATTAAAACTATTATTCACAGACTATGAATTTCTAATACAACATTTATCTTTACATTTACTATTTATTTCGTGATATACAGTTAATGACTCTCTGTTGACTGATCCTCTTTCATCCGCGAAGTCGATTTTATACCCTCATATAATCGTACCAGAAGCCGCTAGAACCTACTATGTATTTCTGGAAGGTGCTAGATAAACCGCGTCACATGCTTGGTGCGATGCGTCATTCTCTCGAATGCTGTAGAATATTCCATTTGTTGTGTGAAGAAGAGGTTCTTTCTTTTTCTCTCTTGTTACATTAGTTTGAAAATAATTAAAGTAAGATAATATATGTATAGTTTTATAAAATAAGTTTAAATCGTTAGAATGATAAAGATTGATCGATATTCGATAATCACCACAGGAAGCGATTGCATATCTGTGGTACAACAACATTTGGAGTAGTCTGACCTGAATCTGGATTTTCTTAACTGGTAAACGTATAGCTTCCGTACAATTGACGAATAATAGCAACGTTGGATCTCTGCAACGGATTCCAATGAGAACTTCAGTCGGTTATTGAGCTCAGGCGAAGTTCCAGTGGTAGGAGACTTACATACAGACTTACATACAGGCCGTCAAATCTAAAATGCAAAATTACTCAAAATTAGGCATCGCACCAAAAAGTATTAAACAATACTTAAGTATGATAATAAGATAACATTAACATACCTTCTATAAAATAGAATGGCCTTCTTGTTTAATTAAAATATGTTAATGACTAAGATTATTAGTTGTAATACATGTACAAAGTACTCGCTCAGATCTCTTTTTTAAAAATGACAAAATGTCCATCTATCGCACGGTCTATCAAGGAAACTCGCCTGCGTCTCTGATAAAGGTTTAGCTATCTATCCTTTCCAAAATTGTATTACAATAATAATAAATTATACCTTTATTTAATATACAGGGTGTATTATTATAAATAGGGTATAATAATAAATGCAATCAAAATAAAGTTTAATAGGCAAACAATATAAAAGTTAAAATCAGTGTTACAACTTCACCGATTATCTTCATAGATGGTGTACCATGCGAGAAGCAGTCTTTACCGCTTGCTGTCGCTGATGACGCACAGTAGACAAGGATTACACGACGGTTAAGCGAAGTGGCGTCCGGTTTGCGAGGGTGTGAGAGTGAACGCATCGCTCTCCTTCAACGCAAAGCGGAACTCTTAGCTGCTGTGGAACGATACGAGATCAAAATCAAGAGTATCAAGACGCAGCAGCTACGACAATTGATGACTGAGTTGGGGTCCTGTGAGAGCGAACGCCTCGCACTTTTAACCGAAGCGGAAAACTTGTCTGCTTTGCGTCATCAACGACGTTAACGGTTGGTATAACTGTGACCTCCCACTAACAATAACCCAGTCCTCTTCCTATCCCGGTCGGGTTTGCATAACACGTCCTTGTCCTCCCGACTGGAAATCAGTATCGCAAACGTTAGTGGTAAAAGTTGACGTAAAAGCTTTATCGTTTGCCAGTGCGTTCCCGTTTACTGATTACTAAGAATATGCATGTGTGTAGCTGCGGCGCGTCCTTTACTCGACGGGATGCCTTAAACCGTCACCGAAGAGAAAGCTGTCGTGGACCGCTAGACTACCCATCCACGAGCGGTAAGTAACCATTCCTGTGAGGTTGTATGATGTGATACGAGTATTTTGTTGAATGCAGCTGGGGGAGCTTCGGATGCTGTAGGGAATACTGGTGAAGGACCTGCACCTAAAAAAGCGGAAAAAACCTCCCCGCAAGGTACGTGTACACATTGTTAACGGTTTTAGCGTTAGTGATCTGTGCAATTGTTTCAGGAAATACCTCCGCGACGGTGTATTGCGATGTGTGCGAGCTGGATGTTCCACGACATGGCTACGTGGGACATCTACGAAGCAACCGCTACAATCATCGTAATGCCGCGTCAGTGCAGACGGAGGAAGTGGTGGTCCTGGAGACGGCGTTCAAGGCTCGTATAGCCAGTTATCGAGTCTCGGTGAGAAATCATCACATAAATCTCAGAGAATTTACTGATGAGACCCGCAAAAATGTGTTAACCCTATTAGAAAGAAACGTTTGGCGCTTTCGTAGTGTGAAAGTCAATCTAGAAGTATTCGGAATGTACTTTTTGGAAAGTCAAAAGGTGCACGAAATTAAATCGTTTAATACGCAAAATGAGATTGTGACCGTGACTTCGAATCTGACCGATTTGTATGATGATTTCGTTGGGGTGTTGGATACGAAGATGTCGGACTTTAATGATCGGAACTCAGGTAATGAATAGTTACGGGTTACGATTCGATTGCTAATTGTAGGGTCCTTACAGGTTGGGTACTGGAGCAGCTGTTATTTATAGAAGTCAACGTCAATAAATACAACCCTGCTTCCTCTTATGTTCCACTTCCGCCGTCGATACAACATAAAAAGGCTGTAATCAACGTGCAAAATAACGATCAGTGCTGTTTTGGTTGGGCCTTGGTGTCCGCTTTGTATCCGCCGAGAAGACCTTCCAACAGGACTGACTACGTCGTATCCAAATTTTGCGCAACTGTTTGATTTTGAAGGTATCACCTTTCCTGTCAAACTGGATGCTATTTCGAAATTTGAAGCGAGTAATCCACGCTTATCCATTAACGTGTATGGTTTGGAAGTTGTATTTCAAGACGGAAAAATGAAACAAGAAGTTGTAGGGCCTCTGTATTACTCTAAGCAAAAGACAGAAATGCATGTAAATTTATTATTAATTTCCGATATGGAGGGTAATAGTCATTACTGTTGGATAAAAAACTTTTCGCGTTTGGTGTCGTCACAAATGTCGACTCACCATGCAACAAAATACTTTTGTGACGGCTGCTTGCAGTATTTTGCAAGTGAAAGTAGATTAAAACAACATACCCGTTTTGATTGCAATCATGTTTACACCAAGTTACCAACTATCGAACCCGTACGCGATAAATTGGGGCACGACCGGTAGTGTAATCTATTGAAATTTGAAAATTTTCAAAAGCAACTTACAGTACCTTTTGTCGTTTACGCGGATTTTGAAAGTGTGTTGAAACCTTTGGACACGGTTAAGCCGGATCCTAGGGGAAAATTTACTATGACATCGTACGAACACGAACCACATTCGTTTGCGTATTACATTAAGTGTTCCTACGATGACGCGTTATCTAAATTTGAATTGTACCGTGGTCCGAATGCAGCAAATGAGTCTATGATGCGCTTAGAAGGGGATGTTAGAAGGCTGTATAGGGGTCATTTAAAACATATTAAAGACATGCAACTTTTATCGTACCGACAAACTTTGAACTATGACAATGCAACCATGTGTCATATTTGTAACAGACCCTTTGATTAAAACGACGTTAAGGTGAAAGATCACTGTCACCTCAGCGGCGAGTACCGCGGTGCGGCTCACTCCGTGTGCAATCTAATGTATCAAATTCTCGACTTCGTACCGATATTTTTCCATAATTTGACCGGATATGATTCACATCTATTCATAAAGCAATTGGCATTAGAAAAAGAAGCAATCGAAGTGATTGCGCTCAATAAAGAGAAATACGTTTCGTTTTCGAAACGGCTTTTGGTAGATGAAATTAGGAACGGGTCCCAACGGATACAGGTATCTCTTAAAATGCGCTTTCTGGACAGTTTACGATTTCTAAATTCTAGTTTGGATAAGTTGTCTCAAAATCTAACTTCCGACCAGTGTTTGACTATTAAAAAGTATTTTGGAGATGGGGTTAGCTTCGACTTACTGCGACAGAAAGGTGTGTTTCCCTATTCGTACGTCGACAGCTTCTCCAAACTCGAACAGGACACGTTGCCGACGTATGAGGACTTTTTCGATCGTTTGACAGGGGAACACGTCTCTCGATCGCGGTATGCTCGCGCTGTGGAGGTGTGGAATACGTTTGGATGCACGACTTTGGGCGAGTATTCGGATCTCTATTTGAAAACCGATGTCTTACTTTTGGTTGATGTCTTTGAAAACTTTAGACGTGTATGTCTTGAAAATTACAAGTTAGATCCGGCGCAGTATTTTACTGCACCGGGTTTAAGTTGGGATGCTATGTTGAAACGCACGTCTGTAGAACTGGAGCTGCTCACGGATCTGGACATGCTCCATTTCTTTAAGAAAGGCATTCGGGGAGGTGTCAGTACCTGTGTTGGCAGGAAGTGTTTCGCGAATAATACCTTTCTTCCAAATTATGACGCGTCCAAGCCCCATTCTTTTATTATGTATCTCGATGATACCAATCTCTACGGTTACAGTATGCGACAGTATCTGCCGCAGCGCGACTTTGAATGGTTTAGTCCGTACGAAATTGAACAGTTCGATCTAAATTCCGTGGCGGAAGACGCCGATATGGGCTACGTGCTGGAAGTAGATCTACACTACCCAACGCGGTTGCACGATTTACATAATGACTTACCTTTCTGTCCCGAACCTCTTGGGTGTTCGGCAGACCACACGACGTTCACCCATAAAACTGGCTGTCTTCTACCCTATCCTTGTTTCCTTGGAAACTGGGTAATGGATGAAGCTGTCAGGTCAAGTGTGTGGTAGAGAAATTCATGAGAATTCTCGACGGTTACTCATACCGATCAGGGGGAACCCTGGTATATGATACCGGTGATATCTTGTTTTTAAGAGTTCGGTTTACACGTTCTACCGGACTTGCTTTCATACTAGAAAAGGTGCTGTAATGGTTGATGTTGAAAGTTTAGCATTAGCTTACGAAAATGCTGGTTGTAAAATTCCTTTCCCATATCCGTTTGTAAATTGTCCGGAGTACCTCCTGTTGATGTTAATAATTTTTTCATTACTTTCGTGACGTCTTCACCGGTTTTTCGTTTAAGTGGACACGCCCAAACACGCTTGCTAAACATATTCAACAATACTAAAATATATCGAAAACCTTTATTTATTTTAGCATAGGGAATCATTTCCACAAGATCTGTCATGTACAAATCGTTCAAGCCTTTTACGATTACGCGTCTTCTTCAAAATCGTTTACGAGCAGGTTTATGCAATTCTTCAATTATTTGGCGTTTTATACTCATTTAGAAAATGTTGGAACACTAATAACAGCTTCAAAAATAAATATGTCCTTTGATCCAGGCTTCTTCGCCTTAAACTTATCCCCTTTCTTCAATGACACTCCGATGAGTGATTCGGCATCGTATAACGTATCGTTTAAAAAGATTTGCGCATCTGTGGGATAGTATTTGATTTGTTTAATGCTACCTTTTGTTAGAGGAACGACATACTCGAAGTTGGTGGACTTCAAAAGTGCATAACCGTTTTCATGATTGTATATTCCCATCATATACAACATTGTCTCGTAGTGCACATTAGACACGTATTCTAAAAGGAATACTTTTGCACGAGCGTCGAGTTTAACTCGGACAGGAGTTTTGTGAAGATGTTTACCGAACTTATCCAGAGTCATCGTTTTGAGGTAATGATGATATGGATGACCAATAACAGCTTCGAAGTAAAATGAGGCGGCTGTAAACGGATATAGCGACGTACTTCTCGCTTTAATCTTATCGCCTTTTCTCTATAGTCTCCCAATTAAGTTGTCAGCAGCACCAACTAGAATACCGTTTACAAACAGAATGCATGTTAGTGAGCTGCAAACTTCTTGTACAGTCCCTTCTGTAAACGGTATTGTGTATTCCCGTTTACTGTTGCTACCTTTCAAATTGTAATAATTCGTTAGGTCGGAAATAGTAGATTCGCTCGACGCAGGCTCGGTGTCCGCCCACATATACATGATTGTTGTGTACCTTACATTTTTTATATCTTCTAATAGGTACACTCTCGAACGAGTGTCGAGTTTCACTCGGACAGGGGTTTTGTGAAGATGTTTACCGAATTTATCGAGCGTCATGATTGCACTAACGTTAGCAATATTATGAAACGGATCGATACGCGTGTGATGATTTATTCGACAATTTTAGCAGCTCTCAATTCATCGATAATATATATGATTTCATTAGTGTGACCGGTGTGACCAGCCGATTTTGAACTTAAAAGGAGTCTCAATCTGTCCACTAATTTATTAGGATCTTTCCAAGGTATAAATTCCACCTGTTTATTATTATAGTTGAGAACGCGCATAATCACTACCGCCACGTTTTGGTAATGTGTGAGTTTTCGATCTTGTGACCGGTGTAGTAGGTGTAGACTCGCTTCGGAATCTTGCCCCAGGAGTAGTTAGAAGGGGTCTAATTATATTTGAATATTTCTTTTCGGTTCCGTGTAGCTGTGCACCCTCAATGTAACCTCTTCTGGTAGCATTGGTACGTGTAAGAAGGTCCTTATACTTCTGCAAGTCTGATTGAGTGTATCCAATAGGTGCTTTTTTAAATACTAATTCGTAAAAACCAGGAGTACCTGTATATTTAAAGATTGTGCCTGAGGGTTTTTTAATAATAAAGTCGTTCTCATCAAAAGTGAGTACGGCGTCTCCGATTAGGTACTGATGAGATTTCGGATGGAATCGTACTCCATAATGATGATCGAACTCGTTCTTAGTATCCTTGAACATGTCTTCCATATACATTTTAGCTCTACCAGAAAAGGTCTCATCTATTTAAGTTTGGAAATCCGGACTGAACCCAACAGCAGCAAGTTGTTCTTTTAATTGATCCAATGTTGGGATCCCAGATTCTTCCAGGACTTCTGTTTCAAAAACCGAGATATCAGGTGAGGGAACGTTAGTAGTGCGCATTCTTTGGGCGATAGGTGATGGTTTGCGAAGCATGCCTATTCGTCTTGCGGGTGGAAGTCGTTTATAATATTTTGAAGTAGAGGTAGGTATGGGAGAAGAAACTTCCGTTTTTAAGGGTTCTTCTTTCGGAGTTAATAATTCCTTTTTAACTTGGGTTATAAACTCACGCAGTGGTTGAGTGATAGGTTGATAGCGGCGTTGTAGTTCCACTTCTGACCGTGCAATTTCAGACTTGAGACTTTTGTATTTCTCTTTAACATGTCGTCGTGCTTTAACCAAGTCTTCTGCTACACGCTTGTCCATGTTTACTAAAACGTTTAGTTCGTGTCTCGGTATTTATGGTGAAGTAACAGTCGAAACCTTTTCGATAACGTCCCCCATTAAGTGGATAATCTTTGTTGATTACTAAAAAGCCATATTTCTCCTTCCAACAGTGTAAACACAAGTGTTTAAACGCTTCGAAAGTCATATCCCCGCTAACATGATCGTAAAATATGTGTTTTAAGTTACTATTATCCTGCTTAAACACGACAATGAGATTTGAATTATCTCTTACGAGTTGTTTAGGTATCTCAGAATATGTCTGACATAAATAAAAACAGTCGATGTGTTTATGTCTCCCGAAGCAGAAGTAATTACGTATGGTGCTTTGACTATCGCAAACTACATCATCGAAGATAATAACCGAGTTTTGATTTGCATCCTTAGGCGGTAATATAGTTTCAGAAGAATCGTATTCGAAATAAACGATGGGTAATGATCGAAACAGATAGCGCAGATATGCGTATTTCGGTTGATAAAGAGATTTACTATAGACATATACGTTTTCGAAGCCCAAACCGTTTGGATGTTTTAGTAAACTTATCATTAGGTTGGTTTTACCACATCCGGAACTGCCTACTATTATACCGCGTTTGCATCCTGCACCCAACAATACACTATGTTTAAAAACTTGTGGCGTCGGTGAACAATTATCCCGATTTACAACCGGCAATCTGTGCCTCTGATGCACCAACTTTAGCTGCTCCATGTAGGACACGTTGTGAGGGAGGAGCACACGTGTGTGATATATATAAATATATGTAGATGGTGAAGCAAGCTTACAGTCACTCTTCACCTGTGATAGGAGGAGTAATGTGTCATGAAACGTACTCTGCGAAAAGCGGAGAATCGTCAATCAACTCGTAAGGGGAAGGGAGTAATCAACACTCTCATTAATAAGTTACCGTTAGAATTACATTTACCAGGGTATAACTACTGCGGACCTGGCACCCGTTTACATCAAAGGCTTGCTCGTGGAGACAAAGGAATAAACCCGTTGGATGAAGCTTGTAAAGAGCACGACAGTCTATTCAAAAACTAACGATCTTGGTGAACGTCATAAAGCCGATAGTATATTTGGACATAAGGCGTGGACAAGATTTCGTTCTAAGGACGCTCGTTTTGGAGAAAGAGCGGTTGCACTTACTGTGGCCGGCATTATGTCTGGAAAAAGAAAATTGGGTATGGGTGTTCGACGACAACGATCTAAGGTAAAAAGAAGGGGTACTTTAACTTTCAACAACGCTATCAAATTAGCTAGAAAACGTATTGGTGGTAAAGTAAAAAAGTTATCTTTAAAACGGTCTGCTCGTCTTGCCCTAGCGGCCTTGAAACGTAAACGTATCATTGCTCCCAAAGGTCGGATTATGCCTATCCCCAAACAAGGTGGTTTCCTACCGCTGATTCCTTTATTTGCCTCTCTCGGAGCTATAGGCTCGTTAGGAACTGGAGCGGCTGCGGTTGCCAAAGCAGTGAATGAAGCAAAAGCAACGAAATCAGCGCTGGAAGAAACAAAACGACACAATATAGCGATGGAGCAAGCGCTTGTAGGAAAACGATTATGTTTGAAACCGTACAAAAAAGAATTAGGATTGTATTTACGACCTCCTAAAAACTACCCTTAAAGCTACCACACCGACCACTGACCAATATCGATCTGTCAAAGTACGTAAACAAGTTAGAAATTCCATACTTCAGAGGTATTTTTATGCGAAACGGGTTACCAAAACGTATCCGTAAAAACGAATGTGGAATTGTGAATTTGGATGATACAGATGGGGAAGGTACGCAGTGGACATCGTATGTTAAACGTGGTTGAAATATATTATACTTTGATAGTATTGGACAGTTAAAACCCCCATTAGAACTCGTTTCATTACTTTAAAAGTGGTGGTAGCTTAAACGTTATTCGTTACAACTACGATGCTTTTCAGAAGCTAAATTCCTACAATTGTGGACATTTAGCGCTGAACTTTTTATATGATAACACTCCTTAACATTTCCTCAGTGTTACTGGGAATGTTGAGATGTCTCAAACATTCATCTTCTCCGCTACAACGTCTGTTTTAACTTCTCCTTTTAACCCTCCCATATATTTGGATCCTACAAAACAATGGGTTATGCGTTTGACAAATTTCGAAACGTTTAATACTATTCCGAACGTAACGGATAAAAACAACGTGTTTAAAATGGGAAAAAGAATAATAAAGATACCTACAGGGTCATATGAGCTTACTGATATAGCTCAATACATTAATTCTCAAGTAAACGGTGAGTCTGTTAACATCGACCCGAATCATAATACCCTAAAATCGATTATAAAAGCCGATCACGACATTGACTTTACAGTTGAACACTCTATCGGAACATTGTTAGGGTTTAAGAATAGAATCTTAAACGCTAAGGAACGTCACATATCTGATTTTCCAGTTAAAATTATCAAGGTTAACTCGCTAATGATAGAATGTAATATAATAACAGGAAATTATATTAATGGTACACCTGCCCATGTGATACATCAATTCTTCCGCAGTGTTCCTCCTGGATTCAAAATAATAAAAGCACCTGAGACTGCACCCTATTTACCAATTAATGTCAATACTATTTCAAACATTACCCTTAAAATATTGGATCAAGACGGGGATTTGGTTAATTTCCAAGGGGAAACCGTGACGATAGGAATTCATTTGAAGAGCGTGGATGATGATGTTCAAATATAACACTCCTCGATGTTGCACTGATCGCTCTGGCTATAAAAGATCGTGTTGGAAGGGGAAAATGGTTAGTCAGGCATCGGTCACTACTCAATTGACAAGGGGTAACCGCTTATTCTTGCAAACCTTAGGCTTTGTTATCCCAAAATGAATGTGCTAAATGTAAACGAAAAAGTGCTCGTCGATAACTCGATTGTTGGAGCTGAATTTCACACTCACCAACCCTATACCACTCGTTTTGAGAATAATGACGAAATTCGAATACCTATTCAAGAGGATATGTCCACTTTGCCTTCGCGTAGTTATCTATATGTAGAAGGTACTGTACTGAAAGAAGGTGGTAAACCATCAGCGAGTGGTAAATTTATAAACAATGGTATTGCATATCTTTTTAGTGAGATTCGGTACGAAATGAATGGAGTTGTGGTGGATTCGGTAACAAAAGTTGGTCTAACAACCACCATGAAAGTTTACCTTTCCCACAATTCGAATGAAAGGGTTAAGTTACAAAACGCTGGTTGGTTTCCGGATGGTACCAGCACCTTGCTAGATAGTAAAGGTAATTTTTGCGCCTGCATACCTTTATCAACACTGTTGGGGATTTTTGAAGACTATGGAAAGATTATTATGAATATTCGTCAAGAATTGGTATTAATTAAGAGCAATTCGGATGTCGATGCCCTAACATCCACCGATGCTAATGAAAAGTTTAAGGTTAACTTGCAAAAAATGTATTGGAAAGTTCCACATATTCAACCGGGATTACGGAAGAATTATCATTAACAAAATATATTGGGAAAAATATTGACACTCAAGTGGCATTTAGAAGCTGGGAAACACATATTTACCACGCTGTACCGCAAACGGATAAGCACAGTTGGTCTATTAAAACATCGACCACTCTGGAAACTCCCCGTTACGTTATCATAGGGTTTCAAACCGATCGTGATGGCCAGTTGCAGAAAGATATGAGCGCATTCGACACCTGTGATATTCAAAACGTGACGGTATTTTTAAATACGGAAAGATATCCTTACAATCAATTAAATATTAATTAGGGTGAAAATCGATATGCTACTTTATACGAAATGTTTGCTAACTTTCAACGATCGTACTATGATAAACCCAACGAACCTCTACTGGCTCCTGATAGATTTAAGGCACTTACACCTCTAATCGTCATCGACTGTTCGCGACAGAAAGATTCCTTGCTAGGGAAAGCTGTCGTTTTTCGAGTTACTTTCGAAACTCACAAAAGCATTCCAGCGAACACTACTGCCTACTGTCTCATTTTGTACAATCGTGTATTTACGTATAATGCATTGACGAAGCAAGTACGTCAACTGTAAAGGAAATCGTTATATACGTCCAAAGACCTGTTACCTTTATTAGTATAGTCGCACGCTTCGATCATGCTAGTTATCGATGTGCAAGGTTTCAAGACTTCAGAAAAAGACTTTGCGCCCAAGGAATTAGCCGTGTTTGGCAATGGACATCGTGTGTCTCACTACGTTTTCAAACCTCCGTTCGCCTTTCGCAACTTACCACCCACGTTTCGTCAACAAGCTACTTGGTTAATGCATAATCATCATTGTCTTGATTGGAATGAAGGATTCACTCCTTCCTTTATGCTTCCTGTAATTCTGCAACGCTTGACTCAGCAGGCGGATACCGTTTACGTGAAGGGATCTAAAAAGAGCAACTACATTCGACGTTTCGTATCACAACCGGTGGTGGAGTTACCAGAGGAACCAGCTCTACAGGCTATGCTTCCATCATGCTTTTATCATCATCATTCACTTTGCAATTGTGCATTAAGTAATGTATACTACTTATATCAAACTCATGTAATGGATTTTTCAGAATAAAGTTTTTAAATTCTTTAATGGTTTTATTAAAACAACATAATATGATTACAACTATTTATTCATTGTCTATTACAAACTTATATAACTATTCACAATTGAATATATAACAATTACTACCCTTTAATTCCGAATCCAGATAACGCATCAAACCCGCAGGACAACCGGTAGCAAGGTTGTCACGTGCACGTTCAGTTGCAGCAATCCATTCACTATACGGTGTAACACATTTACATTTGAAAAGAATGAATTCACATTTATCAGGCAACAAGTTAATACTATGACGATGTTGGAACAGACCATGTTTTTTACATGTGGAATTTTGTATATTTATAAGTTTACCATTTTTTAACAAATAATGGACTTCTACACCTGCACACGAAGTGTATCGATAATCGTTTTCACTACGTACAACCACAGTGTTCGACAGTTTAGCTCTTTCGATTAAGAACCCGGTATTGTGCGTTTTATAACGCGAAAATTTAATTTCACCCTTATCTGTTGTTTCAAGAACCCAGTAATGTTGCCAACCCACTTTGATTGAACCCATTTCTGTAACTGAGGGTAAGCGACTGACGTGACTATTTAAACTATACTCCCACCACTTTCGAAGACCCACAAACACCTTAAAATTATTTTAATGCTAATTATACTTAACTACCCAACATTTTAAAACGTGTATTATAGATACCCTCTCTATACTCTTCTTTCAAAACTGGAGCGATTACATTTTCCACGTAGCTTATTCGTCTCTGAAATCGTACCCTATCCCTTGCTATTATCTCCCATTGACTTCTGCGTGCTTGACGATGTGCATACTCCCATGTTAACATGTAATGCATTTTGTTTTTACTTTCATCAAATGTCACTAAACCACCAATTTAATCCCTCCTCTATTAAGTCATATGCAAAGTCCCTTAGCTATTGCTCAATGAGCTTTTTTACCAAACACTCATCACAAATCACGCCTCTAATGAAGTCTTGACACAACTGCACGCCTGTTCTATATCGTTGTGCTAACTCTTGACAATATTCCGGACTGAATATCCCCGTACCATGAACAGCTTCGTGTGCCGCATCCTCTTCTAGCGCTTCTAATTCACACCGTAGTTTCTCCACAGCATTTAGTTTATCAATAGCTTTGCTTGATACGTCTTCACTGTTACGCGCCCCCATTCGGTTTCACTACGTTACGCATAGATCATGTGTTCTTATATTCACCCGCTCCCGCCCTTTCCCCCTCTTCATTCTTCTATTACACAATACACCTTTTGACTTCCACATCCACTATTACCTTTTCTGGTAGATAATGCACAACTTCTAGCATTCCAAACACGTTCGGGATTTGCATCTTCATTAATGATTCCAATATGTTTGTGATGTTCACTATGCAGTCACCCGGCATGTCTACAACACCATCTATTATGCTATGGTAGAAATTAAAAAATTCCAAACCCTTCAGAAGGTTTAATCGATATGTTAGTAACGGTATTAACTGCCACAGCTCATATAAGGGCTCCCACGCTAAATACAAGTCATCATCTCCTGCATCAGTTATCTTTATGATTTTTGTTTTATCGTAATTTCTGTTAACACGCTCAAACGAGATAGTTTTTGTACCAATTTTCAACGGAACGCCGACCTCTTCTCCTGCTTTAAAGTACTTATTAATGACTCCTTCATTGGTTATTAACGCGTTCCACTCCGTTTCATCAAACAGCATACACTGATTCTTTACTCCAGCTACTTTTATTACAGGAGCGAATCCCAAATAAGCACATAATCCAACAAATACAACTTTACTTTTTGATTTGTTTAAATAAAACGCTGATTGATTCACTAGCGGTGCCCATTTAGCATCCTTTAGGAAGCTCGTTTGGAACCATCAACTGCTTTTCTAGAGCTTGCACTTTCGCATTCTCAATTCATTTAGCGAGGCTTGACCTTGAATGGTGTTTGATGACCTTGAATATACCTTATTTAGTTACCTTGAATATAGCGTGGCCTTGAATGCATTGGTGCCATATTGATGACCTTGAAGATACATTATTTAGTGGCCTTGATTTCAAGGTCAAAACATTGTTGTCATATTGTTGACCTTGAGAATGCGTTGTTGCCACGTTTAGGTGACAGAGATAGATTCAAGGTCACCATGTGTTAGAGAGAGAGAGAGAGAGAGAGAGAGAGAGAGAGAGAGAGAGAGAGAGAGAGAGAGAGAGAGAGAGAGATAGGTTCAAGGTCAAAACATTGTTGCCATTTTGATGACCTTGAGAATGCGGTGTTGCCACGTTTAGGTGACAGAGATCGGTTCAAGGTCACCATGTGTTAGAGAGAGATAGGTTCAAGGTCAAGGTCAGGAGTGGGGGGTGGTTCCAGAACACCCAATTTTTATCTACTTTACTTTTTTAAATTTCGCATTCTACATTAAATTTTTGATGATGGCTCCGCTAGTTTTTTCTAAAGCTAGCGAAATCCGCGGTTTTAGAAAAACTAGCTGAGCCGTAAATTTGAGAATAGGGCATTTAATTAGCCTTTAATTAGCCTTTAATTTGCCATATACTTTCCTGTTGTCCTCGTGTATGGGCTTCGCTAACTTTAGGGACGTTTTTTATGGTATTATTATCTATAGCATTTTAGATGGGGCCTAGATCATTATGAAATCAATAGCACATAAAATTAACGAAATAATATCCAGAATCTGTCTTGTTCACACACAGTTGCTCAGATTATTTCGATGTAACTTCTAATCACTCAAATAACAAATCGAAATTCCACGTTTTCTGATTTTGCATTATCCCTGTGAAAACCGTGTTTACTTTTATTTTTAGTAGGAGTATGCCGACTTTTTGTATTTTAGAAAAACGTATTATTTATGAGAATTCTATGAACAGCATGGAAAAACATAATTAAACCTTAAGCCCTTAAGGCATTCTAAAAATAAGATCTTTATAGATAAGATTTTTTTGTTATCATTAGAGTAAATAACTACAACAAGAAATAAGAGTACTACCAGGAATTATAAGTATTTCTAGATATGGCGTCATTATCAATTTTTATATATATACTCCTTCAGTTTGAGTACGAGCATCAATCGAAATGGCTAACTTCGCTATTGTATTTGCTCTTGTTGTCGCCCTTGGCATCGCCTTAGGTAAGAACATATAAGTACTTTGCATAAATAATTCTAGACTACATTTTATTTCAAATTTTAAAATTGCAGCCGTTCCCATTTCTCAACAGAAAGATGCCACGCCTGAAGAAAGAATTGTCGGTGGCTACCCAGCTGGAGATGGCATGTATCAGTATCAAGCATCTATAAGAAACAAAAGTAATAAACATATTTGCGGTGCATCTATCATCAATACAAACTATGTATTAACAGCTGCCCATTGCACCCAAAGGTAAGTGAACTAAAGAAAAAATGCTACGTGATAATTACAAAATCACCTTAAAGCATTTTCTTTTGTTTTTAGCGAAAAAGCAAAAAACCTTAAAGTTGTTGTCGGAACAAACTACTTAAACACAGGCGGAACCAGCTATACAGTATCCAAGATTGTCCAACATCCAGCATACAACCAGAAAACCAAACTAAATGATATCTCTCTTCTCAAAACATCCAAAACCATCAAATTCACCAGTAAAGTTCAAGCTGTTGGGCTTTCTTCCATCGCAGTTAATCCTGGAAGTTACTGCATACTTACAGGATGGGGTGCAAACGTACCTCCATTTCAGAACACATCGAATGCTCTACAACAAATTTCCTTAAGATCCATCAGCGTTCAACAGTGTCAGAATTATTTGCCAAGCTACCCTATCAATTCTAACCATATGTGTACGCTTAATGGATTCGGCCAAGGAGCATGCCATGGAGATTCAGGAAGTCCACTTGTCTGTGGTGGTTTACAGTATGGTCTACTATCTTGGGGAATTCCTTGTGCTCAAGGTTCACCTGATGTGTACACTAGTATTTCTGCTTACCGTGCTTGGATTAATTCCGTGGCTAAAGTGTAATGATACTAATAAATAATTTATTTATTAATACATACTAAAGCAGTATTACTTTATAAAAAAACCTTTTTTGTATTTATTTGATTAGAATTAATACAAATATAGTTAGTAATATGTTGCGAATTTGTTATGTACTCATACACTCATGCCATCATGGTTAAAATCAGCACTGATAACTGATAAGATATGTAGTACATTACTCCAGGCGACAGGAAAATTGGTATATGGGAAAAGTCATAAGACTTGATAACAGCAATTTTTTTGTTTAGTATGTTGGGGGGTGTGTGGTGAGTCTACATTCAAGTTTTCGTATTAATCGGAGCTGCGAAATGTCCGCCATCTTGGAAAAAGACGTTAAAGTGTTTTTTCAAGTTATCTCGTTAATCGTAGGTCTGAGGAAAGAAGTAATTCATAACGTTTTTGTCGGAAATTCGATACTCTACAACTTCCTCAATACACTTCTTTGAGAAATGTTTGTAATAAAAAATTTATAAACAAATAACCGTAAAAATTTAGGGGTTGGAAATCTTTGGGGTGAAATAACTATTGCATTTTTGGTCTTACGAGCAAAATTGTTCTGACCTTTCTTGTAGACAATTTAAAAACTAACAATTTAGTGTACTCACTTTTTGGTTCCGTTTTTTAGTATAGTGGAAGGCATCGGTCGAATGTAGGTAAGTCGAAAACGAGACCGGTAAGCGGTATAACGTTTTGCCTACTGATAAGTTATTTATCTTCCCAAATTTTCGGGGAAACATGTCATTTCGGTAATTGTCCCATTCCTGGAGTTTCAGATAAACCAAGTTATTTCTTACGAATGCTACACAAAATGCAGTACAAAACTTTATTAACAAACAGAACCGACATCAAGACAAAGAAAAAATATTCAAATTAGAATTTAAAATTTGCGACATTAAGTTATGAATAGCCAACATTGGGAGGCCATGGAATTGGATTGAAATTGTTAAATAAATTAATTCTGTGACTATAACCGCTTTAATGACTTATAAGACACTAGTACTTTATGAATATACTAAGACAACTAGTGTTTTATAAATACTATACTATAAATACTATAGACGTCTAAACACCGTAGAATTATGGCCTCATAATATATCGGTGTGGAAAAATAGGTTTTATCAATGACCGTATTATCATGTTCGAGCGATCATCTTACACAGCGTTTTAAAAGTTATCGTTAAGCTCGATATTGATTTAAGATCTTTCAAGTCTTAAAAGAATACCTTGTATGTTTCAAAAAATGGCTGTACAATTGAGTTTTCTTGGTATTAGGTGAAAGATTATAAACTAACTTTCTAGAGGCCTAGATCAATTTATTGATATGGTAGCAAGTATAGTTTTTTGTGTGTTATCACACCTAAGTATTGGTAGATCAAAACCGCGGTTATATTATTTTTATTCCATTTGATTGAAATATGGCAGCCATATTTGTTTGGTGGTGAACAAAGTTTGTTGCAGGGTTTTGACGTAAACATAAATCTTGATATCTCCAGAAGGGTTCGTCCTAGATACATGCGGTAAAAACCATCGTATTGCTCATATGTCGGACTACATTTTATAATCTAAACATAATATTCGTATGATGCTTACTTATGGGTGTGATTTAACCCCGAAGTGTAACAACGTTTTTGCAAGATTTCCACTTTTTAGGGGGCCATATTTCCAGATAAAGATGAAGTCTTAGGGCTGATTTTTTTTAATGGTATACAGTTAGGGGTAGTTTCTCTATAAAATATTTCAAATCTGGAACTTCGCTATTTTGGTATTGATGGGCTTTTGAAGTTCTCGTTGTTTTCAGTTTTGGGCAACTTATACAAAACTTCCTTGGCAACCAAAAAGCTTCTAACTATGAATATCTGTTACTACAACACTATTGACTTTTCGAGATTTTGGTGGCAATATGAATGTCAAGCTCCATTTCCTGTATAGTCACCTTGATCGGTTTTTTTGCTTCATACTCGGCGGACCCACGTAGCCCGTTCTCCGATGAAAAGCTGCCGTACGCCAGTGGGTAACCATTATCGCAAGTAAAAACGGGTTACACATAAATAGTCAGAAAAGTGTCAACAATTTAAAAAGGGACATATACAAATACAGCACCCAAAAAAATGGTGCATTTATAAGCATCATTCAACTATAATATAATTATTAATAACTGAAGCATTCTACACAGTTTTCAACTGTACATAACTCTGTTCTCAGGCTAATATCAAACTTTAGATTTTTACCACCGTTTGCCAACATATACTACTTAATTTGCACGTAATATAAAAAATTCCATTTGTGCCCATCCGAGATATTGATGACCAAAGTTGCCCAAAACTGAAAAGAACGAGAACTTCAAATCCCATAAATACCAAAATAGCGAAGTTCCAGATTTGAAATATTTTATACATAAACTAACCCTAACTGTGTACCATTAATCAAAATCAGCCCTAAGACTTCACCTTTATCTGGAAATATGTCCCCCTAAAAAGTGGAAATCTGGCAAAAACGTTGTTGCACTTCGGAGTTAAATCACACCCATAAGTAAGCATCATACGAAAATTATGTTTAGATTAAAAAATGTAGTCAGACATGTGAACAATACGATGGTTTTTACCGCATGTCTCTAGGACGAGCCCTTCTGGAGATATCAAGATTTATGTTTACATCAAAACCCTGCAACAAACTTTGTGCACCACGAAACAAATATGGCTGCCATATTTCAATCAAATGGAATAAAAATAAAATAACAGTAGTTTTGATCACCAATACTTAGCTGTGATAACACACAAAAAATTATCCTGTTTTGAAATGGTCTAACGGCCAGTATTGCACCACTTCGTATAGATTGACCATAACTGTTATGATGGGGGATGACAAAAAATGACCATTGATTTCATCCGGCAACCTCTATAATATCAGAGCTAAGGTATTTTTCAACCTATATTAACAATCAGAATGAATTCAACGGGCTCTTTATACGGAAAGCCGTTGGGCGCCCGGTCTATACCTAAATAACAAGTTAAGATTAAATAGGCCGTCAAGTTTTTATTGAGGTTCTTTTGGCTTTTCAGTAATTAACCAGTGCTTAACTGGTTGAAGAACAGATTGAATTTATATAAGACATTATAAGGCAAGCCCGAGAGAGATTCTAAAAAAATGTATACTTTTATTCTATGTTTTTCTGCGTGCATACTCAAGTGATGTGCGGTAGATCCCGTATTTTAAAACTTATCAGTCTCATATTTAGCATTAGTGTAATAATATATGCCAAAAGCAAATAATATGAAACATAAGTTTTATGAAATGGCCCCAGGTTTTGCCTTTACTTTTAAAATACAAAATACTTTCAACTTGTGTAGAACTTTTTTTATTTATATTAGAATTTTTAGGTTCATTATCGGATTTCAAGTCGATATGGACTTTCCGGCCTAGCTCGGTTTTTGGGTCTGTTGGACTTTTAAAGCTGGTCGTTCTTTTGGACAGGTCAAGCATTTGTAGCTTTTGAACCACTAAATTTGTATCTTCAAATGTATGTAACGAAAATTTCAGTGATACAGTTATTGGAAAACGAGCACAAACTTTATTGTTCTCTTCGAAACTGTACTGCAAGCAAGAATTCGCAGTTTAATATTTGGAGAAGTATTGCACCTGTCCGGGATTAGTTGTCGTGCCTTTGTACGTTCTTACCCGAGTTTTTAGTATACTTTGATCTCAAAATCTAAGATTGTTCTAGTTTTTGCATTAGTTAGACTTTTTGAATCTCCTTCACCCAACAAAGGGAGTTGTCGGATAAAACCGACACCTTTTAAAAAGTGACAACGGGACCATATGTAATTAGCCTTGGTGACCTCTTCGTCAAATTACAATGTGAAAATTGACACTTTTAGAAAAGTGACCTCAAAACTATAAGTAATCAACCATGACGATTTGTCCGCTGCGGTTAAATTTGACCTCTTCTCTTGTCTCCTCTTCCGATACTTCCCTCCCCTACGAGAGGGGTTATCAGTCAATAGTGGTGGTTTTGAAAAAGTGCAAGTGAAACATTCCACGACGGGAAACAATGAGCAGTTATTATTGTAACTAACTTTTTACGCATCACCCACAATGTCCCATACAGAACTTTAGTGCATATTTACGTATATTGATTTTTATTTGTGCCATTTTATGAAAGCATGGCGCAGAGTTCTGTAATACATCAACGATTTCAAACTCAGATAGGAAGCTTGAGCACTTCATGCGTAACCCGAATGTAAATAAAAAGTATACAACATATAGATATAGGTATTTAATCCATTCTGTAACCTGACATATAATTGAAGACTAAACAGGAGGTATAAGGACTATCCACATGGCTCAAGTGGAAAGGTTAGCTATTTGAGATATGGGGCCCTTTGGTATGGGACGTTCCGGACGTGCAGCATTGGGACAAATAATGCTGCAGTATATTTAAGTATATATGACAATTGCTCACTCGGACAATTTTTTCGGGGGCCCCCAAGAAAGTGGGGGGGCCCTACGCTAAAGCTTGTGTAGCTTATACATAAATCCTGCACTGACTATCCACCTGTACATACAAAAACTGCCAAAACTAAAACTGGCACGTACTAAAGTACGTGCCAGTTGTATATAGTGACCACGGTGTATATACTGTACAGTTAAAACTGACCTAAATACTATTACAGTACCTATAAAAGTTGAGTAGGAACTTAGATATGGTTTTCATTTTCTTTTCAATGCGATACACATATCGGGTCGTACGGGGCTCGATTCCCAATCGGACTGATAATTTTTCTACATGATTATAACATCGCATTTAAATTGTTAGACGTATACTTAGTTCTACTTTTAATTTTGGTATTTAGGGCTATAGATCGATACATGGCTGCAGAGACTTTGAACAACTGACTGTTAATTTATACAACGAGTTCTTATTGCTTTGTTTGTGTATAAAGACACAAATTTCTTAGAATATGTCTAAAAAATAAAAATTTAGATAATTGGTCATAACAACACAAATAAATGTGATACCGATAGTGGTAAAGAAGTACTAGAGAAACGTAAAAGCAATAATAATGGAGAAGAGTAGGAAACAAAGAGGAAATATTTAATAAAAGCAAATTACTTTCTAAATCTCCCACTGATAAATCACAAATGTTGGAAAAAGAAAAGTTACATCGATGATTGAAAGGAAGAAGAAAATAAAACCGATGATGGAAAAGTTAATGGAAGAGATGAGATGAGAAAGAAATAAAATCTGACAATGAAGAAACTCAAAATAAAATTATTGTCGAATTTGAAAAGAATAATGAGCAAATAAGGAAAGTACAGGAGCAAATAAATGACAGGCTATAAAAGTGGCAAAATAAGAAATCTCAGTTAAAAAGGAATCGAAGAACTAGAGTATAAGCTGGAGTATAAGCAGGAAAAATAATATTGTGATCACAGGGTTCAAAGAAGACACGAATAATAAAGATATCATATAAGAGGGAGCAGCTCAGTTCCTACGAGGTAAACTAAACGTAACCACAGAAATATCAGATAAATAGATTTATTATATAAATAAAAATAAGTGTATTGTAACACTTAAGAGTTGGAAAGGAACACAGGAAATATTTAAAAATTGTTATAAACTCAAAAGCCAGAACATATATAGTGCGAGTGTAAAGTCTGGAACTATCGCAATAAATCGTTTATTAAACGTTTTTGAAAAAAAACCTCGGACACGTCAATTTTTATCTTTAATGAGACATATTTTACTGTAATCGTCACTTAAAGATCGTCTTTTGTTTTTGAGTTATGACGTAAGCGATAATTTTTTTAAATGGAAACCCTAATTTTTTTATGATGAATTTGGAAAGAGCATGAAATTCTAAGACCAAAAATGATAAAAAAGTGTGATATTGTATTTTTCTATTTGGAAGATATTATACATAATAGTAATGATAAATCGAAAACACGTCAAATAGGTCAATGATTTGATAGCTTATATACTGTTTCATTGCGTATAATGTATTGAAATTATTATGAAATACAACAGAAACAAGAAATAACAAAGTAAAGAAAAACAATTAAATTAAATGTTTGAACTGACCACCATTTTGTGTAAGGCAGTACCCGAGTCTGTACTGAAATTCGTCACGAACTTTACGCAAAGTCTCGGGTGGAATTAATCTTATTTCTGTGCGAATTCTTTGCTGTAGCTCTTCTACTGTCTGTGGGCGGTTTATGTAAACCTTACTCTTTAGATAGCCCCATATAAAAAATCCATCGAAGTTAGGTCGGGTGATCTCGGAGGCCACTCAACAGTTCCTCTTCTGCCTGTCCATCTACCGGGAAAAATTTCGTTTAAATAATTCCTAACACCAATAGCAAAATGTGCCGGAGCATCATATTGCTGAAACCATAATGTATCGCTTGGTAGATCCGGATCTTCATTGTTCGGATAAAGCACCGCAAGAGCAGGAATTAAATCGTTTCTTAAGAAATCCAAATACTTTTCACTTGTCAATGAACCCTCGATAAAAAATGGTCCTAGAATTCTATCCCCTACAATTCATGCCCAAACGTTGAGTTTTTGAGGAAACTGCGTGTGCGTCTCGTTCATCCAGCGCGGATTTTCAGGTGCCCAATATCGATAGTTATGACGATTCACTGTTCCATTAAGGTGAAATGTTGCTTCATCAGAAAAAATGATGCGATTTGAAAAGTCGCCATCGATATTGCACCGCTCCATCATTACCTCACAGAACTCTGTTCTGCGACCAGGATCCTCTCCGTTAAGCTCTTGCACTAATTGAACTTTGTAGGGATGCCATTTATGTTTCTTTAAAATCTTTATAACTGACCTTTGAAAAATGTCATTATTTGCGGCTAGTTCTCTTGTAATTCCATGGGGATTTTCTTGTAGAGACAACAAAATTCGTTACCTTCTTCGGTTGTTGGATGACCACCCCTATGGCGATCTCTCACATGTCCGAGTTCAGAAAACTTTCTTCCTATTTTGGAAACTGTCTTTCTTGTGATAGGTTCTTTATCACAACCTTCAAAAGAACTGTCATAATTTTAACGCTGTCAATTGTTACATGGCTACTTGATTTTTTTTGTTAAAACTTGGAACTCTTGATTGTTATTAGATTTTTGTTTTAAAACTTTAATGGCAATTATCTCGAAAATTTCAAAATACAGTACCATACTTTTTTAGCATATTTGGTCTTAGAATTTCATGCTCTTTCCAAATTCATCATAAAACATTAGGGTTTCCATTTAAAAAAATTATCGCTTACGTCATAACTCAAGAACAAAAGACGATCTTTAAGTGAAGATTACAGTAAAATATGTCTCATTTAAGATAAAAATTGACGTGTTCGAGGATTTTTTTCAAAAACGTTTAATAAACGATTTATTGCGATAGTTCCAGACTTTACACTCGCACTGTATAAATAGTGATATGAGGGCACCAGAATGAAAAATATGGAAAGAGATCAGGGAGATGGAAAAGGAAGAACAAAAGAAGAAAGAAAGGAAAGTTAAGATAGGATACCAGAAGCTATGAGTAAATAATAAGCTTTATAAATGGGACTGGAAAGAAGGGAAAATTAAACAAAACATAAAAGACAGCAAATAAGTCAAAAACTTCTAAAAGTTAATGAGGCTGGAGAGAGAAAAATGACGAAACTGGCAATGAATTCGGACTGGCAATTGAAATTAGTTAAAACGATAACGAACTTGGCAATGAAAAAGGACAACGGAGCAGAAAGGAGGAAGAATGCTCAAGATAAGCCTGTAATAGCGAATATGGATAGAGAAATGAAAGCAAAGCTACCAGAAATAGGAATAGTAACGTGGAACATAACAACAATACATGGTAAAGAAGCAGAATTAATAAGCAAATAGAAAAATACAAACTGCAAATGTTAGGACTAAATGAGACTAAGAAAAATTGTAAAGGAATGAGGAATTTGGACCATGGACATATATTTAGATACTTGGGCGTAGAACCAATAAGTAGAGCTATAGAAGGTGTAGGCATAATCACCAATCCCAAAATTGAAAAGTCGGTAACGAACTTTGAAGCCATCAGCTCAGAAATAATCAAAACCGACTTTTACAATAAATTGCGAGAAGTTACGAAACGTGAAAGAGATAAGAGTAAGTACCTGCTAATTATAAGAGGTTGGAATACAAGAACGGAACTAATGAAAATATAGGATTTGGTATCATTGGTAAATATGGAGGAGAACAAACCATTAATAAAAATGCGAAAGAAATGATAGAATTCTGCGTGTGGAAACTCAGCTATAATAAGGAATTTGTTTTACCAACATAAAAAATTTACAAAATCACTTTTAGTGATTCAAGTCAGCAATAAAAGTTATACGTGCTGTTACATGTCTCTTTTTCATATCAAATTAGCATTTGAACTAGTGTTAAGCATGTAATTCTTTTTATTACAAATTTTCTCCTTAGATTAGGCCACACTTTATACTTTGAATATCCCAGGCCTTTAGTTATTTTTACATTCAAAATCTTGCATTGGCCATACTGCATTTATCTGGTGGAATGTTGATAAAAAGGTGATTAGCTATTCTTGTTTCCTGCGAGTTTTGTTAAAATTTGTGTGGTTAATATATATGAGGCAGTTTTAGTGATGTTAACAGAGAAGCTTTTTTCTGGAATATCTTAATGATGAAAATATTTTAGTTTCTGTTAGAGGATATTCTGGTTCCCTGTAAACATTTCCGTTGATGACCTAGGAGTCGTTTTAGGGTAGCGTCCATATTCGAGCTCGTTTGGGAGCTCTAACGGGAAATGTACATGTTTCTACAATACCTTTAGCCATTTAAATCCAGAGTAAGTTCGTTAATTACCTTTGTGATTTTGCTTTCCATTGGTTCAGACTAGTTAAATTGCAAGTATTATTTATTTCAGAAGCTTTTAGTTGCTGCCTACTTGTTCTTTTCATTGGTTGTGTTCCCCTTCCTCTAATTGGAACCAGAGTTGCTGTACCAGACTCAGTGAGTTAATCAATATAGTTAATCCGTTAATAAATCAAGAAAAATACTGAAGTGAAACCACTGTAGACTTGATACAGATAAGTGTTACTCTTATGATGAATTGAACTAGTTTTTTATCATAAAATTAAACATAACATAACGATGAATTTAGGTTCAGTCAATTACATTACTTTTGAATTTAATAACAGTTAAAAATAAATGAGATTTCTCTCTTTTTTGTGAAACGACTGGATATATCAAAGAGTGGCCTATATTAAATTCTTTTTCTAGTCAAGTTATAAAATTATCGTGTATATGCGTAACTTTATTATTCGGATTATTTTGTTTGTAGTATATTTGCAAATTGGTGGCATCAATTAAACGGTTTTGTCTCATTTATTTGTGGTTGTTTGTTTTAGTAAAATTTATATTTAATGTTTTTTGTTGCTGTACTTACCATTAGGTTTCGTCCATAGTGAAACAGTGGTCTATGGTAAGTTTGTTTTTTTATTGTGAGAGAATATTGTATGGGTAGTAAAACCGGAAACGTCTGGTTCCATTACTGTGAGACCACTATTCGCTGTTGTTATTTAGTGGTAGAGCTAGTGGAGCCTTCAATAAATTTTTTCATCAAGCAATTTCACATTCTACCTAAATAATCCTAAATCATTCTTTTTTATCTAAAGATAGAGAAAAATAGAGGATCCGAGCTAAATACTGAACACACACTAGTCATAGCCAAATATAAGCTCGATACATCAAAATTAGAATTAGAAGAAAGAAAAAATACAAAAAGATGAGAATAGAGAAATTAAGGCAAGAAGAGAATGGACAAAAATACGCTGACTATTAGAAGAAAAACTATTCAAATAAGAAAATAGCGCAGAGCATGGAAGCAGAGATATACATGAAAAGTGGGAAGTACTCAGTAGTACTCTTATATGAAGCAAATTCTTGGATATAATTTTGGGAGGAAATACAGAATAACTACAAGATAATCGTAAATATTTTTGGCACACGATTAAAAGATTAAAAGGCAAAACTACAACACGTATAAGGAATATAAAAGATGGCGAAAACAAATTGGTTACTGATAAGAAAATGATAGCGGAGGTATGGAGAATATATTATGAAGGAAAATTTTAATCATTAAAAACAGAAGAACATGAAATTGACGGCATGCAAGGGGAAGTAGAAATTATACAAAATAATATAACAATAGAAGAACTTTAAGATGTAGTAAAAACAATCAGACGTGGAAAAGCTTCGGGGAAGGAAGATATAGCACTGGAAATGGTAAAATTAACTGGGAGAAAGGAAACTAGTAGAATGGATTACGGATATCTTTTAGATGGATGGATACAGGGAAGGGTACCCAATGAGTGTGAATGAGTGTCATCAATTATATTTAAGATATATACAAATATACTTGAAAAAAGATCAAGAATTGAAACAGAAATGAGATTAAGTGAAGAACAGGCAGCATTCAGGCCAGATAGGCAAACTCAAGGCTACATTCATACGATAAAAATGATATAAAAGCTGCATTTGACAATTGTTTAGAACCAAAATTTGGAAAATATGGGAAAGGTGTGGGGTAACCCAAAATTTAATTAGAGCTATCAAAAGCGTATATAGAAATGTTGAAGAATACGTTAGAATAAACCAAGAAATATAAACCAGAAGTTTCAAATGATGAAAGGTGTGAAACAGGTAGATAGATCCTGAGCTCGATGCTGTTTGTCATTGTAATGACTGAAGTAATGTGCCAATGAGCCAATGTAATAGTAAACTCTCTAAAACAAAGATAGGAAACCGTCACCTAGAACCAGTTTATTTAGAAAAATCAATTTAAATGCAGATGATATAATATTGATTGCAAAGAGTGATAGAAAGCTACAAGAGGCAATTGAAGTAGGGAACGACTAGCTCAATAAAGTAAACCTAGTAGTAAACCTAAAGTAAAGTATAAACTTCATTAAAAGCAGAGAGATGAAGGTTAGTAAGGATCAAATACCAATTAGTACCAAGGGGAAATTAGTAAAGATACGAAAAGGCAAGTTTACAACACAGTATTCCTACCTGGACTTACGCTGCAGAAAACTGGACATTAAATGCTAAATTAAGGTCAAATAAAGGTCAAAGGTAACGGCGGCTGAAATGAAGTTTTTACGGAAACCTGCGGAATACACCAGCATGGATAGGATTAATAACAATACCATAAGAGAGTTAATTACTGGAACCAATGATGAGAAAGATTGTGAATAAACAATTCAAGTGGTACAGACACGTATGTGGGATAGGAGAGAACAGGATTCCAAAAATATTTACAGAGATGAAAGTAGAAGGAAAACGACAGGGAGCGAGACCAATGACAACATGGGAGAACCACCTAGAAGGATAGTGAGTGAACGAGGAAGGGCCATAAGTGAAAATGTTAGCAAGGGACAGAAAAGAATATCGACAATGAATAGAAAATAATTAGTGATATGAATTAAAGTTAAAATGAAGGGCTAGCCGACGCCCCTGGGACATTAAGGGACAGCCTAAAGTTGTAGAAATCAGTTGTAGATATAGAATTCAATTCAGTTCTACTACTGCTGAAATTCGGTGCGTATCCCACATAACCAAAATTACCTAAAAGGTAACTAAAAGTTAATCTCTAAAAAATACAAAGTTACCATTTGTCAACCAAAAGTTGGTCTGTAGGTTAACTATGTCACAAATTATCTAACCATAGAGCAACCTTAAGGCATCCTCAAAGTTGTTAAAAGGTTAGTCAGAAAAGATATCCAAAAGCTAACCTTGAAAGTAATCTTTTGGGCCCTCCTCGACATACCCGAAAGTTAACCTTGAAAGTCATCTTTTGGACACCTCCCCAACAAACCAAAAAGTTAAGCCCTGTGGTTAACTTTTATATCATTCCAAGTGAGTATCCTTAAGTTATCTTATAATGATGTGCAAATGATAACCATATCGACGTACAAAAGTTGACCCGAGAAACATAACTAAAAGTTAACTGCTCATTCTAACAAAAAAATAACCTTTGTGGTGTATAACTATAAGGCCTCTATCCATCCTATCTATCCAAATACTGCTATTACGATTTCGATTAAGATCAATCATTTTATTTCTTTGAGAATGGATAATAATAGTAATAATACTAAAAATAATAAATTGTCTTTATTTTAGAAATGTATTAAACATTTATAAATAAAAAATACATATACAAGTAATTGCTATTTACAAATATTTTACATGCGGCTTCTTTTACAGCGACACTTCTTCGAATTCTTTCTACAGCCTTCCGGATCCATACTTTCGTGGATGACAAAATTTCCAGTTCAGTGGCACCGGGTATGATTTTTCGAACTGCAACTGAAAGTAAACATTAAAACCTTACCTAAAAACAAGAATTATCAATTTACCTTAATAATTATTGGGAATGATGCACACACACTAAATGAACACTGACTAATTGAACTAACGCTCAATACTAATTGAGGACTGATGCTACTTCTTTGAAGAGACGATATAGAATGACCAATCATCTTTGCAAATGCCAATGACTTAAGTCCGAGAGATACAGCGCATGACTGATGATGCACAACCCTCCACCCTTTTAATAATTTACGTTGTGTAAATCTTTTACGACCGATATTTTAAACTTTACGTAGCAATACGAGCAACAAATTTACTTTTAGTCACAAACTGAATAACTGAATACTTATTTATATAACTATATTTATAACTATAACGTGTTTCAATAACGTTAGAAAAGGGTGTTCTAGCACTAATATATATAGAAAAATATGCACCGTTAAGAAAATGACGTATCAGAAGCGTTAATCCCATATCCCATGGATTAACTTTTAGATAACCCCAAGGAAAAACCATAGAGTTGTCAAACAGTTAACCAAGAAAGGTAACAAAAGAATAGCAAAAATTATCTTGGCCGAGAACTTAAATAAACACAATTGATTTATTGTGTTATGGGCTAACAAACAACTTTTTATCTGCTTTTGTTACTTTTTTGTTACTAGGTAATTACAACAGAGCAATAAAATATTTGCTCACCAGCTAAAGTGAGTGTAAAAATTTGAACGTAACGGATACTGTAGCTTTGATAACCTTCATGGATGCACAAAGGGGATATATAAGATACCACGGGTAGATCAACTTTCCAGGTTAATAAATGATCAGGTTCTGGACAATCACGGTTAACTTTGGTTATATGGGATCGTATTCAATTCAGTCAAGTGAACCAAGCATCATTCGTATAGGTACTCCTCCCAACAACCACTCATAGTAATGATAGACAATGGTAGGCATTATTTTTAGTTTGGATACACAATTAAGTGATTTTTTTTTTAAATTAACGAGACACAAACAGCAATTTTACTCAAGTGATACTATAAAAAGATACACATGTACATAGACGATATAGTATATTCAAGTTCAATCAAAGCAAATAGATAAGTAAGGCAAAAATAGAGTCTGATCCTAAAATAAAAAATCAGTTTCAATGTTATCAATCATTGATATTAGTTAAACAAAAAAGAAAAATTGAAAAACTTCAAGTATTTTACTACTTCCCCCCTGTTCAACATGATATAAATACTGGAAATAATAAACCTAATCAATTATTCAAGATGATCAAACCTACAGTTTTTGTGCTTGCTTGTGCCCTAGCTAGTACTTTGGGTAAGAAATTGTATTTTCTATTGATTTGAACTAAAGACTCATTGATTTCAAGTTTTACGTATACCTAAAAATGTAATTCATTTTACAGCCGTCCCTCTTTCCACAGGGATAGACATTGACGAAAGAATTGTTGGAGGATCCAATGCTCCAGATGGACAATATCCTTATCAAGTCTCTTTAAGAACCAACAATAGACATTTTTGTGGTGGTTCTATTCTTAGTTCGAGATGGATATTAACTGCTGCTCACTGCACTGTCGGGTAAATCAATCTCTTGCATTAAATTAGGTTTAATAATTTTCTACTTTACATATTGACAATCAATTAATTCCAGACAATCCGCCTCGAGTATCGTTGTTGTCGTAGGAACCAATTATCTCAACTCCGGCGGTGTTGGTTATGGATCACAACAAATCATCAATCATTCGGGATATAATTCACAAAACAACGCTAATGACATTTCAGTGATTTTGGTATCTGGATCTATCACATTTAATCAGAGGGTACAACCTATTGGACTCGCCGGCTCCACTTTACCTGCTGGTTCTTCATGCATCCTCTCGGGATGGGGATTGACTAGTTATCCATCTAGCAATATTCCCAATGCTCTACAACACATCGGTTTGTCATCTATCAGTGTCGCACAATGTACGAACGCCTTGCCTGGATATCCTGTATTTAATACGCACGTATGCACGTACCAAGGATATGGAAAAGGGGCATGCCAAGGTGATTCAGGTGGTCCACTCGTAAGCGGAGGTATACAAGTAGGAGTTGTGTCATGGGGTATCCCATGTGCTAGAGGTTCTCCAGACATATTCACTGCTGTATCAGCCTATCGCAGCTGGATTAAGTCTGTGACTGGCATTTAATTTTTGCTCTATTGTGCTTTATTAAAGTATTAATATTAATAAATTAGTTAAAGCAGTATAACAAGAACTTTTTATTATAATTGTAAATACCATTATTTGAATTAAACAAAAATATAAAGACAGCTGAAAAATTCTAGCAAATAATTTTATCCAACAACAAACAATAAGTTATTCGCTACTAGCGTTGATAAGAAAAACAGATGACAACGCCGGCAAAAATATGTGTAGTTATAAAAAAAAGATATATAATATTTGTAAAGTGTGTGGTTGCGCCGTAAAGAGTCCAACTCATGCTCAGGCGGCCCGGGTTCGATTCCCAAAACCGGCGAGATCATTTTTCTTGTCGATAAAGCTTCCGTACACTTCGCCGTGTTGTCAGATGGACACGTTAAGCAGTTGATCTCGACAATCAATTCAAAATATCTTTCTGTGCCTGTCGTTAAAAATAACCAACAGATGTGCGATGATCAATGCTAAATGAGAGCATTGAAATTATCTTCGTTTTTTAATAGGATTAGAATATTGTTGCAAAGTAGTGATGGTAAAGATTGTATTTACTTACGGTTGCCATGAAAGGCGAATATATTTTATTTGAGCTATCTTGGCTGAGATTTGAAAAATTAATCAAGTTTGCATGATCTCTTAAACATTGCTATGCAACCAGCGTTTAAGGGTGTTTTCTGAAAGGCCATTTTGAGTCATTCACAATAGTTTTTGGTTGATTTCTTTATCTTTTCAAATAGGGGAGCTGTTGCGTGTAAACAGCATTGTGGGACACCCTGTATATGTTTTCTAATGTGCAGTGCTATTTAGGGATAACTGGAATCTAAAGCTGCGTTCGGTTTTACGTTCCAGCAACACTTTTAACACCAAACCGTTCTTTTATTAGAATTGGAGCAAACAGAGCATGAACTCATGTGTTCGTTTATTATAGCGAAGAGCATAGAGAGTATACTCCTTTAACTCCAGCAGAGATGGTGGTGTAAAGAGAGCAAATGACAACATAACCTAAAATTTATGATTGCAATTTTTGTGGAAATCATTTTTTGTAATACTTAGTAATGGATATTCCTGGAATATTATTTAAATGTTCCGAATGTAAAGTACAAGGTTTTAATAGAGATGAAATACAAACGTAACATCACGTTAAAGGTAGGTTAATATAATTATAATTCTTTATAGTTAGTATAAATATGGAAATGTAATACATTTATATGTAATTATAGATAGCTTTTGGTCAGATTTTCAATCTGTGCAAACGTACACAAATTCTCAAGCAAATGATAAGATAATAATAATAAATAATGAGATAAGTCGCTCTTTAAGGTTATCCATAACTTTTATGCTTCACGATTTATGTGCTCTATATCGTTCTAGATAATATTTTGCACTCCATATACTCGCTGGTCACGTGCTTACATGATCTATTCTTCTTGCTCTGCTCTTGAAACTTAAAACCGAACGCACCTTTTAAATTAGCATCAACCTTCTGTTGTTTTCTGAATTTTAACAAAAATTGCGAGTTTTAGAAAAGCAAAGCATACCAAAATATTTAAAAAAATTCTTTTTTTTAATTTGAGTTTGTAATACGTTTATTAACGTCTATCAGTAGGAGTCGTTTATGGCTATCTATAAAAGTACCTGTGCAAGTATCTGTCAAAATTGTCAACCTCCGATAAATTTTTAATTAATATCGTTGAATTGGTTCGCTGTTTGTTGATTGTTACTTACCTGAAACTTCACTTGAAGTTATGGTCTATTTTTACTTGGAAAGAAGGTTAGGTTTTGGATATTCCTAATTAGTAACATAAACAAGTCTCGTACCTACATCAAATCTGCTTGGACAAATCAGTAAGTCCAATTCATGTTTGTAATTTTATGGTACTATACACAAGACATGTATCATCGATTTAATCATCTTTGCTTCTTTATTTTCTTTTCTAGTAGCTACTCGAAAGACAAATTCTGCTATGTAAAAGGAAAAAGTGCCGATGACACCCAATATTGTAGCCGTTTCAAGCAATATGAAGCATCCAAGTTCAAAAATGTCAAGAAATTGATCAAGTGGAAGATTTATATTTTTGCCGCTGGGACTCAAAGTATGCCAACACAACATTTTCTGAGACAGTTTGAATATTATTTTCTTTTCGCCAGTCTTCAAATTTGGCAAATTGTTTTTTGTATGCCGCTTCTGATTTGTCAGGCAACAAATTTTGCGTCGTTGCTTCGGCAATTTCGCGAATTTCGGGCGGAGTGCAAATTAAGTTGTCTTCGCTCAGTAGGTATTGCGCCACCTGGGCCAGACAGAAATTGACATGCCATGTGGCATGCCAATGGCATGGCTCCTCCCCCTGCTCTCTGATTGGCTATCCCCTCTCCTCTAGCTCCTCCCCTTGCTTGATTGGCTGCTGATCTGATTGGTCGCCGCCATCTTGGATTTCCCCGCCTACTTCTCTCTGATTGGTTAACCCCCACCCCTGTAGCTCCTCCCCTTGCTTCTGATTGGTTGAAGGCAGCCATTTTGGAACGTCTGGCTCCATTCTACCACGCCCTGGCGCCAGGCTACCATGCCCGCCGTCATTACGGGAATCTGTATTACCGGCAAACTGAGTGCTACCAATAGAGGGCGTAATGCTACAATTAGTGTGTATTGCTAAGAGAGGGCGTCATGAAGGGATCTGTATTATCGATGCGTTGTGTACTACTACTAGGTGGCGTGTCATGAAGAAGAAGAAGAAATCTGTATTACTACAGAGAGGAAACCATTTTTATATCACAGCATCTTGCGTGCGCGCGCTAAATTTGAATCTATTTTAAAATTTGTAATTTTTGCATATGTCATTTATGCATTTAAAATTTGTCATTTTTGCATCTGTCATTTTTGCATATGTCATTTTTGCCTCTGTCATTTAAATCTGTCAATTTTAATCTGTCATTTTGCATCTGTCATTTTAATTCTGTCATTTTTGCATATGTCATTTAAATCTGTCATTTTTGCATATGTCATTTTTGCATCTGTCATTTAAATCTGTCATTTTAAATCTGTCATTCTTAAAGCAACCATCTTCCCAGATTTGAATTTTAGCGCTAACTATGGGATTGGATCCTCCTTTCATTAAGTTGAAACTCTTTCTCTCTCTCTCTCTCTCTCTCTCATAGTATGACTACTTACCGGATTTGTATCTTAGGATGTTCGCCGTCGGAAATCTTCGGCTTTATTCGTGTACTCTCTCGCTGATGACAACGATCTACCTTTTTTATATAGTCAACCCCTTCACCCTGTGCTAATAAATGAAGCAACAACAATGTTTATACATATTATTTATTTTGATATTTAATGGACAATTGTAACATATGATTTGACAAATTATTCATTACACAGTATGAGTTGAGATCATCGCGTAACACTTGCAAATTGTTCAAATATTTTTGCAACCTATTTCTAAGATAGTTTATTTCCGCCATGGTGTTCTTAATACGACGGTGCAAACGTTGTTGTCGTTGACGTCTCCGACTGCTGCTGCTGCTGCTGATATGATTGCAGTCGTGTACGTACGGCATCGATAAACTTTTGCGGATAATGTTTTATTATTTCTAATAAAATGAACGAGTTCAATCCACCACCAATTGCTGCTGTGTTGTCTATTAAACTGGTAGCTGAGTAGTAACCGCATAACAGTTCGGACGTGAATAAAATTGAATCGGATGTCGGGAGCGATTTATAGGCATCTTCATGGCGTCTCAGTTGACCTTCTGCTACGTTGTCTATGTTTGCGTGGTAGAAACGTGAAAAGTCGAGGTGACGTAACGTTCAAGCATGATGATTGATCAACGGTGCTAAATGCATTATAGACTGAAACTCGTAATCTTTTAAGGTTATAGTCCGCTGTGTATCATGTATGGCAACCCTGTTGCCGAAAAACTCGTTGTGAATAATCTCGATGTATAAATTGTCACATAGATGGAATTTCAAATGTTTATCGCGATGTAGTACACTATTGTCCTTGTTGCAACAGCAGCAACCATAAAAGAAATTTTTAAACATTACCTCGACTCGTATATCATACAGCTCGAACCAGTCCCGCTCCGACAACACCAATTCACCATACTCACATACGTTATTCACGCACTCAAGCTTCACTACCACGGCAAATTCTCCCTGGGCGTCGTCATCGGGCTGAATAAGTCCTACTTGGATGTTGTGTATATGATCGTAGTTTTCTTTTTCCCCTGGAGGTCTCGTTACATACAACGGATACTGGACAGCCCCGAGCAGTTGAACACGTACTTCACGTTTAGCTGCTGCTGCTGCTACCGGTGTATCTATGATGGTAAAGTTTGCTGATGCTGCTACAGCGTCATCATCGTAGTATAGAGGCTGCTGCTGCGACAGGAACGCTAAACAATAATAGATTAATATAAGCATAAACACACACACAAAAGTTTTAAACAACTTACCTGTTTCTTCGACTTCGTTGTTCCACGCTTGACCGTCGTCGTTGTCGGCACTTGCTGTTGATGATGATGTATGATCTGCAACAACCGAACCTTCTTCATCTAAAGAAGTAACAAAATAGACACAAATTAATATACAAACTTGAAGTTTTATAAACAACAATAACTTACCTATTTCCAAGGGTTCACTCTCACAGTTATCATAACAATAATAGTAGGGAAAAAATGAGAGTTCTGGACCCACCCCCCACTCCTGACCTTGACCTTGAACCTATCTCTCTCTAACACATGGTGACCTTGAATCTATCTCTGTCACCTAGACGTGGCACCACCGCATTCTCAAGGTCACCAATATGGCACCACCGCATTCTCAAGGTCACCAATATGGCACCACCGCATTCTCAAGGTCAACAATATGGCAACACCGCATTCTCAAGGCCATCAATATGGCAACACCGCATTCCCAAGGCCCTCAGTATGGCAACAATGCATTCAAGACCACTCTTCAAGGTCATCAAACACCATTCAAGGTCAAGCTTTAGATATATATAGCAGGTCGCATGTATTGAAAATGCAAAATGTGTGTAGAAGCGAGCTTGCAGAATACGTGCCTGACAGAACGAGTGTTATCATTTCGTAATTGGAAGGGTATACAAACCCCAAAATCTTTAGCTGAGGCCGGATTTGTGTATACGGGGCGTGAAGATAGAGTAGAATGTTTTTATTGCCGAGTGAACATTTTCAAATGGGAACCGTCGGATAGTCCAATCGTAGAACATCTGAAATGGTCACCACATTGCGTGTTTGCAAACGTGTTAGCACCCATAAACGTTGAAAGCGGTAGAGACGTTTGCGGTTAAAAGAAGATACAACATAGAATATAACACTAAGGAAGATGTTACCAATCAAGGCGGTAATATTATTAGCAACCTTGTACGAGGGTGTAGTGTACGTTGCAAAACTTCCAGACACAACAGCAGCTTTTATTTCATACAACTTCAATACGAGTGTGTGGTATGGAATGCAACCGGTGACGTTGCAACACATGGGAATGTTTAAACACGAGGTCGGCAATAGAACGCAAGAAGTACGATTCAGGGTCAAATTCGTGTACCCAACATATACCATGGATAGCGAGTGGCAAACCCTCGGGAATAGTCCGGTAGAACAATGTAAAGTCAGCAGCGAAACGTGTTACGCTTCAGTGGCGACCTTGGGCACCCTGTTAATCGCAGTAGTTGGTGTAAGCATGGGAACATATTGTATCGCTCGTTATCGTTACCACTAAAGACTATGACCTTGGCTCCCACCCGCCAACTGAAACCATGACCTTGGATCCCACCCCTCGACTCAGACCATGACCTTGAATCCCACCCGTCAACTCAGTGTATATAAACGCATACGCAAGAACACTTCAGTAGTACAGCATCTACACAAGAACAATTCAGCAGTACAGCATCATGAACGTGGTAGAGGCAACCGTTTTAGTAACATTCGATTTCGAGGACGACGAGGATGAAATGCGAGACGAAGAATTATATGGTGGGAACGTCGAGAAAACTTTAGACCACCACAAAGAGGCATTCATTAAACGCGTCAAAGAGAAGAGTGTTCTTGAAGCTGGTTATCTGGTGTTTGCGCTAGTGACGTTTGCATATTCCATGGACTTAAATGGGGAAAGGATATGGTTTGACGGAAAAAGTGGGACAGCGCCGAAACAATTGGAAGAACCGTTAGACGAATGGTACGATACAAATATAAAAATTCCCATCATGAGACGTATAGAGGAGTATAATACCGATAAGTTGCGAACGGAACATTTGTGTCGTTTCACCATACTAATAGCGGAGAGTTAAAGTGCTGTTTATAGACTAGTATAAGCCGGATAAGTTTCGAACAGAACATTGGCGTCGTTTCACCATCTTAATAGCGGAGAGTTAAAGTGTTGTGTTGTTTTTGTAAAGTCACAGAAACAGCCAGCGCATTATTTAGTGAAAAGTACGCCGAGGCTTAACTAATGTATTATTGAAATAATTGTACTCTGTAAACAAATACAAGATTGTAAATTGTAAAAGATAAATGTACTCTGTAAACAAATACAAGCGGGTAAATTGCATATGTATTTAGTTAAATAAACCACGTATTTATCTCATTATATCATTTCATTTAAGACCGATCTCCGTCTCTTCTAGAGATTAGTTTAACGATTAAATCAAAAGTGAAACTAAGATTTAAAAATGTCATACCATTTTAATTTCAATTAGATTCTTACTTAACTATGAAAATATCCAGAGGAAAGATCAACACAACCTCAAGGTAAGAACGACACCAGACAGTCAGGAATGTGCAAACAAAGAAATTCCACAGACATCGTTGAGAACAGGTGAAACAAGGTCAAGGAGATTGTATTTACACAGAAAGGAGTGGCCAGACAGGCACGAATGTGCAGGCAGAACAAAAGAAATTCCGCAGACGTTGTTATGTTTACAAAAAAATGTACACGAAAGGTCAACACTACCTCAAGGGTAAGAACTACACCAGACAGTCAGAAATGTGCAAACAAAGAAATTCCGCAGTCTTTGTTGAGAACAGATGAAACAAGGTCAACGAGATTGTATTTACACAGAAAGAAGTGGGGGCACAGATATATCTATAACTTCCAAGCTTCACCACTCAGTTACATTTACAACAGTGAAGATGAACAACGAAATGAACAATGAAAGTGGAGTAGAAAGTGGAGTAGAGAGTTCGTCGCCGGAGGTCGACCGACCAGCGTCTCGGGGATCAAGTCTGTGGAGCGAGGATACGGAGATCCTCGTTGTGAACGACGTTGCGCAGGTAGAGGACCTGGAGGAGACTGAGGAGATGGAGGACGAGGTGGAAGACCTGGACGAGGTGGAAGACCAGGAGGAAACCATGGAAGTGCTGGTAAGTAACTAAATAATTTAACAAAATTACTTTTAACAAAAATACTTTTAACAAAATTACTTTTAAATAAAAGGAGGAAACGATGCAAGTGCTGGTAACTAACTAAACAATTTAACAAAATTACTTTTGAATAAAACACATAGATATGAGACATATATTTTTATTTTAATGTTTATAGCCGGAGAACGTTTTAGTGGCGATGTCGCGACCCGTACTAGTACGGGGGCGGTTTAGCACGCTGGTGCTGTGTTGCGTATGTAGGGAGACCTACATAACCGTCCCTCGGGACTATGACGCGGTGAGGTACGCCGCCACTCACCAAAAGTGTGAGGCATGCACATAAGTGAGTTAGAATTTGTATATTGTAATAAAATTACGTTTTAATTTACCCCGTGTTTTGCAGGTGCAGCGCGAGTGTAAACAATCCCCAAAAAATCCCCAAAAAAAATCAAAAAAAAATCAAAAAAAAAATCAAAAAAAAAAATCAAAAAAAAAAAATCAAAAAAAAAAAAAATCAAAAAAAAAAAAAAAAAAAAAAAAAAAAAAATCAAATTGAGGGGGGGGGGGTTTGGGGCCGGGGGGGGAACGAAAATTGAAAAATCAGCGCTCTAGCTCTCAAGGTTAACGAAGGGCAAGAATTCGATTGCTCGATTTGCTAAGTAGAGATAAATGAAGGTCGTCACGGGTATGCTGTTGACCACAATTGAATGGTCATAGAGTATTTCCGGGTTACAACAAACTTTTGGATTTTGGTTTTTTTGGAATTTTTTTTTTTTTTTTTTTTTTTTTTTTTTTTAAATTTTGGATATTTTTCAGAGAGTATTGTCTGGTTGCTACAAACTGTTGAATTAAAACAACATAGTGAGTAATGGGTCAGACGGTTTTAGTGACTTTTTGTTTACGGTTATAATATCTACAATTTCTTTTATTGTATACAATCAAATCATCAATTGTAAAGGAAAAAGAATTATTTCATGCTATTTTTTATTTAAAATGTGTTGGTCCTAACTAAATAATATTAACAAAAGTACTAAATAATATTAACAAAATTACTAACTATAATGTCTACAATTACACATCACTGCTTATCCATCTCCATCGCCAACCGTGCATTCAATATTTGAAAGTAAAGGCTGCCGTGACAATTATCATCGCAGGTACACTCATCCGCATCGTTGCCTCCAAACTGGGATACCGGACCGAGGATATGCAACCGTTCGCAACACGCAATTGGGTCGAAGGTGTTGTACAGCATCCGTTTCATGCAGCCATCACACCAATGGGATGGTACGTGGGAAATCGATCTCGACACCGTTGTGTGGTATTGCTGTGGTAGGGTGGCCTTACTACACACACTGCGTATGCAGCCCTTGCATAGACGCTTCTCTTTCCACGTGTAGTATGACCACCACAGACAGTACGGGACATCTGCCACTGTAAAGCACCCCTGCAATACCGTAGCCACCTGTTGAAACCGTAGGGTTCGGTTTGCACAATCAAGGTCCTCCAGGTCACCGAAACGGTCTTCATCATAATGTCTTTCGGAGTTAGCGGTTGTATACCAATACCATTTCCACATCACCCATAGTTCGAACACTAGGCGTTCAATTCCTATACCTATGGATGATTGTGGATTCATCAGCTCTCGATGGTGGCGGGCGATGGATACATGTGGACCCAAGGAGGCAGCGATGCAGCGTAACGATTGAGCCCGTAGGCTGAGCCAGCGATCCCATTTCTGCGCATCTGGCGCGGTATCTCCTTCAACGGAATGTGGTATGCGAGGTGCGATGACGGACATTGTGATGTGTTACCTGGTGTGGAAAACACTCCCTATTATATCGAAGTTACAACACCCACGGAGGGAGTGGGAAGTGGAACACCTTGAGGTACCTATACACCAATGCCCTTGAGAAAATGTAAGGTTTCTGTCTAGACACCGACCTATACACCAATGACCGTGAGGAAATGCAAGGTTTCTGTCTATACACCACTGACCGTGAGGAAATGTAAGTATTTGCGCGAATGCACGGTAAAGTGGTGGGGGTGATGGAGGGGTTCAAGGTGAAGGAGTGGGGGTGAAAGTGGGGTTCAAGGTTAGGGAGTGGGGGTGGTTCGACAAAACCGGAGGGCGACGAAGCGGAGCGTCAGTCTGTCTTCGTTCATCATGGATACATCATCTAGTAGTGTTACCAGTGTTGGTGAAGTGAATAAGTGTCGTTGTGTGACATTGTCCTTCTGGTCAAAATTATCGATGAAGAAAGCGTGCCCGGTACATGTGCCGCGTACACCATCTCCAGTTGCTGCGTGCCCGGTACTTGTACCAACTATCGAGCGTGCACCATCTCCAGTTGCAGCGTGCTCGGTACATGTTCCGCGTACACCTTCTCCAGTTGCTGCGTGCCCGGTACTTGTGCCAACTATCGAGCGTACACCATCTCCAGTTGCTGCCGCAAAGAAGATCATAGTACTACAAAATGTGGTAGTAAAGGCGGCAGCCGTTAATGTGGAGAAGCCGAAGTACGACATGCTTTCCGGGCGTTCACAACCTTTACTGCGAGAGCTGTTGACTTCGACAAATGTGTTTTACGCTGTTGGAAGTTTGCACATGAGAGGAATCCCCATCGTGACGGTCCAGGAAGCACCTGCGGCATCACCATGTTCGGGTGAGTGGGACTCCCAATTGTTGAATAGCCCACCGGGCAGCGAGTATGATATCTCAATTCGGGGGTCCCTTTTGGGGGATGCATCACCATCTGCAACCGATGATGAAGTGAACCTGCCCATGGAGATTGCTGCAAGTGCAAATGTAATTGTTGATGAAACGGAGTCGGACTGTTCCACATCAATTGCAAGCGATCCTGACGATGACGATGAGGAGTTAATCATTCCGGGTACCCCCTGTGATGACGGGGTGCATGACCATTTGGACATAGACACAGCGACACTTATGGAGGTTTCTGATGACACAGCGTCCATACAGTTGTCCGGCAGCATCAGAGACTTCACAACTTCGGCGATGGTCTTCATAGATGGTGTACCATGCGAGAAGCAGTCTTTACCGCTTGCTGTCGTTGATGACGCACAGCAGACAAGGATTACACGACGGTTAAGAGAAGTGGCGTCCGGTTTGCGAGGGTGTGAGAGTGAACGCATCGCTCTCCTCCAACGCAAAGCGGAGCTCTTAGCTGCTGTGGAAAGATATGAGATCAAAATCAAGAGTATCAAGACGCAGCAGCTACGACAAGTGATGGAGGAGTTGGGGTCCTGTGAGAGCGACCGCCTCGCACTTTTAACCGAAGCGGAAAACTTGTCAGCTTTGCGTCATCAACGACGTTAACGGTTGGTATAACTGTGACCTCCCACTAACAATAACCCAGTCCTCTTCCTATCCCGGTCGGGTTTGCATAACACGTCCTCGTCGTCCCGACTGGAAATCAGTATCGCGAACGTTAGTGGTAAAAGTTGATGTAAAAGCTTTATCGTTTGCCAGTGCGTTCCCGTTTACTGATTACAAAGAATATGCATGTGTGTAGCTGTGGCGCGTCCTTCACCCGACGGGATGCCTTAGCCCGTCACCGAAGAGAAAGCTGCCGTGGACCGCTGGACTACCCATCCACGAGCGGTAAGTAACCATTCCTGTGAAGTTGTATGATGTGATACGAGTATTTTGTTGATTACAGCTGGGGGAGCTTCGGATGCTGTAGGTTATACCGGTGAAGGACCTGCATCTAAGAAAGCGAAAAAAACCTCCCCGCAAGGTACGTGTACACATTGTTAACGGCTTTAGTGTTAGTGATCTGTGCAATTGTTTCAGGAAATACCTCCGCGACGGTGTATTGCGATGTGTGCGAGCTGGATGTTCCACGACGTGGCTACGCTGGACATCTACGAAGCAACCGCCACAATCGTCGTAATACCGCGTCAGTGCAGTCGGAGGAAGTGGTGGTCCTGGAGACGGCTTTCAAGTCGCGTATAGCCAGTTATCGAGTCTCGGTGAGAAATCATCACATAAATCTCAGAGAATTTACTGATGAGACCCGCGAAAATGTGTTAAGACTATTAGAAAGAAACGTTCAGCGCTTTCGTAGTGTGAAAGTCAATCTAGAAGTATTCGGAATGTACTTTTTGGAAAGTCAAAATTTGCACGAAATTAAATCGTTTAATACGCAAAATGAGATTGTGACCGGGACTTCGAATCTGACCGATTTGTATGATGATTTCGTTGAGGTGCTGGATACGAAGATGTCGGACTTTAATGATCGGAACTCAGGTAATGCATAGTTACGGGTTACGATTCGATTGCTAATTGTAGGGTCCTTGCAGGTTGGGTACTGGAGCAGCTGTTATTTATAGAAGTCAACGTCAATAAATACAACCCGCTCCGTGCTTCCTCCTATGTTCCACTTCCGCCGTCGATACAACATAAAAAGGCTGTAATCAACGTGCAAAATAACGATCAGTGCTGTTTTGGTTGGGCCTTGGCGTCCGCTTTGTATCCGCCGAGGAGACATTCCAACAGGACGACTTCGTATCCAAATTTTGCACAACTGTTTGATTTTGAAGGTATCACCTTTCCTGTCAAACTGGATGCTATTTCGAAATTTGAAGCGCGTAATCCACGCTTATTTATTAACGTGTATGGTTTGGAAGCTGCATTTAAAGACGGAGAAATGAAACAAGAAGTTGTAGGGCCTCTGCATTACTCTAAGCAAAAGAAAGAAGTACATGTAAATTTATTATTAATTTCTGATATGGAGGGTAATAGTCATTACTGTTGGATAAAAAACCTTTCGCGTTTGGTATCGTCACAGTTGTCGGCTCACAATGGAGAAAAACACTTTTGTGACGGCTGTTTGCAGTATTTTCCAAGTGAAAGTAGATTAAAACAACATACCCGTTTTGATTGCAATCATGTTTACACCAAGTTACCAACTATCGAACCCGTATGCAATAAATGGGGGCACGACCGGCCGGGTAATCTATTGAAGTTTGATAATTTTCAAAAGCAACTTACAGTACCTTTTGTCGTTTACGCGGATTTTGAAAGTGTGTTGAAACCTTTGGACACGGTTGAGCCGGATCCTAGTGGAAAATTTACCATGACATCGTACGAACACGAACCACATTCGTTTGCGTATTACATTAAGTGTTCCTACGATGACGCGTTATCTAAATTTGAATTGTACCGTGGTCCGAATGCAGCAAGTGAGTTTATGCTGCGCTTAGAAGGAGATGTTAGAAGGTTGTATAAGGATCATTTAAGACATGTTCAAGACATGCGACTTTTATCGTGCCGACAAACTTTCAACTATGATAATGCAACCGTGTGTCATATTTGTGACAAACCCTTTGGTGAAAACGACGTTAAGGTGAAAGATCACTGTCACCTCAGCGGCGAGTACCGCGGGGCGGCTCACTCCGGGTGCAATTTAATGTATCAAATTCCCGACTTCATACCGATATTTTTCCATAATTTGACGGGATATGATTCACATCTATTCATAAAGCAATTGGCATTAGAAAAAGAAGCAATCGAAGTGATTGCGCTCAATAAAGAGAAATACGTTTCGTTTTCGAAACAGCTTTTGGTAGATGAAATTAGGGACGGGTCCCAACGAATACAGGTATGTCTTAAAATGCGCTTTCTGGACAGTTTACGATTTTTAAATTCTAGTTTGGATAAGTTATCTCAAAATCTAACTTCCGACCAGTGTTTGACTATCAAAAAGTATTTTGGAGATGGGGTTAGCTTCGACTTACTGCGACAGAAAGGTGTGTTTCCCTATTCGTACGTCGACAGCTTCTCCAAACTCGCACAGGACACGTTGCCGACGTATGAGGACTTTTTCGATCGTTTGACAGGGGAACACGTCTCTCGATCGCGGTATGCTCGCGCTGTGGAGGTGTGGAATACGTTTGGTTGCACGACTTTGGGCGACTATTCGGATCTCTATTTGAAAACCGATGTCTTACTTTTGACTGATGTCTTTGAAAACTTTAGACGTGTATGTCTTGAAAATTACAAGTTAGATCCGGCGCAGTATTTTACTGCACCGGGTTTAAGTTGGGATGCTATGTTGAAACGCACGTCTGTAGAACTGGAGCTGCTCACGGATCTGGACATGCTCCATTTCTTTAAGAAAGGTATTCGGGGAGGTGTCAGTACCTGTGTTGGCAGGAAGTGTTTTGCGAATAATACGTTTCTTCCAAATTATGACGCGTCCAAGCCCCATTCTTTTATTATGTATCTCGATGCTACCAATCTCTACGGTTACAGTATGCGACAGTATCTGCCGCAGCGCGACTTTGAATGGCTTAGTCCGTACGAAATTGAACAGTTCGATCTAAATTCCGTGGCGGAAGACGCCGATATGGGTTACGTGCTGGAAGTAGATCTACACTACCCAACGCGGTTGCACGATTTACATAATGACTTTCCTTTCTGCCCCGAACCTCTGGTGCCGCCTACGGGAAACGCGCGTCACCCAAAATTAATTCCAAACTTGTTCGATAAAACGCGTTACGTTATCCACTATAGAAATTTACAACAATGTCTTAAGCATGGTTTAGAATTAACCAAAATTCATCGCGTGTTAAAATTTCATCAGGCACCCTGGTTGCGTTCCTATATTGATTTGAATACCACGTTACGTAATCAGGCAACTAACGAAGCGGACAGGGACTTCTTTAAATTAATGGTTAACAGTTTATTTGGCAAGACAATGGAAAATGTCGATAAAAGGGTGGACGTTCGTTTGGTTAGTCATTGGGAACGTCATGGTAAAAAGCATGGGGCTGAGACGTTAGTAGCAAAGCCTCAATTCAAAAGCGTTGCTGTCTTCTCGGAAAATTTGGTCGCTATAGAGTTACAAAAAGTGTCGGTTACATACAATAAACCGGTGTACGTGGGTTTTACTATTTTGGATCTTTCTAAAACGATAATGTATGAATTTTTTTATGATTTTCTCAAACCTTTATATGGTGATAACGTGCGCTTGCTGTACACAGATACTGACTCTTTCATTATAGAAATTAGTACTGAAAATTTTTATGCTGATATGAAGCAACACTTAGATAAATTTGACACCTCAAAATTCCCACCTGACAACATTCACGGTATACCGCGCACGGCCTCGGTGGTTGGTAAAATGAAAGATGAATATTGTGGAGTGCCCCTCTGCAGTTTCTACGGTGCAGGTGCTAAAACGTATTGTGTAAACGTGCTTGACCGCGACGGTGAAATGGCGATTAAAAAGGCGAAAGGGGTAAAAAGGGCGGTAATTAAGCGCGATCTCACCGTTGAGGACTACCGTCAGGTTGTGGAAGATGGTGTGGTGCTCTTCCGAAAAATGTTTATATTCAAATCACGTTTACATGCTATGTACACAGAACTTCGGAATAAAGTAGCGTTATCACCAGCCGATAACAAACGTTACATTATTCCCGGGTCGCACAACACTTTAGCATGGGGACACCGCGATATTCATCCGGGGCGTGATAGTTATCAGAATTTGGATCGTCTGTTAGAATTACTGCAAGCCGAAATGTAATTTTGGAACTCGTTTGTTGGTAGAACCGACGGTACTGATTAGTATTATCGCAGAGGCCCCCGGCTACGTTGACAACAGCCTTTTCTTTGTTATGAATTATTGTAAATAGTATTTATGCTTTGTAGTTTATAACCGTATATATTTGATGTATTTATTATGATATTGATTAATGTGAATAAATTATATACATCATACTCTGTGTTTCTGTAAAGGTAGAAGAAATAAAACACACTATTGATATCAAAAAGTGATTTATTATTGTTTACTGCTTACATAAAATGATAGTTATATATTAACATTGCAACACACTGCATGCACTATACTACTTAATGCACTATATCACGTGCTGCTATATACGAGTTGTGGGTATTATCAAAGCCCAACCACTTCACTAAAACTTGATCTCCCTTTTTTTTTAACACCTTCTCTACTAAAAATACTTCAGGATGTTTAACCATCTGTAATTCCTCCGTGTAGAAGCCTCCACGTATCTCTTCCCCGTTCATGTCTTCCAAGATATACGTTATGGGATTGGTTCGATTAACCTTTTTAATTTGAAAGATTTCGGTACTCCATGTGGGAGTATAACCTTTCGCAAACGCTTCCCGATGCTTGCTGATTCGTACGTGATCACCGACTGTGAATTTAGCACTTCGCAGGTCGATGGTTTTCTGGAAATCGTAAACTGTTTGTAAAAGAATCTTGGCGTTGCTGTGGTTCACTTCGATGGGTTTGTAGCCGGTGGTGCGGTGTACTGTATCGTTGTATTGGTTAACAACCTTTGGTAATAACTGCAACCACTTATATGACCCTTGCATGGAAAATTCCTTCCACATCTTGTTTTTAAGAGTTCGGTTTACACGTTCTACCGGACTTGCTTTCATACTAGAAAAGGTGCTGTAATGGTTGATGTTGAACGTTTGCATTAGCTTACGAAAATGCTGGTTGTAAAATTCCTTCCCCATATCCGTTTGTAAATTGTCGGGAGTACCTCCTGTTGATGTTAATAATTTTTTCATTGCTTTCGTGACGTCTTCACCGGTTTTTCGTTTAAGTGGACACGCCCAAACACGCTTGCTAAACATATTCAACAATACTAAAATATATCGAAAACCTTTATTTATTTTAGCATAAGGAATCATTTCCACAAGATCGGCCATGTACAAATCGTTCAGGTCTTTTACGATTACGCGTCTTCTTTGAAATCGTTTACGAGCAGGTTTATGCAATTCTTCAATTATTTGACGTTTTATACTCATTTAGAAAATGCTGGAACACTAATAACAGCTTCAAAAATAAATATGTCCTTTGATCCAGGCTTCTTCACTTTAAACTTATCCCCTTGCTTCAATGACACTCCGATGAGTGATTCGGCATCGTATAACGTATCGTTTAAAAAGATTTGCGCATCTGTGGGATAGTATTTGATTTGTTTAATGATACCTTTTGTTAGAGGAACGACATACTCGAAGTTGGTGGAGTTCAAAAGTGCATAACCGTTTGCATGGTTGTATATTCCCATCATATACAACATTGTCTCGTAGTGTAAATTAGACACGTCTTCTAAAAAGAATACTTTTGCACGAGCGTCGAGTTTAACTCGGACAGGAGTTTTATGAAGATGTTTACCGAACTTATCCAGAGTCATCGTCGTGAGGTACTGACGATATATGATGATATGGCTGACTAATAACAGCTTCGAAGTAAAATGGGACGGCTGTAGACGGATATAGCATCATTGTTGTGTACCTTACATTTGGTATATCGTCTAATAGGTACACTTTCGAACGAGTGTCGAGGGGTTTTGTGAAGATGTTTCCCGAATTTATTGAGCGTCATGATTGCACTAACGTTAGCAATATTATGAAACGGATCGATACGCGTGTGATGATTTATTCGATAATTTTAGCAGCTCTCAATTCATCGATAATATATATGATTTCATTAGTGTGACCGGTGTGGCCAGCCGACTTTGAACTTAAAAGGAGTCTCAATCTGTCCACTAGTTTATTAGGATCTTTCCAAGGTATAAATTCCACCTGTTTATCATTATAGTTGAGAACGCGCATATCACCACCGCCACGTTTTGGTAATGTGCGAGTTTTCGATCGCGTGACCGGTGTAGTAGGTGTAGACTCGCTTCGAAATCTTGCTCCAGGAGTAGTTAGAAGGGGTCTAATTATACTTGAATATTTCTTTCCGGTTCCGTGTAGCTGTGCACCCTCAATGTAACCTCTTCTGGTAGCATTGGTACGTGTAAGAAGGTCCTTATACTTCTGCAAGTCTGATTGGGTGTATCCAATAGGTGCTTTTTTAAATACTAATTCGTAAAAACCAGGAGTGCCTGTATATTTAAAAATTGTGCCTGAGGGTTTTTTAATAATAAAGTCGTTCTCGTCAAAAGTGAGTACGGCGTCTCCGATTAGGTACTGGTGAGATTCCGGATGGAATCGTACGCCATAATGATGATCGAACTCGTTCTTAGTATCCTTGAACATGTTTTCCATATACATTTTAGCTCTACCAGAAAAGGTCTCATCTATGTAAGTTTGGAATTCCGGACTGAATCCAACAGCAGCAAGTTGTTCTTTCAATTGATCCAATGTTGGGACCCCAGATTCTTCCAGGACTTCTGTTTCAAAAACTGAGATATCAGGTGAGGGAACGCTAGTAGTGCGCATTCTTTGGGTGATAGGTGATGGTTCGTGAGGTATTCGTCTTGCGGGTGGAAGTCGTTTATAAAATTTTTTTGGGGTCGAGGTAGGTATGGGAGAAGACACTTCCGTTTTTAAGGGTTCTTCTTTCGGAGTTAATAATTCCGTTTTAACTCCGGTTATAAACTCACGCAATGGTTGAGTGATAGGTTGATAGCGGCGTTGTAGTTCCACTTCTGACCGTGCAATTTCAGACTTGAGACTTTTGTATTTCTGTTTAACATGACGTCGTGCTTTAACCAAGTCTTCTGCTACACGCTTATCCATGTTTACTAAAACGTTTAGTTCGTGTCTTCGGTATTTATGGTGAAGTAACAGTCGAAACCTTTTCGATAACGTCCTCCATTAAGTGGATAATCTTTGTCGATTACTAAAAAGCCATATTTCTCCTTCCAACAGTGTAAACACAAGTGTTTAAACGCTTCGAGAGTCATATCCCCGCTAACATGATCGTTAAATATGTGTTTTAAGTTAGTATTATCCTGCTTAAACACGACAATGAGATTTGAATTATCTCTTACGAGTTGTTTAGGTATCGCAGAATATGTCTGACATAAATAAAAACAGTCGATGTGCTTATGTCTCCCGAAGCAGAAGTAATCACGTATGGTGCTTTGACTATCGCAAACTACATCGTCGAAGATAATAACCGAGTTTTGGTTTGCATCCTTAGGCGGTAATATAGTTTCAGAAGAATCGTATTCGAAATAACCGATGGGTAATGATCGAAACAGGTCGCGCAGATATGCGTATTTCGGTTGATAAAGAGATTTACTATAAACATATACGTTTTCGAAGCGTAAACCGTTTGGATGTTCTAGTAAACTTATCATTAGGTTGGTTTTACCACATCCGGAACTGCCTACTATTATACCGCGTTTGCATCCTGCACCCAACAATACGCTATGTTTAAACACTTGTGGCGTCGGTGAACAATTATCCCGATTTACAACCGGTAATCTGTGTCTCTGATGCACCAACTTTAGCTGCTCCATGTAGGACACGTTGTGAGGGAAGAGCACACGTGTGTGATATATATAAATATATGTAGACGGGTCACTTACAGTCACTCTTCACCTGTGATAGGAGGAGTAATGTGTTATGAAACGTACTCTGCGAAAAGCGGATAATCGTCAATCAACTCGTAAGGGGAAGGGAGTGATCAACACTCTCATTAATAAGTTACCGTTAGAATTACATTTACCAGGGTATAACTACTGCGGACCTGGCACCCGTTTACATCAAAGGCTTGCTCGTGGAGACAAAGGAATAAACCCGTTGGATGAAGCTTGTAAAGAGCACGACATAGTCTATTCAAAAACTAACGATCTTGGTGAACGTCATAAAGCCGATAGTATATTAGGACATAAGGCGTGGACTAGGTTTCGTTCTAAGGACGCTCGTTTTGGAGAGAGAGCGGCTGCACTTACTGTGGCCGGCATTATGTCTGGAAAAAGAAAATTGGGTATGGGTGTTCGACGGCGATCTAAGGTGAAAAGAAGGGGTACTTTAACGTTCAACAACGCCATCAAATTAGCTAGAAAACGTATTGGTGGTAAAGTAAAAAAGTTATCTTTAAAACGATCTGCTCGTCTTGCCCTAGCGGCCTTGAAACGTAAACGTATCATTGCTCCCAAAGGTCGGATTATACCTATTCCCAAGCAAGGTGGTTTCCTACCGCTGATTCCTTTATTTGCCGCTCTCGGAGCTATAGGCTCGTTAGGAACTGGAGCAGCTGCGGTTGCCAAAGCAGTGAATGAAGCAAAAGCAGCGAAATCAGCGCTCGAAGAAACGAAACGACACAATATAGCGATGGAGCAAGCGCCTGTAGGAAAAGGATTATATTTGAAACCGTACAAAAAAGGATTAGGATTGTATTTACGACCTCCAAAAAACTACCCTTAAAGCTACCACACCGACCACTGACCAATATCGATCTGTCAAAGTACGTAAACGAGTTAAAAATTCCATACTTCAGAGGTATTTTTATGCGAAACGGGTTACCGAAACGTATCCGTAAAAACGAATGTGGAATTGTGAATTTGGATGATACAGATGGGGAAGGTACGCATTGGACATCGTATGTTAAACGTGGTCGACATATATTATACTTTGATAGTATTGGACAGTTAAAACCCCCACTAGAACTCGTTCATTACTTTAAAAGTGATGGTAGCTTAAACGTTATTAGTTACAACTATGATGCTTTTCAGAAGCTAAATTCGTACAATTGTGGACATTTAGCGCTGAACTTTTTATATGAAAACACTCCTTAACATTTCCTCAGTCTTACTGGGAATGTTGAGATGTCTCAAACATTTATCTTCTCCGCTACAACGTCTGTTTTAACTTCTCCTTTTAACCCTCCCATATATTTGGATCCTACAAAACAATGGGTTATGCGTTTGACAAATTTCGAAACGTTCAATACTGTTCCGAACGTAACGGATAAAAACAACGTGTTTAAAATGGGAGAAAGAATAATAAAGATACCTACTGGATCATATGAGCTTGCTGATATAGCTCAATACATTAATTCTCAAGTAAACGGTGAGTCTGTTAACATCGATCCGAATCATAATACCCTAAGATCGATTATAAAAGCCGATCACGACATTGACTTTACAGTTGAACACTCTATCGGAACATTGTTAGGGTTTAAGAATAGAATCTTAAAAGCTAAGGAACGTCACATATCTGATTTTCCAGTTAAAATTATCAAGGTTAACTCGCTAATGATAGAATGTAATATAATAACAGGAAATTATATTAATGGTACACCTGCCCATGTGATACATCAGTTCTTCCCCAGTGTTCCTCCTGGATTCAAAATAATAGAAGCACCTGAGACTGCACCCTATTTACCAATTAATGTCAATACTATTTCAAACATTACCCTTAAAATATTGGATCAAGACGGGGATTTGGTTAATTTCCAAGGGGAAACCGTGACGATAGGACTTCATTTGAAGAGCGTGGATGATGGTGTTCAAATATAACACTCCTCGATGTTGCACTGATCGCTCTGGCTATAAAAGATCGTGTTGGAAGCGGAAAATGGTTAGTCAGGCATCGGTCGCTACTCAATTGACAAGGGGTAACCGCTTATTCTTGCAAACCTTAGGTTTTATTATCCCAAAATGAATGTGCTAAATGTAAACGAAAAAGTGCTCGTCGATAACTCGATTGTTGGAGCTGAATTTCACACTCACCAACCTTATACCACTCGTTTTGAGAATAATGATGAAATTCGAATACCTATTCAAGAGGATATGTCCACTTTGCCTTCGCGTAGTTATCTATATGTAGAAGGTACTGTACTGAAAGAAGATGGTAAACCATCAGCGAGTGGTAAATTTATAAACAATGGTATTGCATATCTTTTTAGTGAGATTCGGTACGAAATGAATGGAGTTGTGGTGGATTCGGTAACAAAAGTTGGTCTAACAACCACCATGAAAGCTTACCTTTCCCACAATTCGAATGAAAGCGTTAAGTTACAAAACGCTGGTTGGTTTCCGGATGGTACCAGCACCTTGCTAGATAGTAAAGGTAATTTTTGCGCCTGCATACCTTTATCAACACTGTTGGGGATTTTTGAAGACTATGGAAAGATTATTATGAATATTCGTCAAGAATTGGTATTAATTAGAAGCAATTCCGATGTCGATGCCCTAATATCCACCGATGCTAATGAAAAGCTTAAGGTTAACTTGCAAAAAATACATTGGAAAGTTCCACATATTCAACCGGGATTGGCTGAAGAATTATCATTAACGAAATATATTGGGAAAAATATTGACACTCAAGTGGCATTTAGAAGCTGGGAAACACATATTTATCCCGCTGTACCGCAAACGGATAAGCACAGTTGGTCTATTAAAACATCGACCACTCTGGAAACTCCCCGTTACGTTATCATAGGGTTTCAAACCGATCGTGATGGTCAGTTGCAGAAAGATATGAGCACATTCGACGCCTGTGATATTCAAAACGTGACGGTATTTTTAAATACGGAAAGATATCCTTACGATCAATTAAATATTAATTATGGTGAAAATCGATATGCTACTTTATACGAAATGTATGCTAACTTTCAACGATCCTACTATGATAAACCCAACGAACCTCTACTGACTCCTGATAGATTTAAGGCACTTACACCTCTAATCGTCGTCGACTGTTCGCGACAGAAAGATTCCTTGCTAGGGAAAGCTGTCGTTCTTCGAGTTACTTTCGAAACTCACAAAAGCATTCCAGCGAACACTACTGCTTACTGTCTCATTTTGCACGATCGTGTATTTACGTATAATGCATTGACAAAGCAAGTACGTCAACTGTAAAGGAAATCGTTATATACGTCCAAGGACCTGTTACCTTTATTAGTATAGTCGCACGCTTCGATCATGCTAGTTATCGATGTGCAAGGTTTCAAGACTTCAGAAAAAGACTTTGCACCCAAGGAATTAGCCGTGTTTGATGGACATCGTGTGTCTCACTACGTTTTCAAACCTCCATTCGCCTTTCGCAACTTACCACCCACGTTTCGTCAACAAGCTACTTGGTTAATGCATAATCATCATTGTCTGGATTGGAATGAAGGATTCACACCTCCCTTTATGCTCCCTGTAATTCTACAACGCTTAACTCAGCAGGCGGATACCATTTACGTGAAGGGATCTGAAAAGAGCAACTACATTCGACGTTTCGTATCACAACCGGTGGTGGAGTTACCAGAGGAACCAGCTCTACAGGCTATGCTTCCATCATGCTTTTATCATCATCATTCACTGTGCTATTGTGCATTAAGTAATGTATACTACTTATATAAAACTCATGTAATGGATTTTTCAGAATAAAGTTTTTAAATATTCATAATGGTTTTATTAAAACAACATAATAAGATTACAGCTATTTATTCATTGTCTATTACAACTTATATAACTATTCACGATTAAATATAACAATTACTAAACTTTAATACCCAATCCAGATAACATCATATGATTACAACTATTCATTGTCTATTACAAACTTATATAACTATTCACAATTGAATATATAACAATTACTACCCTTTAATTCCCAATCCAGATAACACACCAAACCCGAAGGAAAACCGACAGCAGCAAGGTTGTCACGTGCACGTTCAGTTGCAGCAATCCATTCACTATACGGTGTAACACATTTACATTTGATAAGAATGAAATCACATTTATCAGGCAACAAGTTAATAGTATGACGATGTATGAGCAACCCCTGTTCTGTACATGTGGAATTTTGTATATTTATAAGTTTACCATTTTTTAACAAATAATGGACTTCTACACCTGCACACGAAGTGTGTCGATAATCGTTTTCACTACGTACAACCACAGTGTTCGATAGTTTAGCTCTTTCGATTAACAACCCGGTATTGTGCGTTTTATAACGCGAAAATTTAATTTCACCCTTATCTGTTGTTTCAAGAACCCAGTAATGTTGCCAACCCACTTTGATTGAACCCATTTTTGTAACTGACGGTAAGCGACTGATGTGACTATTTAAACTATACCCCCACCACTTTTAAAACGTGTATTATAGATACCCTCTCTATACTCTTCTTTCAAAACTGGAGCGATTACATTTTCCACATAGCTTATTCGTCTCTGAAATCGTACCCTATCCCTTGCTATTATCTCCCATTGACTTCTGCGTGCTTGACGATGTGCATACTCCCATGTTAACATGTAATGTATTTTGTTTTTACTTTCATCAAATGTCACTAAACCACCCATTTAATCCGTCCTCTATTAAGTCATATGCAAAGTCCCTTAGATGTTGCGCAATGAGCTTTTTTACCAAACACTCATCACAAATCACACCTCTAATGAAGTCTTGACACAACTGCACGCCTTTTCTATATCGTTGTGCTAACTCTTGACAATATTCTGGACTGAATATCCCCGTACCATGAACAGCTTCGTGTACCGCATCCTCCTCTAGCGCTTCTAATTCACACCGTAGTTTCACCACAGCATTCAGTTTATCAATAGCTTTGCTTGATACGTCTTCACTGTTACGCGTCTCCATTGTATTTCACTACGTTACACCTAGACCATGTGTTCTTATATTCACCCGCCCCCACCCTTTCCGCTCTTCATTCTTCCATTACGCAATACACCTTTTGACTTCCACATCCACTATTACCTTTTCTGGTAGATAATGCACAACTTCTAGCATTCCAAACACGTTCGGGATTTGCATCTTCATTAATGGTTCCAATATGTTTGTGATGTTCACTATGCAGTCACCCGGCATGTCTACAACACCATCTATTATGCTATGGTAGAAATTGAAAAATTCCAAACCCTTCAGAAGGTTTAATCGATATGTTAGTAACGGTATTAACTGCCACAGCTCATATAAGGACTCCCACGCTAAATACAATTCATCATCTCCTGCATCAGTTATCTTTATGATTTTTGTTTTATCGTAATTTCTGTTAACACGCTCAAACGAGATAGTTTTTGTACCCATTTTCAAAGGAACCCCGACCTCTTCTCCTGCTTTAAAGTATTTATTAATGACTCCTTCATTGGTTATTAACGCGTTCCACTCCGTTTCATCAAACAGCATGCACTGATTCTTTACTCCAGCTACTTTTATTACAGGAGTGAATCCCAAATGAGCACATAATCCAACAAATACAACTTTACTTTTTGATTTGTTTAAATAAAACACTGATTGATTCACTAGCGGTGCCCATTTAGCATCCTTAGGAAGCTCGTTTGGAACCATCAACTGCTTTTCTAGAGCTTGCGCTTTCGCATTCTCAATTGATTTAGCGAGGCTTTCCATTGTAACACTGCACTGTACACTGCAACTGCAAACGCTTTACTCTTCCCATACATGCAACCTGCTATATATATCTAAAGCTTGACCTTGAATGGTGTTTGATGACCTTGAAGAGTGGTCTTGAATGCATTGTTGCCATACTGAGGGCCTTGGGAATGCGGTGTTGCCATATTGATGGCCTTGAGAATGCGGTGTTGCCATATTGTTGACCTTGAGAATGCGGTGGTGCCATATTGGTGACCTTGAGAATGCGGTGGTGCCATATTGGTGACCTTGAGAATGCGGTGGTGCCACGTCTAGGTGACAGAGATAGATTCAAGGTCACCATGTGTTAGAGAGAGATAGGTTCAAGGTCAAGGTCAGGAGTGGGGGGTGGGTCCAGAACTCTCATTTTTTCCCTACTAATAATTAGGACTGCTAGCCATCATCGTAATTGCTGCTGCTGTTGCACACGTACTGTCTACTGCTACACGCTAACAACGGCCGGCTTTATATAGTCACCTATGCTTACCTAGATCCAGCGCATGCTCAGTAACACGCATACGGTAAACAGGCAGGCATCGCTGGCAGACAAGTTTCATCCTGTCGCTGACACGTCATCATCATCACAGGCAGGTGTTCGTAGGTAATTACCTCATTCTCTCTCTCTCTCTCTCTCCGTTATAGCTATCACTTTTCATGTCGTGGTATAGATGGGGAGAATAGTAATAATACACATATATAAAACATTAATCTTTTTATTCTATGACAATCTTTCTCAAAACATTATTAAACAACAAAACAATACTTAAACAACTATCTGTTCTCGGATAACCATGATAGAACATCTTTTATTCTACGACAATGTTTCTTAAAATTATTAAACAACTAGACAATAATCAAAATAACTAAACAATTATTATTAGGTTGAAATCTGCTCCGATAACCATGAAGACATACTCATTTTTTCATGAAACATCCTATTGAATGCTTTGTACGCTTTGTTATGCCAAATATTCTTTTCAACAATGTCTTGATCTACTACTACTACTACTACTACATAATTGAAAAGAACAAAATCGCGTTTATCAGATCTATTTCATGAGTATGTTCCCCTGAGTATCTTCTTGTGATTTACATTCAATCACCCTTAAGTTTCACCATCTTTTTTAATAATTACTGTACATAAGGTATAACTCTTGTCAGCTTCACTTATTATTATAACTACACTATACTGACAAAAGATGATTGAACAATTTACAACAACAACTAATTACCTAATTATTACATTCTTAAATAATTTCGAATATAGTATACACAAAGTATAAACCTAGACATCATCATCATCATCACTTATAATAATAATTACATCAAGCTGAAGGTCGATCTCTTGTGATTAACATAACCCCCGACTACTGCTACTACAGTTGAACTGTACATGTACTTATTACTATACAAATATTTTGCTACTTAAGAGTTAGATATGATACTACCTATACAAAAATTTACAAAACTTAAAAATACAACTATACTACTATACACATATCTATTACTACAACGCTTGAACTGTACAATAATTATATACATTATGATAATATTTTACTACTTAAGATCTAAATATAATACTACCTATACAAATTTTTTACAAAACTTAAAAATACAACTTTACTACAATACACTTACATATATACAAGAGGGGTTTAATGTTTATACACGTGGTCGCTTGTTGTTATAGCCGAACGGAACGGAATCAAAATCTTCTACACGTCGTCTCTTCGCGAACGTTATCTTATAGACTTTTGATTCCGCTCGCGTTACAAGCTGATGGTCAGCCGTACGCCGGATGTTGTTGGACTCTACAATAATCTTTTCGTCCATACCTTCCAGCAGTCTAAGTGTTGGAAACAACATCCAACAGATTAATATTTATATTTAATATCTAAGCAACCATGTTTTTTTTGTTTTATAAAAAATACAATTTGTCAATATAATTCTGTCACAGAAAACTATACTTGTAACAAATAATAAATATAGAATTTCTTACTTTAACTAAAAGCTTGCAGCAAGTTATTTTTAATATAAAGAAATAATACAGTCCACTAAATAGAAGAAACCTTTATGTGTGTTTTGCACACTAAGCATGGACTCAAAGTTTATTTTTTGAGTCGCGGCGTGGTTTAGGGTGATGCCCTTGACCTTGACGACCACGTGTATCTGTCCCGTGGTCGGTGAATAAACTTTGTAGGCGTAGTTCTTCGGCCCGCCTGACACAAACTCTATAATATACGATCCGGGACTGTACTCTTCGAGCTCGTCTGTGAGGTCGCCCAGGAAGCTTCCTGTTGGTAGCTCGAAGTCGCCCGGCTTCGAAACGTATATTACGGAATCTGAGACAACGAAAAAAAAAATTAATTCTAATATAAACGGTGTTGATGTTTGATAGTACAATGACTTACCTGTGTCATAGTATAATACTCTCTCTCCTAGCTGATCCAAATAGGAATACAGCTTAAGACGGGCCTGTGCAGTGACAAATGCCGCGATGACCACGTTAACTGACGACAGAGGATCTGCTGCTTCCTCTTTATGCTGCCAGTTAACCGCAATCACCTCGTCATTTATTTCCTGCACATGATTAACTTCTACGCCTGGGCTGGACAACAGGTCGAAAAACTCCTTGGACTCGCTGATTATGGCTGTTTTCGCCTGGTTCTCGCGCTGACCAAATTTCCCTAGAATACAAAAAAAAATATTAAGTAAAGAAAACTACATAAGGTTATTATAACTTACCCCAGAAGGAATTCAGCATCAGTTTGGCCAACGATCTCAAACCAGGGTTCTTGACGATCTTCAACGAATCCAAGGAGACTCCCTCGTTCTCGAAGTAGTCATCAACGTACTGTTTCCGGGCTCCATCGATACCATCCTCGCTGTTGGTAGTTATTGAAGATGGCCAACCGCTGGCTTCCTGCTTCATCTTCAGGAACTTGTCGATGAAACCCGAAAACAGTCCCCCGGTCTTGGACGCTTTGTTGTACTGGGTTACATCGTACGACCAGATCTCTTGTATGTCCTGCACGATGTAACCCTTTCGTATGGCCATTACCAGTTCGTCCAAGACCCAGGTTCCGTTGATGACTCGGTCCTCTACGCCGTGCTGACATTCGGCCTGGTTCAATTCTTCGGCGCAAGTGCGACATAGAGGGAACAGCAGCTTTTGGTGCATCTTGACGGGTAAGACCGGATGGTATAGATCTTGTGGCGGTAACATTGTACATTTTACCACGCCGTTGATGTTTTCCAGGCCCCCTTTATCCCTGATTAGATTTTCACAAGCCGCCTTGCCTACGTAAACTTCTGGATGGCCAACTGGGGATTTGGCGTACTTGCATACCCAAGGATAAAGGGAGCATACATCTACATACCGGATCTTTTCCCCGTCTTTTGCAACCCTCTTTAATTTTGCTGCCCCTGTACGGCCGCCGTAAAATGCCTCTCTTGGGTTTAAGGGCGTGTTTACTAACAAGGGATGTTTCTCAACCTGCTGTCTGAATTCGGGTGTTAACTGCCTTCGGAAGCGACATTCCCACTGTTCAACAACCTCGTATCCTAGCGACTTTAACTTCTCTGTTGTGACTCGGGTCTTCTCGAGCCTCATATCCATGGTGTCGCTAGGATCGTCGTGTAGAGGCTCGTTGCGACGGGTAGTGAAGCAGGTGGGACATCCATGGAAGTAACACCCGTGAAATTGAAATATGGTATTACCATACAGCCCGTCAACCTTTAACCCGCCCACGATAGCTTCTCTCTGCCTGCCGACGTGTTGAATCTCAACACCTCTTTGATGTTCTTCCAGCAACAGCCATTGGAGAGCTACCTTAGACTGGTTATCTGCGCGTCTATAACCACCCTTTGGTATCAGACCAATGGTGCTTTCTTTGAGGAATTTCCTCCGGAACATGAGATTACAGGCAGAGGCGATGGTGATGGCTTCCGTGAACGGGTCAACGTCGCATTCCTCAATAAAGAGATTCCTAAAGTGGATACAGGCTCTCTTCAAAATATCGACGTCTGTTCGACAATATTCGACCAGGTCACGTTGCATGTCGAACTCCGTGTCCCTGTTCGCCTCGTACCACTTTAGGAACGCTTTACGAGCCTGGGGTTTCATGGTGTCGGGGCTGTAAAATTTGATGTCCGGAAGAGGACCCACGTAATGGGCATTCGCCTCGGTGTTAAAGAGGTGCGGGAAGTATCCTTTGGGAGCCGGTAGATCGAACGCTTTAGGCAAGTCAGCCAGAGCCATGGGGAAAAAGTTGAGGGAGTCGATAAATTTTAAATTATCTAGTTGCAGCAGCAGAATTTTTGAACCGCGCATAATGAGTTCCGGGTGTAATGAGGTGTTGGTTATCAGATAATTTAGAATAAATTGCGTATCGAAAGCTTGCCCGTTATGGGCAACTGCTACAACCTTTTTGAATAATTTCCGCGAGTCTAGTAGATAGTTCAAAAGCCGATCGATGCATTTTCCTCGCAAGATCTGTTCTCGCAAACCACATCTTACACAACTGGTAGCAGTTGATGATGAATCGTTGTTGTAACACTCAGAACAGACTTGCTGGAAAACGCATAGATTCGGCTCGTGGAGGTTGACGCCGGGCGCAATTTCTTTCTCTTGCCGGGTCTCCAGGTCGAAGAACACAAACAAGGTGTCTTGCTTTGTGTTCTTAGGCCCGGCCGGCTGTATATGACAGAAATGGTTTTCGGGTTTATGACTCTGACAGATCTTACAATAGATCTCCCCGCACACGTGAGCCTGCTTCCGGGTCTTGATGTTGATGGTTTTGAAACACCCCTCGCATTTTTTAACTTCCAGGCACATGTTGCCCTCCTGATGGATGTTAAAGCAGGCTTGACTTTTAAAGTCTCGCCTGCAGTCCGGACACCTAATCAGCTGCGCTGTTCTTTCGCAGGGCGGAGAGCTACCGCAGCCTACGCAGGACTTTTCACACCGGTGATCTCTCTTGTTGTTATAGGGTACGTGACAGTGCTCACAGAAATAACGGCAGACAAAGGCTGAGGTCAATGATGTTATGACGTTATAATGATGCTCGTGATACAACAGATTGATGTTCTTTGTTGCGGCATCATTATCAACGACCCCCTCAAAGATAAGTGAACGCCCTTTCGAGCCGTAGCTATACACTACTATCTTGTAGTTGGGGGCCAGGAACTGCTGGAACAACCTTAATTCATTGACCCCGGCTCCCTCCGGTGGAATGAAAGCTACTCCAGCATCCCGCATCATTTCCTCGGCCTTTATCTTTTGCACGGTCTGCTTTTGACGGATCTTCTTGTAATCAGCACTGTTATCTGCGTGAGCCCTGCCTACGACCAAAGCCCTGGGTAGGCATAGATTGTCACTGGTGGTGTTGTTAATCGTGACAATACCTCTGCGACGGCTACACTCTTACGACAGCGACCTTGTCCAGCAGGTGGTGTTACAATAGTAGCTATTAGTCTGAAGGTGTCCGAACTCAGGGCTTCAGGATCGCTCTGTAAAATCGATTCTAAAATGCCCCAGACATCATTGAAGGTGATTTCATCAGAGCGCCTGAGGCTCATGTAGCAAGGAAGTTTTTGTTTGAAACTGTCAAACTCAAATGTGGCCCCTACTTTATCATTTGGTTGTGCTCGGCTTAACACATCCCGCAAAATTTCGTTGATGGCCGATTTAAAATGTTCCAAATGGTCTACACCGTCTGACGCAACGGCTACTTTAAACACCAGACGGTGTTTCAGGGTGCCGAATTTCTTGATGGTGGACACGTTCTCATCGATAATTTCGTAGAGAGAAGACATTTTGTACAGGAGTAACAACAACAATAGTAAAAATATCGCACTTGCACACTTAACAATGGCTAAAACAACAAAGATTATATGCTGTTAATTTAAATAAACATTGACTAATTATTATTAAAGTTTAAATGCACTGCAAGCTATTAAATATTATAAATTAATTATAAAGATCAGTTTCAATGCAAATTAATAAAACCTTTGTTACGGTTAAAATTACTATGAACTAATTTATACTAAAATTTAATTACTAACTTATATTAAAAATACATTTTGGTATAATTTGATTCAGTTCAATTGTTATTATTATTATGCATGTTGGGTTGCATGCCTATATGCCATTTTCTTAATGGATATCTTTATCCTTCAACTTGGTTCCTTTTCGAAAATTCCCCAAAACTTCAAATTTTTGCACTATCTTTTCTCTGCAAAAAAGTCATTCTTCCTGCAGCCATTACTTTGAGAATTCCATGTTAGAAATGGTGTAAATTTAGTTTATATTTTCTGGATTCATCTAACTGGAAATTAATTAAAAGTTACAAAATTTAGAAGATTGGATTTTAGATAATACTGATCGAATTAGTATTATACCTATTATTTTGTTGGAACTTTTAATAACCACATTTGTGGGATTTTCTTCTCAAACATACCATTCAGGAAGATGAGGGCTTTTTCCACCTAATAGGTAATGTACTGACTCCCTAAAATTAATATATATCTAATTTGTTTCTTTTTTTATTAGCCCTTCTTGTGCTTCTTATTTTTGGGTTAGTACACTTACATTTTGTACTAACTTCTTCATTGTTGTTGTTAACGTTATGGAGGCAACCAGTAGCTATTAAAGATTACAAAGCTTCCATCCGTATATCGCTTGTATTGCGAAGGATTTATTTATTTGGAAAATCAACATTTGGTAACCAACCATCCGGTAAGCTGTTCCTATATGAATGCAGTCCATCATCATTCTGCAGGTCAGAATACACGATCTAATTAATGATTTATGTATTTAATTATTTAGAAACCATAGCAGTGAACTATTTACCTTTGTTTATGTACACTAAAAGTATAGTAAATTCTTTATCTGCACATATTGGAAAAGATTACCTATCTGAGTGTTTAAATAAACGTCAACGGGATAATTATTGTAAGGAAGTAATTCGCTTTTGCTTTTAATTAATTTATTAACTATTAATCTTATTACAATTGAATACAAATTTGATAACGAATGAGCTCACGTCGGTAGTAAGCGCTTACACACTTCGTAGCTTAGGTCACTTAGTAATCTTAGTAAATCTAAAACAAAAGGAAAATAATATATTAGTAGAAGTTTAAAACTTATTAAACAAATCAAATACTTACCCGAATTACTGTTATTTTTTTTTCCGAACCTTCGTACTACTACTATTATTATCTGCGATTATTTTGTTGGTTATACGTTTATATGTTATTAGTTACATGTTAGTTATTTATCTGATACAATTTATTAGATATATCTATTTACTAATTTATATGTATATACTTACTTACCTATTTATGATTTATCTTCATGTTTACAAACAATAACAATTTTTTTTTCTTTTGCATGTTAACGAAAATTTATATGAACTTTGTTAAAGATTATTATTCGTTATTCATTATAGTTCTTATCAGAATACTACTCTTTTATTTATTTAGTTGTACAGTGCACCAAAACTATAAATTAATAAATGCTTTAGTGGGACCATCACTTTTGGAAGGTCCGTCCAAAAGATTTTGTCTTAGATTAGGACCTGGCGCCCTTTTAAGATTTCCTTATTATATTTTTTTTAGATTATTTACCCACGACCCACGCGACGAGTATCTGGGTTACCTTTTTGCTACCCCCACGATAGCAAAACTAAATATATTTTGTAACACCTTTTAATCGATATTACACTTTTTTAACAACAATCTAATTTAAACAAATATAGAGTTTAAAATTGTTACTAAATCCCTTTGATAGATTATTATTATAAAAAATAAATAAGGAACGGCTAAAAACAACAAAGATATATGCTGTTAATTTAAATAAACATTGACTAATTATTATTAATGTTTAAATACGCTGCAAACTATTAAATATTATAAATTAATTATAAAGATCAATTTTAATGCAAATTAATAAAGTCTTTTAGCCAATCTAAAAAGCATAACCTCAAATTATGATTTAAATAACTATGTTACAACCCCTAGATAAACAACTAATAACGATCACACTTCGCATAAAACAATTACTACTTTAATCGATAATCAAACTAGGGAAATTAAAAAATACAAAACTATTCCTGCTGAAATTTCAAATTTACCATTATTATTATAAACAAAATACCTTATATATTGTTCAAATGTAACTTAAATAATTATTTTAAACCGATTATGTTACAGTGTCGTGAAAAATCATGCGAGGACGAGATTGCCGATTATTATAAAAAACAATAATAATAATAAATCCTACCTTTTTGTTCGATTAAAGCTGTAGATTTCACATAGACTCTGTAGCAACAATTGGTAATAACAATCAAGAATGGCACAAATCACTTCAAACACAAACGTAATAATTAACAGTACGCATAAAAACATACATGTGTTGATGTCTCGAGTAACCCCAAACAAGTGATTGTCTACTTCCGTGGTTGGCTTTATAGGTTCGAATTGTTGCGCAATATTATGCAATAAGATAAAAATAAAACTCGAGTCAATTTGCCCGCTTAACAAAGGAACAAAGCGTTCTCTCCGGCGAACACGTGCGGGTCATAAATCAGTTTGAAATGTTATTTTCTGCACCAGAGTTGACATACCTTCTAGATTTTATCTATTAGAATAAAAAAACGGTGTACCATTCTAACCCTCTGGGGATATAATTCATTCAACTGTCATACCGTTTTTATTGAACGCAGGTGTGACGAATAAGTTATGACCCTGTCTGTATTAAATAAAGGTTACATTCGATATCGCCTTTTGTACTTTAGTGTCTTTCTCGGTTCTATTTGTGTTTAGGTATGTGATAAATTTCAACGTATTGTGCGAACAGAGAATGCAATGGTAATATTATATTATTTTTATTAGGCTATAGACAGATTGTTGTCAAAATTCGATATGATTCCCTTTTAAGAATGTGTTTATAACTTTCAACTCATAAATGAACGTGGCAAACAGTTGAGGTTTGATTTAATTGTGTGCTTTTTATTTAAAGAAAATTCTATAAAAATTTAAAGTGTGTTCTTTTAAATGCTGTAAGAGACAGAAAGGTCTTTTTACCTGGAAATAGCTTTAGAAATCAGACCCGTCAACGTGCGAGATTTACAGGTACTTAATAATACAAAGAGTGATGAAATGTTTGATTATTTTGCTATTACAGTATATCAATATTATAATCCATTGAAACTTTTCTGTTAAATGTGATTATGATAAATCGAAAAAAACCATTTCTTTAAATAGGTATATTTTTAATTAAATGTCTAAAGTATGACAAAAAATACTTTTAATGCTCTAACACAGTCAACCTTTATTTAGAAGATCGGTCACATAGATAAGTGCTACCTACATTGACAGCGCAGGTGTTCTTTTGTTCGTTAACGAGTTTCTTTGCTCAGGGTCTGTGTGTGTGTGTGTAATAAATTAAATGGTTATCAATAGTTACATCTAAAAGTTGAATTTAAAATTTTTAATGTTGTAGTAAATTATAAAAACGACACCGAGGGTAATAAATTTAAATTTTTATCTACTCGTGTTACTTGACAGTGCAGGTGTCGATCCCTTTTTTTTTAACAATACCTTTTTTGTTCCGAAGGGTAATAAATTAAGATTTTATCTACTCGTGTTACTTGACTACCTTTTTTAATGATATCCTTTTGCTCCGACGGTAATAAATTTAGATTTTTATCTACTCGTGTTACTTTGAGAGTGCAGGTGTCGATCCCTTTTTTTAACAATACCCTTTTTTTTTGTTCCGAAGGGTAATAAATTAAGATTTTATCTAAAATCGTGTTCATTCGTGCAGGTTCGAAGTTTATAAAAGCTTAGTCAAACCCTCCTGCCGTTTTAGTTTGTTCTTGACATCGGTTACGGTGATAGTAATATTGTTATTGTTTGCTTGAACTAGGTATGTTAAAATAATCATTTATTATTCTTGTGAGTGTTAAGTTTTTGTTTATTTTTTTACATAGAAAAAAAATGGATTTGCTAATACAACAATTGAACAAATCTCCCGTTAGCCAGAAGCCAATCAAGAAGTTATGTGATTACAAAATAAAAGAAATTGCAGAGATACTACAATTCAAAAGAGTCGTTTGCCGTGATAAGCGTCAAAGTGTGATTATTGTTGCTGAAAAGCATGTTACATTTCTACCAAAGCGAATCAGCGATAAGTTAACAGATCAAAGGGTTACAGAGCTTAACCAGCAGATTGAAGCTAAAACGATTTCTCTAGGTTTGATGTACTTGGGGAAAACAAACTGTTATGATGATTGCCTGTTTGTGGAATTAAAATAAGGTACGAGTAAACATCAGGTTTATACAATAAACCCCTTTTTAATGTTCTATTGTTGTCGTTGTTACAGCCCCTGGAATCACAAATAGAAAACAGAGGTCAGTCCTGAAGTCCTCAAGCACCAGCATTCTATCAACATTTTTTTTTATTATAAATTAAATGTAGCCTTAACACTATATTAATAAACATAATTTTTTTTTAATTCCTATATGGCTTTATTATTTCTTCTAGAAAAGGTAGTGGTGGAAACGTTTCAGCTTAGTGAAAGGATCCAATCCCAGAGTTAGCGCTAAAATTCAAATCTGGTAAGATGGTTGCTTTAAGAATGACAGATTTAAAATGACAGATTTAAATGACATATGCAAAAATGACAAATTCAAAATGACAGATTTAAATGACAGATGCAAAAATGACAAATTTAAAATGACAGAAGCAAAATTGACAGATTTAAAATGACAGATGCAAAAATGACAAATATTTAAAATTGACAGATTCAAATTTAGCGCGCGCACGCAAGATGCTGTGATATAAAAATGGTTGCCTCTCTGTAGTAATACAGATTTCTTCTTCTTCTTGATGACACGCCACCTAGTAGTAGTACACAACGCATCAATAATACAGATCCCTTCATGACGCCCTCTCTTAGCAATACACACTAATTGTAGCATTACGCCCTCTATTGGTAGCACTCAGTTTGCCGGTAATACAGATTCCCGTAATGGCGGCGGGCGTGGTAGCCTGGCGCCAGGGCGTGGTAGAATGGAGCCAGACGTTCCAAAATGGCTGCCTTCAACCAATCAGAAGCAAGGGGAGGAGCTACAGGGGTGGGGGTTAACCAATCAGAGAGAAGTAGGCGAGGAAATCCAAGATGGCGGCGACCAATCAGAAGCAAGGGGAGGAGCTACAGGAGTGGGGGTAGCCAATCAGATAGCCACATGGCATGTCAATTTCTGTCTGGCCCAGGTGGCGCAATACCTACTTCGCTCATATTTTATTTATTTGTAACACTAATAAAGTAACAAAAGTAATAACTAATTTATTTGAAGTGACGGATGATGACAAATGATTCAAAAACTCAAGTGGACGCCGAGTGTTACCAACTGTTACCAACTAACACAAAATTCTCTAGACGACCAAAATATTTTTTCTTGTATTAAAATAAGAAAAAAGGGGGCGCAAATTAGAAAAAATAGCATAAAATACTCGTTTTATAAGGGCATTGGCGCACTCATCCCATAGAAAAACTCGCCTGCGGCTCGTTTTCTAACTTGGGGTTCGTGCGCCAAATCAACCCTTATAAAACTTGTTCTTTAATATACTATTAGATTAATGTAATCCTACAAACTGCTCCTACATACAATTTAATAACATGTTATACATTTTTCAATTCCTTTAGATTTTCGGCTCTGGCACTGTAGAAATGGGTAATAAGTTTACTGGTTAAGAAGGCCCATATCAAGGACTCTGACTCTGCCAAAGGACTCTCTTGAATCTGAAGGGCTAATACAAGAAAGAGCAACATTGAATAAAATGATATTGCCCTCGTCTTTTGATAACTTATATGAGAGCTGCTAGGTGACGGTAAAGTATATATATTAGATATTTTCGTTAACTTCGGATGGGTAATCTAAAGCTTACCGATATTCTTCAAGTGTGAAGACCATAAGTTAATTCCTGAATTATGAATGTTGGGTAAATGTAGTCATAAGAAATGATTAAAAAGTACTTACTTGTCTTGTTTTCTGGAAGAAATTTCCTATTTGCTAAAAAAAGCCAAGAACGAATTGAACTAATGTTGATAGGCATGAATATACAGGGTGTAACTAGAAACCTGTCAATAGAAGGTAGCTGTAATGATTTAGAACATATTTTCCTTATCAACATGCCGCTTCCTGTTAGATTTCGAGAAAATCGCATTTTTAATTTTTTTACTTGTTTCGTATTTTTAATGTTATGTGAGAGAAATTTGTTAACACAGTAAGATATTTTCCTAACTCCAATGCCGATGCAGAAAGAGTGTTTTCCATGTTAACTGACATTGTCACCAAAAACGCAACAGACTTGATCCTTCAACGGTCAATGCAATATGCGTTGTTAAGTCAGCATTGAAATCTAAGAACAAGACTGCATTGACTATGGCCATTGAAGAAAAGCCGTTGACTCGTATGTCATCTAAATACTTGTACAAGTATGAGACGTCAGAGAAAAATGAGCTACGTCTTTGTAGTGTTGATGAAGTAGAAGAATTCGATTTATTAGATGCCTCATTGAATATCGTTTGATTTAACATTTGCGCGCATACTACTCGGTTTGTTGTGTTCTAATATTTTTGGGTTTCCAGTTGATAGGTTTAAATTCTGATATTAAATTTTGATATGCTAATCTTATGGTAGTTAATTAACAAATTTGCTTCAAATTGCCTAAGTAAGTAGTACGTACAATTTTCTCTGAATTATTTAAATTGTGAACTATCAACATAAAGCATTTAAAAATGCTGCATTTAAAAGTAGTTCTGTTCGTTTAGTTGGTTAATTTTATTATTTAACGCATTCAATATTGTATAGAATTATTTTGTAAATACGATATGTTTTTCATTTGAAAGTAAGAGTTTTCAGTTGTCATAATTATAGAGAATTAAAAGTTGACGTTTTCCGAGAAATCAGCAAAATATTTCCATTTCTCTTGTTTCCGTGGGTAATCTGTATCTTATTCCATACCCTTTGGAAGTGTAAAGAAATGTTCTGCCTTATTTTGCCATAATTAGTTGTCCGCAATTATTTTATTGGGGGGTTAACTTTCTTAATTAATTCCTGGTTTACATTCTATTAACTAACTAAACTTAAAGAGAAACATTCTTTACGTTTTTCTTCTGGTGGAAGAAATCACAACTTTCTCATGGTTTCCATTGAACAATAACATTTTATTAGATTTATAACAATTCGTTTATCGATATGAAATACATATTAATGATTAAAAATTAATTTGTTATATCGACTTTGAGTGACCATTGTTTTCATATTAAAATTAACGATTAATATGCAATGTGAATATTTTATTAAATTTCTCAATTTCTTTTCAAGATTGTATTATAAATAATTCGCTGAGTAAATAATAATTTTTAAAATAGTCTTGGAGAGATAAGATAATGCATGTACTTCAACGAACGCTGTCGCCGTCGGTCGAGTGGGTATGGTAGGAGCTACGGCTCGTTAGGAGAAACAGCAATAGCGGCTTGATTCTGACATCACTGCCACATGTTGATAACGAAGATATGTTCTAGATCATTACACCGATCCCTCATTACGAGGTTTCTATAAGTTACACCCTGTATAGAAAATGAATAACTGGCAATTAAATATACAAATTCAGTACCTACCTAGTTACGTTTCTCAAACTGCATTTTGCAACTGCATCTAAAAGAACCGCATTTCCCAGTAATAGTTATCCATGCTTCTAGAAAATAAAGTGATGTTTTATTCCTTATATTGTAAGCATTTTTAGACCAGGAAATACAATGTGCCTTACTCCTTAGATGCATAAATAATTATTAACGAGCGAAATTAAGTTATTCTATCATGAGAATTTTATTACTTCCTTTAATAATACCCTATAAAATAAAAACACCACGATTAGGCTATAGCCAATTTGTAACATTTAAAAACTACCAGCCCCACAAATGGATGTCAATTTGTATATATTTTAAAACTCTCAAAACAAAAAAACTTATACTTACGCAATAAAGCTCAAAGTCCCGGATGAGACTACTTTCTCAATTAAATTATTTTCAGGTGTCGTGGGTGTTAACCATAAAGGCTTACTGATATCAGATTAAACACAGGAATAAATTAACATTATAGAGGACAGTAAGGACACTTAACAAAATACGATACAACTCGAAGCCCAACTTATTTATGTAATAGATTACAACAAATCTAAACATTGCGTCATTATCCTTAGCACGTCCCCGACGAATATATATATATATATATATATATATATATATATATATATATATATATATATATACAAGAAAGAGTTATAATAATGGGATATCGCGCAACAGAGAAGAATGGAAAAATAAGTTGCAGCCGTCTACACGTGTTTCACACTTATTAGTGATCATCAGGACGGCATAGCAGATGGAATAAATATAAAAGCAACTAACTCAGAAAGATGTAACAACACAAGGTTTCACTGATAGCAGCCAACCGCACATTTGCAGTATCGGCCTGAAGACACTGAGTTTTCAGTGCAACAACAAACGTCACTACGGAGGCAGCTAAAGCCACTACCGTGAGACAACCAATCCCAAAGTATAATATCAATGATTAGAAGTAATAATGCGCGTAGAGATATACAAGAAAGAGTTATAATAATGGGATATCGCGCAACAGAGAAGAATGGAAAAATAAGTTGCAGCCGTCTACACGTGTTTCACACTTATTAGTGATCATCAGGACGGCATAGCAGATGGAATAAATATAAAAGCAACTAACTCAGAAAGATGTAACAACACAAGGTTTCACTGATAGCAGCCAACCGCACATTTGCAGTATCGGCCTGAAGACACTGAGTTTTCAGTGCAACAACAAACGTCACTACGGAGGCAGCTAAAGCCACTACCGTGAGACAACCAATCCCAAAGTATAATATCAATGATTAGAAGTAATAATGCGCGTAGAGATATACAAGAAAGAGTTATAATAATGGGATATCGCGCAACAGAGAAGAATGGAAAAATAAGTTGCAGCCGTCTACACGTGTTTCACACTTATTAGTGATCATCAGGACGGCATAGCAGATGGAATAAATATAAAAGCAACTAACTCAGAAAGATGTAACAACACAAGGTTTCACTGATAGCAGCCAACCGCACATTTGCAGTATCGGCCTGAAGACACTGAGTTTTCAGTGCAACAACAAACGTCACTACGGAGGCAGCTAAAGCCACTACCGTGAGACAACCAATCCCAAAGTATAATATCAATGATTAGAAGTAATAATGCGCGTAGAGATATACAAGAAAGAGTTATAATAATGGGATATCGCGCAACAGAGAAGAATGGAAAAATAAGTTGCAGCCGTCTACACGTGTTTCACACTTATTAGTGATCATCAGGACGGCATAGCAGATGGAATAAATATAAAAGCAACTAACTCAAAAAGATGTAACAACACAAGGTTTCACTGATAGCAGCCAACCGCACATTTGCAGTATCGGCCTGAAGACACTGAGTTTTCACTGAGTTGGCTGCTATCAGTGAAACCTTGTGTTGTTACATCTTTCTGAGTTAGTTGCTTTTATATTTATTCCATCTGCTATGCCGTCCTGATGATCACTAATAAGTGTGAAACACGTGTAGACGGCTGCAACTTATTTTTCCATTCTTCTCTGTTGCGCGATATCCCATTATTATAACTCTTTCTTGTATATCTCTACGCGCATTATTACTTCTAATCATTGATATTATACTTTGGGATTGGTTGTCTCACGGTAGTGGCTTTAGCTGCCTCCGTAGTGACGTTTGTTGTTGCACTGAAAACTCAGTGTCTTCAGGCCGATACTGCAAATGTGCGGTTGGCTGCTATCAGTGAAACCTTGTGTTGTTACATCTTTCTGAGTTAGTTGCTTTTATATTTATTCCATCTGCTATGCCGTCCTGATGATCACTAATAAGTGTGAAACACGTGTAGACGGCTGCAACTTATTTTTCCATTCTTCTCTGTTGCGCGATATCCCATTATTATAACTCTTTCTTGTATATCTCTACGCGCATTATTACTTCTAATCATATATATATATATATATATATATATATATATATATATATATATATATATATATATATAGATATATATAGATATATATATATATATATATATATATATATATATATATATATATATATATATATATATATGCATTGTATGTATACCTATACATATATATCATAGGAGAAACGCCGCAGGGTGCTAACCCCATTCATGTTGTATTTCATATAACACTTTTGCTTGTTAGCTTTGTATAAATAAGACACATTCTATTAAATATATATATATATATATATATATATATATATATATATATATATATATATATATATATATATATATATATATAAAACACATATATTTAAGTCGGTAAAGAAAGATCAAATAGAATATACAGGATGTTTTATTAAAAAAATTAAGTTTTAAGTTTTATTAAGTTCTCATTTTTTACCTAATCTTTTCTAAATCATTTATTTTATGTAACTGGTTGGTCCAACATATACGGATACAGGTATAATGAATACAGCAGTTTCTATGCTATCTTATCGTGACATACAGATACCAAATCGCAACCCCGATATTTAAACAAAAAGTCTTAAAAATGTAATGTACTTGCAACTCGATAAAAAAAGTTATTCAATAAATATTAAAAATTGATCATTTCCCATTTCTCCTTCTTAGTATCAATTTTATCGCTATATTCGTTCTGATGATTTCACCTCCCAGAATTATCATCGCCTTATCAACCAATTAATCATAGTTTTGTGCAATCCGCCTTTATTCTCGTTAAAGACAAAAAATATGCAAAAGATATTTTAATAATATCAAATTGTAATTATTAGTAAGGTGGGATTATCTAGACTGGTTAGTTCTGTAAACAATAAACATTAAGATGAAGTTCCTAGTAATAGCAATATCGGTAAATGTTTTGAACGTTTTTAAAATGTATGGTAAGAAATTATTTTTAAATGTAACGTTGTCAAGATTTCTATTTTTTTTCTTATTGCCTGTGAATCTCTGATAAAAGATGCAGGAGATGTACGACTAATAGGAGGACAACCAGCACGAGATGGCCAGTATCCTTTCCAAGTTTCTTTGAAAGAGCTGGAAGGTAACCGGCACTTCTGTGGCGGTTCGATTCTTAATCTCTATTGGATAATGACTGCAGCCCATTGCTTTAACAAGTAAGATTAAATACACAGTAAAAAATCTAGTGTAAAATTTGAACACTAGACCACTCTAAAAAATGTGCGTTTAGGTCAAATACATTTAGAGTAAAATATCTAATATGTGCCTTCGTGTAGACCATAGAATTTACTTCAATACAATGTTAGTGTAATCCCCTAATTTCTGTTAAGAGATTCTCTTGTAGCACTCCGTGAACTTCGCCACAGTTCAAAAATACTACAATTATATTGCAATTACGCTTTTGTTCCGCGAATTAGATCTAATTATAATTATTGCTTTTACTTGCCTAATTTCTTAATATCCCTGTTTATTGTTTGGAAATAAAACACTGAATATGAATTATTGACAAAAGTACAACTCCATTGGATATCAATATTAAATAGTTTACTATTAAACATGTCTTATAAGTTTCCAAGTGCTCCAGTCTTACTTATCATAAGTAACACTAATTACTAAAAATTATAAAATAATGCATTCATTAATAAAATGTTTAAAATGTAAAATTGTTTTAAGTTACCTTATATTAGTTATTAAAACAAACTGCGAAGTTTGACGTTCACACGCAGTAACACGATGTGAACATATTTGCACTAACAGGTCTCTAGTTATAACTGTTAAACCTTTGCAATTTGGATAAGTTCCTAAAATTTGCGAGAATTTAAAAATTTTACAAATCTAAACTTAATGTAGGCACTATTATTTATGTACAGATACCTGTTTTTGGTCTAGTCAATATAATTTTGATCTCTAGATTGTGCTTAGTTGTTCATTACGTCTTAAATTGTACAGATAGGTTAAGTTATTTAAAGATTTGTAAAATTTTAAAATTCCCACCAATTTTAGTAATTTTTAAAATTGCTAAATTTCAACAAGTTTTAACTAGTCGAAGTCAAATACCGCAGACAGGTGATTGTCGCCATTTTTTGTTAGTGTTGTTATTGCGCACACAGTTGTTTTGTCAAATACACTGTCAAGTGTATATTGGTGCCAATTCGTTTTATTTACTCTAACTAGAGTAACATGAAGACTAACATTTTTTTTTAGCAATTTAGATCACTTTTTAACGACTTTTCGTCTCTTAAAAAATTAAAATTGGATTTTGTTATACTTTTAACGCAGAATGCGAAGATAGATTTAAGTAGTGAAGAATTATTTTTGTTGTAAGAATAGAGTGAAAAAAAAAGATTTTTAACCAGTACTCTAAACCCCTTAGTCCCACGAACAATTTTTAGAGTACTGGGTAAAAATTACGTAATTACTAAGGTAATTCCCTTCTCGAAAAGCATAGAAAAAATGTGAATCACATTATCTTTATTGTTAGTTGTTTTATATAAACCAACTAAACTGCAATCCTTTCTTTTAGCCGTGCCAACAGCTCAATAGTAGCAGTCGCCGGAACAAACTATCTCGACAAAGTCGGAACACCATACAACGTATCGGGCGTTTTTCTGCATGATGAGTATCAGGAAAACAATCTAACCAATGATATTGCTGTTCTAAAAATAGACGGAAGAATCAGTTATAACATATACGTTCGACCTGTAGCTTTAGCCAATTTTGTTCTTGCTGAAAGCACCTTGTGTACTCTATCAGGTTGGGGTCACACTTCAGATTCTACAAATTATTATTCTAACGAGCTGCTAGATGTTACTGTAGCTCTAATTAACAACGCTAAATGCCCAACGCGTAAATTAAATACATCTAACTTCTGCACTTATCAGCCTGGAAAAAGGGCATGTGTGGGAGATTCAGGTGGTCCTTTAATTTGTCGAGGTCAACAATACGGTATTGTATCTTGGGGAAATGGATGTAAGGATAGTCCTGATGTTCATACTAGTGTACTTTATTATCGTGAGTGGATCAGATCTCAAACGGGAACTTAAAGGAACAATTGGGAATGTCGTAAAGCGTTTTTGTGATGTTTAGCTTTAAGATAATAATAATATATAAGTATTATTAGGCAAATAAAGAATGTACTTATAAATGTACCTATGTAAGTATGTAAGAATGTAGAACTTTTCAATATTCAGTTTTTGTGTATTCTTTTAATAAATTGTAAAAATTCTGTAAATTACATAAATATCGGGACGATAGGGGGCCCCATATAATACGAAGTCCGTTACATGTAATACCTCTATAATAAAAAATAGAATTTGCTTTAAAAATATCTACCATGCGACATTTAAAGAAATTACAGGTCCATTAGAATTATTTAATTTGGTTTACAAGTTACAGTTGGAAATCACAAATTTTTTACAGTCTGTCAATCTTAGTTGCAGAAGGTGAGATAGCATTTAGCAAGCTTGTCTGTATAAAAAATTACATGTGCGGAACAATGCTCCAAGAGCGATTAAATAACTTGGCAATGCTATCTATAGAGCATGAAACTGCACGAGAAATACATTTCAGTGACGAAAGCTTATTTAAAGTTTGAAAATGCTTTATTTCTAGCAATAAATAATTTAAAAGATAATTCATTATTTTATTAAGTACCTACCTAGATACACATCAAGCTAAGCTATAGCGGACTATTACTTGCTACTACAATACACTAACCATCGTAAACTAAGGACCGGAACGCTGCGACCAAGACGCAAACGTTACTGCCACTAGTAATGTACTGTAACCACTCTAACCAGGTCGCAGACATACAACCACGACGACGCTTGCGTTTTGGGCGACACTGCACAATCACCGCGATCAGGTGACAGACATGATTCTTTGGTGTTCTGGGCAAGTTTCTAATACGGATTCGGACACATAAGACGCAGCTTGGTACGACATAAACTGGTCGCAACCATTGTTTACTATCTTTACATATTACTCTGATATATAAGGGAAATTAAACAAAACATACAGAAAAAGGACGATTTGGAAAAAAGAGTTGACATGGAATACAACTTCTAAAAATCTCTAATCCAAACAATTCTGTCAAAAATTATTTTCATACATCACTGGAATTATGAAAATATTAATCGATTCAAATATAAATTCCAGAGCAATTGAATGCCAAATTCTGGGTGTTTTACTAAAAAAGGGATCTTTTTTTAATTAAACAGGTAAGTATAAAATTCGATACTTCCTTCTGATATTTCCAAAATTAATTTAACGGTGACAAGGTTAAATAAAATTATAATGTTATTTTTAAAATAATTTTACGCACAACTGAACCGAAAGTGCTTGTTTACATCTAGGATACCATGATCGAAACGTCAACATTACGCCCAGTGTAAAGAAAATGCCCGCTGTAAAAAAAAGCCCGCAAAAACCGGGCGTTTTCTTTACACCAATCATAAACACATGACAATGACGGCTTTTATGTCAGCCGCCACCTTTGTTTAGTGGTGACAGTTTTTGAGTAGGTAGTTAATAATAAAAAAAGGTTATAAGGACTTATCATTTATCATAAATCAAAGTGAACAAACTACAGCAATATTTTACTTTTGATGGATGTTGAACGTACAATTAGTTAAGTTATGGAAGACAATGCTGCCAACAGAAATAGCACTGGAATTAGACTCAACACACTGAACATTAGAAGTTGAACAGAATGTTTCAATATTTCCTTGTGGATTTTCTTCTTCTGGTGTCGACTGAGGCTCAACAATTTTCAAAGTTGCAACAGATTTCTCGGTTTTCTCGCCATTCGCATTTCCAAGAATTAGCCGGGCAATCTTATTTTTCTGTTCTATTGAATCTTCCAGGTACCCCTCAGCTACGGAAGAACTTTTCCATCCCCCATGTCTTTTGAGGGATGTCATGTCAGCTCCATTATCTGCTAATAAAGTGGCAGATGTTCTTCGAAATGAGTGCCCCGTGTATTTCTCAGGATTAGGAAGTTGAAGAAATGTTGCAATTATCTTGGGAATGCCTCCAAACACGTTCTTTCCTACAGGTTGAATTGTACATACATTCTTTGTGTAGCGTAGAAAGAAACGGCGATGAGGTACATTTTTTGGACGCAGTGTGACATATTTCTTGTACAACTCCACTCCATGGATGGCATCATTATCAACAATTGTGAACACACGTTTTTTGTTTGTTTTGGTTTTCGGGATAGTCACAATAATTACAGATCCTCTATCTTCTACATCAGATATTGACATATTGGCAAGTTCTTGTCTACGGCAGGCTCCATAAATTCCAAACACAAGGGCAACCTGTCCCTCAAAACATTTTTAAACAACGCGCACATTAATTACCTACTATCATACCTTGGTCATTAAATATGTTTCATTGGGAGCTTCCGTAATAAACTTGATCACATTTTCTTTCGACAACACCATTGATTTCTTTGCTTCGTGTCCTACAGTATTAATTTTCAAAAACGATGTCAATTTATGATAGCTACTAATGTCAACATTTTTTTTGACCAATAACGTCCTTTTAACCATCGAATACTTGGCCCAAAGAGAACTAGACTGATATTTTTTAGACTAAAAAATTAAAAATAAGGAACATATTTCATTAAAATATTACTAATAACATACCTTCTCGCTAAAATATGCAAGTAAGACGGTTTCATTAACAACATTTACTTTTTTCTCGCGCATCCATGATTCTAACGCATCATACTCAGTTTCATAACGTTCTCTGGATTTAGAAGGGAGTAAGCCAGCTAGAGCTTCTTCGGCTGCTTGTTCAATTTCTGGTGAAATACCCGCAGACGCAGACGCTTCAACACAATTTTCCATTTTTGCCAATTTCACAGAACGCCAATTTTCGCTTTGAGAGTTGTTTTGTTTACACATCAACACATGGCAACCACCGCATTATTGTTAGCAGCCACCTTCGTTTTGTGGTGACAAAATTGTGAATAAAAATGTTTGAATAAAAATTTGTTTCGGTTGTGCGTAAAATGTTGTACGTACCTCTGGCCGTAAGTAGATTACGCCCTTAGCCAAATAAAGGCCCTCCTTCGTCGGGCCTCAAACTTTGGCTGCGGGCGTAATCTTACACTTACGGCCTTCTATACGTAAATAACTATTAAAAGTTAAAAAAACTGTATTATATTCGATGAACAACTATATATTATCCGTCCAACTAAAGATGAACGCTGGTCATCGATGCTCTCTGTGTGGTATAATATTAAAAAATTCCTAGTCAAATCAGCATCCATAGTTTGACAATTATTGATTTTTACCGTGTTGACGAAAATGTCATAGCAGGTGATTTTTTGAGGTTAGGGATAAGGAATTTTGAACGTTTGTAACCTTCTTTTAGATTTTAACATAGATACTTGTTGTTTTGGAAAGTTTTAAAACATTTTCAGTAGGAAACTGAAAAGAATTAGATTTTCGCAAATACCTATTACCTAGTACTGTACGTTCTCTAGTTTTACAGAACTACCAAGTACTAAAAAGCAAGAAATCACTTTTACTTATATTTAAGAAATTAACTCATTTATAACGTTTGTAACAGTATAACACCTTCAATATGGAGAAATATATTCATTTCAAATACAGTTTTACATTTAACAAAACCGCTATTCAATATTTTAATCAACCTAAATGCTATTAAAGTACTTAATTATAATAGAATTAAACGCAGCGTCTTTCTGTCTGTCGTTCTGTATGTTCGCTTTTTCTGAAACTATACAAAACATAGACTTTATAAAATCAAAAAATATCAAACGTCTTACTTTCACTTATATACAGTTTCTCTGGCGACAATTTTAGAAGAACTTGCTAGGCCTGCAGTTTTCAACTTCTTGCGTTGTCTTTTTTTACCAGGACTAGATAAAACTCGCTGGTTTCTACTACCGGTCCTGTTAACAGTTAAAACACAAATTTTTAAAGCCTCAGCTGCTCGCTGCAATAAACAAACAATTATAGTACAATATGATCATAAATAATAATTAACGTTTCTTACCTCTTGTACACAAAATAAAGGAAGTAAATTTCCACGATTTCCTTTTTCCCTCTCGAATTAGTTTAGTAAATTCAGGAATAACTGATGAGATTGCGAATGCAGTGTCTTCCCTTATACTGACATAATATTAATATGTATTATATTAGGTAAAATTGCGATTTTCTGCCAGTTATTATTGATCATTATTATTATTAACTGTTGCTTATTATTATTGAAACGAAAAACATGTAAATAAGAAATAACTTCAGCAAATGTCACCTGTGCCAATTAAATCTACAGTCTACAGGTATCAGAGATACCTGTGACATGTTTTACAATAAAGTCACATGTTTATAATAGGATACAGCATTGCCTATAATTTTGGCATTTTCTTTCAGAAATCTGTGAAATACCTTAAAGAATCCCTAAAATTGATCAACTTTATCTGTAGTGACGACATTCAATTTTTCCACGATAATTTTGCCAATAAATGTAGTTATTTTTTTGTTTTTTTTTTGTGGCAATATGTTAATTTGATCTAGGAATTTATTTGTAAGGTTGGCCACTCCGTATTCTACACTCTACAGAGCTAGTCAAATCAACTTCCAACGACCCAGAGAAGTGCTAATGTAATGCTATCTTCGTCATACTCGTAGATAATGAGAGTAAAGCACAACAATATGCTTTCTGTGATAATTTCTTGCAAAGATGACGCAGAGATCATCTTTCGTTGGACGGATAGTATTCAAACACTTTAAACGAAATTATCTATTATTGACGTTTTACATAACCTTACTATTTTATTATTTTTAACGTGAATTTTGATCTTACCATTTTGAAGTAGCTAGAAACACACCTTTGATAGAATATTGTTACTTAATTGTTAAAAAATGGATTCCCTTCATGTACTATTTTGGGAAATAAACGAATTCTCTCACAAAATAAGAAAATCTTGACATTTCAGATTTTACATAACCCAATTATTATTTATAAACTTTGATTATTGCTAAAACTAATTAATTATATAACCTTATAGAATTGATAATTCTGAATTCAGTCATATGCAACACTTAAGTTAAAAAATAAAATAATACCTTTAATTTTAATATCGACAAAAAACAATTTTCTATTAATAATAATTAACTTAATTTCATAAAAATACCTTTTTATACATTCCTTTCTTCACAAATCTAAACATTTAATCATTAATAATATTATCTGAATGTTTTTAGATGCCAAGAACTTTGGCATACAAGCTAAGTTGCATAATTTAACTGAACGTTAGATAGGCGCAGCTTGTCAAACATGTTTTTATGTGATTTCATCAACAGGGTCCAACCATTACATTAAAGTCTGTATCAATTCTGTGGTTATCATGTAACTTTACTTATTTCTACTAAAACAACTTATCAAAAAAGCTTTAAAATTATGAAAATTCCGAAAATTACAAAATTAACATATCTCGTTAACATGAATTTTATGTGACAACTATATTTCAACATGTAGGTTGCTATACATCCGCATACACCTTTAATGCAACATATTTTATCTGCTCCAAATGATTTATAACATCAAATTTAAACTAAATTTGTTTAAGTTGCAAAATGCATAAACGACCCTCAAATCGTTAAGTTATGAGAAAAATTATCTATTTTCTATGAAAATCTATATATCAAAATATCCTTTATCTGCTTAAAGAGTTTTTGTGTGCATGTTAGTCTTAATTAACTAAAATTATTTTCATTAAAAAAATCTTTTTCACAATTTATTATTTTAAAAGTGAAGTTATGCAACCATTAGATTGGGTAGTTATAGAATTGCACAAAATCTGCCTATTAAATATCATCGTGAGAGTAGATTCTCCCTAGTATGATCAAATATCATGACCATATGTTTATGTCGCGAGCGTTTTTAAAGTATATCGTTGGCGCGGGTAAAATGTGGCCATCAGCGTTTGAACCACTATATAACACGTCATCGTGAACTGGTCGCAGCGACCAAAATAGTGTAGCCGTACCATTAGAACCATAAACCAAGAAATTTATCGCACCGAGTGCCTTCAAAGGCAGCTTCTACCTTTCCTAAGACAACACCAGGCCCAATCGTCGTTTTAGCCAGACCTAGCTACGGCCCACTATTCTAAAACTGTAAAAGAATGATACAGCGATAATACTGTTGTTGTGGTTTCGAAAGAGTGCAATCCTTCTAACTGCCCAGAATTAAGACCAATAGAGCAATACTGGTTAATATTAAAAGCGATATTACCCAGCCAGCACACTGAGGTTAATTTTTAAGTCATTATTGATCGACGACGTCATATGACTAATAAATCATGTCCATAAGGCGTCATGTTATGGGACGTACGTAGACGTCTTTTGGACGTGCAATACAATACGTACAAGTTTCATTAAAAAGATATTATTTTAGCAGGGGCCAAGGAATACTGGTCATATTAAGTAGGTGGTCGCAATATAGAGATGTTTTGACTGTAGTATATAATAAATGTTATTTCAATAGTCAACTATTTATTTATAATTCCTTATTATAATTTATTATAATATCCCAAAAATACAGTTTCGCAAAAAATAAAATAATAGGATTACATTCATATACATATATTAATTGCAAAATATTGTTATATTTACATACAGCATTGGTAAAACTTCGCTTACGATTAGGTTTTTATGTGCGAGCAAAGGAAAAATAACGAATACTAATTCATCTGACAACGATAGATATCATCGCATACTTGCTAAACTTTACAATTATAGTAATTTTATTGTAAAGTTGGTACTACAGATATGAATTTTTAAATATAATTGACGTTTGTCATTTTGAAACAATAACCTAAATTGTGCTTGAAACTTCTTAAAGTCAGCAATACTTGCGCTAAAGATAAACAATGTAAAATTAATAGGTTATTAAATTGCAGTTTTATCACCTTAGAAATTATAGCTGCATATACAAACCAGCACACATTAAAATGTTAACAATTAAATTATGTGTTATTTATCATACAATTTAATGTAGTTAATAGGATTGTTTTACCATCACATATTTAGAAAAATAATTATAACTTGTATATAAACAAAGGGGATTTTCAAATAAAGTATTAGTAACGTATACTGATCAATTCAACTATTATCTCCTTTAGAATCTGGTATCAAGCGATACTGATTACCTAGGGAGGTAAAAACAACAACCACCCTTATGAAGAACTTGGTGTCGTGCAGGTTAGTTACGGAGTAAAAGGTGACCACAGAAAGGCCTTGGTGTCAATCTGCATATTACAAGTGAAATCTATCACGAGACTAAACACATTTAAAAAATGTATTAATCATGTTTTTAGGAAATGACATTACGCAAAATTTATTTTTAGGTTTTGAAAATATTATTGATAAATTTGCTGCTTCTAAAAGCAGAAAAGTTCCATTACAAAAGAATTGATGTATTTATCTACGACCACTATAGATAATTACACATTTCACACAGTCTAGTAACCATGAAAATGACTCAGTGCTCAAAATCTCTAAACTTACGGAAATGACTGTGGGGAATGATTTCCCACTTTCAGAGGTTCTATTAAAATGTCATAGATGTAAGTACATGCAATATTTCTAATTATTCGAAATATATAAAGTTATAACTTAGACAAAGATATTCATTTGTTTTGTTCAACTAATATTTTACATTAAATTATATTTTGAATGTAAATCCATATAGAAAAAATTATCACCACGGCTGGAAATCGAACCCGGGGTCTTCCGCTTTCCGTGCGACATCCCTATCTCTGAGCTACTGTCTGAGTTTACTGTGTAAAGTTATTACTACTATATAAAGTTATTATAAAATTGTTATTGAATTATCGTAAAATTGATTAATTTTAACATTATTATATAATTGTTAATATTATTCATTATTATTGCTAAATTACAATTAATCTTAAATTAACCGTATTTATATTAATAATTGTATGTACTTATTTTTGATAAAAAACAAAAGATATATAAATTTTAGTAATTGATTTATACTATGGAGCCCCAAAAATTTGTAACGCTTCTGGTCCCTTAAGTGTTAAATCCGCTAGTGGGTTATACAAAAACAAGATGAGTCATGCAGGTCCGTATGGTTTTTATTTTGATTTATATTATATTTAGATTAGGTATAAAGACTTCCTGAGACTGTTTACTGCAAACTGCAAAGCACATTGGCATGACAAATGTTAATTTAAAAACCATGGCGTTTGACCAAGGTATTTGACTTGTACTGTACTTGGAGCGTACTGTGCTAAAATTAACCTAAAATTTATACTAAATTTATATATTTTAGTACAATCTAGTTATTATAGAATTGCGGTAGGTCTACCATCGTTTCAGATAGACCAATGGATGCGGCTGTAGCTTTGTATGCCGATGATCGTAGGTTCGACTCCAGGTAGGGGCATAATGTGTAAATTCTAATTGCGTTTTTAATAGGAGCGTTTATAAATCTGTTATATAATATCTATAATAATATATATGATTAGAAAGTGCCAAAGAAATAGCTTAAATTAAAACAAATTTAAAATTGTCTTTTTTGGTTAAATCTAAATTTATTAATTTAACATCAATTTTATATAAATTTAATTTTATCAATTTAAAGTTTATACAGTGCGCCCTTTTAGAGTGTTAAATTCACATTAACCATACGAGGATAGATCGGAATATTTCTAGAATGAACCACAAGATGGCGTTATGCGCGCGTGCTGATTAGAGTCACTACATCTAATTACTTAGGCCACGCTGGTCGATCACAGTAACGCAAAACGCCGCCATATTGGGGCAGAGAAGGGTGATGTTTAATAATTGATAAATTAAAACCACATTTTTCGTATTTGACATACGTAGAGGTTTGAACTTTCAGAATAAGAAGAACTTTGTAATTAGACGTGGATTTGATTAAATTCAATACAGATAAAAATAATGAACAATTTTGTGCTTCTTTTGCCCCAATATAGCGGCGTTACTCTGATTGACTAGCTGGCTTAGGTGACTAGATGCAGTGACTCTAGTGCTGACCACTTGTTTTAAAAGCGCCATTGTTCGTACAATTGTCAAATTTTCAAACGGATTGGATATAAACACACGTCGCGTCGTTACTATCGATTCAAGTAAACAATTTGTGCATTTTCTTAATCATGAATAAAACGAGTTCCGTGCAGAGATAAAACATTTTTTTAAAGGCTTAAATGCTAAACAAATAAGAACGTTAGATGAAGTTCATGGTGAGTCTTCGCCTTCATATGCAACAGTTGCAAACTGAGTTGCTGAATTTAAACGCGGTAGAACAAGCATAGAGGATGCACCACGTTCTGGCAGACCAAAAACAGGTACCGATGAAGAAACAATTGAAAAAGTCCATGAAATCGTGATGGAGGATCGCCGAATAAAGTTGAGAGATATAACAGAGAAAGTCAGCATTTCATACGACCGTGTACATTGCATCTTACATCAACATTTGGACATGAGAAAGCTTAGTGCTAGATGGGTGCCGCGTTTTCTGACAATCGACCAAAAGCGAGTTTGAATGATCATTTCTCAGCAATGTCTAGACATGTTCAAACGTAATGAAAAAGATTATTTGCGACGTTTTATAACTTGACGAAACATGGATTCACCACTACACTCCAGAGACCAAGGAACAGTCAAAGCAATGGACAAAACGTGGTGAGCCAACTCAAAAGAAGTCAAAGACGATTCCGTCTGCTGGGAGTGTCATGGCTACCGTATTTTGGGATTCCCAAGGAATATTTTTTATTGATTACTTGCAACACGGGAGGATAACGGGCGAGTATTAGGCGTCGTTATTAGACTGAACAAAGAAATCAACGCTAAAAGGCCTCATTTGGCAAAGAAAAAGGTCTTGTACCGCCAGGATAACGCCCCATCCCACAAGTCGGCAATTGCAATGGCGTAACTGCACGAACTACGATTCCAGTTAATTGAACATGCACCCTATTCGCCAGACTTGGCTCCATCGGATTTCTTCTTGTTCCCAAATCTCAAGAAATGGTTGGCTGGAAAGAAATTTTCATCCAATACTGAAATCATCGAAGCTATAAATGGATATTTTGAAGATTTGAATAGTTCTTATTTTTGTGAAGTGTTAAAGGGTCTTGAAAAGCGTTGGACTGTAGAGCTGAAAGGAGACTATGTAGAAAAATAAATACGATTTTCCCCTAAAAGTTGTTTTTCCCGTCTTGTTCTAGAAATTTTTCGATCTATCCTCCTACATTTAGTTAAAGTACATTTAATGTAAATTTAATTTTAAGAATGTTTGCTGGGAAAGCCTACATTTTACAATGCTGATTAGGATAAAGTATCAAAAATATCAAAATTTGTAGAATGCATCTGCTGTTAAAGATTTGCGTGGCTGGCCTAATCATAAGTTATCAAACTTTACCTATTATTTCTTATCTACTAATTATAAGTTAAAATATATTTAAAGTTATTGAATTCACACTTGTACACACAATGAATACAATAATTTCTATGCTATCTTATCGTCACATACCGATAGTAAATCGTAATCTCATTATTTAAACAAAAAGTTCTAAAAATGCAGTAGTACTGAAAAGTACTTGCAACCTTCTCAAATAGATATAAATAAATAATTGGTCATTTCACATTTTATTAATATCTATTTTATCACTTTATTAGTTATGACTTACCTACCTCCCAGAAGTAAGTATTATCATCGCTTTATCAACAGATTAATCATAAAAATGTGTATTTTTTTTTAATCTTGCTAAAAGAAAAAAGATGCAAAACATTATCATATCATGTATATTAGTTGGGAGGAATTCTCTAGACCGGTCAGTTGTGTAAACAGAATGATGCAGTTGCTAATAGCAATATTGCTAAATGTTTTTAACGTTTTTAAGATTTATGGTAGGAAATTATTTTTAAATGTAACATCGTCGAAATTTCTAACTCTTTTTCTTTAGTTGAATGTATATCTTTGATGAATGATGCAGAAAATGTGCGAGTAATAGGAGGAGAACCAGCAAGCGATGGCCAGTATCCTTTCCAAGTTTCTTTGAGATATCTGGAAAAGAACCAGCACTTTTGTGGCGGGTCGATTCTTAATCTATATTGGATAATGACTGCGGCCCATTGTTTTGATAGGTATGTTTATATCGCAGTATATATATTTTAGTAATTAATACCTTCTCAAAATGCCCTAAACAGATCTCATAAAACACTTTTGCCTTGGTTTTAAGGAATATGTAAATTTCAAGGATGCAGTTGTGCTGTTCTAGAATCTTTGTCTATCGACTTCTTCACTTGTGATGATTCTGAACGTTTTACACAGGTAGCCTTGTAGAATTGTATAGTCTTTAGAAACCAGAATTTCAGAATCATTGCTCTTTTCAGTTTTACTTTAGACTACACTGATACAATCTATCGAGAGATTATAAGCCCTCGACATCTCAGTTGCTGTGAAGTTTCATAACGTATGTGTTTTATTATTCCACGACAATATTTTTTTGAACGTCAAATAAATTATATTAATTGTCAATAATGTCAGTATAGCGTGCTGGCATACTATATAAAGTTCCTACGTACTATTTTTCACAGCAACCGAGATGTCGACAGTTTATAATCACTCTATATAATTGAGGCTCTAGTATACATATAACGAGTGATTATAAACCGGTATCTCAGTTGCTGTGAAACTTAAAACGTATGTGTTTTATTACTCCACGACAATAAATTTAAACGTCAAAAAATTACATTAACAATTGTCAATGACAGTATAGCGTGCTAGCATACTATGGGTAAGTTCGGCATTCATATCTATTTAACTCGAAGAGCTCAGTTTCCATATCCATTATTGCAAATAAATGTAACTATGACAATAGAGCTTATAGAGCAAAAAGATTTACAATGCCGAACTTACCCTATATAAAATACCTATAGATCATTCGGTCAAGCAGAAGTCTTACGTCATAATCTGTTACCAACGTAAATTTGCAAATATTCCAATATTTTTACGCCTAAGAAATGTAATTTATGTTGGTACTACGTTTACTTACATCTTCCAAACGAAAACAATTGTTCATTGTTGTATTAATGCAAATATTTTGTCATCTTGGCAAATTGAAACGTCAGCGAGCTTATTAGAAGCTAATATTATTTTTTACTTTATTCTTTTATCATGCCAAATTGCCAAGACTATTTACCTTGCAATCGAAAAACTTGATAGCCTCTTTAATTAATTATTTTTAGAAAGAGCGTGATAATTCTGGGTGTTTATTACGTTTAACTGCAATACGAGAAGTGAATCTTAAAATAGAATATTTTAAAATTTACAATGCGTTTTATGATCTGTTTCTAAAAAGTAATATTTGTAAAGGGTAACTAGTGATTTGGGTTTCGGCAAAAGTGCCGTTTGCAAGGTATCTGCAACTATTAACGGTAACCCTCTTAGTGATCCGAAGATCCAGCTTGAAATAGAAAAAATACAATTACTTAGACGATAACCAATATAAAATTCTTTATTGAATAACTGTCCAGCACACTGGTTTGCCAACAGACACAGTAATGACATACATAGCTAATTAACTAAATACCAACACTAATAATGAATTAAAACTAACAATTATTAACAAAACTCTAACATTAACATTAATTCACAATAACATTAAAAATCAAAATTAACAAATTATAAATTATTTCTTCCCATATAAATGATTACGCAATATGTACACTGAAGTCTTTAAAACTTTTGTTACAATTTCATTGTCTAAAGCTTTCGGCAAACCAAACATTTTTCTAAATTTTATGTAATTTTGAACTAATGTACCCCGCGATCCAAACAATAACCCAATAATTGTTAGTTCACCCACTTGAAATTTTAACTTATAAAAATTTATAGTTGGATTGTAAATTTTACTTTTTTTCATTTTGAACTTCATTAGGTTGATTGTTACCCTTTTCAAATCTGATGGTGGGGTCAATTATAAATCCTTTGTTTTTAGTTCTGTCTATAGCGATAATATCAATTCGTCGAATACTGTCCTCCTCCGACAATCCACAAATCTCTTCATGCACCTCATACCCCTTGTGAGACAAAGCTGCAGCTAATAACTGCCTTATTTCATTATGCCGCTTAATTCTAAGAATTTCTCCCTGATGGCAGAAACCTAACACATGCGCAAGTGTTTCTTTCTCACTGCAGTATCTGCAATGGTATGTGTTGGCACTACGACCAGGGATAGTTCTTACTGGAGCTACATTGCAGTTCATTTTAATGCAATCTCGCCATTCAGAGGTGCTTAAACTACCCTTTCGATAAATCCATGTATTCGCTCGTTTTACTTCCTGATACATTTGAAAAATAAAAAGATTAGTAGTGATGGTCTCGAGCCCGAGCCAAGCTCGACTCGACTCGATTTCGAGCCGAGTTTCGAGTCGAGTTCGACAATTCTTTATTCAAGTCGAGTCGAGCTTCACGTATGTCGAGCCCGAGTCGAGTCGAGTTTTTGAAGTCGAGTTTTTAGAGCTTTTCGAGCCGGCTCGAGAAAATTGTACAGTTTACAGTATTACCCCTGTTTTGTACTTTAACGGATTATAACTAAGAATTTGCGCAATTACTTTTCTTTAAATGGCTTCATTACACTATAACACTTAAAACATAATGAAATTTTTAATTATTATATAATTATTTTATCCCGTTATTATCGAATCAGAAAGACATTCTTCCAAATGATTTTCTTTAAATTCTGTGTAAAAACCCTATTTCTTAAAACAATTCTTAATTGTTTCTGGTTTAATCTGACTCCATGACAAACGTATCAAACGTACAGCATCGAGAACATTTATTGCTTTAAGCTGTTGGTTGTTGTCCATTTGCTCTATCATTTGCAGTACAATTTGTTTACGGTAAAATTGTTTAAAATTGTGAATGACACCTTGATGTAAGTACACGGACAAGATCAAAAAAACAAACCGGATTCCAGAATCTTCTTCAACAACAAATCGATTAAACACTTTATCTAAAACGGTTTACCTACTTATTTCGGGATTTTCTAAAAATTTGTTTAACATTTGGTTTTAAACCGGATGGGTAATGAAAAGGAGCCGCAATGAATCATCCATTAATCCTTTGTTTGAAACCTGTTTACTATCACCGGCTACTTACTGACACATTTATTGTTTATTTCATCATCATTGAGCCGTGCAATTCTTGGAATTATGCCTAACGCCAAAGGCGTTTCCAATCCTATTATTGAGGTGGATTAATCCTCTTGTTTCTGGTTTTGTTTCATAGCTTGTTGTTGGTCCTGGCACTCTCTGTTATTTTCTTCCATGCTTTCCGATCTCTACATTTTGATCTCCAGTCTTGTATTCCTATCACTTTTATATCTTCTTCTAGGGCGTCTTCCCATATTTTCCTTGGTCTACCCTGTTTCCTGGTTCCGAGGGGTGTCCACTGTGTGATCTTCCTTATCATTTCCATGGGTTTTCTTCTCATAATGTGACCAGCCCATCGTAGTCGCTGTGTTTTTAAAAATTTAACGATATTTTCCCCTCCAAGTTCTTCTATTTCTTTGTTCTTTCTTATTCTTATTTCTCCATCTCTTGTTTTATTTGGTTCTAGAATTATTCTCATGATTTTGCGTTCTATAATTTTTAGGTCTTCTTCTTCTTTTTGGGTTAGTGCTGTTGTTTCCAATGCATATGTTATGTTGTACTACCCTTGTTTACCCGTCTCTATAGTAATAATAGCTATTTACACTCGAATGCGGTAAGTCGAACTTTACAGGGCGACAACTTTGTTTAAGGCACGAGCCCGTAGGGCGAGTGCCTTATTAGTTGGAGCCCTGTAAAATGACTTGACGCATGAGATTTGTATAAGATTTTTTGGCCGACAAGTTTTATAGAAAATAAAAAAAAATAATTCAAAACATGCACATAATAGTGTGCTCTTGGATGACATTTGTAGTTTCCAAACGTACAATAGATGGCGCTGCGGCGATTTAAATTAATTAAATTTTAATTTTTTCTATTAAAGCCCGAAATATTTTTAATAATAACTTAGGTAACATGTATTTTATTACATAAACTTAATTATTACAAGAATAGTTGGTTTCTTAAATATCTCTAATTGCCCAGTGTTTTTTAGTATTTTTACCACATTCGCTTGTCATTTTACGACATCATGCATAAATATGAAGCTACAGTTGACGTAAACAAAACTGAAACAAACGTTTTAAAATACAGGAGGCCAAAAATGTAATTATAGATCACTACACCTACCTACTTGAAATTTTGCACTTTTGAAATTATTTTTATTTTAAATTAAATATTAACTCAAACTTGGACCGGACATAAACTAACGTATGTATTTGGCTTAATTAGTGTTTTACAGCCCTTTATCGTCTTAGCTAACTGACTCTACAGGCTCTAAGACACTCAATTAAGCCCTTAATACATAATGTACTATTACAACTTTTCTGCTTCTAGAAATACCGGTTAATTTGGATTCAATTTTGAAATGTGTAGGCATGCAATATTACAATAATCGTTACAAGCCTCGAAATACCTTTCATGAATTATACCATGTTGTTTTACGGTTGTTTAAATATATAAAAAGAGACCTAAGGAAGAGACCAAACAAATTTAGAAGGTATTACAGTGGACCAACGGAGAAAACTGTTTTGTTTCGATAAAGAAAGTTAGCTTAGTTGTTAGTTAAAATTAGGTTGTCTATGGCTGATGTAGGTATGTATATTAAAGTTTGTAGGAGAGAAATTAAACAAATTTCAATTAAGAATTTTATTTGTTAGATATGAATTGTAGTAGAAAATGTACACTATTTTTAATACGATTTAAATACCTCACTTTTATTTAGTTGTAACTACAAAATATACATTTCATGAACACTCCTTTACCTAACCTAATTTTAGAAATTAAATGTCAGAAATTATTGGCATTTCCATCTTAACATGTTTACAAAGTAAATCACGTGATTAATGACGTAAGACCTCTGGTTGACCAAATTGTGTATACGTTCTGTTTTACACAGCAACCTAGATGTCGACAGTTTATAATCACTCGTTATATTGCTATGGTATCATGCCATGCATTCAATATTCATATAAAAGGGTCTTTTAACTTGTTGAGATTTTTATTAATTTCATTTTATTGTTCAAATGACTATCGAAAAACATCCAAATTACATGTTATAAAAATATTTGTTAGATATAAGCATCATTACATACCATCACCTGCAATAAAAAAACTTCTTAATAGAAGGTTTACTATAGGGAACATTAAAAATAAAGGTTTCTAAGCATAGACAATTAAAATAATAATTAATTATCTATTGATAAGAGGAAACGATAAGTATAGAACAACCTAGATACATAATAATGAAAAATAATTAAAAAAATAATAAGATTTGAACTAATAAAATTTCTTAAAATATAAAATATGTATAAAAATTGTATAAAACTTGTAAATTTGTATAAAAAGTGTTAGAAATTTATTACGTGTGTAAGGACACTATAGTTATTAAACATTATTGCAAACTATGAGATGTTTGATTGAGATTCGGTACAAAGAACATTTAGCTCACTTAAAATTTAAAAGACATAACAAGTTTAGCGTCGCCCTACATATACTTGAACAAAATCATAAGGTTAAAGGCGTAGAATTAATTAGAAATGTAAACAACCCAACAGAACTGTCTTAAAAGCTTAGAAATTCTTAAAAGAAAAGCGCTAATAAACTGATTTCGGTCTTATTAATTCCAGTCTTGACCGATTACCGAAGAACCGTAAGTTATGTAGGTATATAAGCTTAGGTTTTTTAGATTTTAGTTTAGTTTTTCACCGTCTGCTTAAGCTGGCAGCCTAGTTGTTGAAATACGTGTCCAGAGTAATCACATATTAAGAGGTTAGTCAAGGTGTGGTATGATAAATCTAAATACCAATTAATCATTGTAAAGCACATGTATTTTGGTAGATGCAGATTGTCTTTAGTTTTAACCATTAAATATTATCTAATGTAATTAATCATTCTTATGTAGAGCCACAGTATATAACAATCAGTAGGTCCACTTGTGTGTCGGCACTTTGATGTCCTTAAGCCAGCTTCGAATATCACGCCCACAAACGAAGCAGTACAATGTTCGGTCGGGCGACATCGCCTGCGAATGCTGGTAATCAAGAGGCAGAGACGTATTCCGTAAAATGATGTGGCGAGTAAATTTTGTCAACAAGAGCTTTTGTCATAGTGGTATAGTAAAAAAGGAAATAGAATTGTGTGTATCAACAAAATTAATTGACGCCTTTAAACAATTAGTTTTTTATTAACAGAGCTCGTACATAATTGAATATTCATTTACAAAACGAAAGCTTTATTGTTAATTATGTTTGAATATAATTATATTTTTACGCCCTTTGACCGTTTTAGAATTTCAATTATATCTTTTAAGGTGTCACTCACAGTCGCGCTTATGAATGGTATATATAATTATAATTAAAACGATTACAGGGATGTATAAATGTTAACGATTTTTTATATGGATACAATGTGTTTGACCACATTTTCATTTATGCATGCAAGTGTTGTTGGAAAAGTATTTCCCTAGATGAAACAAATTGAGCAAAACTGAAGCCCGTAGGATTCAGTAGCGCCCCTTTTTAATTATAATTAACAAGAGAAGTAAAATCAGTAATGAAAATAAACATCTGATAGCCATATCGTATGTCGCTAACATTTGTAACAGTTTAGATAATATTTGCAATCTGATCTTATCTAATCTGTATATACAGGTGATCACGGGGTGACCTAGATTCATCATTTACTCGTTGAGGAAAACGCATTTTTAAAGGATAAGTCAGCATAAAGAATTATTCGGTAGGCTTTCGTAATCGCTTATTTGTTCTATTTTTCGTGTTAGCAATTCAATTTTAAGCATTTGGTAAATATGTACAAAAGTGAATTCTTAAATACGACATTTTTTGTATGAGAACATTTATTAAAAAATAACATTCCGTACTCCCGGGCCACGCACAATGCACAACTGACGTTATCCGGTCCTGGTTAACCTGAAGTGCTCGTTCGAGCATATGAAGCTTAACTGCTGTCTAGGTGCTGCCAGGGTGCTGAGCGGTGGCTATCAATATTTGCGGGAGACGCGTTACTGTATGTTGTTATACTGTGGTAGAGTAGACACGGTCGTCCGCGACCATATCATCGACCACGTCGGGTAAGTGGTCCGGTTAATGACTGAATGGTTAGATTCAGCATAAATAAGTTGGGCTGCGAGCCGGTTTGTATAATAAAATTATAAGTATCGTATTTCGTTAAAACGTTTTTATCACAATGAAAGACATTATTGACTGCATGCTTCTAATTAAAGAAAGATATTTCAGTAGACAGTTTATTGTGAACTCAATAATTATTTCTTTTATTTCGATATACATGTTTCAAAGAAATACGATACTTATAATTTTATTATATAAAGCTAAACATTCCGTCATTATCCAGACCACGTACTCGACATACTTGACCTCAACATACATTATACTTACTTACGACATAAAATAAGAAATAATCCGCAGACAGTAGAATCTGACAGTAAATAAAGCTTTATTCATATGCCAAAATAATATGTCATCTGTCACAATTAAGAGTTATAAAAAAAGGACTTTGAGTAATAAACTAGTAGATAGCTTCAGCAACAGTATAGGTTCAAAGTGGGAAATAAAATATTTTTATATAAAATATCCCTGAACCCAAAAGACATATTCTTTATTGTTAAGATTTTACATAATCAACAATTATATTTATAGGACCATTTAAAGAGTCTTACAGCAATATAAAATAAATTTAATATCTTACCATCACAATATATATTGTTGTTTTATATAAAACAATTGAGCTACTTACCTTTACCTTTTCTTTTAGTTATACCAGCAGTTCAACAGTAGCAGTCGCCGGAACAAATTATCTCGACAAAGTAGGAGCATCGTACAACATATCAGAAATTATTTTGCATGATGACTACCAAAAACAAAATCATACCAATGACATTGCTGTTCTAAAAATAGATGGAAGAATCAGTTATAACATAAACGTTCGTCCTGTGGCTTTAGCCAACCACAGGACATTTGTCAACAGTATTATTTCTGAAAGCAGTCCGTGTACACTATCAGGTTGGGGTTACACTTCAGAGTCCGGAGAGTCTTATTCTAACGAGCTGCAATATGTCACTATAGCTATAATTAATAACACTGAATGTTTAAAGTATGAATTAAATGTAGTTGAATTACCTTCATCTAACATCTGCACTTATTTGTTTGGTAAAAGGGCATGCTGGGGAGATTCCGGCGGTCCTTTAATTTGTCGAGGCCAACAATACGGTATTGTATCTAAGGGCAAGAGCTGTAGGGATAGTCCTGATATTTACACTAGTTTGGTTGATTATCGTCCGTGGATTAGATATATAACGGGAGCCTAAAGAAACAATTGAAAAACGTTAGAAAGTGCTGTTGTGATTTTTAGCTTTAAGATAATAATATAGACCTCTCTATCTTGTGACCATTGTTGTTTTCAATTTATATAACTCATTTCCCTAATTTAATAAATCACTGTTTTTCGCACTTTCATGCAGACGATACGCAATAGTAGCCTATAGATTAATTGTATTAATGAAGACCTTGACGAGCTCGTTTACGTATTTGATAAACACATGCTATTTGTCCAACACCTCTAAATAAAGAGGGCTAAATCTTGATGTTTGTAAGCAATTAATGTTGAATTTTACTCACTTGTAAGTAGAAAAACTTTTTACCCACTGTAGTATATTTTGGCTGCTATTGCAGGTAGCAACTAGAGTAGCAACCAATCACCAGCTTATATTGCATAATATTATTAGAATCCAGTCATCGGGCTAGAGTATCCAATTTATTACCGTCAAAAGCTACAGACTAAACTATAAATTGCAAATTAAATGTTTGAACTTAAATAAAGAGGTGATGGATAAAACGATGTATGCCACACGTAAGTTAGAAATATTATCTACTCAAAAAATATATAACCCACGAGGGCAGTTAGGCCCTCGTGGGTCAATTTTTCGTTCGTAGATAATGTCTTACTTAACTCACTTGTAGCATAAATAACTATTCTACATGTATCAAAAAAGCTATCTCCCGCTTAAAGTATGTTAACTTTATACAACCAAAGCAATACTTAAATACCAGTTTAAAGTTGCAGTTTTTGTGTGCCAATCTTTAGTTTTATTTGTCTTTAAACATTGCGATATAGTCTATGGCTCGTGTTTAACGTCTAGAAAATTCAAAACTACTGCTTGCGATTTACTCATGGAGTCAGAAAGCGTAAGTCAACCACGACCTCAATATTCAAAATGGCGACTATGCAGCAGAAAGCGTTTCGTGTGTTCGAGTACGCGCGATATTTATCGGCTGTTACGGTGCAACGCATTCTGAAGGCAATACAGAACATAATCTCCAGGTCATCAGAACATTTTGCGATGGTATTGACAATTCAAGAACACAGGCTCCATTAGTAAACTTAAAAGCACCGGAAGACCACGCGTTCATGACGAAACGGTGGAAGAAGTTAGACAAAGTTAAAGGTATATAATGCCATACCTTCTCATCTCAAGATTCACAAAGTCTTCAGATTTTCTAAACAATTTAAAACTTACTTATACAGTAATTGATAACCTTTGGTTATTGCATAACCTTTGTATACTTATATAATATTCATACCAAGTTATTTTTGTAATTTAGTACGTATATAAATTAATTTCTATCCAAGTGTTTGAATTATTTGAATTAGAATTTGTTCTGATTTGTTATTCTAGGGTTAAGTGGTAGACCGGTTTGCAATTTTTAATTGTGCACTGAACTTCGTCCGTTTGCTGTGCTATATTTTCATATATTTTTTTGTATTAAATGAGCTTATGCAAATAAAGATTATTATTAGTTACAGCCCTATAAAATTTGACGGGCTCCTAAAAGAGGTTTATAAACTTTTACAATGCTTATCAACAAAAAGCTAACGGAAACTAATTTGATGCTTAATCACAATACCATAACAACGTCTTGCTATAAATTGTCCTATCGCTTTTGATCACAAAATATCCTTTTATATCAAATATACGAGTACAATAAATTAATAAAAAAATCTCTTGTGAAGGTGGAAATAAAATTATGGAAGCTCGCTCCTTCGTCGCTCGCCCCCTCAAACTTTCCAGCTCTCCCATAAAGATTAATTTATAAATAACTATTATAGTAACTAAGTAAATAAGTAGTTACTGCCAAATTTTACAATCTTCATTAACAAAAAAGCTAATGGAAACTTGTTGCTTTATCGCAATACCATAACGTCTAGCTATGAATTGTCCTACCGCCTTTGATTACCAAATGTTTTTTTAATACAAATATACAATAAATTAAAAAGAGCTGTGTGAAGGTGGAAATAAAATTTTGTACGTGACACGATTTCCAATGAAATCTTTACTGGACTCGCTGGATTATGAAGGCTTACTAATTCATCGCTCGCTCCAGAAACTTTCCAACTCGCCTGTAAAGATTAATTTACAAAGCTTGCCACGTAAATAACTATTATACGTTGTTAATACTTATTTTTGCTTTGTATTTTTTCAATTATTAATAACAACTCAGTTTTAGATATTTTTAGATAATAATTTGTGTTACTACCTGTTTAGTTAATTTCTTGGTATGTATTTTTGCTTGCTATTAGATTATTAATTAGTCTTTCTATTAGCATAATAAATACTGGTCTTACTCTTAGTTTGACTTACAAATATTGTTTTATTTCTTAACCAAAACCAGTCTGATTTACGTTTTAACTAACGTAGTCATTAATCAGATGTATCAGCATACGTATTGTTATGATACTGATGGTCAATAAGAAAAAAAATATTTATTGTGGTGTATAATAAACCCTCCAACACTTGATGAAAAATGAAAGGTTATAAATTGCAAAATAAATTTGTTATTGTTGAAATTCACAAACACAATTAAAACAGTCTGAAAATATACACAACTAAATATCACTTACCTTTTATAACAAAGATTCTCCGGCTATAATTTCTAAACAATCTTAAATTACTACTAATAAAAAAAATTAGAAATTGAAAATTATTTTAAATTTTAAAATTATTTGCGCCACACAAAAAAGTTAATTACCCTAACTTGCAAGTTAGCAGATTCCTGTTATAGTTGATAACATTACCTGCTTATTTGTTGACAAGATGAGCACATTCCCATACCATTGATTTCATGTTGAATTTTATTCAACTAATTGATTTTATTTGTGATTTTTGAAGATAAAGTTATAATTATAAAATGTGCAACATGTATCTTCTATGACGTGAGTACATAAGATAATTCGGTTATTTGCAACAAGATTCCATTACCTTCCTTTAATTCGTTCCATACAAAATACATTCTCCAAATAATAATCACAGTCTGTACACAAAATTTAAACACTGCACTTTGTTTTATTTCACTTTGATTGTTCATTTAAATTATTAATACCTTATAAAAAAATTTAAAAAAGATGGCATTTGTCATAACCTCACTTTGTTGACATTTAAGTGACATAAGATTCACCAACATAACCTCGAAATTTTATCAAAATAACGTACAAATTGACATCACTTTTGCTCTGTATGAAAATTCAATGAGTGTAACCAAATTTTCGTGATGTTTTTATAATAATTGGAAAACAATTGCTAATCGCTAGTGATTTTCCTAGTTCGGAACTACATTAACTTGGTTTCTTAGTAGAAACAAAACAACATCTTCCCGCCAAAAACTTCTATTTCAATTGTTGAAAAAAAAGTAAATTAATTGTTTAAATAGATGTTAAAAAATGAAAGAGGAGACTCTTTCCTTCATTTTGGTACCTAACGGCTATTAAAATGCAAATTTAGAGTTAGGATACATTGACAACCATCTTGAATTTTCTGACAAACATTACTTCACAAGAATTTAAATAAAAGCATTTCAACATTTTGCTGCATCCTTTTCTTATCACAAAATTAATCCTAAGATCCCATCAAACAAAAATTATATAAATTTTAACACCAAGATTATGAATATAAACTAAATTTTAACATTCTAGTAGACCCTGCTGAAACGTTACAATTTTGGAATTTCGAAGGCCTAAAACCTTCTCTATAAAAAGTTCCCTACTTTAACATTCTAGTGTCAAATGCACCCTAGAACCTGGTTAACAATATTGAAGTAAAATATTTTACTTAGAAATTCAAATAACATTGAAAAATATCCATTTACAATGGAAAACTATGAATCGTTAAAGAAATAGAACTCTTGAAATTCAATAATAAAAAGTATAAATACTTGTGTATACCTTCTTACCTATGCCTACGACATTACGACATAGGATCGTCCATCATGAAATTGAGTTTGTGAAATTCAAGTGAAGAACCTGTTTAAAATTTATCTCTTATCATCCCATAGTGTTGTAGTGTGTATCTTCAACATATTTAATGCAAAATTTTATTGATTTTTTTAAATAAAAAATTTGTGAAATCCTTTCTCCTGGAAGATAGGCAACACATCGTGCATACATGTTATGCGAGATGCCTATATCACAATATTATGTATGTTTTTTTTACTAAAAGTAATTATTTAGATTTAGATGCTTTTTCCACAACTTTAAACATATTTTCTTTAATTTAATTTAGCGACAGCAACTCGCTTTAAATATTTATAAAATCCTAAATAGAATCTTTGTGTATCAAGTTGATACACACATTTTTTTTGTTTCTCTCTTTGATTGTTATCATTGATTATAGGGCAGGGATTCCCAAAATTTTGCATAGGTGGGCCAAATTGTAAATTCCAAAATATTTGGCGGACAAAAACATGGTTTTATAGAAAAATACGTTCAAATCGATAAAAAATTAGACACAGGGGAAAGATTTATAATAATTTTATAAAAGAATCGTTCTTTATTTATGACAATTTTTTAGCCGCATTTCTTCCATTTTCTTCCAGCTTTTAATTATTTGTAAAATATTTTCTTTAGTATCTGCTTTATTGAGTCAAGAATAGGGATTATACAAATAGAAACATTAAATGATCGTCCATGCTGTTACTACTCCTTAAAGTGAATAATCCTACTAAAGAAAATATTATAAAAATCATAATAAGAGCTGGAGGAAAATGGGAGAGAAAATGCAGCTAAAACAATTCATGTGGAATAGCAAATTTATTAAATATTTTCCCCGGCTGCTTCCCTGCTGGGAAAACTAAACATCTCACGTGGCAAAACATCGTGTGGAATTCCCACGTAATCTACAGTTTAAAGTTTCAAAATCACGGTAACTATTGTAGGATATAATAGATGCAGGTGTATAGATGTCGTTAATAAAAAATTAGCATCATTTTCCACAATTTTCTTAAAATTTTCTATGTTTACATCTTCAGCGCTTGCTCTAACACGAGTGGAGCATTTAGAGTTTGTAGTGTTTTATTAAGGCAAAGAATATCAATCGAAGTTAGAAAAATAATGTGATGTAAATTTCCTTGGCAAATTTTACTACTTATAAAAATAAAATAATCGATAATGTAGTAATTATCGATCAAGTAAAATTCTTTTTATGTAATCTCCTAAATAGATAGCGAGATTGCCAATTTCCAGAACCGTGATTTAAGTGGATGCAACGACGATGGCTCGAAGAAATACTTGACATATCGGAATGTATAAACGATCATTGAAACTAGAAACACAACTGTCTACTGTAGGTAGACAACAAGTTTCCCGGAATCTTGATCGAAATGAAAAACCCAAAAAATACAACCACTACGCTGATAATCATCTACAGAAGTAAGTTGGGCAGCACTAGACGCTATTATAACTCGGGAAGAAAAACGGGATATTGCATGCTTTATAAAAAAGTTAGAGCTTCAGCTCTTCGCACTGTAAAACGAACAAAACGTGGATGTTACAAACAGATTAATAGCAATCATGGGATCAGAAGATACACAGTTGATAAGATATAGCACTGTTAATCGACCTTAAATTAAGGAAATAGTACATACAGTTGCAAAAAGGACTCGCAAGGTAATCTCTATCCTCCATGTTACTGAGTACTTGCTGCAAAACGAAAATGCTACCCAAAGAAGGTCAAGATTACATACACTGTTGTTGATATTAACCTACAAACCTTAGTTGATCCAACCACTAAAAGACTAACTATAACGCAAGAAGTTATTTTAGACTCGTTATCACGTGCTAATAACCATTACTACCAAATGATGTACAAATGGGGAACGGATGGAAGTAGCAATCATCCCTTTTATAAACAAATATTCCAGGATCTGGAAGACACCCATAAGGAAATTGTACAATCTTCACATGTGCCTCTTAGACTTACAGAAATACATAACGAAACCATAATATGGCAGAATCCAAAACCAAGTTCAATGCGTTATTGTAGACCAATTCGCTGCAGAATTAGCAAGGAAACCACTGTTATATTAAATAAATAAGTAAGTCACATTGAAAATCAAATTAAGGACTTAATTCCACAAATATACCAGTAGGCAAGCTGTAACTAGTTAAAAAATTAAATGTTATACATTTTTAACGAAACTCTAAAACAGGGCTTAAACCTGATTCTAGCAGGTCAAAATTCCAAAAACCATTGTTAAAATCAAAGGTATTCTAAGAAATAGTATTTTATTAGAAAGTTTAGTGAACTCTTCTACAGAATCTACCTGCCGTATACCGTTACGGCAAATAATAATCATAAAAAAATCGACAATTCCGGTAAAGTGCAATTTAGTGTTAACCCTTCCAAAGGCGCCAATCTGATGTAGATGTATTTGTAGTTTGTTCGTTAAGGTGAAAGTTTTTTGTGCAAGTGTTTCTTTTATTGATTTCAATAATTTATAAAAACAAAATTGAAGTGCTACAAATTCTTATAAAAAAAGTAAGTTTATACCCCTCTCGTATAGAAAATGGTGCTTTTTACTTTCCGGATAACAAATTTTTTATTTTGTGGTTTATAATTTACAAAGATTGCAAACGTTTGCGTTTGTATTTTTAATATTTTTTTGCTGTAGTATAAAGAATAACATATTGAAAAATAAAAATGAATAATGATTTATAAACTTAAATACAATCCAAATGAAAAGGGATAGTTATTAAACGATTACCAATATAATTTTTGTACATTATTTCATTTAGATATTAAAGAAACATTAACTGTTATGAAATTATAATTATTAATACTAAAACCTGATAATAAACTGTTGTTATATTATTTTTATTGTTGTCTTTTATTTCTTGCTTTTTTAAATAAAACTTTCTTTGCTATTAATTTATTTTTCAAACTTTCATAGGTTATTTATTTTTCAAACAAAAACATAGGTTTTGTGCAATACTGAAAATCATGAATCACAAACGTAATATTACTAATCGAATATTATATATCTCATTTTTGAAAGAAGCCTTTGATACAGTGCGAACGGTTTTTACTAAATTATTTGATGTCTCTATCGCGCACATCGTCAACAGACAACGATGAATTTCAATCCACTATGAAATCTAGAGTCCATGGTTTTTGTTCTAATATTAAAATCAAATTACAACCATGTAAAAATCGCTTGGACTATTTTGAAAAAAGTACAAGGTTTGGTTGAATCGAAGGTTCAATGTTGTTTCACAAGTCCCGCTGGCCAACATTCCTTCAGAAGAGCTTTATTTTGCAGCCACGATGACTCTTGAAAACGAAGGGAGACGTGTAGCTGCAAATTTAGTCACACAAGCTACCACTGCTTCACCCAAACGAGCTGTTCGAATTCGACAAATTCTACAACGATCGATAAAAGGAAAACATGGTGTAATGCCATTTACAGAGGATGAGCCATTAGCTCATATGGGTACAGTGTCGTCTTACTAAAGCTTCTTATAAGGAAACAAGGGTAGCTTTAATAAAAAGAAATGCAAACGTCTTTCCTTTGTATGACAAAGTTAGGGCTGCCAAACAAAGGTGTTATACTAATGTTAATGACATAAACATAACGGATTTAAGTATGTAAAACTCACTTTTTTTTTCTTTTAACTCCTGTTCTTATTTCAGGAGCTTACTGAATCCGACATGCCAAAGGTTATTTGTAACTCTCAAGTGGTCAGAAAACGAAGGGTTTAAAAGTTTTAAATTTTTATTTAAATTAATTAAATTTAAATAATTTATTTAATTAAAATAAAGAAGAATTTGAATAGGTATTAGGGCACCTGAGCCAGACGTTTTTGAGGGGATGCAACACGCCCCTTCCCCCTCCAGGCTCCACCGCCCCTGCTTCTGATTGGCTACCCCCACTCCTGTAACTCCTCCTCTTGCTTCTGATTGGTCGCCGCCATCTTGGATTTCCCCGCCTACTGCTCTTTGATTGGTTAACCCCCACTCCTGTAGCTCCTCCCCTTGCTTCTGATTGGTTGAAGGCAGCCATTTTGGAACGTTTGGCGCCATTCTACCACGCCCACCCGCCTTTACAGCGATCTGTATTACCGGCAATCTGTGTATCGTCAATAGAGGGCGTCATGAAGGGATCTGTATGACCGGCAGACTGTGTACTACTACTAGGGGGCGCGTCATGAAGAAATCTGTATTACCACCGGTATGATGTAGAGGGGCAACCATTTTATATAACATCATGTGGCGCGCGCGCGCTAAATTTGAATCTGTCAATTTTAAATTTGTCATTTTTGCATCTGTCATTTTAAAGCTGTCATTTTAAATCTGTCAATTGTGCATCTGTCGTTTTGCATCTGTCATTTAATCTGTTAATTTTTAAATTTGTCATTTTGCAGCTGTCATTTTTGCATCTGTCATTTTGCATCTGTCATTTTAAATCTGTTAATTATGCATCTGTCATTTTGCATCTGTCATTTTTACATCTGTCATTTTAAATCTGTCAATTTTGCAGCTATCATTTATACTTATGTCAATTTTAATCTGTCATTTTTGCATTTGTCAATTATGCATCTGTCATTTTAATTCTGTCATTTCTGTCATTTTTAAATTTGTCATTTGAAGGAGCCATCTTGGATTTCCCCAGATTTGAATTTTAGCGCTAACTCTGGGATTGGATCCTTTTACCCCTTTCTCTAAGCGGAAACTCTTTCTCTCCTTCTCATAGTATGACTACTTATGGGTTCTGCTTTGTAGCTTAGGATGTTCGCCGTCCTTCGTCGCCGGAAATCTTCGGCTTTATTCGTGTACTCTCTCGCTGATAACGATCTACCTTTTATATATAGTCGCCCTTCACCCTTAGTCATGCTAGTCTCTTCACCCTTCACCCTTAGTCATGCTAGTCCCTTCACCCTTCACCCTTAGTCATGCTAGTGTCTTCACCCTCCTTCACCCTTAGTCGTGCTAGTAAATGAAACATCAATGTTTAAATATACATATTATTTATTTTGCTATACATTTAATGGACAATTGTAACATATTATTTGACAAATTATTCATTACACAGTATGAGTGGAGATCATCGCGTAACACTTGCAAATTGTTAAAATATTTTTGTAACCTATTTCTAAGATAGTTTATTTCCGCCATGGTGTTCTTAATACGACGGTGCAAACGTTGTCGTCGTTGACGTTTTCGGCTGCTGCTGCTGATATGATTGCAGTCTTGTACGTACGGCATCGATAAACTTTTGCGGATAATGTTTTATTATTTCTAATAAAATGAACGAGTTCAAGCCACCAGATGTTGTTGCGTTGTCTATTAAACTGGTAGCTGAGTAGTAGCCGCATAACAGTTCGGTCGTGAATAAGATGGAGTCTGTAGGTGGAAGCGTTCTATAGACATCTTCAGGGCGTCTCAGTTGACCTTCTGCTACGTTCTCTATGTTTGCGTAGTAGAAATGCGAAAAGTCCAGGTGATGTAACGTTCGAGCCTGATGATTGATCAGCGGTGCTAGATGCAATATAGACTGAAACTCGTAATCTTTTAAGGTTATAGTCCGTTGTTTATCATTCTGATGAATCGCCACCCTGTTACCGAAAAACTCGTTGTGAATAATCTCGATGTATAAATTCTCACATAGATGGACTTTCAAATGTTTATCACGATGTAGTACACTGTCGTCCTTGCGGCAGCCATAAAAGAAATTTTTAAACATTGCCTCAACTCGGATATCATACAGCTCGAACCAGTCACTTTCCGACAACACTATTTCACCATGCTGGCATACGTTATTCACGCATTCGAGTTTCACTACCACGGCAAATTCTTTAGATCTCAAGGCGTAGTCGTCGTCGTCTGGTGGAATAAGTCCTACTTGGATGTTGTGTATATGGTCGTAGTTTTGTTTTTCTTCACCTGGAGGTCTCGTAACATACAACGGATACTGGACAGCCCCGAGCAGTTGAACACGTACGTCACCTTTAGCTACTGCTGCTGCTACTGGTGTATCTACAATGGTAAAGTTTGCTGACGCTGCTACAGCATCATCAGCGTAGTATAGAGGCTGTTGTGACAGATCATAGAACGCTAAAATAATAATACAAAAATCGATTAATATAAGCATAAACATACAAAAGTTTTAAACATCTTACCTAGTTTTTCATTGTTCGACTCTTGACCGTTCTCGCTGTACTTGTCGGTACTTGCTGTTGATGATGATGATGAGTGATCTGCAATATCAGGGACTTCATCTAAACAAGTAACAAAATAGACACAAATTAGCATACAAACACAAACACATACTTGAAGCTTTATAAACAACAACTTACCTATTTGCAGGGGTTCGCTCTCGCAGGTCTCGTTATCATAACAATAATTAGGACTGCTTATACTCGACATCATCGTAATTGCTGCTGCTGCTGTTGTACACGTACTGTCTGCTACTAGTACACGCTAACAACTGTCGACTTTATATAGTCACTTATACTTACCTAGATCCAACACATGCTCAGTAACATGCATATGGTAAACAAGTGGTCGGCGTTGACAGACAAGTCTCATCTTGTTTAATGACACGTCATCATTATCGTCAGGTGTGTGTGTGTAGGTAATTACCTCATTCTTGCTTCTCTCATACTAGTTATAGCTATCACTTTTTCATGCCGTGGTACAGAGGGGAGAATAGTAATAATACACATATAGAACATTAATCTTTTATTCTATGACAATCTTTCCCAAAAATTATTGAACAACAACAAAACAATAATTAAATAACTAAACAATTATCTGTTTTCGGATAACCATGATATATATATATATATATATATATATATATATATATATACAGGGTGATTTTTTTAAAGCGGTCGTTAGACGTTTCTCAGAATCTACTAAAGTGAGACGAACGAAATTTGGTATGGGTCTATAACTCTGCACAATCTATCTTGCTAAAATATTTTCATCAAGATTCTACTTCCGGTTATACCGGAAGTTGCCATCAACTTTCTTATTTTAAATAGAACCATACATTTTTTTTATCATCATCGAATCGACCATTCAATTTGCTTAATTGCCAATCTAGGTTGTGCCAATCTAGTTGCCATGGTTTTCAAGATATTCAATTATTTTGGTAAAAATAGCTGCTTGCAGAGTGTTTTTCAAAAAATCGTAGTTTCCGAACCGCTCTTTAGAATAAATAGGAAAAAATTGTGTTTTATAGAAAAAAGTACATTTTATCAGCTCAGTAACCTCTGAGTTCAAATCGATGATTAGAAAGACCGTAAAAAATTGTTGAACTTTTAAAATTAGAAAAGCAAAAAAATCATTTTTTTCAAATGGAAGCACTAGTTTTTTTTTACAGGAATCGACAGATATTCTGATTTGGAAGATTTTTTCTTTAATGGTCGATATGGCTACGGCCAACCGTTTTCTAGTAATAGGCACTTTTCTGAAAAAAATGTTTCAAATTTGTTTTGAAAGAGCGTAGTAGCCTTTGGACTATGCGATTTTCGGTGTTGCTGTGGTTACCATCATAATATTCGCGTCAAAACTTTTCAGTTTTGTATTAGTTTTGTCTTTATTACGCAAATAACTCCTATAATGCAGAACGAAATTGTTAATCGTCGTTTTCGTTACACAAACGAGCAAATTTTCGATTTGTTTTTATGTTTTGGTGAATGTAACCGAATTGTAGCTAGAACATGTCGACTCTTCAATGAAAAATATCCCCATTTGCCGGCTATGACCCCGAATAAATTTCGAAGATTAAAAAACAATTTTATAAATTTTGGAAAAACAACATTTAACAGAAGAAACACGCGGTGGGTCCTGACAGAAGAGGCTGAAATAAATATTTTGGCTTATTTTGAAGCCCATCCTCGGGCTTCTATTCGATCAGCATCTCTGGATTCTCGGCTGCATTATTCCACAATTCAGAGAATATTACGAAAGCATAAGAAGCATCCGTTTTCGTTTATTCGGCTGCAAAAGCTACGGAGAACAGATTATCTTTTTTGTATTTTTTTTATTGTCTTTTTTATTCTTGCTTTCAAATTCGAACAAGTTAAACGGCGTGTACAGGACAGTATTCTTAGTCATAACACCAACTATTTAAGACAAATGGTCCTTTTTAACAGTGGAAAGTAAACTAAACCAGAAAAATAATGATTTAATAACAATTTAATAATTAATGACAATTTAATAATTTAATTTTAACAATATTACAATAAATGCTCTATGTGTTCGCCGTTTTCCCGCAAACACATTTCCATTCGTGAATGGACTCCGTGCGTAGTCGCTTTAGACAGCTCTGCCGGGTCAATCTCTTCGAACGCAACGTTGATACGGTTGATTAGGTCCTCAATAGAATCGACAACTCTGTCATAAACTTTGCTTTTTATGACTCCCCATAAATAGAAGTCCAGAGGCGTTAAATCTGGTGATCTCGGTGGCCACCGCCAGGGTCCTTGATTTCCTAACCATCTGTCCTCAAACATGGTTGTCAATTGCCGATCCACAGCTCTTGTGTTATGCGGAGGGGCGCCATCCATTTGATACCAACAGCTTCTCATCTGTTGTAAAGGTAAATTATCAACAAATGGCACCACGCTGTCCTGTAAAATTTCCACGTAACGTGCTCCGTTTAGGTTGTCGTTGTATAATACAAATCTAATTTGGTCATACAGGATTAAACAATAGACATTAACTTTAAATTTTTGTTGGTTGTCAACAGTTTCTACAATTCGGGGATTTTCATACGCCCAGAAGTGTCTATTTCGTCTGTTTGTAATTCCGTTTTGGTCGAATTTTGCTTCGTCCGTCCAAATAATATTCCTCAAAAAGTTTTGGTCCTCTTGAATTCGAAGCAACGTTTCTTCACAAAATTGGACTCTTCTAGGATAATCTGTTCTCCGTAGCTTTTGCAGCCGAATAAACGAAAACGGATGCTTCTTATGCTTTCGTAATATTCTCTGAATTGTGGAATAATGCAGCCGAGAATCCAGAGATGCTGATCGAATAGAAGCCCGAGGATGGGCTTCAAAATAAGCCAAAATATTTATTTCAGCCTCTTCTGTCAGGACCCACCGCGTGTTTCTTCTGTTAAATGTTGTTTTTCCAAAATTTATAAAATTGTTTTTTAATCTTCGAAATTTATTCGGGGTCATAGCCGGCAAATGGGGATATTTTTCATTGAAGAGTCGACATGTTCTAGCTACAATTCGGTTACATTCACCAAAACATAAAAACAAATCGAAAATTTGCTCGTTTGTGTAACGAAAACGACGATTAACAATTTCGTTCTGCATTATAGGAGTTATTTGCGTAATAAAGACAAAACTAATACAAAACTGAAAAGTTTTGACGCGAATATTATGATGGTAACCACAGCAACACCGAAAATCGCATAGTCCAAAGGCTACTACGCTCTTTCAAAACAAATTTGAAACATTTTTTTCAGAAAAGTGCCTATTACTAGAAAACGGTTGGCCGTAGCCATATCGACCATTAAAGAAAAAATCTTCCAAATCAGAATATCTGTCGATTCCTGTAAAAAAAAACTAGTGCTTCCATTTGAAAAAAATGATTTTTTTGCTTTTCTAATTTTAAAAGTTCAACAATTTTTTACGGTCTTTCTAATCATCGATTTGAACTCAGAGGTTACTGAGCTGATAAAATGTACTTTTTTCTATAAAACACAATTTTTTCCTATTTATTCTAAAGAGCGGTTCGGAAACTACGATTTTTTGAAAAACACTCTGCAAGCAGCTATTTTTACCAAAATAATTGAATATCTTGAAAACCATGGCAACTAGATTGGCACAACCTAGATTGGCAATTAAGCAAATTGAATGGTCGATTCGATGATGATAAAAAAAATGTATGGTTCTATTTAAAATAAGAAAGTTGATGGCAACTTCCGGTATAACCGGAAGTAGAATCTTGATGAAAATATTTTAGCAAGATAGATTGTGCAGAGTTATAGACGCATACCAAATTTCGTTCGTCTCACTTTAGTAGATTCTGAGAAACGTCTAACGACCGCTTTAAAAAAATCACCCTGTATATATATATATATATATATATATATATATATATATATATATATATATATATATATATATATATATATATATATATGTAATGAAATTATAATTCCTTAATTTTCAATAATTCAATTGTTGCCGAGTTCGGCTTAAAAAGAGGGCACATGTGCTTATGAATTGTTTATCAAACAAAAGAAATATTGCTTGTGATTAAGAACTGACATTGGCTTGACATTGTGGTTAGTGACATTAAATGTCGTTTCTTTGATTACAGGTAATATTTGTGTAAATAATGTAAATTAAAACGTGTAAATGATAAATTTAATAAAACTTTGATTACAGAAACTCAGTTGTGTTACTGATCATACAAGGGAGCTTATAAAACGACATTTTTGGTCATGGCAATAAAAATGGAAAAATTAAGGTTCCAATTCATGATACTAGGATCATCAGATGGAAAATCAAATATGACCTGCATAACGTCAATCGAGACTCCAGATGGACGTGTCTTTGATATCCCAGATGAATTCAAGCCTGTAAATAAACATACGTACATAGCGAATTCAGGTACATTTACAAAAGTAAAAAATTCGCTGAAAAAGAGAGGTCAAAAACGAAACTTATGGATACCAGTGGATGATGAAATAAGAAAAATATATCTTGATGAAGGTGAAAATTTACAGTTAGGTGACCAGTATTTAGAAGAAAAAATACAACCTACGGCTATTAGCCATGAAGATGTTGTACCCAAGATTCAAAATATAAGCAAAATAATTGAAAAGTTTTTAATTGAGAAATTCTCCTTAAAAATGCCAAATGCTAGCCAATGGATGGAAGAATTTGAAAAAGAATGTGAAAGATTTGAGATTCTAGAGGATGAGAAAAAAATAGAGACCTTGAAACATCTACTTGAAAAACAATGTTTAGATTGGTATGGTAGTATGTTAATTAAATTCACAGTCAATTCAGATTGGAGAATTTGGAAAAAAAACTTTTGTGATACTTATGAAAAGAAAGGCTGGTCCCAAATCAAATATGCTTTTACATTCAAATACCAAGCTGGTTCACTATTAGAATATGCCACAAGAAAAGAAAGATTATTGTTAGAAGTTAATAAATCAATTGACAATGACACACTAATAAACCTGATTGTGTTAGGCTTGCCAGAAAATATAATGAACAAGCTTGATAAAGAATCATTGACTTCAACTACTCATCTATTCAGTGAGATGAACAAGAATGAACACTTGGTCAACAAACAAAATACAAAAGTATTCTTGGATTATAAAGGAAATATTGAAGCGAAACAAAACAGAAACAAACAAAGATTGGACACAGAGAAGAAACACAAATGTAGTATTTGTGAAAAGCTCGAAAAAGGAACACGCTACCACTCAGAATCGACTTGTTGGTTCAAACCAAAGGACAATCAGCCTAACAAAAATGATCAAATTAGACTTATCAACAACTCAGAGTTAGAATGTGAACTGCAAAATGAAAATGCAAAAAACTAATAGTATCGCCATTAATAAAAATAAGGTTAGTATTGAATAAAAATATTGAGGTTTTTGGAGTCTACGACTCAGGCTCAAATGTTTCATTAATTAACTCAAGATTATTAAAAATAAAAAATAATAAATCAATTGATTCTAACAGTACTAATTTGAAAACTATTAATGGCGTTAAAAAAGCAAGTGGCATGGTAACATTAAATGTAAAAATCTTTGACGTAGAAAAAGAAACTAATATTTTTGTAATTGACAAAGATAATTTTGATTATGATTTTTTGATTGGTTTAGATTGTATAAAAATTTCTATTTATCTCAAGATGAAAACCTGCAAATAAGTCAAAAAGTGCCAATACAAAAAGATAATATTTCTAATGAAATAGAGAAACTTTATTCAAAAAAAGCTGACATTTCTAAGGAAATAAAAGGCAATAATCAACAAACAAAATTTGCTTCTAAGGAAACAAATACAAATTCAGAAGAAACTGACATTTCTAAAGAAATGAAAAATAACTATTTAATAAATTTTAATGAGCACTTTAAAGAAAGAAACTTCAACATTTATATAAACCATTTGGATTGCGATCAGCAATCAATAATAAATAAATTAATACTAGAATACAAGTCCGTCTTTGCCAAAGATAAATACGATATCGGGACAGTAAACGATTATGAGGCACACATCGATTTATTAGAAGAAAAATATTGCAGCAAGAGGCCGTATCGATGCACAATTGATGATAAAAAAGAAATTGAAAAACAAATCGCAATGTTACTGGACAAAAGGCTAATAGAGGAATCTTACAGCCCTTTCGCAGCCCCAGTAACATTAGCTTACAAAAGAGATGAAAATACAAAATCAAGATTATGCATTGATTTCAGAGACCTGAATAAAATTGTTGTGCCTCAATCACAACCATTCCCACTCATAGAAGATCTAATGGTAAAGACGAGAAACTGTAAATTTTTCTCAACACTGGACATAAACTCGGCATTTTGGTCAATTCCTCTGCGCATTACGGACAGACACAAAACCGGGTTCGTCACACAAGATGGTCATTTTCAGTGGACTTGTTTGCCATTTGGTCTTAAAACATCGCCAGCGATATTCCAAAGAATAATGTGTAACATAATAAGAAAACACAAACTTGCAGACTTCACAGTAAGCTACATAGATGACATACTCATTTTTTCAGAATCATTCTCAGAACATATTAGGCATTTAACAAAACTATTTCAAGCTATCAAAAGTGAAGGATTCAGGTTAAAATTTGTAAAATGCACATTTGCAGCTGACTCAGTAAAATACTTGGGTCATATAATACAAAATAATGCTGTAAAGCCATTGAAGGACAACTTGATTTCCATAAAAAACTTTCCAATTCCGAAGACGCAGAAAAATGTAAGACAGTTTTTAGGTAAGATAAATTTTTACCATAAATATGTGCCAAACATAGCAATAAAACTGGACCCGTTGCACAACCTACTGAGAAAAGGACAATCATTTATTTGGACCAAAGAATGTCAAAAATCGTTCGACGAATTAAAAGACATATTATTAACTCAGCCTGTATTAACCATCTTTGATCCAAATCTACCAATACATATATATACGGATGCTAGTTTACTAGGAGTAGCGGGCGTGTTAAAACAACCACAGAACAACAAAGAAGAAAAACCGGTGGCATATTTCTCAAAAAAATTAAATGAAGTACAGAAAAGAAAAAAGGCTATATATCTGGAATGCCTGGCAATCAAAGAATGCGTTAAATATTGGCAACATTACTTAATAGGAAAAAACTTTACTGTTTTCTCAGACCACAAACCATTAGAGAATATGAACATAAAATCTAGGACTGATGAAGAACTAGGAGATCTGACATATTATTTATCACAGTATGATTTTGTGGTCAAATATTCTCCTGGAAAATATAATTTAGAAGCTGACTGCCTTAGCAGGAATCCTGTCTTAGAACCAAACGAAAATATGGAGGAGCAGTTAAAGGTTGTAAATTTGATAACACTTGAGGATATATTAAAAGACCAAGAAAAAAATGAAGACATACAAATAAAAAATAATAATAATAAATTAATAACTAAAAATAATGTTTATTACAAAAAAGTAAGAAGGAAGGAAAAAATCATTCTAACGGAAGATTTTAGCATAAAATTTCTAAAAGATGTACATAAAAACTGGTGTCATATAGGAATGAAACAAATGCATAGGATGGTTGGACCATATTATACTGCTAAGAATTTAACAAGAAACATTAAGGAAACATGCAGAAGCTGTGCAGTATGTATTAAAAATAAATCAAGGGGACTAGGACAATTTGGGTTGATGTCACAGTTAGGCCCAGCCACAAAGCCTTTCGAAATTATTTCTATAGACACAATCGGAGGCTTTGGAGGTTCTCGATCTACAAAAAAATACTTACATCTTCTAATAGATCACTTCACGAGATACGCATATATCCTAACATCGAAAACACAAACTGCAAATGATTTTATTAAACTTGTAAAAAGCATCTCAGAAACTGATCAAATTGGTCTGATTCTTTCAGACCAATATCCAGGATTAAATTCAAAAGAATTTAAAATATTTTTGGATGAAAAGGTTATACCAATAATCTTCACTGCAGTAAATTCACCATTTTCTAATGGCTTGAATGAAAGATTGAATCAAACCCTAGTTAATAAAATCAGATGCAAGATTAATGAAAAAAAAACAAAAGCAGCTTGGACAACCATAGCTCAAGAGTGTGTGCGCAAATACAACGAGACAGATCATACTGTCACTGGTTTCGCACCATCATATTTAATGGAAGGAAAAAATGTTGCAATGTTACCAAGTGAACTAAAAGAATTAAATTCCGAGAAAGATTGGATACGAGACAGGAAGATCGCTCTGGATAGAACAATAAAATCTCATAATTATAATAAACAAATTTACGACAAAAACCGTAAACATTTCGACTTCAACATAGGTGATTTGGTGTTTGTGGAAAATGGCAACAAATTGAACAGAAAAAAACTTGACGAATTAAAAATTGGACCATATAAAATCACAGAAAAATTATCGAATTCAATCTACAGGATAAATATGGGTCGAAAAAATCAGAGTCCAATCTTTTCCATGTCTCTAAGCTGATTCCAATCCCAACACCTGAAGAAGAAGAAGATGGTAACGATTACTAAAATTGTGAAAATATTTTGTGAATATTTTCTCCTCCGGGAGGGGTGATGTAATGAAATTATAATTCCTTAATTTTCAATAATTCAATTGTTGCCGAGTTCGGCTTAAAAAGAGGGCACATGTGCTTATGAATTGTTTATCAAACAAAAGAAATATTGCTTGTGATTAAGAACTGACATTGGCTTGACATTGTGGTTAGTGACATTAAATGTCGTTTCTTTGATTACAGGTAATATTTGTGTAAATAATGTAAATTAAAACGTGTAAATGATAAATTTAATAAAACTTTGATTACAGAAACTCAGTTGTGTTACTGATCATACAAGGGAGCTTATATATATATATATATATATATATATATATATATATATATATATATATATATATATATATATATATTGCTGTGGATGGTAGTTTCAAAATTTTGGAAAATTTTGAAAATTTTGTGAAAATCTAAAATCTTTGTTAAATACTAACACTTTTGGAATATTTTTATCAACTTTTCCAGTTAAAAATAAATTTGAGGTATTTTATGGTGTGTCATTGATTTTGAAATCAATGTGTATACTTTTTAATAAGGTTAAATAATACATGTTTCATTTTTGTTTATTGTTTCCAGCTTTATTTTGTGGAACTCCATAATCATGAAATAAATAAAGATTATTAAAAGTTTCACAGTTTTATTAAAATATACCTGACAATATTGTTTCGACAGCTATGCTGTCATTATCAAAGGTAATATAATTATAAACAAACACGTCGCTAAGGTAGATACAAAATAGGTAACTAGATAAAATAATAATAATAATAATAAAAATTAATAATAAAAATCATAATTAAACATCTAATACTTCCAGTAACGGAGAATTACTGAGCTCAAGTTGTTCATTCATTAAAGGTACCCTGAGTTTGTGTTTGTATATCTCAAAGGCTTCTAAAATGTCTAATTTGCGTTTGTTATTACAAAAATGTAGGAATTTAATATTATTTTGAGGAGTCATTGTGTGATTTTGTTCTAAAAGGTGTTTGGCGTAATTCGATTTTTCAGGATGTTTATTTTTGTAATGACGTACGTGTTCTTTATATCTTATGTCAAAATTTCGAAGTGTTTGTCCAATATATACCGAACTACAAAAAGAACAATTTAAACGGTAAATATCATGAAATCGGGCATTTACCGTTTAAATTGTTCTTTTTGTAGTTCGGTATATATTGGACAAACACTTCGAAATTTTGACATAAGATATAAAGAACACGTACGTCATTACAAAAATAAACATCCTGAAAAATCGAATTACGCCAAACACCTTTTAGAACAAAATCACACAATGACTCCTCAAAATAATATTAAATTCCTACATTTTTGTAATAACAAACGCAAATTAGACATTTTAGAAGCCTTTGAGATATACAAACACAAACTCAGGGTACCTTTAATGAATGAACAACTTGAGCTCAGTAATTCTCCGTTACTGGAAGTATTAGATGTTTAATTATGATTTTTATTATTAATTTTTATTATTATTATTATTATTTTATCTAGTTACCTATTTTGTATCTACCTTAGCGACGTGTTTGTTTATAATTATATTACCTTTGATAATGACAGCATAGCTGTCGAAACAATATTGTCAGGTATATTTTAATAAAACTGTGAAACTTTTAATAATCTTTATTTATTACATGTTTCATTATTTATTATCAAATAGCTTACTCACCGATTACTTAAGTATACGTAACATCCAGTTGTGCGCAAGTTATTGTTGTGATGTAATTCAATTTCATATGTGTATATCGACGGGTTATGTGATTCTTTTAGGTTTTTGTTAATGTAAATAGATCGTTATTATTGCGTAAAAGTATTGTGTAATTAATCTGTAATAGATGTGTCATTTTTATAAGAATATTAATCTGCTATTATGTATTATATGTTGTAAATAGTGTGGTCATTGTATTAGATCATAAGGTGACGTCAAATTATGTAAATAGGAAATAGTATTTAAGCTTAGAAAATCATAATTTTAAGATACTTACTGATAGAAAGCGACGCAGTAAAGTCGTGTAAGAAATATAGTAAATATGTAAATAATCACTTACTGTTAAACGACGAAAGAGTAAAGATATTATAGTAAATCCAGTAAAGTCGTGGCTGATAATATTGTAAATAAATAGTTAAGTTGGTTGATGTATGGAATACGGCGAAAGTATTAAAAAGGTTGTAAATTGTAAAAGTGTATAAAGAACCACCTTTTAAAGTTAATTTACTTGCTAAATAAGCAAGATAATAAATCTTCGATTAAAACCATCAATCGGTGTTTTATTTAATTAAACACAAAAAGCAAATAAAAGTTCTTCGAAAAAGGGATATATACCCGCAGTTAATAAACAAAAGTGAGTTCCAAAATCAAGTGTGTGGATGATATTATATGGAAAATCCATGCAAAAGGAAGAAAGTCAACCCTGAATTGGAAACCAGCCCTGGGTCAACATAAAGTGATCTACTCTGCCAATGGTTTGGGAAAGAGGACATCTATACTAAAAGGAAAAAAGAAGTATTATAAAAAGGTAGGAAGTTATTTCCTTTTTGTATTGGCATTTTCTGAAGAAAAGACTATCGTTTGTAAAGTGTAGTAAGGTGATATGAACAATTTAGTAATAGTTAAAAATTAATTAAGATTTCAATTTTAAAAGTGTTTTTAAATTTCAATTTGTATAATTTTTTTTAATACCACAAGAATCCACATTCACCCTGAGATGAGTCTTTATTAAATATAATTCTGTTAATTTAAGTTATTTAACTGGCGCCCAACTCTCTTACGTAAACTTGAGTTAGTCAAGAACTAACGTAACATTAATATTATATAACCATTGCATTATTAAATCTATTAAAAGGTATTTTCAAATCATATTAGAATGAATTTATAAAAGAGGGAAGTTAAAAAGCATTTCCAAAGTTCACAGTTAAATTAAAAATCAATTTACTTATAAAGTAATTATCTACGATCGAACGGCAATTATTCACAGTTTCAAAATATATAGTAAAATTTTTTAAAATAATTTATTATTTTTAATTAACCAATATCACTGCATTTAATATATGTCGCTGTCAACGTAGGGCATTTGTTAATGTCGGGCAAAATACTATTATTTTTTTAAATGAGATATTACTGCAATATATATATATATATATATATATATATATATATATATATATATATATATATATATATATATATATATATATTGCAGTGATATTGGTTAATTAAAAATAATAAATTATTTTTAAAAATTTTATTATATATTTTGAAACTGTGAATAATTGCCGTTCGATCGTAGATAATTACTTTATAATTAAATTGATTTTTTTAAATGACTGTGAACTTTGGAAATGCTTTTCAACTTCCCTCTTTTATAAATTCTAATATGATTTGAAAATACCTTTTAATAGATTTAATAATGCAATGGTTATATAAAATTAATGTTACGTTAGTTCTTGACTAACTCAAGTTTACGTAAGAGAGTTGGGCGCCAGTTAAATAACTTAAATTAACAGAATTATATTTAATAAAGACTCATCTCAGGGTGAATGTGGATTCTTGTGGTATTAAAAAAAATATACAAATTGAAATTTAAAAACACTTTTAAAGGTGAAATCTTAATTAATTTTTAACTATTACTAAATTGTTCAAATCACTTTACTACACTTCACAAACGATAGTCTTTTCTTCAGCAAATGCCAAAACAAAAAGGAAATAACTTCCTACCTTTTTATAATATTTCTTCTTTCCTTTAACTATAGATGTCCTCTTTCCCAAACCATTGGCAGAGTAGATCACTTTATGTTGATCCAGGGCTGATCTCCAATTCCGGTTGACTTTCTTCCTTTTGCATGGATTTCCCATATAATTTCATCCAAAACTTGATTCTGGTAACTCACTTTTGTTTATTAATTGCGGGTACAATTTCCCTTTTTTCGTAGGATACTTATAGTTGTTTTTGTGTTTAATGAAATAAAACACCCGTTTAAGGTTTTAACGTAGATTTATTATCTTGCTTAACTTTAGCAAGTAATTTATCTTAAAGGTGGTTCTTTATAATCATATACACTTTTACAATTTATACTTTTTACACCTTCGCCGTATTCAAATCACCAACTAACTTGTCTATTTAATTCTAGACTATTTAAATTTTTACAATATTATCAGCCACGACTTTACTTTGTCGCTTGATTTACTATAATATCTTTACTCTTTCGTCGTTTAACAGTAAGTGTCTATTTACATTTTACTATTGTCTTTTCACGACTTTACTCTGTCGCTTTCTATCAGTAAGTGCCTTAAAACTATGATTTTCTAAGCTTATATACTATAGACTATTTACATAATTATATTACACAATTTGACGTCACCTTACAAACTAATACAAACTGTACACTCATATGATACATAATAGCAGATTAATATTCTTATAAAAGTGACACATCTATTACACATTAATTACACAATACTTTTACGCAATAATAACGATCTATTTACATTAACAAAAACCTTTAAAAAATCACATAACCCGTCGATATACACATTTGGGATTATACATAATTGAATTACATCATAACAAACTTGCGAACAACTGGATGTTACGTACACTTAAGTAATCGGTGAGTAAGCTATTTGATAATAATAAAGAAACATGTATTATTTAACCTTATTAAAAAGTATACACATTGATTGTATAATCAATGACACACCATAAAATACCTCAAATTTATTTTTAACTGGAAAAGTTGATGAAAATATTTCAAAAGTGTAAGTATTTAACAAAAATTTTAGATTTTCACAAAATTTTCAAAATTTTCCAAAATTTTGAAACTACCATCCACAGCAATATATATATATATATATATATATATATATATATATATATATATATATATATATATATATATATATATATATATATATATATCTCTATAGGGCACCACTATGCGTCCCCCATGTAAAATCTTAGGTTCAAGCAGCGTCCGGATATACGGACGCTGGGTGACTAGTGCCTCAAAATAGCACCATATGAAGCTTAAATTGTCTAGATGACGAAAATGTAAAAATTAGCTGTGCGCAGTTTGACACCCATTTCTGATTCGTGTATAAAATCGTAGTTCGAGCGTTTGCAACACGCAGCGCTAATAGCGCGCGATTTGTATACACTTGTATACAAATCGGGAACGGTTTACCCTGCGTCCCCACACTTAACAGTAATTTTGTTGGTAACACTGACGGCTAAGTACATTATCTGTTCGCGTTTTTGCAATGTTTCTGTTTGCCAAACAAGGTTTTAGCAATTTTTAAAGAAATATATTACTAAGTTCCTCCCTGTGGTCATAGCAAACAAAGAACTGTGAAAAAGCAATTGAAGTTAGAATATTACACGGATTACATTTTTCAGGGTAAATTTTCTAATAGGTTATTTTAATGCACCTCTTTCTTGAAGATTTACAAGTTGTAACAGAGGATTTGAACTATTGACATTCAATCCTTTCTTCAATGGTTTTTTGCAATATAGGTATCCTGCCAGAAGGGCTACAGATGCTGAAAGAATTCCAATGTTCAGATTTACTGTTGTGTTTGTTAAAGTCATAATTCGTAAGAATCTCCTAATATAATAATAGCCAGTTCCGATGTCGGATGTCCACCGAAAAATATCTCGAAAACTAGAAGACTTGAGCGAGAAGAGGTGAGATTTTACAGGTAGGTGGGCCTTGTCCTAAAGGGGTGCATGAGTATATTTTTAATTCTAAAAAACCCGAGGGTCGCAGGGGGGCATTTCTTAAAAAATCATTATGGCTATATATTCACAGATTATAGGTACTTGAAGCAATTCCGAAGATAAAAAAAATACAAAAATTACCGACATTTCATCCAGGGGCGGTGTAAGGCAACATTCCAGGGGGAAAAGAGTTTTCCGCAAAAATAACTATTATAGAAATCTTAATTGTAAGTAATCTGTAAGAAATACGTATATGCCATCTTTTGTAGATGGCATATACGAATGGTGACTATAGCACTTTAGGACTATACTGCCCTGTTAAGGATAAAGGTCGTATCTGCATAACTGTAAGTTTTGAGAAATCAATAAAAAACTAATCGTTATTGTGCCGTCCAAAGCGTCTTTTGTTTTATATTAAAATTTTTATTTTATATAAGAACTTTATAAACAATAAAAACTTTAAAATAAAACAAAAAACGCTTTGGATGGCACAATAACAATTAGTTTGTTATTGATCTCTCAATATTTACAGCTATGCAGATACGACCTTTATCCTTAACGGGGCAGTATAGCACTAGCCATATAAACAAAGTTTATATGGGAAATCGTAAATTTGCCCAGGCCGGATAAGAGACTTTTAGAAATTAACTTAAATTAATAAGCAGCAATTTGGTTAATTTCTCACTGTTATAATAGGGTCGTTTCACAATTTTGAAACTTAACGTTTTTATATTCTATATAATTAGTAATAATTTTACCTATTTTTTTCAAAATTTTTAGCGCAGCCGTTAGCGAGATATTCAATTTACAATTTAAAATTTTTCTGTCCTTTTCTAGTACAACAACGTCATAGTCCTCGCATGCGCTGTATTAAAACCAAATATGTAATCTCATGCATCTCATAATTATTAAACAAAATTAAACATTTACTAACTGAAAAGCTGCTAAAGCAATATGCAAAATAATTGATGATACTAAAATAATATTAGTAAGTACTAAGCAAGCTTTGCATTAGTATTAATTTATTAACAATAGTAATCTCACAAAATCGTCAAACGGTTAAAATTGTATAGGTTATGTGGTATTGTGACGGAACAAGTAATTATTATACTCACCCTTTGTGACAAACCACACAAATTTGACAGCTGTGTTGTGTTTATATTAATTTACGTGCATGTGTTGATAACTTGATAGGTTTGAATCAGCTGTTGTTTTATTATACGTGTTCAATAAAACAAGTAATGCGACGGCCGTATTTATTAATTAGCAGAAAAGGGAATGAGAATTTTATTAATATACGTAAATGATTAAACAAATTAGCATGTTTTATTCAAGGTTTACTAATATTCAATATGGATTTCAAGAAGTGTTTCGTGCTGTGGTATAAAAACGCGTCTTTGAACAGTACTAAAGTTTTATTTTATTTTAATTCTTTTAAATCTTTTACCGGGATCGGATGTGGTGGTTGGCCGTTGGAAGAACTAATATGTTATTATGCAATTCTGGTACAGTACAGTATATTATCTGAACGCTTATATAATTTATTTCGTGCATGTTTTTGCTTGTAGTTTGACTAAAGACATTATCCCTTTTTTTTTAAGAGAAAACGTGGAACACGCGCGTTTTGTTTAAAGTACAGCAGCTGATTTGATCGGGTCCCGTCGCGTCTCACGTTCGGTTTTTGTACTCCTCGCTGCCAAAGATTTCCAGTATTGCCAATGTTACGAATGCAAATCGCGTTCCATCTTGAATAGTACGATGACGTCAGCGGTGTAGAAAAGGACAGTAATGTAAGTTGTTTCAATAAAACATATGAATTATATTCTTCTCATTATGCAATGCATTGGTAAAGATATAATTATATCGATTTAGATAAAATCCTTATGTATTGTGTCAATCTACACAAAATAACTGAAAATACTTACTGACTGACGTTCCTTTTTTTGTACAAAGTTCCACAAACACTACATGAATTTACCATTTTATTAATAAACTATTCACAGTTTACTATATTTCTTTAAATTTATGTATAATTAAAAATTATTTTTACTCAGCTGTTGCTGATTGGTCGTTAAAAGTCGTATTTACGTCACCTTACTGAACAAACCATTCGAAAGCTGTGTCCGCAGTAAACAAATCAAGAGGTTAATCCGAGCTACAAATATTTAGTAAATAAGAGTTCAGTGGTGTAGCACTATTGAAATGTGTTGCGTCAAATTACAGCGTCAACTTCGTCGCCACAAAACACTTCGTCACTTTCTCGTTTACATCGTTGTACTTTGCCACGTTGTTCTGGAGTTTCATTGAGTTTTTGCTTTATTTCGCTTGTTTTCTTATTTTACAAAACAGTTCTTTTCAGAACTACCTACAGTTTGTTATTCTTTTTTATTATCAAGTAAGTTTATGATTTAAAATTAATGAAGTTTATAAGCTTTATTATTTTTGAGACGCCACTGTAAAATAAAAGCGAGATAAAAATGTCTAAAGAGTATTCATGTTGCCAACGCGACAATAATTTAACGTGGCGGTAAATTCAAAGTGTCGTCAGTCATTTTGGATCATTCTGTATTTCTTTATACTGTTTTTAGCTTGTTATATATAACATAAATGTTCTGTGTAATGCTGGCGTTTTAATTATAATTCCGTGTATTTTTGTTAGCTTATTCCTTTCTGATATTTAACATTTTCAGTTTTTGCTAATATTCCAGAGCCAATGCAATTAATTAATTAAAAATCTGTGGGTACAGGATGTAAAGCTTCGATAACTCGTTCGTAAAACTCTGCAGTACGGTGTTCTATGACAAAAACTAAGTTAGAAACTCTAATAACATTTTCTTGTCCGATGCCTCGGAGCTCGAGCTTATGCATTTCTGCAGTGGGCAGAGTGCCCAAGTTCTCGTTATTTTTAAATTACCAGACTTTCGATATTTGGATTGAATTAACAATATTAAACCATTCATACATAAACCTTTCAACAGTCTTCGCAGCGATAACTGCTTTAAATCACAAGAATTTTATACGTAAGAATACAAAGTGATCATACTTTTTAAAAATATGACAATATGTTTCATCATGGATACTCGTTTTTAGACTCTCTCTTAACAGACGCCTACTATGTCACGTAGTTAATCATTATGCAATCAACACCTAGTCGACCGAGCTCAAATAGCATCGAGGAACCTACACTGTTGACAGTTTTAAAAATCTAAAACCGTTTATAGGCTAGTAACCGGGTAATTTATTTCTGCAGTCTTCTACAGAATTGATTTTCTTGTTGGAAAATGTTCGGGGGTCGGTGTCGGGGGAAAATGTAATATCAAGTTGGTGTGGGGTGAGCGTTAGCTTGAGAGTTATCTTGGAAAACACGTTTTATCAAATATCTCGTGAACCCTGCATCGTACGACAAAAATAGTAGCTCGTTTTCGTAGATAATGTAACAAGAGAGAAAAGGAACGAACCTCTTTTCGAGCGACAGGTGGTGGTTCTGCCGCCTTCGAGAGAATGACGCATCGCACAAGCATGTAAATCAGACGCGGTTTATTCTGGTGTATTCTAGAAATACATGGTATGTTCGGGCGACTTCTGGAACGTTTATAGGATGGTATAAAGTCGACGTCGCGGAGAAAAGGATCAGTCAACAGCAAGTCATTAACTGTGTATTACAAAATAAATAGTGAATATAAATGTTGTATTAGAAATTCGTAGTCTGTAAATAATAGTTTTTTAATGTTTTATAATCATAGCGTTAATTTATAGTGTATTCATTAGTGTATAGAAATAAATATTTGTTTGTGAATAGACGATTTAAACAGCACTGGTATTATTATTTTTAGAAAGAACGTTACAGTGGTGTCAGGTGTGGGGTTCTAAAATAAATAAAATCGCGTAATAATTAAATAAAGTGCTGTGAGAATAAATTTTTAGTGTTAAAATTAATTTCAACAAACGATTAAAATGGTGATTAAACTATTGAAAGATCTCTTAGTAATAGATTTAAAACGGGAATTGGACGAGAGGGACTTGGATAGTAATGGAAAGAAAGAAGTTTTGATAAATCGGCTAAGAGAATGGCTTTTAGAACAGAAGGAAGATCCTGAAAATTACCGCTTCGAAATACCTGGACCCGCAATTGATACTAGTTTGTTGTTAAGTAAAATGGAAGAAAGTTCTAGAAAAGCCGAAGAAAATTCTAGAAAGTCCGAAGAAAATTCTAGAATATTAAAAGAAGAGTTACTGGAAAGTTCTAGAAAAGCCGAAGAGAATTCTAGAAAGTCCGAAGAAAATGTTAGAATGCTTAAAGAAGAATTACTAGAAAAGGCCGAAGAAACTGTTAGAATGCTAAAGGAAGAAATACTGGAGAATTCCAGAAAATCTGAAGAAAGTTCTAGAAGGCTTAAAGAAGAATTACTAGAAAAGTCCGAAGAAAGTTCTAGAAGGCTTAAAGGAGAATTGTTGGAAAATGTCAAAGCGTTGGAAGATAAAGTTTTCGAAGAATTTTTGGAGAATGCCAGCGCGTTAGGACTATTGGAAGGTAGATTGGCAGAACAAGATAGGGTAATAAAGATGGTAGAAGAGAAAATAGCCCAAATGCAATTACCACCAACAACTAAGAAAGACGATATGGCCGAAATGCTGGAAGATAGAATGAGGCAACTACGGTTTCCCTCAACTTCTGAGTGGCCGTTTAATGAAGTAAAGAAACAATTTAAAGAAGAAAAGGTTCCTGCCGTAGGGATAAAAGTAAAACCACCCACGTTCGATGGAAAGATACCTTGGTCCACCTACTACAAACAATTTGAGGCGGCCGCTGGGGCCAACGGATGGACAGGCAAGGAAAAGGCCGTTTCTTTAACTGTGGCTTTGCGTGGAGACGCGTTGAACGTCCTGCAAACAATCCCAGCAGGACAGGAAAATGATTATCAATTGTTAGTGTCTAGATTGGAGATGAGATATGGAGACGCGCATCTTCAACAAGTGTATCACGCGCAAGTGAAGAATCGTATCCAGAAGAATGGAGAAAGCCTGCAGGAGTTTGAAGCCGATGTTGCGCGGCTTGTCAGATTGGCGTACCCTACGGCACCCGATTCATTTTTGGGACAGCTCGCTGTGCAGACCTTCATTGATGGGTTAAGAGACTGGGAAACACAACAATCATTGAGGCTGGCACGACCAAGAACAACTGATGATGCGCTTGCTCACGCCTTAGAATTTGAAGCTGCAAAACAAGCGTCCCGAGGCCACGGACGTGTTCGGACCGTTTTGGAAGAAGATGAAGGTTCTAAAGATCGCCTAGAAGAATTATTAATGAGAGTTCTTCAGAAGGAAGAGAACCGTAAAAAGAATCCTCAAGAAGTTCGAGGACCCCGTTGCTGGAACTGCGGTGAACAAGGGCACATACGACGCCGCTGCCCTAAACCCAAACGAGTTCAGCCGTCGGAAAACTAAAGGGGGTCGAAGAGAGGGGGCGAACGTTGACCTTGAGTGGAGATGCCCCGGAGATCACCATCCATGCCGTAACATCGAAGAACAGTACCAGCAGTTTGTTCGTAGATGGGAAGATTGCTAACCGAACTGTTCCACTACTTATTGATACGGGGGCGACAAAATCCATCGTACGCCCTGATGTTCTACGATTAAGTATTAAGTTGTTACCCACAACTACTCAACTCCGTACAACAACAGGTGAAGTGATACCAACACGCGGAGTGGTGAAGATGAAGATTGGTATTGGAAGTGAAGAACGTGATCATGAGGTGCTGGTAGCCGACATCATTGACGAATTCATCTTGGGAATGGACCTCCTGAGAAAATTTGGTTTTACATTGGACTTGAAGGAGGGTGTTTTGAAGGTTGGTAACGAAGAACTTCCGTTGCACCCACGAGAAGATCCTGTCGTAAGGGTTTTGCTGACAGAAGATGTGATATTGCCTGGTCAAAGCGAGATGGTTGTCGAGGCAGGTTTGGATGGAGATCTTCGGGTAGGATGTGTGAGAATGATGGAGCCTGTTTGTGATAAGAAGATCCATAGTGGCATATTGGTGGGAAAAGCGCTGATCAAGGTTGGAAAGACTGTACCGGTGAGGCTTATGAACGTTAATGTGGATCCGGTGACATTGAAGAAGAGTACCCTTGTGGGACAGTGTGTGCCAGTATTCCGAGTAGCCAGGTGTATGGCTGATGTTCCAAAACCAGTGCCCAAAGACCATGGTGGAAAATTAGTGGGTATGGTTACTAGTTCGTGCGAAGACCTTAACAGAACGGAAGTGAAAGAGGTACAGGGTTTGGTTCACCGATACCAAGATATCTTCGCTCTTGACGATAGCCAGAAGGGACGAACAAATATAGTAAAACATAAAATCAATACAGGCAACTCTATGCCTGTCCGTCAGCAGCCGAGGCGTCTACCTCTAGCAAGGCGAGCAGAAGCCGAAAAGATTATTACTGATATGGAAGAACAAGGGGTCATCGAGCCATCCAGCAGTCCATGGGCATCACCGGTGGTCCTGGTCAGTAAGAAGGACGGGTCAACGAGATTTTGTGTGGACTATCGGCAGCTTAACGACGTGACCAAGAAAGATAGCTATCCCTTACCACGCATCGACGACACGTTAGATACCCTGTCTGGTTCACGATGGTTTTCGACTTTGGACTTGAAGAGTGGTTATTGGCAAGTTGAAATGGAACCTGAAGACCGGGAGAAGACCGCGTTCACTATTGGTTCCGGACTATGGCAGTTTACGGTTATGCCTTTTGGTTTATGTAACGCTCCGGCCACCTTTGAGCGTTTAATGGAGACCATCCTGAGAGGGCTGTCGTGGAAGACCTGCCTGGTATACCTAGATGATGTGATTGTAGTCGGAAAATCATTCAACGAACATTTGAAAAACCTAGAGGAAGTGTTCCGAAGACTACGTGGAGCCAATCTGAAACTGAGTCCGAAAAAGTGCCACATATTCAGAAAGGAAGTGAAATATCTCGGGCACGTCGTATCACAAAATGGAGTGGCAGCCGACCCCGATAAGATTCGTGCAGTTCAAGAGTGGCCAACACCGAACGATAAACACCAAGTTCGTAGTTTTCTTGGGTTATGTACCTACTACCGGCGTTTCGTTCCTGGGTTTGCCAATATAGCGAAACCTCTGACAAGGTTAACTGAAGATGGGCGCGAGTATGTTTGGAGCGGAGAGTGTGAAACAGCTTTCCAACAGCTGAAGCGTGCCCTGACAACAGCACCAATATTGAGCTATCCACGGACAGAAGGGCAATTCATACTTGACACAGATGCAAGTAATCTGGCCATTGGGGGGGTACTTTCTCAGATACAGGATGGACAAGAAAAGGTCATCGGCTATTTTAGTAAGGTTTTGTCGAAAGCCGAAAGGAATTATTGTGTGACCAGAAAAGAACTATTGGCCGTCGTGAAGTCCGTTGAGCACTTCTACAAATACTTGTACGGACGGAAGTTTTTATTGAGGACGGACCATGCAGCGTTGAAATGGCTGTTACAATTCCGTAATCCTGAAGGCCAGGTCGCAAGGTGGATCGAACGATTACAAGGATACGACTTTGACACCGAACATCGAGCGGGCACTAGTCATCGAAATGCCGATGCTCTTTCAAGAAGACCCTGTCCAACGGATTGCCGTCATTGCTCTCGTTTGGAAGAGAGGGTTTGCCAAGTATTAAGGACTACCATCGTCAACGACAATTGGTTGCCGGAAGAATTGCAACGACAGCAGGAGGCTGATCCCGAACTAAAAATGGTACTGGAATGGAAGCGCGTGGGAGAAAGGCCTGCCTGGGAGGCCGTCAGCCCTTTCAACAGAACGCTCAAAGCATATTGGGCCCAATGGGAGTCCTTGAAGGTGGAAGACGATCTCCTGAAGCGAGTACTGGAGAGTGAAGATGGCACCACCATTAGGTCTCAGTTCGTGGTTCCAAGAAGCCGAGTGGCTACAGTATTGCGACATCTCCATGACGGTGCCTCAGGAGGACACTTCGGTGTGAAAAAGACTTTGGAGAAAGTTAGGGAGCGTTTTTATTGGGTCAATTGTAAAGAAGACGTGAAGGAGTGGTGCCGGAAATGTGAATTATGTGCCACTGGCAACGGACCCTTGGGGAAGCGAAGAGCACCTATGAGGCAGTACAATGTGGGTAGTCCTCTGGAAAGAATAGCTATAGACATTGCCGGACCATTTCCCGAAACCGACGATGGGAATAAATACATCTTAGTGGCAATGGACTATTTTACCAAATGGCCAGAAGCATATGCCCTGCCAAACCAGGAAGCTGCGACTGTTGCTGACGTACTAGTCAAAGAGTTCTTCAGTCGTTTCGGAGTGCCCATGGAGCTGCATTCGGATCAAGGCCGCAATTTCGAGTCTGTACTCTTTGGAGAAGTCTGTCGATTGTTGGGCATTCGTAAGACTCGGACCACACCGTTACATCCGCAGTCCGATGGAATGGTAGAACGCATGAATCGGACAATGGACAAATATTTGGCCAAGGTCGTCTCCGATCATCAACGAGACTGGGACCAATACCTGCATCTGTTCCTGATGGCTTATCGTGCATCGGTCCACGAAACAACCGGTCAGTCACCAGCGTCTGTAATGTTTGGACGTGAGTTACGGTTACCGTGTGATCTGGAATTTGGGTCTCCACCTATAGAGCAGGAGGTAGCCGGGAATGATTATGTCATCAACTTAAAGAAGAAGTTGGAGGATATTCACGACCGAACCCGAAATAATAGTCGAATCGCGAGTGACCGGATGAAGGCTACGTACGACGTGAGAGCCCAAGAAGGAGGGTTTCAACCTGGAGAGCTTGTCTGGTTATACAACCCGCAAAGGCGTCGTGGCTATTCTCCAAAGTTACAGCGAAATTGGGAGGGCCCATACCAGGTGAAGAAACGAATAAATGACTTGATTTATCGCATCCAGAAATTGCCAAGGGGGAAACCAAAGGTGGTACACTCCAATCGTCTGGCGCACTATGAGGGAAATAATGACGCAGTCCCGGATCGGAAAGATGAGGCCGAGGTGGCTATCAATATCGTAAGGCCTGAAGATGATCAGCCAACCTTTAGAGAATTTATGGCTGCGTTCTCTGGAACTAGAAAAGCGCGATTCGGAGTCACGACTGAGATGCAACAAGATCTCTTCCGGGTCCCTGGTGATTATTCCATTGCCCACTGTGTCTCCGCGGATCTCCGTATGTCCAGGGGGATCGCAGTAGTGTTTAGAAATAAATTTGGACGGCTGAATGAACTTCGAGAACAAAATCCCTCTGTTGGTAAATCCTTACGCTTGCCTGATCATGACCGATCCATTTACTACTTGGTAACCAAGCAGTTTTACTACCAGAAACCGAGTTACGCCGACTTGTGGAGGGCACTATGGAATTTGAGGATCGAGTTGCTTACCAGGGGAATTAACAAACTGGCAGTTCCCAAACTCGGCTGTGGGCGGGACCAGCTGGATTGGAGAATCGTTAGAAACATGCTGGAAGTTGTCTTTAGAGGTACGGACGTCAAGATCTTCGTCTGCAATTTTGACCCACAACCCGCATTAAGGCCAACGAAGAGTGTAGACTGTTATTTCTACCGTAATGGAACGTGTAGTCGAGGTGAAGACTGTCGATATCGTCATGACCCGTTCTACAGGAACCAGAGCATAAAACCTGTTCTGGGACAGAACAGACTTGAAGAGGGGGGCAGTGTAACAAGAGAGAAAAGGAACGAACCTCTTTTCGAGCGACAGGTGGTGTGTTCTGCCGCCTTCGAGAGAATGACGCATCGCACAAGCATGTAAATCAGACGCGGTTTATTCTGGTGTATTCTAGAAATACATGGTATGTTCGGGCGACTTCTGGAACGTTTATAGGATGGTATAAAGTCGACGTCGCGGAGAAAAGGATCAGTCAACAGCAAGTCATTAACTGTGTATTACAAAATAAATAGTGAATATAAATGTTGTATTAGAAATTCGTAGTCTGTAAATAATAGTTTTTTAATGTTTTATAATCATAGCGTTAATTTATAGTGTATTCATTAGTGTATAGAAATAAATATTTGTTTGTGAATAGACGATTTAAACAGCACTGGTATTATTATTTTTAGAAAGAACGTTACAATAATAACATTTTCTACAACTTTTATTCGAAACTTTTTTCTGTATAGTGCATAGGTTTATATTTATAGCGCACCAAACTTTTTCCAACATGGTTATTGCTAAATATGTAGTTAACGGTTGATGATATATTAAAAATGATAATAACCAAATTTGTAGAACACACAATTTCCAATAAAATTTATTTGAAGTTTTTACGTGAAATGTTTTGGTGTCAAATTTTTTTCATCATTTTTTATTAAATTATTATAATAAATTATTACATTATTTACATACGTTATTATATAGCATGCGTAAGCTTACAGCCGGCAGGCCGATGCACGTGGTGACTGATACAGAAATTTTAACAATGTTATTTGTCTCACAGCGGAGCAGTTCTTAGTGTGTTTGGCTTTGATATATTGACTGGATTTGCAGTATTTGTGCGGAGTCGATTAATAAATACGTATTTCTTCTTAATTTGTTTTAGTTTAAAAAGTTTCTGCTTAGCTTCGATTAGAATATTGTTTAGTTCATTAGCAAATATTAGATTGCTTAAATATTTCATATAGCACTTTCTTTAAGTACCTATCAACTTTTTAGATGGGCATTCAATTGGGATTTCTAGCAATTAAGTTTTCTTTATATTTTTTATTCAGATTATTCAGCTTAAATAATTTCGCGGACAAGATATACACAATATTTTTTGTGCAAGCTTAAAAAATATGTAATTACAAATTCTATTGCTTTTAAAAAATCAACAATTTAATTCATTGTTAATAGAAAGGCGGTGGCGAATAGGTTACAGCGTTTCTATGGAAATTACATAAAACAATTAGTTTCGTAAAAAATCGTAAAAACGACTGGAGATCAGAGTTGGGCATCAATCAATTAAATTTTTAATCAATCAGTTGATTGAAGATTTATTTATGATATTTCAGTTGCAATTATATTTAATCGCAATTAATCTCTTAACTGCAAACTGCAATTTTATGAAAGTTTTTAAATTTAAATAAAACCAGTTGAGAATGCGCAGAGCTAGCATTGCCATGACGAACAAAATTTTTTTTGTTGCTAAAAATGTTTATTTTTTCGTAAATTTTTTCATTTTTCAAAAATTTACCGAAATTTTCGGTGGTAATTTTGACCACTTTCCCGAAGAGATACAAAAAAATGTTTCAACCAAAAGTTTCTTATAATCCAATGTACTATAAGATTCCAAAAAAGAGATTTTCCAAAAAAATTCAAAAAAATCAACAGGGAAAAAGGCGACAGTTCACTTCACGATTGACTTCACGAATTCAGAGACGAACTTTTTGTTCGTCGAAAATAACTATGAAGACCCTTCTAGTATTTTGTAATAACAGCAGATCGTATTTCAGTTTTGTCCTAGACTTTTAAACAAACCCTATTATAAATAAAAAGAGCAATTGAAATATCTTTATGCATGTATTGTAATATTGGGTGCACAAATAAACTTTGTAAACTATTAAAAATGTATTATCTGCACAATCTCTATAAAAATATAAATCGTAAAAAGCTTTTAATAAGAAAACGTATGTCCCAGCTGTAGTTACAAATAAAAAACATCTGATTATTTAAGGGATGCATTATTATATAGCAATCTGCCATCTTTTTAATAAATATCAGGTTAATTGTCATCATAATGAATATCAATTGTTAATTGCAATGACAATTACAATTAATAATTTTAACTAACAATTAATTAATTGTGAATAAATAAAAAATGGTCACAATTACTTTAATTGTCAATTGCCAGTAAGATTTAATTTTGTCCAACACTGTTGGATATACGGTAGCCCAGGTAAATTAAATCATTTTCAGCAATTTAAAGGAACAAAATTGGGGAAAAGCTAAAATTTGGTATATAGGCTTAAAAAGTGGTGCTAAAAACCATCAAAACTCCCCATGCGTAGGTGATGAGCCGGCTGCTCCATCATTGTAAAATGGCAGACAAAATTGCTTTTTCGCTAATATTTCAGAAAGTATTAATTTTACGGGCATCAACGTTCAGAATGAAAATGTAGCTGACAGAATTCCCCATAATTTTCTTTTTTATTAATCCTCGTACGTCCCAGAGTTTCTGAAATAGAATTTCTTCAGCAACTGTTATTTTTCGACATTCCGAAAAAGTGCTGTTTCTTTGCGCGTTTTTTAAATATTTCAAATTTGGCTGCTCCTACGTACAAAATGCATTATATAAAAGCTAAAAAGATTAAGTTTCCTATAAAAAAGTTGGTTATTGAATGTCATGCAAGCAATATTTCCTGAGATATTATTTTGTAAAAAATGTATATTTTCGTTTACTCAGTTAATTATGTGAAAATTTTGAATTAGTGGCGTAATAATAAATAATAACAATAAGAAACATGAAAGCTATAAATGAAATATTACTATTAATATAAATGAACTATTGGTTTCATAATGATCTAGGACAGCACAGCTAATATGATGCTATTTTTTATTATTTTATCCTATGCATTTACCGATTCACACTGAAAAAAAATAGCATTGTATTAACCTTGCTGTCCTAGACCATTATGAAATCAATAGAACATGAAACATTTTTTACAAATTACTGTACACAATATTTATAAAAAAATTATTACAATGATTTTCTCTAGAAAATTTGCTGAAATTTAGAATTTCAATAGAATCGGCGTTATCATTTTCGTTGCTGTCAGAATTTTCTTCATGAAGTTTCACACTGAAGGTTTACTGTAGCTGAGGAATATAGCGTCGACTGTACCACCGTACATCGCCGAAATCTGTGAGAACGCATTCCAGAGAGACTAACCGTCATTGTGAATTGAAGGAGTGAGTCGTCAAGGACCACAGGTATATTCGTACAGGTATATAACGGACTTAACTTGGAAAATGAGCTTTTTCCGCCATTTTGAAAAGAAGTGAACTTGAAGGTTGATGAAAGTTTGAACTTTTTCATTTTTTATATTACGCAAAAAAGTTTCAAAGAAAAGTTGTAGACAATCGTATTGCCGACAAAAATGCTTTATACAAATTTTTTGTCGGACCTACTGTTACAGAGATAATTTCAAAATAACACTTCACCCTTCTTTTCAAAATGGCGGAAAAAGCTTATATGAATTTGAGGTCGAAAACTTCAAGTTAAGCTTTTCTAGACCCTCCCTGCATGCTGGAAGAAAAAAATCTTTTCAAAGACCATAAATGTAATGTGTTCTCCAGGAAACCGGCGAAAGATAAATCGGCCACCACAATTTTTATTTTTGTTTTCCCTCACAACTTTTTCATTTTTTATATTACGCAAAAAAGTCTCAAATAAAAGTTGTAGACGATCGTATTGCCGACAAAAATGCTTAATACAAATTTTTTGTCGGACCTACTGTTACAGAGATAATTTCAAAATAACACTTCACCCTTCTTTTCAAGATGGCGGAAAAAGCTCATATGAACTTGAGGTCGAAAACTTCAAGTTAAGCTTTTCTAGACCCCCCCCCCTACATGCTGGAAGAAAAAAATCCATGAAAATGAGTGCATAAGTGTCATAGAAACGCACTTTTCTTCGAACATACATTATCGGTCGACATTTATTGCACACCAAAGAATAATATAATACATTTTGTAGGCTTCAACTTTGGTTTGAGGTATTTTATAAGTATACCTCATAAAACCTGAAAAAATTGCAAAAGAGTCCAGCTAAAGGCCTTTTTCATATCAAATTTCAAAAAATACCCAATATTGTAGGGACTGTTTTCCGAAAAGTACGAGGTAACCGCCATAAATTCTCGGCCTGATATAGAAAAAATTAACTTGGTAAAATATAATTTATTTTTCAATATAAAATATCCCCTAATGTCAATACATTTATTACAACGTGGAATTAATAATTCAATGCCCTTGTAAAAATAATCTGAAGTTTTTCCTTCAAAATGTTCAATTACAACTGCTTGCAACTCGTTCTTGTCCTTAAAACGACGTCCCCTAACGTCTTTCTTTAAATTGGAAAATAAATAATAGTCACTAGGAACCATATCCGGAATGTACAGTGGATGATCCAATGCTTCAAAGCCGCATTCGCAAATGGCAGCTTGTGAAATTGCGGTAGTATGAACGGGTGGATTGTCGTGTAATAATCGAACACCTCTTGTCAATTTTTCTCCACATTTTTCACGAATAGTGTTTCTCAATTTATGCAATAAAGACGCATAATATGTACTGTTAACAGTTGTATTGCGTTCTTTAAAATCAATCAGTAAAATGCCGTCACAATCCCAGAATATTGTTGCCATAGCTTCTTTGTCGATAGAGCGACTTTCGCCTCTTTGGGACGAGGTTCGTCGGGTCGCCGCCATTTCATCGATTCCCTTTTGGATAGAGGATCATAATACAGAACCATTGTTTCATCTCCAGTGACATTGGACTCTAAAATCGGCTTTGGGTCGTCTCCACACAAGTTTAAAAACTAGCGCGCACATTCGACGCGACGTTGACGTTGAACAGCAGAAAGAAAACGCGGTACCCATCTTGCACTAATTTTATTCATACCCAAATGGTCATGAAGAATTTGAAGAATACTTGTTTCCGAAATGTCAGACATCACTGCTAACTCCTTAACTTTCAAACGGCGATCTTCTAATACCATTTTTTCAATGATTGCAACTTTTTGAAGAGTTGCCGTTTCAAGTGGACGACTGGTGCGCTCATCATCTTCAAGAGATTCTTGCCCCAAACGGAATACATTTTGACTACTTTTTACAGTGGAATATCACTGAAAAAAATGTTCAAGTTAAATTAACCAAAAATGAGTTGCAGCAACCCGAAAATATGGTAGAAAAAGTGACAACAATACTTATGGGTAACACGAACTATACGATTTTAGTAAAATGTGTTTGGTTAAATTTACCCAATAAGGTTAAATCAATCACACTCCCATATGGTAGAAGCAACCGGTAAATAGTTAAATGTACCATACAGTGTTAGGTTGTTTCAGCCTAGCATATAGTTAAAATAGTCTTAATAGTATAGTTAGATATACGAAATGAGACAGTTAGAAATGAAGCTCATATAGTTAAATCAATCTAGTAGACTAGTAAAAGTAACTCAACGATGTAGTTGCATTAGCTGGGATTTTCTGGCTGATGTAATAATATTGGATAGTAAAAATACCTATATGTCAAGTTAATTCAGCATCTTTCTAAGGTGGAATCAGCCACATATGATAGCAGTCGTGACCATTGCATATAACTAAAATACCATTCTGTTTAGTTGATTTTACTCATCGTTTCTAGTTCACATTACTATATTTTCTGGTTGTTTCTACCAGATGACATTGGTGATTTCAACTCACTATTTTTGGTAGTTGGTCTAATTTCCTCTTCATAATCTCCAAATTTCCAAAATGCACATTGAAAATATGAATGTTTTCAATTTTTATACCTCATTTCAATGTGTATTACCTTCATCTGCTATATAAGGTTTTCTCACAGAGAGAGCTGAAAATATTTTCAGAAACTGATGGAAATCTAGTAATTCTGAAGAGCAAATATGGCCAACTAGCAATAATAGTGAGTTCAAATCACCAATATCATACTTACACAAAAAAAGTTGAAAAGAAACAAATTCAATAAAAAAAACTGTTATTGTTCAAAAATGAAGACAAATAAAATAAAACGGTGTTTACTTAAAAAACTTACATTAGAACAATTAATTATATTGTATTCATTATAGTCAACATCCTGAAATAATTATCCAAATAATTATAATTATGATAACATGTGACAATTATAAGTACAAATTAAAGATTCCAATAAAAATGTAAATCTAAAAACGCGACTTTTTTCCTTGGTTCCTCGCTTAGCTCTCGTCAACTATAAGGTGGCATAACCTCTTTCTGGCTGTCTGATCTAGGATACCTTTCTCGAAGTACAGATCTAATAAGGCTCTGCGGGGCTGTGGGGCTAGTTGGAGTGTTACAGCATACACTTCCTGCAATGAAAAGAGAACATTATTCAATTTTCAGAAAAGATAGGTATGTCAAAAATATTAAAGTAAAAAATAATAGTCAAATCACTATAGTACAGTCAAATTACAGAAAATAGCGGAAAGTCGAGATAAGTCCGTGGATTTTTGCATAGGGCTTCCTTGTGGGTTGTTAAATCACCCCCTCAAAGCCAACACCTGTAGGTGGTGAGCTCGAAGAGCTAATGAGGGTAAACCAGGTCCCCTAACCGTTTTTGTCGTTTTTTTCGAAAACTATTAGGTTTATTGAGATAGAGATTAGGTAACATAATGCTTATTTAAATCCCCACCAAAAATACTTTTTCGTATCGCCTTTGTTTTGTGTATTTGAAGAAAGAAGGTATGTCATACATGGATCAGCAATTTGTACCAGTAAATTTGCTCAAGGAACATTCTGGCGTAACTTTTTTGGTCTCATATTCGTCATTAAGTAGCTAAGAAAAATTTGTTGAGATCCGGACGCGATCATGGTCCAGTCATCTTTTACCTCAGCATCTCTTCGTCAAAACCCATCAGGCGAGATTATCGATATTCTTGGTGCCAGTCGGCTGAAAAATTCGTATTAGCAACAGGGTGTTTGGCCTATTTTGAAATCCTAATTTTCTTTATTTATAAGACCTTGGTATCGAGTAAAGGTAGTTTTTTCTTGAATGATTTTTGATGTAAAATTGAAATGCACGATTTAATTCCTGATTCGCTCGTATTGTACGGGCGCCACAGTAAGGCAACAGTTTCGTTTGAAATCGTATATTTCAGTTTTACAGCAAAAATCATTCAAGAAAAAAAATTTACTGATTTTATAAATAAAGGAGATTAGGATTTCAAAATTTAGCGAAACACCTTTACATAATGGGTTGAATAAAAAAATTGACTAGTACAGTGTACTTTCCTAAGAATTAACATGCCAAAACGAATTTCTCGGCCAATTGGCACCAAGAATATGGATAGTCTCGCCTGATAGGTTTTGACAAAGGGATAAACGTATCTCGATAAACCCAATAGTTTTCGAGAAAAACAACATAAACCGTTAGGGTCTTGGTTTACCCTTATCTCTTCGAGTTCACCACCTTCAGGTGTCTCTTATAATCTCGAGGTCTTCAAATTCAAACTTCAAATTCAAAAAAACCAAATATGAAAATAAATTGTCAAGAAATTTCCAGTGTAATTACCTCCTGTCAATCAAAATAAGACTATCCTAGTGGTCAAAAAATACTGGTATGAAATTTTCTAAGATATGTATTTCTGTTTAAAGAGGTTTAGATCGTTATACAGTGATCATGAAACAGTTGAACCATCTGGAGGCAGCGGTGAAACACTTTACCCTAAGCAATGTGTTAAATTACTGAAATATCATAACTATTAATACTCACACTCTCATTATTCCCTTCGACCTGGAAGATGGCGTAGGAATGCTGTATGTATCTGCGGCAGGATCCAAAGAAATACTGTCCTGGCTGAAGGATGGATTAGAACTATAGGTGGCCTCAGATTGACTTTGAGTAGTGCTGGTGAACTGACCAACTGGTGATGGCAAGTATCCAACATCTACGTTCTGAAGATCAGTCGTAGCAGCTGACTGAAAAAGAACAATGTAATTCTGTTACTGTAATAAATAGTAATCATTAGTTCTTGAAGTTCAGTTTATAATACTACATTTCTTATGACTACATTTCGAGAGCCCCCCCCTGCAGAGACCAGGTCTAGATTTGTTTATTTAAAAGGTTATTGCCCAAAAACTATTAAAAATCACGTTTTTACGTTGTAGATATTTAAATTTCAAGCGTACTAACCTTCCTTATTGCTGTCCCTTGGAATGTAGATTTCCACTGCTATAGGTTAAACATAAAGACAGAGCGGTCCGCTGCAGCCGGTATCAAATCTCGGACGATATCTGCTGTCAGGCATTTCTCTAGTAAAAATAGACGACAGAATTAATTTTCAATAACAATGTAGTGAGAAATTCAACTTATAAAGAATGAAATACGTTAAAATGATGCTTAAAAACAAATGCAAGATAATTCCGAAGAATCCATCTTTACATCTAAAAATTGGATGGGTTTGCTCTTTAAAAATTTATGAATTCGCTGAGTCATGAAAGTGGAATAACTAACAAGATTTTACGCGTTAATGACTGTGGAACAAGTTATTAACGTACATAAATTACCGTAAAATGGGGTGAAATAACAACACTTTCTAGCCATTTGGTCTTTTTAATTCGGAAACCGAATTTGTCGTATTAACTAAAATAGCCAAAGGTCTGATCTTATCTGGAGGGTTAATATTGCAGATTACGAACTTTTTCTGTATTAGTTAAATGTAGAAAAAAAATTATTTAATGCTCTGTTGCGATTCCCCCGCAAAGTGATGTCAATCACAACAGCAACGTTTTTAGACGTTTTTTTGCATTGAGGTGTCTTTATGAGGTGAAAGACAATATCAATTATATTTTTAAAAAAGACAACCTAAGTACACTGGCTTGCAAAAAATTCGCGTACACCTATTTTTGATTGTATTAAGTCAGTCTTAACTTTTAAGTTGTCAGTGTCAATCAGTTAAAATTATTTTGTTTTATTTTCGTAATGACATATTTATCCGTCAAAAATGTAATGTCAAAAGTCAGAAAGGTCATGTTTACATAGCAAAAACTACATAAAAACTCGGTTACTTGATTTTTAAACTGTATGCGATTTTTTGCAAGCCAGTGTATATGTAAAAAACCGATTTTCTAAAATACGTATATTCATCAAAAAAACATATTTTTTTAAAACGACTGCAATAAGTTCTGCATTTTACTTGAAAAAACCTATAAATTAAAACATTTTTAAATTTTTTGAATATAATATATATTTAGGTAACAAATCAATACGTAGTAATTACAAGTCACATTAAACTCCAAAACATTCAAAAATCTTTTTCAATGATAACAGTTAACCTAAATTAACGCCACTTCCTTCATGTATTTAATTTGAATTGCATTATTCCGCGTTTGCAGGTTGCAGGAGGATCTACTCAACTGATCAAAACTAAAGTCTGTAATATCTTTTATATTACAAAAATAAACGAACATTTTCTTGCTTTTTGTGCTATATCTTGTTGTGATTCAACCCGCGAAATACTAATTATTGCGACTTAAAAATAAAAAAAATTTCATTCAACCAAATTTAAATTTTAGTTTTGCAAACACAAAAATTACAATAATGTTGTGGGTGTCTTCTGGCAATCCCTAAAATTTGTTTTTAAACTTTTAAATACGTTCTGCAAGTAAAGTTATTTCCATGTTCCAAGAGCATTAAAAAATGAAATCGGGATATTTCTTTTTTAGAATCTTAACAATAAAATCAGTTTTGCTGCTGACTGAATATTTTAATTCACGAAAGTGTTGGGAATTTACAAATAAAAATTCAAATCGCTAAAATAATTATCACAATCTTGAGCAATAAAACAAAAACTTTCTGCAACTTTGTTGCTATTCAGACTCTAGTTGCATTTTACCCCATTTTACGGTATGCTTAAAGACCTGACTCATTGTCAGATATCTAATTTTTAATTCTTTTTTTTTCTTGTCATTGCAAGACAGTTAAATATTATCCGTATCATAAACAAATTAATATCGTAACTTACCTTTGAAGGGAACTATGTACTCCTAAAGCACGTGCCAATAAACTTAATCGGAATCAATCATAATTAAGGCACGTTGTAAAAAAACTTTGTTCACTTATGACAACACATGGTAAACTGAACTCCGTTCATAATATAACACATAATAACTATAAAATATCTTTTAATTTTCGCAGGCTAAAGCTGATATCGCATTTTTAATGGGAATGTTTAATAACAGCAGCTTCCAGCAGCCAATATTTGGTGAATATTTAAAACTCGAAAATAAAATTTAACTCCAGAGACGTTTTATCATAGTATATTAAAATACAAGTTCGAGAAAGCATCGATTCAAGCACGCGTTTGGAATTCCAACACGAGCCGCGTAGCGGCGAGTGGAGGAACAAACAAGTGCTGGAAGAGCTTTCTGAACGAGTGTTTTATACTATTTTTTCTATTTTACGCCTCTTAATTCCTTTTTACAGAAAAGAAATAAAAATTTGAAATTTAGGGAATTTTGTTAAGGTTGGGTACAATGATTTAGTATTATTTAAGAAGGCTGTGGAAAATTCAATTTGAATTGTCATAATTTTTTCTTGAAAATGAGTTCTGAAGATTTTTCATGTACTCCGCCCGAAATTCGAGCAAGTGCGGCCAATGTTGTTACCAATTTATTGCCAGAGAAGTCCAGATCGCAATATGAAAAACAGTTTTATCAATTTTTAGAATGGTGCAATGGAAAAAATGTTGGAAATATATCAGAGAATGTGTTACTGGCCTATTTTGATGAGCAAAGTAAAAAATACAAACCATCTACTTTGTGGAGCACCTATTCAAAACTTAAATCGTGTCTTGATATATACAGGAATGTCGACATATCAAAATATGTTAAACTGCAAGCGTTTTTGAAACGAATGTCTACAGGTTATCAGCCAAAAAAATCAAAAATATTGGAAGAGAGCGACATTAACAAATTCATTAAAGAAGCAGATAATAAATTGTACCTGGCGATGAAAGTGGGTGTAAATTTTATTTATTTTGTAACTGTGTACAAACAATATAATTTTAGGTTATATTAATAATGGGTTATAGCGGCGCGTGTAGGCGCGAAGAATTGACAAACATGTCCATCGATGACGTTGAATATAGACCTCACTCAGTTACTGTAGCAGTTCCTAAAACAAAAAACAATGTACCAAGACAGTTTATGATAACCAACCCAGACTGGGTTGATTTAATTGCAAAATACGCAGCCTTGAGACCGAAAATTGTTACACATAAACGTTTCTTCTTAACATATCGTGGTGGTCACTGTGTAAATAGTCCCATTGGGATTAATACTATTGGGAAAATTTCAAGAAATATTGCTGAATTTCTTCATTTACCAAATCCAGAACTCTTCACTGGACATTGCTTCCGAAGATCGAGTGCAACACAGTTGGCTAACCAAGGCGGTGATTTACTAACTATAAAACGACATGGAGGATGGAAATCATCTGCTGTTGCAGAGGGTTATATTGATGCATCTTTGAAGAAAAAGATTGAAGTTGCACAAATGCTTGGTCATCAAACTGTATTGCACTTACCTGATTGTTCTAACCATGACACAGTAAACAACCTTAATTTGGAATTACCTGGATGTTCTCACCATACGGACGACGCTGAAAATAATATTACTGTATCAGATAGTAATTCTTTCTCTCATAATATTGTGTCAAACCAAAATTTACCTGGTATTACTTTAACGTCACATGACACTTCCAATGTTTCAGTTAATGTCTACAACAATTGTGTTTTTCACGGTAATAAAAATTGAAGTTATGATACCTACCCTTTTTCGTTTATTGCAATTTGACAAGTAGCAAGGTACAGGATAGCCTGATCGCTATTTTTATATTCTTCATACCGCCTGCTGGTGTCTAACAAGTTCACGGTACTTTCCGTTGTGACAGTTCTGTTAACGTTGATAATAATTGTCCATGATAATCGAAGCTGATTTATTAAAAACACATTTTGTTTCCATTCCCATTCACGATTTGACATTTGACGTTGACGTAAACGTCAAATTAAAATTTGGAAAAACTGCAATGTCGCCAACACCAGAAAAATAAAATACACTAGCTTAGTAAAGCATCCAAAATTCTCAGTAACGAACCCAAACCGGTGCTTTACTGGGTCTAGTAACGACGTAAAATAGAAAAAAACATAAATGCCATTATACGTGACTTATAAATGCTATGGATATCAAATAACAAAGCTACTTTTGTTTTTGTACGTATGTATGACACATCATTATGGTAAATAAAACTGTTTTACAAATTTTTAGTTCACATTACCTACTTATATAGTCGATTAAATCAATGTTTTAAGCTATTTTAACCTGACTTATAAGCTGAAACAGCCAACTGTACGTGTAGATTCTCGTTAAGTTGACGTTACCCATACTAATGGTTGATTTTACTAGAAGCCAAGTAAAATGTACCAAAGACCGATTAACCATAACTAAATAGTTCACTTTACAAATCGTTTGTATATTCTGACCTAGATTTTTAGTTAACGCTGCTTAAATTAGGTTAGAACAACAAAAAATCCGTTTACTATAATATAGTTAGTGATATTTTTCTCAGTGTATAAAGGAGATAAATCACCATAAACGTCGTCTAAACGTTGTTTGATTTGATTAGGCGTGTGCCCTTCTTTTGTTATAAATCTAATCTACCGCGCGGTACTCAAGTGAACTTGAATGAAATTTCTGATTAGAATAATTGTTTTTTTCGTCATACTTTCACGTTCTTAAGCTTGGACTAGACAGTCAAAAGTTAATATCTGAGTTTAGAAAGACTAATAATTAATTAAAAACATATATATAAATAATAACTAAACACCTTTCAGATGCATTCTAATAAAACTAGTATCGTTTGATCCATTATTTGAAGCAAATCTATGTAATTATTTCTATTTGTCAAAATAGCAAAGCTCCATAACTTTTGGCTCAGACTACGACAGTTGTTAGCGTGTACTAGTAGCAGACAGTACGTGTACAGCAGCAGCAGCAATTACGATGGCTAGTATAAGCAGTCCTAATTATTGTTATGATAACGATACCTGTGAGAGCGAATTATTTCCCTGGAAATAGGTAAGTTGATGCTTATAAAGCTTCAAATTTGTGTTTGTATGCTAATTTGTGTCTGTTTTGCTGCTGCTTGTTTAGATGAAGGCCCTGATGTTGCAGATCATGCATCATCATCATCATCAACAGCAAGTACCGACAAGTACAGCGAGAACGGTCAAGAGTCGAACAATGAAGAAACAGTTAAGGTGTTTAAAACTTTTGTATGTTTATGCTTATATTAACCGATTATTGTATTATTGTTTTAGCGTTCCATGATCTGTCGCAGCAGCCTCTATACTACGCTGATGATGTTGTAGCAGCGTCAGAAAACTTTACCATTGTAGATACACCAGTAGCAGCAGTAGCTATAGGTGAAGGTCGTGTTCAACTGCTCGGGGCTGTCCAGTATCCGTTGTATGTTACGAGACCTCCAGGGGAAGAAGAACAAAACTACGACCATATACACCACATCCAAGTAGGACTTATTCCACCAGACGACGACGCCGCCGTCTTGGGGTCTAAAGAATTTGCCGTGGTAGGGAAGCTCGAATGCGTGAATAACGTATGCGAGCATGGTGAAATAGTGTTGTCGAAAAGTGATTGGTTCGAGCTGTATGATATACGAGTCGAGGCAATGTTTAAAAATTTATTTTATGGTTGTTGCTGCTGCAAGGACTACAGTGTACTACACCGTGATAAACATTTGAAATTCCATCTGTGTGAGAATTTATACATCGAGATTATTCACAACGAGTTTTTCGGCAACAGGGTGGCGATTCATCAGAATGATAAACAGCGGACTATAACCTTAAAAGATTACGAGTTTCAGTCTATATTGCATCTAGCACCGCTGATCAATCATCAGGCTCGAACGTTACAGCACCTGGACTTTTCGCGTTTCTACCACGCAAACATAGAGAACGTAGCAGAAGGTCAACTGAGACGCCCCGAAGATGTCTATAAAACGCTTCCACCCACAGACTCCATCTTATTCACGACTGAGCTGTTATGCGGATATTACTCAGCTGCTAGTTTAATAGACAACGCAGCAGCAACAACAGCTGGTGGATTGAACTCGTTCATTTTATTAGAAATAATAAAACATTATCCGCAAAAGTTTATCGATGCCGTACGTACACGACTGCAATCATATCAGCAGCAGCAGCAGCCGAAAACGTCAACGACGACAACGTTTGCACCGTGATTTAAAATGACAGATGCAAAAATGACAAATTTAAAATTGACAGATTTAAAATGACAGATGCAAAAATGACAGATGCATAATTGACAGATTTAAAATGACAGATTCGAAATGACAAAATTAAAAATGGCAGATGCAAAAATGACAAATTTAAAATTGACAGATTTAAAATGATAAAAGTGCGTAGAGCTAGCCACTTTGCCACCCTTGAGTGCCGTACGGCTCGAGATAGCAGCCTGCCCTGCTATGAACCCCAATGGGCCTTCGTGGCCTGCGAAAGGGGACTATTATTATTATTTAAAATGACAGATGCAAAGTGACAGAATTAAAATGACAGATGCAAAAATGACAGATGCATAATTGACAGATTTAAAAATGACAGATGCAAAAATGACAGCTGCAAAAATGACAAATTTAAAATTGACAGATTTAAAATGACAGATGCAAAAATGACAGATGCAAAAATGACAGATGCAAAAATGACAGTTGCAAAAATGACAAATTTAAAGTTGACAGATTCAGTACAGATTCAAATTTAGCGCGCCACATGCTGTGATATAAATGGTTCCCTCTACATCATACCGGTAATACAGATTTCTTCATGAGGCGCCCCCTAGTAGTAGTACACAGCCCGCCGGTCATACAGATCCCTTCATGACGCCCTCTATTGACAATACACAGATTGCCGGTAATACAGATCCCCCCTAATGGCGGGCGTGGTAGAATGGCGCCAGACGTTCCAAAATGGCTGCCTTCAACCAATCAGAAGCAAGGGGAGGAGCTACAGGAGTGGGGGTTAACCAATCAGAGAGCAGTAGGCGGGGAAATCAAAGATGGCGGCGACCAATCAGAAGCAAGGGGAGGAGCTACAGGAGTGGGGGTAGCCAATCAGAAGCAGGGGGAGGAACCATGCCATTGGCATGCCACATGGCATGTCAATTTCCGTCTGGACCAGGTGCCCTAATACCTACTCATAGGCTAGAAAACATTGTCTTTCACAGGATAGATCAAAGTTGGACTGAAGGAAATTGTCAAAACGACGGAGAATCTCTTTTAACAATTACAGATTATTTGAAATCCCAAAAAGTCCGTGATAATTTAAATATGCCTTCCACATCTAAAACCAATCAATCAGATCTAAGTGTTGAGTGTGTAATAAATGAAGTAGAAGACGATTTACATTTACCTAGTGAGGTTTCTATTATAGAACTGTGTTCGATTTCCTATTACCTATGCTGGATACCTAATAACTAAATGCCTTAAAGCATTTCCATGTGAAAATTGCATTTTGACTAATATAAGAGATAAAGACGAACAACAAGAATCAGACTTATTAATACTCAACAGGGATTACACTACTGGCCACTTGTGTCTTCCATCAGAATTATTCACTTCAATTGTCGAATTCCAACTAAGCTGCTATGTTGAGATATATGAAACAATTAAACATAAAAAACAATTGTCAATTTTACTCTTTAATCATATAAAGTCGAAAACTGATCTTCATTTTCCAAGCTGGTTTGTGAATCAATGTATTGAACATCGTATATATTTACATAAGTTATTAATTAAAGTTAAGTTATTGAAAGATTCTCTTTGTGAATCTAGACGTGTTAAAAAAGTTGACAGTAAAACAAGACATAAGTTAAAAGTTGTCAAACATTTATAAATCGTATGATTCCATTCTTGTTTTAAAATAGTTAAGTATTTGTATACCAAGATCGCGAAATCTCTTTTTAGCGTACTGAGAGAATAATTGTAGCCGAAGCCAGGATAATCTCGAGGGCGCTAAAGAATTTCGCGAACAAGGTATACACATCTTTTTATGTGCAACCTTAAAAAATAGATACAAATTCCATTGCTTTTAAAGACCGACAGTTTAATCATTTTATAATGTTTGTTGAATTTATTTACTACAAATCAAGAAACATGTTGTACGTTACTGGAAGTACGTAAATATAGTAACTATTCCAAAATATTTAATTTCAGCTTATTTTCATTGATGATAAGTTTACAAATTATATTAAAAACAAATCAAGTTCTAATCCTAAACCATAAATACAAGGAATGAGTCATCACAAATCACCTGGGCAACAGCGGAGGACTTCAACACTTTATCTCACTCTGTCTCTCTCTATTTACTTTTTTCTTTTCATATATTTGTTACACAATAGAGAGAGATGGAATCCTGTTTTGTTGTGGTTGTCATAGAAACACTTTACTCCGTCAGGGAGTAAAAGTGCTACTTTACTCCTTCTTTTGGGGGACTAAAGTAGAGCCTTATACCGGATGGGAAAAAAACGCATCCTGTTTAAAGGTCTCTCATTTTATATAGAATTAAATGATGGAATTGTAATTTTGCAGGTGCACTCTAAAAAATTACCGGTGAATTATACCCTAAAAAATGGAGGCAACTATGTTACCTCCTTTTTTTGGGGTAAATTTACTTCAAAGTGTAATTTTCATAGGAAGTGAAAAATTTCAACATTAGGTTAAGTTTGCATTGTAATGTTTCCTTTTTAAGTAAATTTACAGATTAAAATTACAATCTCAATGTAATTTTACATTTTAACATTAAAACACCTGTGTAAAGTTACATGACAAAGTTAATATTTCATGGCAATAGTACTTTTCAGGGTTAAAATACAAATGTGAAAATACTTCTTGAATGTAACGATGACTTGCGAAAGTACTTGCAAATTCAATCGTTCCTCTGGGAATTGTATGAAACAAAATAAAATCAAAGTAATTTTTATTGAACGTATGTACTTATATAAAATATAAGACATTAACAGAACTTCTTTTCAGGGGCTTTCGGAAATATTTGGTCTCTCAAAGACATTCAGATAAAGTTTCGATTCCACCTAGAAAATTAAAAAATTATAAATTATATAAACAATTATACACGAGTACCTTTCTCAATTACAGTTATGCTAGTTTATTTCGAATTCTTCAATTTTTGATTCATCCTAGAAAAACATTAAATTAAATATTTTTATTTTATTGGTTTAAATTTGTAATTTTAACATATAGGTACTTACCGATTATTATTTTTTAACTTCTACTATAAAATAAAATTCTTCCCATCTTCGGTCATACGTGTAAATATTTGACTTTAATAAATCCGCACTACACTACAACGAAAAACAAAATATTAATGAGCAATGAACACTTCGTTCGGTATCGATAGAGTACGCCTCGCCGAAATCATAAAAGAATGGTACACACCATTCCGACCATTCCCCAAAAAGCCTATTTGGACTGTTCATAATGGATTCCTGAATTCTTTCACGAAACGAAGGTCACAAACAAGTGCGATCAGCGAAATAGGATCTCAACGGTTAAAAACATATTAAGGGTAAAATTACACTATTCTTGTTCAAGTTCATCTTATCTTTAATATTACACTAAAAATGAATTAAGTTATTGAGCAATTATACATTTGTAAGGAAAAAATTGTCTGAGTTATGTAAATTTATATTATGGATAGTGATTTTAACCAGTTCAATGTAGTAGAATTACTTATATTTGTATAATTTTACATAATTACAGGGCATTTTACCACAAATAGTAAAACTACTAAATGTATAGGTAAAATTAATTTTAGGGTAAAAATACCGCAAATAATAGCGAAAAGTTACCTCTTTCCCAAGGTAATTTTACCTCATTTTTTACAGTGTGCATAATAGATGAAATAACCGTGCTGTCAAAATTTATGCATTTATTCATAAAAACAAAATACCATCACAAACTCGAACTCAAGTTATTTGAACAGTATTGTTAATGCATGAATTACAGCTAATTTAATTTAACTTATGTAGCTATTTAGAAGTGTGTTGTATGGGACCGCCGTTCGCAGTGTGCACTCTCCATAATCTTCTTTTAAATTGCAAAATTGCTTTTCTAATTACCGGAAGGATTACTTCCGGCCATACTGCCTCAATCCTTTCTTGTAACTCCTTCAAGCTTGCAAAAGGTTCTCTTCTTTCCAGGTAAACCTTCTCCTGTAGAGAATTCCAAATTGAATAATCCAAGGGTTTAAGTCAGGGGAATTTGGTGGCCACTGGTTTGCTGTTACAAATTCCGGTACATTTTCTGCCAGAGAATTTTGAGTTAATAATGAACGCTCTGTGTGATGGAGCAATAGTGATGGAACACTATCTTGCAAGAAGACGTAGTTATTGCGAGGGTAAAGACGGCGAAACTCAGGTACTAAACCGTTGGTAAGATGTGTGACGTAATTATTGGCATTTGTTTTAATAACTTGTAGATTAGGAAAAACAGCCTACTCTTCCCGTTCCAAAAAATAACACAAGAAACCATCAAATTTTGTGAAAATCTTGATTTTTGATGATGACAGGATCGATATCAGATTTCTTAGTTGTGAAATAAATTCGGTAATTTTGACGGTTTTGCGGCACTTGTAGCGTGAAATCTTTCTCATCTTGAGAAATAAGATTCTTCAAGTCCCTATTGGAAAATCTTCGGTATAAATGTAACGATCGTAACGCACGTCGTTGTTTGGTAGTCGCAGAAATTGCTGGTGTTTGTAACCTTTTAAAACATTTTATAGCACGTCGTTTTAAAATTCTACCAATCGATCGCCTTGATATTCCAATTCTGTCTTGCATTTTTCTTTGAAATAAGTGGCTTCCAGGATTGTTTTCTTGAGATAGAGATAATTGCTCGACAAGTTCTTCATTTTGTGGAGTTATTGCAGTTGCAGGTTTTCCACTTCCACGTTTTCTAGAAATGGAACCTGTCAAGGCAAGTCTTCTGATAGCCCTATTCACACTGTCAATGGACCACTGCTTGTTAGGAAATTCGCGTACAATTCGTTTTCCTTGCCAATTTTTTTCTACAAAACACGCTTCAATAATTGCAAGATCGTTCTTGTTTAAATGAGGGGCCATATTGCGTATACCTATACACCAAAACCTATACACTTATTAAACCACTATTAGACATACACGTCAAAAACTTACTTGGTGGCATTAATTTATTTCAGTTGTTGATAGTTAATAATTCTTGATTATTGATAGTTGATTATTCTCTCAGTACGCTAAAAAGAGATTTCGCCATCTTGGTATACAAATACTTAACTATTTTAAAACAAGAATGGAATCATAAGATTTATAAATGTTTGACAACTTTTAACTTATGTCTTGTTTTACTGTCAACTTTTTTAACACATCTAGATTCACAAAGAGAATCTTTCAATAACTTAACTTTAATTAATAACTTATGTAAATATATACGATGTTCAATACATTGATTCACAAACCAGCTTGGAAAATGAAGATCAGTTTTCGACTTTATATGATTAAAGAGTAAAATTGACAATTGTTTTTTATGTTTAATTGTTTCATATATCTCAACATAGCAGCTTAGTTGGAATTCGACAATTGAAGTGAATAATTCTGATGGAAGACACAAGTGGCCAGTAGTGTAATCCCTGTTGAGTATTAATAAGTCTGATTCTTGTTGTTCGTCTTTATCTCTTATATTAGTCAAAATGCAATTTTCACATGGAAATGCTTTAAGGCATTTAGTTATTAGGTATCCAGCATAATAGGAAATCGAACACAGTTCTATAATAGAAACCTCACTATGCAAATCTAAATCGTCTTCTACTTCATTTATTACACACTCAACACTTAGATCTGATTGATTGGTTTTAGATGTGGAAGGCATGTTATAGTTGAAAATTACACGATAGTAATGTGATTTGAGTTGCATACATGTTAAGGGTTTTTCTCCCTAATTTAAAAGGATTGAATCCGGGTGCCTTGGAAAAACAGCTTCCAAAAAAATTGACAATTTTAAGAAACACATTTTCGTGTGAATATAAAATTGTTGATTTGTGATTATCTCTTCATCGAGTTTAAGGTTTTGGTGTTGGTGTGAAGTAGATTCTTCGGTAATGGATATAATCCTCACTTTAACTTGATTGGAATCTACTATTTAGAATGTCTATTAATCGATTCACTTTTTCAATAAAATCAACAGTATGCGAAGCACCTGGATCAATCAATTTGCAATCTATGGCTGTTTTAATACCGGATGCTGTTCTATGGCTAAATACCTGCATTGCTAAGTGAGCGAACATTTTTTGAAAATTGTTAGGTCTAATATGTGCATCCGTCAAATGGCCTAAGAACTTTGCACGTTTTAATTTGATATCAATAGCAAATGTATCGGCTATGTGCTTAAAAGATACTTTGTTATTTTCGACAAGAAAATCGGCTTCAAGTAAACGATTTCTTATGCTTTTAATAAGATGTACGACGTCAAAGAGGGCATATATTTTTTTATCTGAGATAGCGAAATACGGTTTTTCCTGAGAAGCGCCTAACATTCTCATGAGGATTTGGTTTGTACTTCCTTGGTCGCATACAATAGACTTAACATCGAAACCTGAATTATTTACAATTTCAATACATTTTGAAACAAGGTTGACTAAACTATCAGCTTTAACAGAATTATTAGATAGAAAATAAAACAAAGGTAATTTAAAATCTTTAACTATGCCTCTCATCATAAAAACCAATGCTTCCGTGGCATAATTCGGGTTTCTGCACAAATGTCCCATATCTTCATATCCTTCAATAATGTCTAGACTTGGACAGTACTGAACGTATTTGTGCAGACTCATTTCGTCAAAAACTAAATTACAACATTTTTCGGAGTTTAAATGAAAAGAATTACTTTTATATTTCAAAGCCTCAATTAAATGTGTGTTAAACCCTGTAGTAAAGTTAGGAATATTTGACCATAAACGAATAGAGCTTTCAGATGGTAAATTCATCAGCTTATGATTTTTTAAATATCCGTAGCCACCAGGTGCACGATAATGTAAATCAAAAGAAAATTTTTTCTCATCTTCTTTCCAAACTGAGTTCTTTTTGTGTAGGAGTTGCATTTTGCAAGATGTCTTTGCGCTTTGCGATATATCTGATGAATCGATGGAATCTTTTAAATTTTTCTCTTTCAGTTTCTTTTGTAAACGTTTCATTTTTTCATTTTTTGATTTTAGTTGGCTCAATAATTTTGTAGGCGCTTGTTTTAGTTTTAAATACTTTTTTCGCAACAGATCACTATTGCCTTGTTTTTATATTTACTTTTACTCAATTTACTTTTAGTCGGTGTATTAAACGGCGATGAGTTTACGTTCACAAGTCCCGTATCTGAACGATCGGGTGAAACACAGATAGAAGCATCAGGATTATTTGGAAAAAAAGCTGAAAATTTGCTGTAAGTTTTAACAGGATCTGCCCGGCTACAACTTGGCTGATGTAGGGATAAATTAGATGCCTCAGCTATTTTATTTTCTGCAGTTGGTATTGCATTTGAGATGAGCCTTTTTTTCGTTTTCGGTTATAACAAATTGGGAAACATCAAAATGTTCTTCGCATATAACTCTATAGCGAAGTTTATCGTATGGCAATCCAACTAATTCAATCTTTCCGCAAAACTGAATCCATTTTTCTCTTTGCATGTCATTTTTTGGAAAGAAGAAATAATTCAAATTTGGGAAAAACCGGTTCGACTTTTCACAACCTTTCACGGCACATTTGCTACCTCTATTCGGCATTGTTACAACAAGAAGCAATTAATATACCAATGAATATGCAACTATTTTTTTAACCCACAGCTAAAACTGGTAACCAGCGTATTAAGACAATTAAATATTACCACAAATACTTAATAATATGAATAAAAATTTAAACTATAATAATTGCGAGAAATCCCAAGTGAATCGAATCTAAAACGACTAAAACAATTGATAGGTACTTAAGACTAGAACTGAAGTAATATTGGTTGCCTAGTTCACTGTAAATTCGTATTTCCAGCATAATCTTTTTCTTGGATGTTTCTAAATCAATTTAACAAAGTTAATTTAAAGAATAAATATTATAGAACAGAATGATTTATAAATGATTCAAGTTTGATCAAATACAATTAAAAAAAAACATTTTTTGCATATGTTGTTTAGTATGGTAGAGATAATCATTCTAAACAGGATGCAATGCGATTTTTAAAAAATAATTGTATATTTCATATTTTATGCTTGAAACAAAAATATAAGATTTTTAGCTGGGTTACCAAAGCATTGCAATTGCTTTAGTTTAGCCATTGTGTTAGAGGGGGTGCTGAATAAGCTACTCAAGGGAGGCGGGAAAAAATATAAGCGTTCGTTCGAGTTTTTGGTAACAGATAATTAGTTGCCTTTTCATAATAAAAAGTTGTAAAAACACAAATTAATAAGAAAACCAACTACTAGTAATTAATAATTATTAAGAATCAACTATTAGTAACTAGCAGTTACTAAAAATCTCTAAAATAATCTTCGATTGTGTACTTGCTGTAATACTGTAGTATAAAACAATACACAAACGCTGTTTATTACCAATCTATCTATCTCTTACAAATACTGCTTGTACACAAATGTTAAGTCCTTTCCCTTTAGAAATTAAATATTCCAGTAACTACTTTCAAGATCTTATAATCCTCTGAATAATACCGAAATCATGTATTTGCTACCTGTTAATTTATTTGATCCCTAACTATCCGGAATTGTACCTGAAAGTGAATTACCAGATCCTTTAAGAAACACATGTTGCTAGGTTGCTACATCCTATTCAAAACTGGAAGAAATTTGATAATGACCTAAGATTCTAAGAGGGATAACAGTTGTCCATGCGAAGAAAAAAGCACCATAGTCGGTTTGGAAGGTGGTCACTTTTTAGGGTACAATAACTAAACTGACTGAAACTATGACACGAGTAACTATGCTAGATGCCTGGGGATAATGACCCCTATAATAGGTCCCTTTTTTCGTCCGCGGTCACATATTACATCTCTAGGGCTACGATGGCTATAAGGATATAAAATAATTAATAATATGGATTAATTAATAGTTGAAGGAATAAATAAAAATTCAGAAAACTATAATTAAATATATAACTATTTTATTAATCGGTTTCTTTACTTCGTTTGTTTCTTATAACACAAACTACATCCGGACAATAACTAATGACTAATTACTTAATGAATAACGGGATTTGGTAGTAGAAGAAAATAAAAGATCCGTTATAATCCTATTCATTCAAACGGGCATGTTCAAAAAGTATTGTAGGTAAATGTAAAATCCCAACCCTAAGAATGGCAGGGCAGGGCAGGTAAAGAAACTGTTAGTAAATACAAAAGAAGTTTTGTATGTTATTAATTTTTTTGTTTAATAATGTAAATCCGGCGAATATTTTAGTGAATTTAGTGATTCCAATAAACGGGAAATTTTATAAATAATAAACGGATAAAATTATGAATTGTTATTATTATTAAAATACTTTAATTATTAATAATTTTAATAACAATAATATAATTACAAAATAAAATATTTATTCAATTTGTGCAGAAAAACAGTAATCTCCCTGTTAAAAAACAGAAAAGCCCAGAGAAGACAATTTCTAAATTTAAACATGACTATTTAAAAAAAAATAGTATTGACATCTGTTGAAGGGTAGAAATATTATGCTTTGAAAAGTAAATTTTTTTGTTGAAAAGTAAATAACATTTTCATTACTAACCAAAATTTAGTACTCATGATTATAAATTTGATGTAGGGGGCTTTCATTTCTGCCCTTAAAGAAAGTGTCGTATGAAATATTTAAGGAATCTAATATTTGCTAATGAACAATATTCTAATCGAAACTAAACAAAACGAAACTAAACAAAACGAAACTAAACAAAACGTAACTAAACAAAACGAAACTAAACTCTTCAAACTAAAACAAATTAAGAAGAAATACGTATTTATTAATCCACTCCGCACAAATACTACAAATGCAGAAAAAATATCAAATCGAGTCAAACACGCCAAGAAGAGCTCGCTGTAAGACAAATAATATTGTTAAAATTTCATTCCTTTTATGTGTTTATATAGTGAAGAATTCTATCACGTGTCAGACACCATGTGTGTCATACTGCTGCCGCGTCGGCTGTAAATTTGCGCATGCTATAATAACGTCGCAGTCGACCAAACAATTAATGAATATTACTTCATTATTTGTATGGACAAATGTAGTTGCCCAGAGCTCAGTCACGCCGCCTAGTTCAGTTGCACGAACTAACCAAAAAAGTAATCGTATTTATTTTCAAGAGGCTGCGTATCTGTTTATTATCTGTGACCAAACCCATGCTAAATCCCATTTAAACCTTTAACCTCTCGGTGGCACGGGCTAATATTGACCAAATGGGCTGAGACTTTGCACAGCTCATTTTTTTGACATTTTAAAGAGAAATAGGGGAGATCCTAACAAACTTTAACTTTTGCAAAATAACGGCCACTCTAATCACCTACCGCATATCGATGTAATTTGGTTTAATTTTGTTGCTGTACGACGCTATTTATATTTATTGATGTGTCCCAATAAAACATTCCAAAACAAAATATTTAGATTTTGACATAGATGACCTGGACTATTAAAGAAGTTTCGGAGGGCTAAGCCCCGTTAGCCACGAGCGTCTCGCGCCACATGCGATTCGACGTTTATTTGACATCACAGGATTTGACAATAGGGCAATCCAAACAGCTGTCAAATAAAATTCAATATGGCTGCTGGATGCAAACAAAGGTTTGTTGTGTATGGCATTGAAGTAACTTATAAATAACTTTAATTATATTTGTAGAACAAGAGTTTTAAAATGCCTTAATTTTGTGCAGTAGTTGGGTGTACCAATAGATCAAACAGAGATGTAGTTAGATTTTCTAGAATTCCCGCTGTTACTGCATATAAACATAAACAACATCTAAACGATTTAGCTGTTGAACGAAGAACACAATGGCTAAATGCTATTAAACGGGCAGATTTAGCTGAAAATAATACAAAATATACAAGAGTGTGTTCCAAGCACTTTATTTCAGGTATGCATGTAACATATTTCATTCTGAAACTTAGAACATTTCTAAAATTAAAAAATGTTTTAATTTGAATTTTCTTCTAGGAAAACCAGCTGATTTAGAAGACAATTTAAATCCTGATTGGGTTCCCAGTATTTATTTGGGCTATAAAACAACAGGTACAGCAATAACAACCAAAACAGGAAAGATACGAACGAAGGAAAAAACGTCGAAAGGTTAATGCATATTTCGGATTTACAGATATGATATCGAGGGATATTTGCTTTTTTGAGGTTATACATATGTGTTGTATATATGACTAGATGACAGATATAAAGAATTCTTTCACTTTTCTTTTAAACATTTTTGATTAATCCTTTGATGTGTTCAGGCAATTGATTATAAAGAATAATTCCATTATAAAAACTTGAATTTTGCGATTCTGATCGATTTCTTTGACTTGAATAAAAATTATTGTTAAACCTAGTATTGTGATTGTGAATATCATTTACTAATATTAAATTATCAGTCAAATATTGTAATAACACTAATTTAATTTTATGTACAAAAACAACCTGAATTTTAATAAAAGTTTCAATGTTAACCCTGATGCACTCATGTATTCCACTCTAGTATATCTATTGCAAATATTGCAATTAAGTATTACTCTCATTGCTTTATTTTGTAGAAGTTGTACCTAACTTATTCAAGTCTCCTTTATTCCCCATAAATAAAATAGCAGCAAAACAAAAATGTATTAGTATTATAGTATTAAAAACCAATCTTTTTGAGCAAGTTGTCAAATAATCACTACATCTTCCCAAAACCCCCATTTCTTTGAAAAAATCTTTTTACAAATGTAATTAATGTTCATGTAAGTTCATCAAATTTTAATTTTTTTATCAATAATAATACCCAAATATTTATGACTTTACTGTTTCTACGATCTCACCATTAACATTAACTCCAAAATTATTAAAAACCTCTAGATATCCACTTCCTTTACCAATAATTAATAATTTAGATTTATTTCCCTTTGAATACCAATATTATCCCTCCCACTAATGTACGCAACCATGTTGTCAGCAAATAAAATTTACATTTATAATGACATTACTAACATCGTTAATATATAGACTAAACAAAAGGGGTCCTAAAATACTCCCTTGCGGTACCCAGTATATTAATGTTAAGTGAAAACTGTGTAAATATATCTTTTACAATAAAAAAATTGAAACTAGAAATTGTACTTGTTTATTTAAAAATAAGGTTTAAAACTACACTTCAACTTAAAATTATATTTAAATGTTCATATTCATCATTGTATAATTCCTTGTAAGGATTATAGGAATATATCTTAGAAGTGATTCTACGATCTCACTTGCAAAAGGTTCCGTAACACGTTCCAGAACGGCACTACTTCCAAGCATTGCGTATGTCCAAAAGTAGATTCATTATTTGGCTTTTATTAAGAAGCGCAATGTCTCCCACATTAACTGTAGCACTAGCAATACTTCTGCCAAAGGTCAAACACAAGATTAATAGCGCCAATTTTAAAATTTACTTGCCGATAGCTTCCAGAAAATACCTACTTTAAATTCCCTGTAAAAAAATCTGTTTTATGGATATAAATTAATAAATGCTTATAGAATAGTATATTGTACAACTAGTTATGAAAGTCATACTTTTTTCACGTGTTTATCAAGCAAATGAGTGAAAAAAGAGTGTTGCACAAGATATTTTTTTGCATATGGTAAGTTGAGAAATTTGTCCTAAAAGGATTTATGCAAAATGTTAAGAAATTAGAAAAGTAGTATCCTTTGACAATAACCTCAAGAGGAGATTGAAATTTGTTTTTTACGAACATAATTAACAAAAATGCAAGAAAAGTCAACTTTCATTATTATAAATATGCAAAAAATCAGATTTATCAAGGGCAGAAATATGTTTAAGAAAACAGGATAGGTAATATTAAATATAAATATAATGAGAATTCAACAATAACGATTCAGGCAAAAACAATAATTACATTTACATAAATATTAAATATCTAATTAAAAATATTAAAACTAATATTATTATAACATTCCTGTCAATAGGAAAAATCAAATTACGAAGTGTATGTATGGTCGAACCTTGTATGAATGTTTATAGTAACATCTGTTTTATTTAAAAGACTAGCCAAAATATTTTTTAGCAGGATTCGTTGTAATTCTTCTTTTATCAAACTAGCATCCCGAATATCATCTAATATGTGTACAAAAGTTGCGCCTCCTTTTAATTTATCTAGAACACAGAAAATTGTTTACTAAATTATGGTTTTTAAATAAGGGCATGTATACATACTTGCAATTTTACCTCGTTTCTTTGTAATAAAACAGACAATGTCAAGTGAGTGACCTATATGGGTTATCCAAAACTTCACCAGAATAAGTCCCTCGCTTTTAGTCAAAACCTCCATCCTTGAAGGACAAGTTTTTCCAATTTTATTTATTCCTTCGCTTTTAAAATGTCTTACACCTTTCCACTTATTTATGTAATTATAGGAGCAATGACAGTTGTAAAATTCTTTCTTACTGCCATCGGCTAATAATTTAAATGAAGTATGCAGAACATACGATGACAAATTGCTTTCCTGGATTTGGTCTTTCCGTCGAAATGCTAGAAAATTGATTGAAATAATTTATTATATACATTGATATGTTCTTATATATTGTTGTTTTTTTTATGACTTGCTATAAACAGTACTGCGTAACATAGTTAAATAAAATATTATTATTATTATCAAATCCAGGAGCTTACCTGAAGAAGATTCAAACTGAAACTCATTATACCCAATTTCCACTTTATGTACAGTGATCATATGTTTTCTCTAATCTTATAAATAAAACGAAAACGAAACCTATTTTAAATAGGTTAGGTACAAAAACTACGATGTCAAATCCAACGATGTCAAATCCTGCGATGTCAAATTAACACCAGATCGCATGTGGCGCGAGACGCTCGTCGTTATCCCGCCACCAAAATACACCACTGCTTGGTATGTATTCATTAGTATCGATTTTCAATTTCTTGTAAATACTGCAGTATATAGAATGATATAATACCTACCTACAAATAAATGATGCATCATACTTCTTTTTAGATTTGCATCAGCCCACATGAAAAACTGGCAATGAATTATTCATTGTTGATCATTCTACTAATGGGTCATTCTCCAGAAAAGGTAAAAAAACATGTTACTGGTAAATTGTGTATTTAGCACTGTACATATCAGCAGAAACTTTGCAAGACTATTTTGTATGGTTACTTTAAAAAAAGATGTCACCTAAAACTTGAAGAAAAAAAAAGTTCTTTTGTTAGTTTTGTTCATCAAACTTTACTTTTGTCATACTCTGACGCTGTAACCAGCTGCTTTTACGAGTGTATAATGTTACAATATTTTTATCTGTTTCGAATAACTTTTAAATTGTAGCAGTGATACTTAAGCTTGTATTTACAGTTTTTATAAAATGATTTATTTATTATATATTCTTTCAAGATTTTTGAGTTATAGCCATATTATAGGTGTAACTAGTTTTGGCGTCATTTTCGAAGCACAAAACAAAAACGTAAAAATTTGGCAACGTGGTGTTGTATTTTGTCTGCACATACTGGGTGTGCATTCAGACATCTTTCTTTTAGCTGGCAGCAGTTAAAGTTAGCAGAAGTGGTTTGACTCCTAGAATAAGAAGTGTCTTGTTAATTGAAAAACACGTACGTACATTTATTAACCGTCATACCTGTAGATAGCTCAAACATATATAATTTATTTTATTTTTACAATTTATATAATTGATTCGGCTTTGTTATTAGCTGTGTTTGTATTTCAGAAAGTTAGGTTAGGTTAACATGCACCGTTTAAAGGAAATTATTTAAAAACTGTAAAATTGTCATTTCCGAAGTCGTCATCCCCGAAGCCTTTTCCAGCTTTTCGCTAATATAAGGATAACATTTTTATACTTAATAAATTAATAAAGATTTAAATGTGTACCTCGCAGCCCTCAACTCCTTAGAGAAAAAATCATTTCCGAAGTTCTATTTTACTTTTATAAAAATTACACTGGTTTTAACGGTTTTCCGACTTTTTGAGTTAATTGACATTAATAGTGACTAGATGTTCATAAAAATTGTTAGTTTTATAAATAAAATGTGTACTATTTTAAGAAACAATCCTTTTCATCAACTCCGTAGTTAATTAGCATCATTACTATAGTACGCATGTCCAAAAATTGAAATCTTTAAGAAAATACTACAAAAGTTTTACTGACACGTATTCCGTTGTTTTCAAAACATGTCAAAAAACCTAAAAGCACAAACTTGCAAGAAAAATTACAACTTTTTTTTTTTCTTAAATTGTCCTTTTGTATGGAGAATGACCCTAATATACCTTTATAATTCTACATGCTCATATCATCATGTTAGAGACTCTGTAATAATCATAATGCAAAGGAGCCGAGTTATACAGGGTGTATGTGTAGTGCAGAATTCCTCTCCTATGCTTATACTATTAATCTTCTGGAAAATTTAACTTGGAAAATGTTAATGTGATACCATGGTGCATATTTACAAAATATTCTCGTGTGTACAGGGTGTATCACAAAAGTATAGCAAAGTATAGAAAAAGATGATTTTTTAAATGGAATACTTTGTATATTTTTACATATTTGAATTTAACATAAAACTCTCTTCCTAACGATCTTTGATTTTTTAATTTCCGTTGCAGTGTTGCCACGTTATTCATGAAAATGTCAGAGATCTGCTAGCTGTCTACCATAACCAAATAGTTTATTGTATTACTATTAAACCAAGTAAAATAAACATATTTTGCATTTATGTAGTCCAAGATAATACCTAAATGACAGTGCTATCGAAACTTAATTATAATGTACGTTTTTTTTTTGTTTGTACCTACATTTCAAAGATATTTTTTCAGTTTTTTTAAATGGAATAGTTGGCTGCAGTAGGTATATCCCGCTTACTTCTTTTCTTTACTAACTTGGTTATGATCTTAATCCTATCTGTTCCCTACCTGATATTAATTATTTGTGAAACTCATAACATTGAAGTATTCCAGACTAAGGTTTAGCAACTGTTTTTATGTCGCTGGCAGCATTCATCAATAATTTTTTTGTGACATGTCACAAAAAGTCCAAAATTCTAGTGTCAAATTAAAACAACCAATCAAATGGTCTCTTTTGACTTCTTATATGCTTATATTAATGCACATTCATTAGAAACTTTTTTTGCAGGTCTGCATCAATTGGCAAGTCACCTGCAGCACAGGAGCCGTTTGTTTGCAAAGACTATTTAACTGTTTTGTGGAAATGAGTAGAAGAATGATCATATGAATAAAAAGCAAGCCAATGCTGTTCCTAAGTTTATTGTGTATCTGAGACAATGTACACAGGACTTTTATACTTATATTATTCATAGTTCTCACTATCGTTCTTAAATATTAAGTTCATATTTATATGCTATTTAGTCAATATTTTTACATTATTATATATGTCATATATATTTTTTAATTTTATTTTCAAGGTATCTCAATATACTTAAGGCGACTTTTATTCTACAGTTATCTACACAAGATTTTTCACTTTGTAATACATTATCTTAAATTATATATTACTATAAATATTGCATTTTTTCATTATTCAAACTTCTCCAAGGAGTTTCCAAACAGACAGATTAATGATTTTGAAATCTTTGAATAATAAATGACATTTAAGTTTCCCTTATTTTCCAAACTAGAAAATTAGATCAATGAAATAAACGATAAAAGAAAATGCATTTCTCATACTAAAAAAATAAAATATAAAAAAAAGATACATATCTGCAGTGTTACTTATTATTCAAACATAATTCAAAATGATTCGAGATGTAGTTCTGAACAATGCTTTATAAACCCACACATTTTCTTTTTAATATTAGAGTAACTTATTTTTATACTGTTGGCATTATTATTATTATTGTATTTCAAAAATAAGTTACAATCATCTTAAAAACTATATAATGGTTATGTGCAAAATCATAAAGCACTTCTCAAGAATAGTGCATCAATGTCTATTACGATTATACCAAACACTATTCCCTGAGAAATATATAACTATATCTTAAAACAGAAGTTTATTATAATACATCAAACAGCCATTTATGACACATACCTTATCTAAACATCATCTTGTAAATACATTCGCAAATCAGTTCAATTTAATTCATATGATTGTAGAACGTGTACATATGAAGAAAATTTTAATGATTCTCTTTCAACAATATTCATTCTCATCACTATTTTTATTTTGTAAACATTGGCAAAACAAAAATAAAGTAATAATAATAAATACATAATATACATATTTTCACTGTTTACAGTTTTATACAAACTGTAAAATTAGTTAAAACTCGCTTATTAAAAAACATTTCACTCATTCTTGTGCATGAACACTATTATTAATATTTTACTTCTTTGTAACAAATGTTCTTTTTTTACTCTTTTGTATATAAAACTACAGTAAAATTTATGAAATGACGTCTAAAAGTTTTTTATTCTTTTTTTTAAAACATGTCGTTTTAATAATGCTATCACAATAAATTTGGCTTATATCTTAATATGTTTAACCTACACTTTTTTAAATTAAAATTTAGTGAGGTTGCATTAGTAGGTATATGTGTGCACAAAGTTCACAAAATATTATATGGTTCAAACCTGCTACAAAATACCTGCTTGCCTTTTTTTATGTTTTTGAAAATGTGTATAATTATTATAGATGTTTCTTTTCTTAATAATAAAATGCGCTATTGAATGAATTATCTAGAAAAATCTGTTGATAACCATTACATTAGGCCTTTACAATGTCTTTTTTCTATCGTGGTAGTTCTACAAGCAATATTTATGTTAAAATTTCAAATGAGGTTTTAGGCCTTGCTATAGAAACATTTAAATGAACTAGTATATACAGTGTCCCAAAATATGGTTCACACGAGAAAACATTTTTTTACATGCTGCTGGTGGTTTGAAAAGAAAAAAAATTTTGTGGACCTAAAGTGGCTTCAGCTGTTTTTCATGACTCACCATATTCGGAAGCCCAACTAACAGCCTATGCACAAAAAACTTCACTTTAGCTCCTTATAAGATAATATACTATTACTATTGATTTGATAAATCTATAAACGATAACGCTTTTCCACTCTACAAACTTGTTAATAGTGCAAATGAGGGAGAAGTTTTTACAAAATGCCACTATACCTAAACCATAAATACAAGACATGAGTCATCACAAATCACTGGGCAACCATGGGAGACTCTCAAAACTTTAGTGCATTCCCTCTCTCTCAGTCTATTGTTTAGTACTTTTTTTTCTTTTCATATATTCGTTACACAATAGAGAGAGATGGAATACAATAATGCTTTGGAAGAAACCCACTGTTGCCCAGGTGATTTGTGATTACTCATTTCTTGTATTTACGGTTTAGGTATAGTTAACTATTTATAATTTTGCAACAGCTATGGAAGATAAGAGCTCCAGCTTTCTCAATGGTTTTGAGTTATGAAGTCAGCAATGCTTTTTACATGTGACCTTGATGAATTGTTGATGAATTTGGACAAAGCATGAATTGTTAAGACCAAATATGCTGAAAAACCAATTGTATTTTCTAGAATTTTCAGGCATTTAAGATAAATTGAAAAAGAAAAAACCAATATAAAATATCAAGTAGTTTGAAATGTTGATGCCTGATTTTACTGATAATAATAGTAAAAATCTAGAAATAAGGCAACAAAACTTTGACCTACTAGATTTTTAATTTCTTTTTTAAAAAACAATTCTCTCGAAAATTTCAAAATACAATGTCATGTTTTTTTTAGAATTTCAGGTTCTGTCCAAATTCATTATAAAAAAGTATTGATCCCATTTAAAAACGCATCGCTGACATCACAACTCAAAAACAAGACAATCTAAAGGTAACTTTTACAAAAAATGCCTTTTTTGAATCAAAAATTGACATGGTCGAGGATTTCCTTAAAAGATATCTGATTTATTATTGTTGTATTCCAATAGCCTCCGACTTTACACTCACACTGTATGTCTTTCTGTGTTTAGATTGATTGTAGTCAAAGAGCTTAGTTTAATGTACAGAAACTAAACCTATTAGGTTTTTGATATTGCAATGGTGACTTATGTTTTACAAAGAGTTCTTAAAAGAATTTTCTAAATAAAAAGCTCATTTAAGTAAATTAATTTATATTAGTCGTTCATTCCCTTTAGGTAGTAAATAGAAAAGAGCTTGATTGAGGATATTTTTCTTTATAATATATTGACTTAGTCAAGTTCATCTCATATTAATCTGAACTTTTACATAGGTAGCTATATAAACAAACATCATAAACAAATTAAATTACTTACATTGTACAAATGTATATAAATGTGTCTTTTTTTATGATCAATAAAAAATGACGACTTTTAAATACACTCATTTCTATTGCAAAAGTGCACTTTATTTATTAATGTGCGATAAAGGTATTGCAGCATGTTAAGGTGGAAGCATTTTCTCTAATACCCTGCGATCTGGGTGAAAGAATTTCCCCATAGAAGTCCTTAAAACCGAGATTTCCCTTTCTCTCTTCAGTCATCTCCCAGCTGCTTCCCAAAAACGCCTTTTAAAATGACTCAAAAGGATGAATCTCAAAAACACCTACATGCATAATGGAATAGAAATAATAACTAATAACCTTGGTTGGGATTATATGCAAGACAATCCATTAAAAAACACTTTTAGTAACTGTGGCCAAAATGCCTATTCGAAACTCAAAACTAAGTCCAAAAGAAACAACGAAAATCATTGATATAAGGGCATCTATGGCAAATCCTTTCTCTAGACACAAAATAGAAAATCCTTGAGCTAGCAGATGGTTAAATTCAGGAATCAGAAAATATGCTTTCACCCTATTGTACATTACACAAGCCTGCATAATTTTACTGCATATCGGCAGACATTGTGATTCAGATAGATTTTCTTTTGATGCTGTACGTAATTTTAATCTGTAACGCAATTTATCATAACCATGCAAAGTTTTTATAGCTATTTGCCTTTGAATCTTAAAAAAGCAGATGTCTGTTTAATTTATATTTATTCAAATTATATGAGCTTAAACTAGGTCAAAAACCCGATTTTTTGGGTTTTAAAAGTTAAATAGCAAAAAATTTTGAATTCAGCACAAAAATTAAGTGTAGACACCAGTTCAACCTTATGCAGCATCAAAGTTATTATATGAACAACATCCACTTCTAGAGTAAGAGCATAAAGTAAGTTCATCTATGGAGCCTCCAGAATTTAAAAAAATAAAAGCCAAGCCTGTGATTAGTTTCTACAAGTTGTAATAAATACTACTGTTTTTAACAACCTTCAAATTTTGAGTTGGACTTTGTGTGGAAGTTCGATTAGTCAAAGTTTGAAATTAAATTCTAAGATCGAGGTTAGCAATTTAACCTCAAAAATTGACAGTTGGCAAAAATATTCTCTTAGTGAGTAAGCAAAAATCAGTCTCAGCAGGTCTCTGGTTACTTCATGCAATTACAATTGGGCATGTTCAATAAGACCAGTGAAAGTTAGCTAATATGAGTTTCGCTAACAACAAAAAGTAACTTGCTATGCTAGCTCTGGTAGCTAAACAAAACAATCGCACTGATTTTTGCAACCAGAAGTAGTCCGGAATTACTGGACGATACTACAATGATATACATACAGGGTGTATTATCGATTTGGTAACATAGGGGAATAGCATGTAAAAACACAATTTCTCAAATATTGGCTCCCTAATTATTTTAGAGGTATAGTCACTATAGCAAAGTTGTAGACCTTATTGAATACTGTTCAAAACACCTTCACTTTAGCATCTGTGTTAAATAGTTTCCAAGATATAAGTGATTTTCTGGTATAGGAAATTAACATTGTAAATCAGAAATTCACTAATAGCAATTACCACGTTAGATTTAGACATTAGGTGTAAATGCAAGAATTATTTAGCACAGTTTCATGGGGCAAAATCACTCATCAGAATGTTACAATTGTTACCGGTGTGGAAGAAATAGATAAGATTTCTCAAAGGAATTTATTTTTATAAAATCTTAGTAGCCATGATAATGGTTGTCAAATTAATCTCAAGAATCACTGATAGGTTATGTCATGCTTTTGTATTATAAATTTAAAACGTATTATAAGAATGATACTAATATAAGAAAAAATATTTTTATGTCCGATTGCATTATAAAGTACTGTTTATTGTATTGTTTTGCAGCAGTGAACTGGCTTATTATTGTACTCGTAAAATAAAGTAGTAGTAGTAAAATAAAGTACGACAACTGTATATTACATGTCAAATTTTCTTCTGTCAAGAATAGATGTCAAATTTATCAACTGATTTTCTTTTGGTAATTACCCAATTTTAGGAATCGAACATAAAGCTTTGTATGCAACTCTTACATAATCGGACCTTATAGACTCGCCCTTTTTATAGGCCTTGCTCGCTTCGCTCGCTCGGCCACTGGGCTTGTCTATAAAGTCCTACATTCTGTACTTGTTACATAAATAGCTATAATCTTATTATGGGGTTACATCATTTATATTATTTAACGATTATAGTAATTTAACAAAATTAAACAACAAACAATAAAAAAAAGCAAAAACGAGAATAAATTTATAAAATATGTTCATAATACAAAAGCATGACATAACCTCTATGTGATTTTTGAGATTAATCTGACAGCTATTGTCATGGCTAATAAGATTTTATAAAAATAGATTTCTTGGAGAATTCTCATGTATTTCTTCCACACCGGTAGCAATTGTAACATTCTGATGAGTGATTTTGCTTCATGAAACTCTACTTAATAATTTTTGCATTTACACTTAAGGTCTAAATATAACTTGGCAATTGCTATTAGCGAAATTCCCATTTACAATGGTAATTTCCTATACCAAAAAACCACTTATACCTTGGAAACTATTTAACACAGATGCTAAAGTGAAGGTGTTTTGAATAGTATTCAATAAGGTCTACAACTTTGCTACAGTAACTTTTTCTCCAAAATAATTAGGGGAGCCAATATTTGAGAAATTGTGTTTTTACATGCTATTTCCCCGTTACAAAACCGATAAAACAACCTGTATATGATTTTCCTGCTTTGTTGAATGTAGCTACTGGTTGCATTTAACAAACTTACCGCTGATAAACCGGTGCTGCTTACCGGTAGATTTTAACTGAATTATGAAAAATTGGTTACCGGTTGATATATTTAAATTTACTTGTCAAATATAGTGACCTAACCTAATTCGATATTTGTAATAATAATAATAATAATGGAGCAGCTAATATTAGATGAGAAAATTTAAATCTAAATAATAAATATCAAGTTTTTTCGGAAGGAACTGGTGTAACCTCACTTTAATTATACTGGTACTAGGGTGACGATTATTTTGCGAAAGTTGAGATATTTTAGATCCCTCCCCCTAGATTTTTTAAAATGTCAATAAAATGAGCTGTGCAAAATTTTAGCCCATTTGGTCAATATTAACCCACCATATTTGCCACCAAGAGAATAAGGTTTAAATAGGATTTAACACGGGTTTGATGCATTTTTAGAGACTTTGTGGCAAAACTTTTTTATTTTTCTATCTTTTAACATAAAAGATTGTATACTTATGTTATTAAAGTTACTCAACACAAATCAAATACCAAGAAAACTTTGACAGTTCCTCGGAAATTGTCATTTTAGTGATATTATCGCTTTTTTGACTGCTATCAACTATCAAAGAGTTTTTCTGACAGTTTGAATTTTACCAGATTTGTGTTCAGCAATTTCAACAACATAAGTATACAAATCTTGAAGTTAAAACATATGAAGATAAAAAAGTTATGCCACAAAGTCTCTAGAAATCCACCAAACCCACGTTAAATCCCATTTAGACTTAACCTCTCTATGGTACAGGTTAATATTGAACAAATTGACTGAAATTTTGGATAGTTCAATTTTTAACATTTTTTAGAGATCTAAGGAGAGAGACTTAAAAAAATTAACATTTGCAAAATAATGGTCACCCTAATCCCGTGAAATCTTGATGCATTTACGTTTTATTCATGCTATTCAGACGCACCAGTAAACATATATGGCCTTGTACAACATCAAAATGTCTGATATGCAGTAGTTTCTGCTGGATTGTATTTTAATGGTGATTATAACTTTAATGATGTAAATTTAATATTCGTGTTAGTATTTATGAGAACGATAAGTAAATTGCTTAGATTTGTGTAAATGTCAGTAAAATGTAATAGTTCATGCAATCATTTATAGACTTCTCTCAGTTTGTCTACTATACCGACGATTACACATACTGCAACATAGCCAGCACACTCTACTGCATAATTTCTTTTAACAAAATATCACCAGTCAGGGCCGGCATAAGCTTTTGCGGGGTCGGGTTCAAAAATGCATTTGGCTTAAAAAGATTCTAAATAAATTATTTATTAGCAATACATTATTACATACTCGTGTATTACGATACAATCATAGAGCTCATTATAGTTATTTACGAAGTACGCGAAGTCTTGATTCGCGCGTTTTTCGAAGCACGAGCGGCGAAGAAGCGAGTGATTCATTTGTGCGAATGTGTCGAAGTTCGAGTTTTGTACACGAGTTTTGAAAGGAACTTTAAAAATAAAAAAAACATAACCAACCAAAAACTGTAATACTGTATCGAATACAAAGTAAACATAAAACCAAGTACATGCCAATAGATGGCGCTCGCACATTTGTCAGTGTAGAGTCACTACATCTAGTCACCTAGGTAGCGCTGGTCGATCAGAATACCGCAAAACGCCGTCATTTTGGGACAGAGAAGGGTGAACTTTAATAATGGACAAATTAAGACTACATTTTACGTATTCGATATACGTATTGGAGGTTTGAACTTTCAGAATAAGAAAAACTTTTTAAACTAAATATGGATTTGATTAAATTGAATATAGCTTAAAATAATAAATAATTTCGTGCTTTTTTGCCCCAATATGGCGGCGTTTTGCGGGCTGCAAAGGCGACTAGATGTCAGTAGATTATTAGCAATTACTAATCTTTTGCGGTTTCTAATACTCAAATGGGAAGAATGGCATTTTCTAAATTAAATTTTAGGTATAATTAAAGGACTCCCTCACAGAACATTTTTTCAGGAAGCTGGTGTCATTTTAACGAAATTTTATGCTGATTCTGAATATGTAAATCATTTTTGGGGCAAACACCCCAAAGGCCCCACATTTGGGATCTAAAGTAAAAAAAATGCTTAACCTCCATGACAATGAATAATAATAATTATATGAAGTTACTAGGAATTGACAAATTGTGTAATTTACAATTACACAATTTAGTTAGGTTAGGTTAGGTTGAAAAAAATTCGAATTTGCTGTTGCATAGCGATTTGGTTAAGTAATAGCGTTTTTGTGGAGGTTAGCTTGGTAGCAACCAATTTTGGAGGCTTAGGGGCATTTGCTCTAAAAATTATTTACATATTCGGAATCAGCATAAATTACTTTTTATGGCCGTTTTCGTTGCAAAATTTTTAATTACGTCATCAAGATTTGCGTGGTTTGAATGGTGGGAGTTTGCTTTGCCAGTCGTTAAGTGACACAGAACATCGGTGTGACTAAAACATCAGAGAAAGCGCGCGTTTTTGTAAGTTGTAACGCAGAGCCATATAAAACCCGTGTCGTCTAAAACGCGGGGCCGGGTTCGCGCCGGCCCTGACCAGAGTACAGATCGATCTTTAGCGCATCCCAATAACAGAATTAATTATAATATTAGAAATTAATCAGAACTGGGCTTTATATTTTTCTAAATTCCATAGGCACCTTGATGAATTTTACTTTTTCCTTATACTATATTTCTATTTTTCTAAGTGTTGATAAAATTGTTAATATTTGTTCTTTAGTTGGCAAACTGAGTTTAAAAATTTTTTAGGTTATCAAATATTCATGTTTTCTTTTAAGAAAATAATTTGCTGTTATTAAGTACCGTCACAGCATAAGAATAGCCAGCAGATTCACTTCATTGTCAGCAGTTTAAAGTTTTTCAGTTTCGAATATCGCATCAGTTTACTGAGGCTTGCCGATTGCCATCATGTACTATGGTAATAACGAGTAACGAATACCACAGCATAACCGTTGCTCCATAGTCCATCAATACCCCTAAGAATACATCAAGGTCGCACTCGGCCGGCTGAAAATTTGCGAGAGTGCACCTGCTGGTTATTTTTATGCTGTGGTACCATCTCCAAAAAAAAAGTTGTGTATATAATTTGTGCAAAATGCATGGCCTACTACACACTTGTATCTATGTGGTTCTTATAATGCAAAACAAAACAAATCATTTTCCGCTCCTGTATGATACATGTGTACTCGTTATCTAAATAATTTTCTATAATTGTGCAAAAAACCGTTCATTACGTCTTATTTTAGATAAGTGTTTATTAGCTGTTTGTAATTATATACTGTAACTGTTTAAAATTTGTTATTGACATTTTTCAAACTGGCACAAAAAAAATTAATTTTCAATAGTTCTCGAGAGTAACAATTATTAATTTATTTCGGTTTTCTTTGAACTTTTAATTGTATTTACAACAAATGTAGCTTTACATCATTTTATTTGCAGATTTTATTTGATCAAAAAATAGTCATGCCATTCCTCGTAAGTTATATAAAGGGCAATTTTTTAAGATTGATTGATGCATTTGGTTGAATAAGTATCAATTTGACATTTAACATTTGTTTAATAAAGTAATTATGTATTATGAGTAGGATGATAGCAAAGAATCCATTAACTACTTACAGAAACATCATTGCACTTATGCACTTGAAGGACATGAATATCATAACGATTTATTATTAAAAAACGAGTAAAAGATTTGTTATCTTGCACTAAATTTTATTATGAGATTCGAGTCCTTAGTCATTAAATTTTCGTTTTACATTGTAGTTTCCACATTTGTAATAAAACATGCTTATTGGGACTTGTTAATAACTACTTATTTCAATTTCTGAATTACTAACTCAACTGAATGACTTACGGATATGTAACAAATAGTATCCGGTTCAATTTTGCCAGATATGTGATGTTGCTGTAATTATTCAATGATATTAAAAATGTTTAACAATATAGTTGCCACAGGGATGAAATATTTGGTTTCATGGGTCATTCAGAAGAGGTTCCTGTGAGCCAAACTACAAATAATTAAACTTTCAAATCAGGAGCACATTCTTTTTAATGTCATCATTCAAATGCTTTTTCTAAAACAAAGTGGTAATATGGTAAATTTAGCTCAAGAATAGTGGATCAACTATTACTTCCTGAGCATGTCCCATAAAAGCAGCTTGATTAGTCATTTGAAATAAACTTGATAAGCAATTGGTTTCAGACAAACAAAAAAAAACTTGTTCATGATTCATTAAAATGCAACACCAACTATGCTTTACTTGCTATTTTTCTTTTGCACATGTATTTCTGATACATTAGCATATTTTTAGTTCCAGCCAACTTTAAAAAAATTTAAGTCATCTTTAATGAAAGTGACATTGGAATGTGATTACAGATTACAAATATGTGATATTATAACTTTCTGGCCTAACATTAATTAAAATGCGTTTTAAAATTGATTATGAATATTGCCCTTAAGACTTCAAATTATTTGAAAACAACAATTTGCATTTCCAGTGTTCTCAATGGCAGCAATTTTTCATTTCAACTTGCCTGATTTTTCGCCCTGTTAACATAGTTATCAAAATATTCTTAATTTTCTAGTTCACCAAGTGATCTAAAAAACTATACAATGTAGACTAAACAATATGAAGAAATATCAAAAGAATTTGCATTTTTTTTTAACTTTTGGGATTTACATTTAACAACAAAGATAGGAGAGTCAAACAACCTAAATCAGATTCTTATGAATAGAATTCAATTTGCCTTTGTTGCCATACATATTAATTAATCTATCAAACAAAATTTTAGGCAAGACATTAACCAGGTTAACTCTGGTAATTGGGTAGTAATGATCGCACAGGTCATTTCTAACTGCAGATGTCAAAATGGAAACTTTGTACTTATCTCAAATCCATTATTAATCTAGATTAAGAATTATTAGAACTAGAGCCGTGATATCTGCATGTAGATGTGGATAATGATTTCTATACCAAGGTAATAAGCTGCACTGTTGTCAATGTTCATTACCAAAAAACAAATGCGAGTTTTGGCATTGACTAACTTACGTGATATGGCTACGGTATTGATAACTGGGTGGTAACAATCTCAAAAGTCATTCGGAACTGCAGTGCAACCGAGCGCCAAAACAGAAATTTTGTAATTACTTAACTATAACCAAACAAATCTAACATAATTACGAACTTGATTTCTTTTTGAGAAGTGCATTTTTTTACTAAACTCTTACAAAAATGAGCGATACCAAGACTGAAACTGATTTAGGTTAGAATTTATTATTATGAAAATTGTAACCTATGTCTGGAGGAGGGTAAAATTTATGTAACCAGGTAATAAATTCTGTTACCTGGTAACCGCCAAAACTCGGTTATTAACTGCCATCAGGTAATAAATTTTGTTGCCTGATAAAATGCCTAAACTCACCTATTTACATTTTGTAAAAGCTGTCATTATTCAAATTTGTCTATATTACTCAAAGTCCAAACTATAAGATGCATACCTTCTAAACCCGTAGTTGGTTTTAATTAAATTATTTTTTTAACCCTTTATTTCAAACAGCTTGAACTCCCACAATTTGCAAATCAGTCAGGAATATTGATCTACAAATTCCTAGCTATATTTTCTTGAAAGCACAGTATTCTACTTGGGGAAGTAACTGGCATTATAATGCAATAGTATTACTATCTGGCATACATTGTTATATTGTCATGCATGCATACATATGTACATCGGTTTAACTATTTGGCTAAATTACTCAATCATTTGCTATTCAATACTGAACCTTCATTAACAGGAGATTCGTTTGAATTGAATACCAATTGTTTGACTTTAAGAAAACTATTTGTTACATATCTCGATATTTCTTTTTGTAGTTGATTTTAGAATAAAAATAATTGATTGCAATAATACACTATCGTAAACAGATTTTGCTTCACTTTATACAGTGTCCACGGATTGAGTTCACAAGAGAGGAAAATTTTTTATTTTTAGTTTTATCGAAAAATGTCATTCTTGATAAAAAGTTTTGCTTGTTGTAAGACCCCAGAAAATTAAAACAAATTCATGTTTTATCTTACCTGCTTCATTTTATAGTCAATTTTCTGTGAAACCATATGAAATTTTGCAGTTCAAAACTTTAACAATAATCTAGTAGGCGACATTTATGTTATTATTAAGCAATAATTCGTTGAAGAGTTAACATTGTGTCACAATTTAACTCTTCAACAAAGAATTTCACTTGTAAAGTGCTAAAATGAATAATGAAATTCAATGAGACGGGGTCTGTTGAAGATAAAAAGAAGGAGAAAAGGCATACCGTGAAGAAGATGATGCAGCTACTGCCTTAGCTATCCATTCCGTATTTGATTTACCCACTAGATTATTGTTAAAAGTTTTGAACTTAGTGCAAAATTTCATATGGTTTCACAGAAAATTGACTATAAAATGAAGCAGGTAAAATAACGTGAATTTGTCTCAATTTTCTGGGGTCTTACAACAAGTAAAACTTTTTATCAAGAATGACATTTTTTGATAAAACTAAAAATAAAAATTTTTCCCCTCTTGTGAACTCAATCCGTAAATGTATATAATTTACAGCATCATTTACACCAATTAAATGTATTCATTCTTTTTTTAATATTTATTATATTGCATAACGAATAAATAATGTGTATGATTTCAGTTTGACATGTATACAAAATGTGACCAAAAGAAAAGCCCTATTCCTTTATTAAAAATGTTTTTTTTTTCAATTCTAAAGTTTTTAAATTCAGAATTATAAAAAAATATAAATGTTAAATCTAAAAACTATTTTTGTTAAAAAAAAATAAAATTTTTGTAATCGCTGTGGAAATTAGTAGGTTTTAATAGGGTACTACATAACATTTTACATTTGCTAAAATCACATTTAACAGTGTTTCCACATTTAAATACTTTTGTTTTATAAAGTAAATAAGACTACAATCTTTTTGTCTACCAACAAAAAATATGACACCAGAATTGGCTAAATATTGGCCAGGGAATGTCTAAATTCCACCAGGAGGAAGAACAATTATGAAATCATAATTATGTCAGGATACTAATGGTTTAATAAATGACTGAAAAACCTCATCTTTGATTTATCTGTTTACTCAACGATTATATTGCTTGTATAACTTGTACTAATTGTTTTTCACTCATTTAGGCATTTTAACACTATACATAGTTTATTATATTACAATATTTTCTTTTTTGCTTTAATGACCTATCTACAAATATAGGATTTTTGTTATGCACAACCCTTAGTAGAGCATGTACTACATTTTTTTTATATGTACAAAATTAAATTGACAAGTTCCAAATATTGCTCTTTTTTTAATTCTTTCTCGTCAACTATTACTTTTTTCTTATTATTATGTTAATAATTTGGCCAAAAACTAAATTAGAAAATCGACAAGGCTTATTATTGACTTGCTGCAACCTTAACATTTACAAATAGGATGATAAAAAAAAATCTTAAAAATGTAAAACTGTCAAAAGATTCAGTTAAATGAGCAATTAAACAAATATATACACATACATAAAGATAACGTTTTTCTACCAGAAAACAGATGTCTATTAAATAAACTAGGGGCAGTGTTTGTTCTTTACTTAGGGTCATTTTCATACTAAACTATAAAACTCCTTTAAAAAAAATTATGGCAAAAGTAACTACATACAAGTTTGTCACAACCTGAATTTATTATACAATGGAAAAAATGAGGTGAAATCATGGTCTACTTTGAATTGCATAGTTTTGACATGTACTATCCTTCTAATGTTATTTGAAGTTAACTGTTTATGAAAATGGCCCTTAAACTTTATATTATATTCCTCTTTATATTTTTTTCCCTATTAATCAGCAAGCATGAATTATGTCTGTCAAATTCGATTTTAAAAAATCTTTAAAATTGCAATGCCACAATTTATTGTATGAGTCATGAAATGAGGTAACAATTGCAAATTTTGAGTGCAAAAATTCAGTAGAATTAGATATTAACATTAATTATAACGTATGTACTATTGGTTCATCATACTAGCCTTGCTGTCCTGAGAAAATATTTATAATCAGAGATTTGTTATTATCTGGCTAATCATCTGCTGCAACAATACTAATTCTGTTGGATATTTAGTAAGGAGGGCATTGAAACTATCTTTTTGATTAAAATAAGACAAAATAACCTAAATACAACAAAATTTAAACTTTTTAATTTAATTTTCGATTGATTTTCATTAATTTTAATTCAGAGATCAATCTCGATAAATTTTTATTTAATTAGTATTATTGAAATGACTTTTATTAACTCCTGATTTCATATTTACTAATTAAAGGCCAAACACATTAAAGGATCTCAAGATCCAACAAACTTTTTGATGTAACACCAAATGAAATAAAAAGAGGAACATTACTCACAAATGACTTCAAACCATAGCATCAATGGCTAAACAGTGCATCTCCAATCGACATAAATCAAACTTATAATTAATTATACATTATTTTGGCCAAATTATTAAAATAAAAGGTTAAGTGGTTCTATATATAGATATAAATATACATTATTACAATGAACTCAAATAAATACTAAATTTATTATTTATAAACTACTGTTTTGTATAAACTATGACTAATAACAATATCTACATAAATATTTTATCTTTGGAACTGACAGTATTTTTTTCTATTTTTTTGTTATTTCAAACAAGACAAAAAAACGTGTATATTGATTAACAAACTGATTATTTTAACCATTTGCTTAACATCACTTTTATTATAGTAATAATAATCGATAATAATAATATTAATAATAATCAACCAAAACAAAACATGTCGAAAAAACTTTTAAGTGTCTCCGATTTTTTAAAATTTTTAAAATTTCAACAACATTTGTAAATAACATTATAATTCGTCACAGCCTAAAATTCAAAAAATTTTGTGACAACACTGTACAAAAACAAAAAGTGTGTTCATATATGTTTAGAGAGCATGGATCTTTTTACCATATCCATATATTATGCCTAACGAAAACAAAAACAAATAGTAGGTATATAATTAATTGTCTCTAAAAACTAAGAATAATCAATAAATGGCAGCTGTGAGCAATACACCCACATTTAAGTCATTGATCTAACCAACAGAAACAAAAGATGGCTAATGGCAGGATTGATTGAGAGAAATGTCTTTAATTGTAACAGTCAAAAAATAGAGAATAGATTACAGGAAACAAATAAGAATATAGTGGTTGTTTTATTTTTTAATGGATAAGGTAAACTGGGAATCCAAATAAAATTGGTGATTTTGTAAGGCACTGTAGATAAATAAGTATATATAGTTAGTTAACATTTGTCTTGTTTTCAATTTTTTTTTGTCCAAATTCCAAAATAAAAACAAAAGAATATTTTACAGATTTATTTTGCACCAAATGCATCAAATATTAGAGTTGTAATGGATAGTGTCTGGTTACTAGATCTGGATATATTCAAATAATAAATCATCTTTGAACAGTACTACTCTACTTATTACTCAAAGTTAAATAAAAAAATAAATTATTACCATCTGACCTTTATTATCCAATCATTATATTTTGGCGATGAATATTTCTTATTCAAAAGTTAATGGGATTTGATACACGTTATATGATTTTCTAAGTCACTGTCCAGTGCCCCTCTAATAATAAATAATACGAATACTAAACTGAATCGGTATTTACAACTAACTGTACAGCTTGACAAGATTCCATCATAATTATTTCGAACATGAATATTGTTGCACATGGAATCTTGAAAAGTGATTAGGTTTTTCTTTTTAAGTTTTTTGCATTTAATTTCTAATATAATATACTGACATATGTACATATAAAAAAGAGGGAAAGAGAGACGTATAAAATATTAAATTCTATTAATCTCTCTTGTATTGAATAAAAACTAGGATATCATATTGCACGAATGACTTCTAAATTTCTTTCACTATGCTTCAATCAAATCTATCTATATTATCAGAGAGCAATCTACATTTTAAAAACTACATCAACATAAATTAGAGAATAGAAAATCACACTATTCAGTATAATGTTGGCCATTGCATTGTTGACATAGAATTGCAAACAGAACCTTGTCAAACCACAAGAAGTTCCATGTTCAATAGTAGTAATCAAAAAAAATTTTCCTTGTACAAGCACAAAATAACCATTTTTAATTGGATGTAGGAAGTAAAAATGGTTGGTAGTAGGAAACGGATGGCTGCGTAAATTTCCAGTAAAAACAAAGAAAAAATAAAAACAGAAAACAAAAGAGCTCAGTATTAAACAGTACTTCCACAGTAATAATAAGTAAAAAATAATATCACCCAATGTAATTTCAATTTTTTTATGTATGTTGTAGAGTAAACATTAATTAATACTAAGCTCTGCTTTTTAAGAAAATTTCTTTTTCCGAAAAGCGTTAATTGACACAATGACAAAATATTTTCAATTTTCATCTAATAATTTGTTATTTGATCTAAGTTTTGTACCAGTAGAAGAATTGCTGCATAAACCGGCAACACAGAATTAATAAAAGGGCAGTAATTAAAGAATAATAAGACTATAAAAAGAGGAAAAAGTTTTCCCATTAGTGTTGATGAATCGAAAAAGGGTTCAGAAAGTTAGAAATCCTTTAAGAAATTTTAAATATTATTTTCGCACAAATATGAGAATAATATAAGATCCTTAAAACTCTAACTAATACTAATTTTTAAAAGTTTATTTAAGTCCGTAACTTTTTAAGAATGGCATCTCCTCACTTTCAAGTTAAGATTACAAATATTAATTTAACAATAATATTGTCATATGTTAAATAATATTGCATTTTGTAACTATTTACAAATTTAAATAATACTTTTTTCATTTAAACTTAAAGACAATAAATATATTACCCCTTTTTTAAATATACGCGTTATTTCTAAATAATTTATTAAATAATATTTATACTTGTACAAGAATTTGTCACAGTCTTTTACAAAATAAGTTATTGTTATTAAGGCACTCTTAATGAAACAATCGCCAAGCTAACAGCTCTACCATTTTTGAAAAGCAACGATAACACTAAGAGTACCATAACAACACAACATATCGTAAATTTGTACGCATCACAATTTCAAATTGTCTAACTTCTTGCAGGTATCGGCGACTTCTGTAGAAGGTAATGGAGCATCACCAGCACCAATCTCACTAAGAGGTGTACCCGCATGTGTATTACGACGTAATGAACGCCTAGTTCTACGAGCTGGGGGTATAAAGTTTTGTGTACCGCCAGGAGGGATCTGGGGAGGAAGGGTTGTTACAGTTAAATTGGAATTATTTCTAGTCGGATCAACATCGGATGGTTCCAATGTTTCTGTATCGGAACTAATATTATTTGAATTATAGTTAGTTTCTACTTTGCTGCTGTCACTTGCATTGCTGCTGTTAGAACCTACATTTCTAGGTTCATCAGATCTTGCTGTTGTATTATAATTATAATTCTTAGTATTAGGATTACGAGTATTAGGTTTTTTAACAAAAGGAACACTATTTCTAGTTTGAAACATTTTTCCAGTAGTATTATTTGAATACGTATAATGAGATCGATTGTTATTGTTATTTTGTATACCTGGACCGCCACGCATGGAACGGTGATTGTGAAAATTACGTGTATTATATTTGAAATGCATCAAACCATATTGTGTAATTGGAGAGTAAGGTGCAGGAGGGGGTGTGTTAATTGAAGTTCTAAAGTTTTTGTCTTCGTTACGATTTTCATCTACTGCATTAGCAGATGAATTCGAATCGGTACGTAAATTACATATACCATCGCTATTACGCCTATCCAGATTTTTACTGCGTCGCCTGTTATACCATGATGACCTGTCAGTGGTATTGCTAATGCTGGAATTTCTTACACTTGACACATTAAAATCATGAGAAGCTGATGTGAAAGTTAAACAACCGTTAACTGCACCTGTAGATGATACCATACCAGTATTGTGACTGTTTAAAAGATTTGGATAATTATGCCTAAAGTTATTTGAATTAGCTGCATACGCAGCAGGTGTTATGAAACCATTGGTAGCAAAGTGATGATGGTGATGAGTAGGAGGAAGATGGTGAGGATGTGCCACTGCAGCAGGTGTTGTTGGCTCTATGGATTTCCTGCGACGGCCACTCTGCATTGCTGTGAAGTCTTTCTCCTGATGCTGATCTAATGAAAGGAGTGAAACAACGGGAGTGCTAGATTGACGGCTACTGTCGTTAGAAGTAGTAGAAGTAGTTGGCAAATCTGATGTGGTGTTGACAGGTTGAAATATTTCTATTTCTTGAACAGTTGTATGAATGCTGGCAGTGGTATATGTTTCCTAGTAATAACAAATGTTTACAATCATGCAACAATTAAAACAAAAAGTAAAAATAAAGTAAACCATTTACTATTTTATACAATTATCAGTAAAATCAAAACACCAAGATAAAATATTGCTAAAATGATTTAATTTAGTGTAACATGAAACTAAAATGCTTTAAACAAAATTTAATACAGTCAGTTTTGATTATATTTTCATGGAAAGTTGAGGTATTGTCCGTCTCATGTTGGAACTACAGTGAAGGAAAGATAGCCAATGTATTTCTTATGGGAGTTTATGCTTCGTTGTTGCCAGCTATTTCACTGCATGAATATATAGAAATGTGGGTTAAGATTCGAGAAGTTCTAAACCTTTGAAAACAGTAACCGAAAAAGTGTAATTGTAACCATACAAAAGAAGCATTTAAAAGAAAGCCTTATTAACATGTATTTATTTTATTAAACATTACTTGGGATTTTTACATCGTACATGTATCTAAATATCCGATATTTCATTACTTATGCAATAAAATATCGTTTTTTGTTTAATTCTTTTGACTTCAAATTCTTTATCATAAAAATAACGGCTGGTTAGCTTCTGTATGATCTTTTTAATCTTTTAATTCACAGGTAAATACAGGAAGTCCCAAACGTAATTTTAAAGGTAAAATGATCTCATCATGATAAGATCATTCATTTGTTTAACTTGTTTCGAAAGAAACTGGCAAAAACAGAAATTTAGGATTAGCAGCAAATGCAAAGGATTTTAGTAAACAATAAACCCTTCTGGTTTTTTCTACTTTTACTTCGCGGAACTACATAATACAGTTTGTACTTACTGAAATTATAGTATAACCTTTTTTGTTGGCACTATTATTTGTCACCGAACGTATATAAGCAAATTTCTTAATACAGAAATACTTATTTGGTTTCAAACTTTGATAGCTTGTGCGTCTATAAATCTTCACTTAGTTGTTTGGGTTTTATCGTTTGTAATTATTGTTAACATTGTCGTGTTGTTTGTTGTAACTATTCGTATTGTAGTATTACATAATGCACATAGTACATTATACATAAGTATGGCGGATATTGTTAAAAACAGAATGGGTTGTTTACTAAAGGTTGGTGAAAAACAGATTTTGTCAAATTTGATAAAATATCGTCTTACTGAGATCCGGCAGTCATTATCAGTAATTATTCGACAAGTTTCTAAAGAAACAGGTATTAGCGAAAAAACTTTGTTCTCAGTACGTCAAGAAAGTATTTCACCTAATGGAATAAAATCTCCAAGAAAAAGAGCGAAGAATACAAATACTTCAAAATCGCGCAATATAAACTACTGTGATGGAATTAGGAGTGAAATTAGAAGAAAGGTGCACGAGTATTTTTCGCAAAATAGACCTCCAACGATGAACAATATTGTAGCAGCTGTAAATGACGCTGAAAACTTGCGCAACTTTAGTAGAAGTACGTTGAATAGATTATTACACGATATGTATTTTCAGTATGTTAACAGAGGACGACGATCTTATTTAATTGAAAGAGAAGAGATAATTGCATGGCGTCATCATTATTTAAGACAAATTAAAAAATATAGAGAAGAGGATTACAATATAGTTTATATTGATGAATCTTGGGTCAATCTTGGCCACAGCGTCAAAACTCAATGGGTGGATATGTCAATTAAATCATATCAGGACGCCTTCATTTGAGGATTAACCACTGGTTTGAAAGCTCCCACAAAGCTTGGCCCTCGTTTTATTTTACTTCACGCTGGCAGCAAACAAGGTTTTATAAATGGGGCAGAGTTGACCTTTCTAGCAAAGAAGAACAGTGTGGATTATCATGATGAAATGGATGGGGCTACTTTTGAGACTTGGTTTAGAAATTCTTTGTTGCCCAATTTACCTGCAAAATCAGTTGTAGTAATGTATAATGCACCATACCATTGCCGAAAAAATGAAAAGATAGCAAATCAGTCTTGGAAAAAAGAAGAAATAGGATCATGGCTTTGGTCAAAAGATATATATTTTGACGATGATTACTTGAAAGCAGATCTATTGGACGTGGTGAAGGCTTTCAAATCTAATTACGACAAATACATTCTTGAAGAATGTGCAAAAGAATACGGCAGAACCGGGGGACCAAGCGCCTACGGCGCGCGATAATTTATGAATTATAAAGTCGAATACACGCGGCGCGCAGTAATTGACAATTTTCATCAATTTTAACCCCTTAAAAAATTAAATGCCGAAAATAGGTTATCTAATAATCATTTTCGATTCACCATGTTTGAGATGCCAGATTAACGCAGTTGGTTGTGCGCCTGTCATTGACTCCAATAGTTGCAGGTTCGAATCCCAGCCGCGACGATATTTTTTTGCACTTAGGAACCATAATTTTTTGGTGTTATTTTGCTTCTCTCGGTGCCCCTAGCTTATATCTAGGTCGCCGCGTAAATTTGATCTTTCGTTCCCGAGATCACAATAACCAACAGACATTGGCGTTTTAATTTAGTAGGATTCCAATAGTAAGATTACCTCCGTACCATTGCGAGTTAAATGCCATTGAATTGGTTTGGGGTGATGTAAAACAGTATATCGCTAAAAAAATACCACATTTAAAGGAGATGTTTGAAATTCAATTAGTGAAGCGTACGTTCAAGTGACAGCGGAAAAAATGGAACAATTATGTTAACCATGTAATTAAAACAGAAGATAACATCATGTGGCAAATTCATGGACAATATTGAGCCAATACTTATAAATTTGGAAAGTGATAGTGACATAGAAGTTGAAAGTGATTTCGAGTGATTTGTGCTAATGATGAACTTTTTGCTGTTGTACTTTTTATACTCATATTATTTGTTTTCAATTTATCACTGATTTATATAAAAGCTATACAATTAAAAAAGTGCAGTTTGATAGTATACAATTTGATAGTATACAATAATTTATTGGTTTTGATGTTTCTTTATTTAATAAAAACCAAATAACATTGTGTTGTATTTTTTTATTTACCTAAAATTCAAAAACTCGAAATAAAACGTTTTGACTTTTAATTATACTCAAAATTATTAGTTTGGTAATAGTATTGGCGTTAACTCAAAGTATGGAACTATCGAAATAAATCTTTTATTAAATATTTTGGAGAAAAATCCTCAAACGTCGATTTTATCTTAAATGAGAAATATTTTAGTGTAATTGTTATTTGCAGATCATCTTTTGTTTCCGAGTTAAGGCGATAGTAAAAATATTTTTAAATGTAAACCCTAATTTTGATGATGGATTTGGAAAGCAATTTCCGAGATAATTGCTTTTAAAGTTTTAAAACAAAAATTAAAAACAATCAAGAGTTCCAAGTTTTAATAAAAAAATTCTTGTAAGAACTGCCATTAATTTAACGCTAAGTCAATTGTTACATGGCTACTTGATTTTTTATCAAAAAATTTGAACTCTTGATTTAAGCTTTGATTGAATAACAATCAAGAGTTTAATTTTCTTAATAAAAAAATCAAGTATCCATGTAACAAATGACTTAGCATTAAACTTATGACAGTTCTTCAAAGAATTCTTTTTTTTATTAAAACTTGGAACTCTTGATTGTTTTTTAATTTTTGTTTTAAAACTTTAAAAGCAATTATCTTGGAAATTTCTTAATACAGTATCATACTTTTTTAGCATATCTGATCTTTGCATTACATTATCTTTCCAAATCCATCATAAAAAATTAGGGTTTCCATTTAAAAAAAATTTCGTTATCGTCATAACTCGGAAACAAAAGACGATCTACGGGGTCGTTTTTTTTAAACCTCTGATAGGCTATAAATAAAAAGACAAATGTATATGGGTCATTCTTTCTGAACTCAACCACCGGCTAAATCCAAAAATTGGCGCAAGTTAGAAAGGCCTGTGGGGGCTCATTTTAAAGCTTGAAACCTCTACTTTCGAATGTCACATGTCTCCTATATGAAAAAATTTATATTTGACCCCTAAAACAGGGTAAACACGTATGCAGTTCCAAAAAAACTTTTTTACAAGTTGAAAAAATTAGAAAAAGAAGTATTTTTTAAAACCTTTTTTAACGGCATCGCATTCTTCGTCAAAGAATACATAAATTTTGTCCACTGCGTTTTTTTCCTAGAGTGCTTCAATTTCGAGTAAAATTGAGAACAACAATTTGCCATTTTTGAAAGTTTATCATTTTTTTCATCGAAAATGGCGTCAGATAGAAAAAAACAATAAGAGTAAAAAATGCTTAATTTTACTCGATGAATACGAAAAAAAATTACAGATGGATTTAAAGCGATTTTTAAAATTTTCATCATTTTAGGTTTTAATATTATATTATCAAAGCCCATAGATAGGCAACACCTAAACCGTAATTTTCAAAATCGTTTTAAATTGGTCTGTAATTCATTCATGTAATTTTTTGATATTCATAGAGTAAAAATAAGCATTGTTTACTCTTATCATTTTTTTTCTATCTGACACCATTTTCGATGAAAAAAATGATAAAACTTTCAAAAATGGCAAATTGTTCTTCTCAATTTTGCTCGAAATTGAAGCACTCTAGGAAAAAACGCAGTGGGCAAAGTTTATGTATTCTTTGACGAAGAATTCGATGCCGTTTAAAAAAAAGTTTAAAAAAATATTTAGTTTTCAAATTTTTTTCAACTTAAGCAATTTTTTTGGAACTGCATACGTATTTACCCTGTTTTAAGGGTCAGATATAAATTGTTTCATATAGGAGACATATGATATTCGCAAGTAGAGGTTTCAAGCTTTAAAATGAGCCCCCATTGGCCTTTCTAAGTCGCGCCAATTTTTGGATTTAGCCGGTGGTTGAGTTCAGAAAGAATGACCCATATAAAAAAATCATTTTATTACTAAAAGTTCTGTATACTTATGATTTCTTTTCGACATCCTCACCATAAAGATTGAGGCATTTGTCGTATCTGTGGACAAGCTTTCCAATACCATCTTCATAAAATGTTGCAGCCAACACATTTAAATGAGTCTTGACGTTGTCTTGAAGATTCTCAGTAGTTTATTGTGAAACTTTATGACGAAAATTTGCAGAAGACGTCCAAAACAAGAGAAGAGGAATGCTGAATTTCTGGAATTTGTTCTGATCCATGACAAGCCCGCCCATACAGTGCTGTTGCAACACAACGGCTCCTTCAGCAATTTCAATGGGACATTTTCGATCACCCGACAGTATCGGAAAGATATAACAGTATTGGAAAGCTTGTCCACAGATATGACAAATGCCTTAATCTTTATGGTGAGTATGTCGAAAAGTAACCATAAGTATACAGAACTTTTACTAATAAAATGATTTTTTTTATATACATTTGTCTTTTATTTATAGCCTATCCGAGGTTGAAAACAAAACGACCCTCGTACAAATAACGGTTACACTAAAATATGTCTCCTTTAAGATAAAAATAGACGTGTTCGAGGATTTTTCTCAAAAATATTTAATAAAAGATTTATTTCGATAGTTCCAGACTTTATATGCGCACTACATGAACAGCAGCAAATTTTGAAATTTTGTTTTACTACCGCTGTCAGAAGAAGTGACTATGAACAATAGGGATTATGAAGGTTTATGCAGTTACAACTACAATATTTAGAAAGTGTTTTTAAAAGTTGCTTGCAAGATGTTTGGCAACCCTGTTGTCCATAAGAACACACACTGTAGTCTCAACGTGAGATGATCAATAGACTCTTGAATTTTTGCATACTTTATTTTTTAAAACACCATAAGCATTTCTGACCACTGATGTTATGTTGAAAGAAAAATTCTATACGCATAAAAGGCATGTGTTGGTTAATGAACAAGTGGTATTCAAAAGTGAACAAAAATAAAAGTGAAGCTATGAAACTAAACTTTTTATTCAACAGTAGAAGGTTGAAGTTTAGATGTGTTACGATTGGTTCACAAAAATAAAAGCAGCAATCAGAGCTTCACAAATTATGGGTGTTGGAGAGATAGGGGGCAGTAGGGTGGGGGGCGTTGAGGAGACGAAGGTACTGAAAGCATTTCGTACTAAATGTCAAACATTTTGTAAACAAGCATAATGGTGTAGCATGTTTGAAATTTTTGCTTATTTTCTGTTTAATTATTAAAACTTGTCCTAGAAAGTTTTGCACAGTTTTTGTATGCATGTGTGCACATTTAAAATAACTACAATCTTTTTGTTAAAATATAGGTGTGATTAGTAATGCATATGCTTCAATTAAAAACCATGCTGTGGTGACTGACCCTGCTCAGTCTGAAGTACAAGTTCAAGCCAGGACAAGATGCGTTGAAAAATTTTGCATGTTTACGCTAAAAATTGGATGATAAATCTATTTTAAGTTTGACTTTGCTACTCTACCAAGTCCACAATTGTATACAATAGTCAAGAGGAGAATGCAATAGATAAGTGAGATAAATTGCAATAGTAAAATTTAGACAGAAAGTACTCGATTGTCAGGTAGCCTCTAAGTGTGTTCTTCGCAATAAACCACTGTTTGCAGAAGACACCATCAATTGTGAAATTTGTCACTAAATATTTGCGAAACGCTGCTGTGACTAAGCGCAAGAACAATTACTACCATTTGTACCAAATTATACTGAAGAATTTTGTTTTGGCCAAACCTAGCAACAGCGCATTATGCCAAAAGCACTACAAAATGGTTAGAAAACCTTAATATCCATTACGTCCCAAAGAAAGAACCCGCCCACCACACCAGAACTTTGCTCGATTGAGAGATACTGGGCTTTAATAAAAAAATATATTAAGACAAAACGGAACTGCAACCAAATCGCTTCAAGAATTTTCCTCAGAGGACAGCAACAGCAAAAAGGTGGAAAACCGAAGAGCACAAAAATTAATGGGAGATGTCAAGAGAAAATTCATTATAATGTATTAGCCTAATGTAGTAAATATGTAATAAATATGTAATAAATATCAAAGTAAAATCTTCCCTATGTATTTTTAGCTTAGTTCAAAAACCATGCAAAACTTTCTGGAACAAGCCTAAAGCAAATATTAATTTTCTTTTGGTACTAAGAAATACCAAAAAAATTGGTTAAGAAGAAAAGCTTTTGTCTGGAATACTTAGTTTTATCCGATAAATGACCTTTTTGAAAAGAATGGATAAAAATATCATCCAACAACATTTTGTTGTAGAAAGCTTAGGCATTATTCATTAGAAAACGTAAATATAGTAGCTAACAAAATCAGAAGTCATGCTCAATGACAGATTATTTAAACAGCTTTGCATTGAAAATGGCGAAGACAAATCAATTTTATAATTTCTTTGACTCAGTTGTAGAGTTTTTTGAAAATAAAGGTAATTCATTACAAGAAAACTTAATGAAGCTCAAAGTGACATACCTTATTTGATAGATTTGTATAACAAATTTACAGCTACAAGGAGATGAGTAGTAGATTTTGATCATAACAAAAGATGTTATTTCTGCATTTAGAGGCACTCCATATGATTTTAACAATCAATTTGAAGATATACCTCCTTGCAATGAAGATTCCCAATTGGGTTTTAGACTCATTCTCAAGTACTGAAGAATCGGAACTGCAATTACAAAAAGAACTAATTGAATTAATGACAAATGAAGAATTAAAATTTTAATTCAAAAAATGGGTACCTATTAGGAGTTTTGGTTGCAAAATGGGCTACCTGTATTTTATCCTGTATTATCGGTCGCTGCAAAAAAATTTGATTGCATAATCATCCTAGTTAGATGGATTAGTGCGGTCACAATCCTTTTATTAAAATTCAAAACTGACTACAAATAGTGACCGTGGAAATTAAAGAAACCAAGAAAATTTGGGAAATGCTGATTTATGTGAATGCAATGCACACATGATGGTTAAATCAAAACTCGCCTTATTTCAAAAAGTGATACACCATTATATTCTGAATGAAGTTAGTTTTAAAATGATGTAGTGTCAAAATTAAAAATGGTGAAAGTGAAAAGGGAAGGTTTCCCCACCTTCAAAACAAAAAGTTAGAGTTCGAGTGAATTTTTATAATCCTTGCTATTTTTGACTTATTAAGGGTGGATTATTTTCAAATGACACACTGTGCCATACTGTGTAGTGTCGAGTATTAGCGTTTCCCTGTTATACTTGTATTGTAAGTGTTCAAGGATCGCCTAGTGTAGAGAAACCAACAGCTTAAGGTGGGCTCCGAACCAACCCTAGTACATAGGACAGTAAAAGCGTGATTATGCGGATTAATTAGGACCAGGGGTCATCCGGATAATCGACTATAACAGAAAACACAAAAATTTTAAATAAATCTTAAACAATTTTAATTAAAATACTGTCTCACAAGCTGAGATCTGCACAACCATATAATTAACGATCCAGATGACTGAAGTCCAAATTTAATATGCGAGGGTGTCCTGGGTTTATTTTTAGACAAAAAGTAATCTCTTGCTCTAATTTTTGTAGCATTTTTTTTTTATTTCACGCCTACACTATGAGAGAACGACCCTTGGAACACCAGTCCTGCACTAACACCACTCGTCCACCGCCGGCCTTTTTGTAACTTGAAAAATAATTAATTCATGAGGTACCACTATTTTATCAGGCCTAAGTTTCCTAATATATAAATTTGAACCTGTTTTGTGAGATTCAATAAGACAAAACCTGTCTAAGAACTACCCCAGCCATTGGGGTAATTCTTAGAAATGCATGAAGTAATTATTTGTACACTGGTTTCCCCTGAAAAGTTACCCTGTGACATCAACATTTCACAACACCTTCACAAAAATCCTTATCTAAGTTTAAAATGCAATAGTAATTTTTGTTAACCCAACCTAATCCAGCCTAACCTAAATACTACATTTGAACCAGAAAGTGCATTTGAACTAACCTGTCCTAACCTAACCGAACGTGATCTAACCTATCCTCACCTGACCTAACCTGACCTAACCTAACCTAACCTCACCTGACCTAACTTCACCTGACCTAACCTAACCTTACCCGGCCTAATCTAACCTAACTTAATCTAACCTAACCTGACCTAGTCTAATCTAACCTAAATACTACATTTAAACTAAACAAGTACATTTGAACTAAAATGTATGTTTGAACTATAGAGTACATTTGAACTAAACAGTGCATTTGAACTAGAAAATGCATTTGAACTAAAAAGTGCATTTGAACTAAAAAAAGCACGTTTGAACGAAACGAACCGAACCTAACCTGACCTGACCTGACCTAACCTCACCTCACCTCACCCGACCTAAATACTACATTTCAACTAAAAAAAGTACATTTGAACTAAAAACTAAACTAAACTAAACTAACCTAACCTCATCTAGTCTAACCTAAATACAACGTTTGAACTAAAAAGTCTATTGGAACTAAAAAATGCATTTGAACCATAAAGTACATTCAAACTAAGAAAGTGACTGAAAAGAAACTCCCCCTTTCTGATCATCCACTTTTTGTCCCCTCTCCTCCCTTACACCCCTTTAAATTCCAATCACCTTCTCGACCTGGATTCTCCCCTCAAAGACCTCTAAAAACCATTCTTTTCCATTTCTTTTCTTTCCAACACAATTATTTTAAACTTACTTGGTGGGGGCTACGCTATGCTTCAGCTATGTGTCGCAAGACTGGCGTGCATAGGTTTTTTTTGTTATAAGAAAAAGAAGTATCGATTATCAAATGGCAGTGATTTTTCCTTAGACATGTAAATGACATCCGAGTATACGACTTGTCTAACAATTACCCCGAATTTTCCTATCTAAAATTTATCCCAGGGCACCCTGTTATAATTTTGTCAATTGCAATAATTTTAATTAAGATTTTATCAAAACCGTCTGAATTAATTTGCTCTCGACAGCAGTGATATCAAAAATTCACTATTGCATGCATTCCAGTCTTCTCGGTTCCTATCACCAGGTTGTTTCTCTTATTTTTCTTTTATTTATATTTAAATAGTTTGCAGAATGTAGATTTCAACAATACATTACTTCATGAACAGATGGCCATCCAGAAGAATATTAGTAAGTAGATAAGTGTTCAAACCGTACCTGGTGTTTTGATTTCACTCTTATTAGAGATCTTTAAATTACTATGAATTATTAAGTATTTACTACCTGTTCACAAATTTCTAATATTCAAGTAACCCATGAAGTAACATTATTTTTATCATTTAAAAACAACAACAAGAAAAAATAGAAATACCATAAAACAAAATCAACATACTTCGCCTATGTTCCCATTGGCCATATCCAAGGAGTCCTGATAGATTGCGGCACCCTCCACTGTCCCATACATGGGCATGTTGAAGTACATAGAGTCAGTGCCGTAGGGCAACTGTGGGTTGTAGCATGGGGTTCTTGGTGGGCTGCCAGGGCGTTGCATTGGAGGTGGTTGAGACTGGGGCGTGCCCTGGTTGCCCACCATGAATTGTGGGCCTCCATTTGGGTAGTAGTTGTAGTCGTACTGTAAAGGAAAAAATAATTTTATATTATACATACACACAAACATTAAAAAAAATACACCAAACTAACTCTACTTATATGTCTCTGCTGGTTGTGCACATGCATGTCAAAGAAATGGTAAACTAATTTAAGGAAAAAAACACAAAAGCATACAAAGGCTTGCATGTGCGGAGATTTTTATTATTCAAATTTTATAATGAAAGCAGAAATTTATTGTTGCAACTTAACTTTTTTAGAAACATTTCTGAGTCCATTCATTTAAATAAAGTTTCACAAATTATGCTGCCTAGTTGGCTTTGGCTGATTTTTATATGTTGCTGTGTGAAAGCATTCAGAAGTTGATGGGTCAATCCTAATAATTATAAACTATTGATCGTCTCACGTTGACGCTACAGTGTGTGTTCTTATGGACAACGGGGTTGCCAAACACCTTGCAAGCAACTTTTAAAAACACTTTCTAAATATTGTAGTTGTAACTGCATAAACCTTTATAATCCCTATTGTTCAAACAAGTTATATAACTCGTGCACCTTTCTTCTAATTTCACTCCTAATTCCATCACAGTAGGTTATATTGCGCGATTTTGAAGTATTTTTATTCTTTGCTCTTTTTCTTGGAAATTTTATTCCATCAGGTGAAATACTTTCTTGACGTACTGAGAACAAAGTTTTTTCGCTAATACCTGTTTCTTTAGAAACTTGTCGAATAATTACTGATAATGACTGCCGGATCTCAGTAAGACCATATTTTATCAAATTTGACAAAATCTGTTTTTCACCAACCTTTAGTACATAACCCATTCTGTTTTTACCGATAAATATCCGCCATCCTTATGTATAATGTACTATGTGCGTTATATAATACTACAATACGAATAGTTACCACAAACAACACAACAATGTTAGCAATAATTACAAACGATAAAACCCAAACAACTAAGTGAAGATCTATAGACGCACAAGCTATCAAAATTTGAAACCAACTAATTATTTCTGTATTAAGAAATTTGCTTATATGCGTTCGGTGACAAATAATAGTGCCAACAAAAAACGTTATACTATGATTTCAGTAAGTACAAACTGTATTATGTAGCTCCGCGAAGTAAAAGTAGAAAAAACCAGAATGGTTTATTGTTTACTAAAATCCTTTGCATTTGCTGCTAATCCTAAATTTCTGTTTTTGCCAGTTTCTTTTGAAACAAGTTAAACAAATGAATGATTTTATCATGATGAAATCATTTTACCATTAAAATTGGGACTTTTTATTTATCTGTGAATTAAAAGATTAAAAAGATCATCCAGAAGCTAACCAGCCGTTATTTTTATGTTGAAAAAATTTGAAGACTAAAGAATTAAACAAAAAAGTATAGGTAATAAAATATCAGATATTTAGATACATGTACGATGTAAAAATCTCAAGTAATGTTTAATAAAATAACAAATACATGTTAATAAGGCTTTCTTTTAAATGCTTCTTTTGTATGGTTACAATTACACTTTTTCGGTTACTGTTTTCAAAGGTTTAGAATTTCTGGAATCTTAATCCACATTTCTATAGATTCATACAGTGAAATAGGTGGCAACAACGAAGCACAAACTCCCATAAGAGATACATTGGGTATCTTTCCTTCACTGTAGTCCCAACGTGAGACGGACAATAGTTTCAAAGTTAATGAAGATCTTTAATTTGAAAATAGATAAAACTAAAATAAAATTGACAAACTGATTTTCTTTTCAGTTTTTTTTTTAATTTTCAAAGCAGCAGCTTTATGCAGTTTGCAATAAAGCAATCTTAAATACTGTATAAAAATTTTTAATCTTTTTTTCTGCATGCAAAGATTAGTCATCTATTGCATGCATCTACATAATGAGCGTTCAAAAAACTGACATCAAAGTTGTTATACATCTGCAAGACTATAGGTGTAGCACAATTTGTAATTTCATTGTAATCATGTAAAATAGTACTTGAGGAGGTCGGTAGTTTAAAAAATTATGAGTGGCTTAAATGTTCCAAATATGTTTCAAGATTTCACAGCCATTTGATGTCAAAGTTTTTATGAACATTTGTTCATTAACAAGAAAAATCAAAAAGTCTGCTTGTAGCAAAAAGAAACAAAATCACTTGGTATAAAAATAAAAAACAGTTTCGATTAAAATAACTGCATCTTAAACGTGCACACAAACACAATTAGGTAGAGACCTTAAAAAAGGGGTAGAACAAGTAGTAGGGCGACCTCAGTATTGCAAGCCGTCCAACAGTACGTACGCAGGTTGAGTCACTGGATAAAGCCCCTCCGATATGTAATTGCTGGACTGAACATAATACAGTTACATACAAGGCTTTCCAATGTGATAAATGGAAGATACTTAATAAAATAATCTCAGTAACAAAAATTTAATGTAACACTTTGTTCCTTCCATAAAAGATAAAAGAAGAATAATATAATTACATCAAACATCAATCGATCCAACAAATTTTATAAAATATTAGGAAAGAATAAAATTCAACAAAAGATTGAATACTGACCGGTACAGGCTGGTATGGGAACTGTTGAGGCATATACAATGGCTGCGTTGGATAAACTATAGATGGGTAAGCAGCTGTTTGTGGTGGTCCTGATTGTGCAGGATACATTGCAGGAGCTATAAATAAATAAAACAAAACTCAACAAATGATTAGAGAGGGTACATTCTTATATTTTCTATATTTTTACCAATATACATACGTTGATAAACAGGTGGTTGTTGATGTTGAGTGGCTGGATCACCAGGTGGAGCCTGCGGTGGGAAATAGGTAACACCTCCTTGATAGAACGGCATACTGCCTGCAGGTATGAAGTACTGAGCCGGTCCACCAGACGTAATAGTAGGTGGACTAGATGCGTCAAACGCACGACTAAATGGCTTTAAAAAAAATAAATCAACAATAATTTTAAAATCATTAATTAATTTCTTAATAAACATACTTGTTTCTTAATTGCTGGCGCAATATTCAACTTTCTCTCCCTCAAAACAATATTGTCGGCTTCTCTTTGTAAACGTTTTGCTTCCTCTTCACTCTCAAAAGTTATAAATCCGTAGCCTTTCGAGACACCAGCTCGATCCTGGATTATTTTGGCAGCTTTCACAGTACCGTAATTGCTAAATAGTTGAAGTAGTTCGGCTTCTGTTGTGTTTGCAGAAATTCCGCCAACAAATATGCGGTTTGGCACTAGGGTACCTGATTAGAGACACATTTGATAAATACAATGTATTTCTTTAATGACAATTCAATTAAATGAGGAGCTATGCCATTCAATCATGTTAAGCTTCGACTTTAATAAAAGAGGCGACTGAACGTATGTTAAATATTAATTGGTAACCATCAACCAACAAAGATATTAATATCAGAATTTAACTACCTCTTTTCAAGCTTTTTCTTGCTTTCAATATGTAAAATTTACAGTTATTAATAAACGTTTATACACCCTCAAAAATGGTTAAATAAAGAAATATACAAAACTTTGGTATAATAAGAGAATATTATTGTTAAATATTTCTTAATTGTCATTATACAAAACTGTTAATAGTACAGTAAAACTAGGGCCAAACCCAAACATCCAAAAAAAAGTTCTACCCTGCGCCAAATTGTTCTATATCCTCCTCGTAGTAACTGATAAAAAGTTGCATGACCCAGAGCGTCAAGTTTGAGGAGGAGGGTGGTGAAATGGGGGTAAAATGGTATGTTTCAACAGTTCGCTATATACAAAATTAATCTACATTAAATCCCGAACAAAAATGGTTTTGCGCATTATTGTGCTGAAGGTAATGGTTTCTGAGATATGGAAGGTGTAAAAATATCATTAGGGAACGCAGATACAAAAGCAACTAAACATACAAGAGAACTTACAACTTGGTTTGAGCGACCTTGGGAGGGTAGATAGTCTGGCCGGCCCCTCCTCTTTATTACCACCCTTACCTCATCGCCTTCCGTTCCCTATCTTCTCGAAACAAGCCTTTCAACTCCTCCTAGAGACCCTTTAATCAGAGTCTGGCCAAGGCAGCCATTTTATATCACAACACGTTACACGACCAAATATTGGCACGCATGTAAACAGTATTTGACTCGATTAAAAATCACGAAACAGTGGTTTGTGTATATAAAACATATTTAGCAGTAAAATTACATTATAATTAGAATGTCAAAATTAAAATATTATATCAAAAATATTGTGATATAAAATGGCGGGCACCTTGGCAACGCATTGGCCAGACTATAATTGAAGGGTCTCTAACTCCTCCTGGCTCTTCACCCCCCTCCCCCATGAAACCCGACACTCTGGGTCATGCAATTTTTTATCACTTACTACATGGAGGATATAAAACAATTTGGCGGGGGGTAGAACTTTTTTTTTATATTTGGGCTTGGTCAATTGGTGTGCTAGTTTTACTCTCGAATTGCGCATTGCAACTCACTTCATGAAAATGGCATGTTTGAATGTGTACGCAACTTATGCAATGCTATACAGTCACTAACACACGTTAGTAATCGCGCATTAGCTAACGCTTCATGTGTGCGGGGTCTACCTGTGCTGAAACCATACTGTATTTTGTATTTATGTATCATTATTATATGAATAGATGAATACGAAATAGTTGTGGAATGAATCATTTAAGTTTCCATTATTTCTTAATTGTTGTTTAATTGTTTATTGTTAGTATCGTAAAGCTAATTGCTTACAATTACGATACGAGTGCTTTGGATTAAGAGTACATTTCCGGAAAGAATTATGTTCGCAAACCAGGGTACCACTGTATATCAAAACTTTGCTGATTTTCAAGTGTTTTCGAGAAATTCCAAGTAAACTGAAAAATAATGATATTTTTACTCTCCATATCTCTGTAACCATTGCCTTCAGCGCTTTTCAGCATTTTTGTTCGGAATTTAATATAGATTAATTTTATACAGAGTAACGTTTGCGCTAGACCTTATAGTTTTCGAGATATTTGCGAAAAACGGTTGATACATACAGTTTTACCCTCTTTTCACCCCACTTCCCCCAAACCCGACGCTCTGCGGTGTCCAACTTTTTATCACTTACTATGAGGAGGGTATAGAATAATTTGCTGCGGGGTAGAACTTTTTTTTGGATGTTTGGGTTTGATCAATTTTTGAGCTAGTTTTACTGTACTGTAAAGCACTATTTATGAAGTAATAATTAATAGGACACTATAAGCTACAAGTTAAAGTAGAAGCATGTGTATTTGCAGATGATGTGGTACTCGTGGCAAAGAGTAGCCAAGAACTAGAAGGAAATATCAATTTGTGGGCAGATATACTAAAAGAATATAACCTAATAGTCAATAAGGGGAAAACCAAGGTGATGGTCATCTCCAGTATATCCAAGAAATAAGAAACAGAATTAAGACAGCAACAAGGACATATAATGCTATATACAAGAACTTCATGAACCAGAAAGAGATATCAAAGGAAACAAAAATAACAGTGTACAACACAATCTACATACCCATACTAACATATGGGACTGAGAACTGGGTTTTAAGCAAAAGACAAAAAATAGACTACAGGCTGCAGAGATGACATATTGAAGGAAAGTAGAAGGGATTAAAAGAATAGATAAAATAAGGAATGACAAAAGAAATTAAAATGGGCAGGCCGCTTAATCTGAATGGACAACACAAGGCAAGTTAAGAGAAGTATGGGAAGCCAGGAAAACAGGCAAAAACAGAAGAGGACGATCCAGAACAACCTGGAACAACAGTGTAGTGGAGATATTAAAACGTAAGGGAAAAACATGGGAAGAGGCAAAAATACTAGCAAGAGACCGTAGAAGATGGTGAAATTTTGTTGCAAAAATATAATATGGAAAAGTTACCTCGACACCTACGGATAAAAGAGGAAGATGACAAATTAATGTCACATTTTCTACTTTTTTTCTCTAACCTAAAATGTTTTTGGAAACTTTTTAAGAACATAAATACACGTTAGTACCTATGTTTAGTATCCAGAAATAAAACAATTAAATTCCAATGGGGTATTAAAAATACTACATATATCATTCTTCAGTATTGTAACACCATCCAGTTCAGTAGTGCCATGAAAAGATATACAGTAGATTCCCAGTCCTATTTCCTTTTATTTTTGCAATAGTAAGGACAAAAAACAATTTCTTTTGCAGTTGGTAATGGCTTTAGAAGTTTAAAAAAGATAGAAAACAACCCAAAGATTCAGGTAATATAAATATCACTACATAAAATAAACGCAGATTAAAATATACAGAGTTTTTAGTAAGAGCGCTAGCAAATACGACTATCTTGCAGCTCTGTAATGGATAAAATCCCTTTTTTTATCTGTATTCATAGTATTCATGTATTCATTAGTAGGAAAACCCTCGTCTGGCAGCGCATCCCCTCTGATTTATAGACGCAGAGATCAAAACTATGGTTAAAAAATGTCACATTTGAAACACATGTAATGTTTTTTTAAATTTTTATATGAATCAAAATACTGAAAAAAAAGATAGTTAACTTGCCAGACAAATATTCCTCTGATTAATTAATGCCCGCTCAACACTAAATAATTGATTATTAATAGTATATTAAAGAACGAGTCTCATAAGGCAAGATTTATTGTATGAGTCCAAATTTAGAAAACGAGCCGATTGCGGCAAGTTTTCTAAAGGACGAGTGCAATAATGACTTATGAAACGAGTTTTTTATGCTACTTTTTCTATTTTGCGTCTTTATTCCCTTTTTAAATAAAAAAAATCGCAATTTCAAAATTCAGGGATTTTTGTGGTAGTTGACAACACTGATGTGACATTTGAAAATTCATTGATTGACACAGAAAATTGAGTGAAATTTTTGTCAATTTTCTGTTTTTTCAATTATTTTTTCAATGCTACCAACTTTGAAAAAGTTGGGCTATTAAATCACTCAAATGAGCTATTAACGCACTGTTTTGGGTGCTTTAACAACTTTATTATAGACGCAAAATAGAAAAAAGATTTTAAGTATAACAGTATAAGTGGAACGTCTGTCTTTTTTACTAAGTATAGTTTGATCCTTGTATAATGTTATTCCAAAATGACAGATCAAGTTTCCACTGTGTGTGCACAAAGCTCTTATACTTAAAATCTTTTAATAATAAATTAATTACTTAGTGCTGATCTGGCATTAATTAATCAGAGGAATATTTGTCTGGCAACTTTGCTATAGTTTTTTTTCAGTATTGATTCATATAAAAATTAAAAACCATTACATATGTGTTTCAAATGTGACATTTTTACTACATTGTTTGATGTCTTCGTCCATAAATCAGAAGGGATGCCCAGCCAGACAAGGGTTTTCCTACTCATATACTATAAATACAGATTAAAAAGGAGATTTTATCCATATGGAGCAGTGCAACTGTCGTGTTCGCTAGCTCTTAGACTATTTGTTTAAAGAGTTTTTGATTGACCTAATTACTCCGACTGACCATACCATTAGTGAATTGGTAGTGATATTTCACATTCCCTAATTATTATAAACTAAAGTTTAAATTTGGGATTTGCCACAAAATTGAAATTTTATTATTTAAAAAACAATGTATTTTTTGTATGTAAAATATAAGTAGAAATTAGTTTTAATACTAAATACTATTGTATGAAAGAAAACTTTTTATAATTCAGTTATCTAATAAAATATTTCGTTTTTGCTACATTTTCATGTTTATAAAAAGACACATAGCATAGTCTAAGTATTTCTATCTGTTGTTCCGTATGTGGACGTTATTAAAAGCACCTAAAAGACATGGTATGTGAACATATAATGATCATTTAAGGTGGGATAATATTTATTTTCGATACAAGTACAAAATGTAAAATTAAAGTCTGTTTTTATTTAAGAATTAGTACTTTTTTTGTCATAAAGTTAATTTTCAGTTTCTCCTACAAATGTCTTTAATTTTAGTGAATACAGTGTGGGATTAAAGTATGGAATATATAAAAAAAAAAGAGCAAAACTCAACCGGTTTTTTTAAAAACGCTGAAACACGTCGATATTGTTTTTTAAAAAATACACATTAATATGTGATTTACCTTCCGACTTTCATTTGTTTCTAAGCTATGATATCACAAAAAAGTTTAAATGACAATATACATTTTTAATAGTGGAATCCGATAGCGATTTTTCTCAGAATTTTTGTTATGCAACCTTATAATTTATTTGCATGATCATAAAGGGAAGAGAAATCACTATCGGATTCCACTACTAAAAATCTATACTGTCATTTAAATTTTTTGTGATGACGTCATAACTAACAAACATTTACAAAGTTCAGCTTGATTTTTCTCAGAATTTTTGTTATGCAACCTTATGATTTATTTGCATGATCATAAAGGCAAGAAAAATCACTATCGGATTCCACTATTAAAAATCTATACTACTAATTTTTTGTGATGGCGTCATAACTTAGAAACAAATGAAAGTCGGAAGGTGAATCGCACATATTAATGTGTATTTTTAAAAAACAAAATCGACGTGTTTCAGCGTTTTTAAAAAACCAGTTGATTTCTTTTTTTTAATATTCCATACTTTAATCCCACACTGTATAGTAAAAACACTGGAGAAGTACAGATGATTTCAAATAAATCTAGGATAGTCAGTACTCGATACGGTAAATGTTGCTTTTTATTTTCCTTGATATTTAATAAATTTTATGTAATTACCTATGAGAATATAATTTAAAGCCTGGTTCACACATTGTTAAAAATGCAACAATCACTCTCAACACTTGTCTAAGATTTATTTGAAATCAGCTGTTCTTTGTGCTTCTAAGTTTAACAATTAATTACTGGCACTATTGCGAATGAAAATAAATTATTACTTTAGATTGGTCACCCGCAGTGGTAGCGTCACCGGCCAAATCGTATCATTCAGATGCGACTAAATACTTAGTTAATAACAGTTAAGTTGATGGTAGGGAGAATAGTCAAGACTTCTCCTTTACCACAGACATTTCACTATCCCACTCTCATTTTTTCTGAATGATTTTATATCCCTACACCAAGCCCATGCGTTTCCAATCTGTATATGTATTTAGTTATATACCACTTTACAGGATAGGTAACACAAAACAAAGATCTGTTATTACTTCAATAATTTAATCTTATTATGAATATAAACAGCAAAGTTGCTCATATTTCTTTATGCCATACTTATTTGGCAATTTTCTAGAGTGCAAGCAGACATTCATGTTGAACTGCAACTGTATCTAAGATTATGAAATGTAAAGTAATGACAATTAGAATTCTTATATAGTACTATCTAATTTTCAAGTTCAACGAATTTGGATTTAAATTAAATAAAAAGCAATTAATCCTAATGGGCATAATAATATTTCAAAGGCAATTTGACCATATGTTTACAATTAATTAATCATTCTTTGTTTGATTACTGCAACAAAAATGTTTGTTGAACAGCTACACTAGTAATCCCTAACTCATTATTAATTATCAATTATAAGAAACATATTAGCAATGGAATTTTAACAATTTTTGTAGCAATAACTGCATAATTTAATATAACTAAAATAAAAAATAGATTGTACCATACCCATTTACAAACACAACACAGCACAGAAGCAAATTTAACAAAGTATCTGCATTTACTCACAAAAAAATGTTAGTTACTCAATATGATATACACCAAATGAAACTCAAGACTCAAATGAGACTGATTCAAATTCAAAAACACCACATTAAGAACTGCAAAAATTGGACTTTCAACCCTCTACTTAAACCAGTTTAGTGAAAGCTAGTGGAGGGGGGTAAGAATAAACAGTTATCCTTGTCCCTTTCTTTGTTTGCATAAACTGGATTCTACTTTCTACATTTAGGGTTATTTTTTTAAATTTAAAATAATTTTAACAATATTTAGCTATCTTTTAGAAACAAAATGTAGATCTAGATAGCCTTGCTCTTTTTGCGGTTAGCTGTCATAGGTTCTGATAGAGAAATCGTTTTTCTTTAAGATTGAATTGCAAGTCTCATTAACACAATAGGTTTTTTAAAACAAATGATGTTTTATTTACATTGTATTGATTTGGTAGATTCGATATGATCTATTTCATTTTTAATGTTTCTCATATTTTTTCTAATAATCTTAACCAAACAAAAGAATTATGATTCTTATTTGTTTGGTTTAATTTTTCCTTAACCTGTTTCTTTTATAACCTTTTCTAGTTACCATATACTGCACGAATATACTGAAGTAGTGTGACCAAATGCACATGTAACCAGCTATTTATCAGTGTACACTATTCGTGTTGTAACCAGAAGAGTTATTACTTAATCCAAGACTCCTTGTATCTTGTGTTATAGGACTGTGTGAGTCGAGCTTTATCATGGATTGGGTGGGGATTTCCATAGTTGAGTCAAAATTTCTCAAACGGATCACCCCAATTCGTTTGAAAAATGTTTATAAACGTTAATACATTTTTTCAATAGTATTCAACACGCTCAACATTAATCCAGATGCATTTTGCGAAAATATTTTTTTGTAATAATATCCGTTATTAAAGTTTATGGTCAGTTTTTTGAAAAAATATGCTACAGACGTTCTAATGAACGAAAATTTCTCATTTCATCGTTATTTCAATCATCATTAAACACATATTTGTAGTGCTAAAAATTAAGTGACATATGCTAGAACAAACAGATTTTCATTGCTGATTTTACATTTAGTTTTAATTAAAATCAGTTTGTGCCTATACTAAATCTTTCTAGCTCATTTATTGTTTATTTTATCATTTAGATTACAGCGTGGGCTTTGCATAATTCTGTTTTTGGTTGAAGGATAGTTTAGACGCGAGCATGACAAGTCGCAGCTTACTCGCAAGCATTGCGCGACGATGAAAAAACTAAAATAACTTTTTTTTTAACTTCGGGCCTTTTTTTTCTCAACGGCATATTTTTAAGAAACGAAAGATATATTTGTAGTTTTTTTTCGAGTCGAAATAAGGCGCAGAACATAGTTTTACTTGAATTTGTTATAAACAAACTTATAAATAATTTGACTAAAATGCAACTTTTCAAATCAGAAAAAATCACTACAAATATGTGTTTAATGATGATTGAAATAACGATGAAATGAGAAATTTTTGTTCATTAGAACGTCTGTAGCATATTTTTTTCAAAAAACCGACTATAAACTTTAATAACGAATATTATTTACAAAAAAAATATTTTAGCAAAATGCATCTGGAATAATGTTGAGCATGTTGAATACTATTGAAAAAATGTATTAACGTTTATAAACATTTTTCAAACGAATTGGGGTGATCCGTTTTGATTTTGACTCAGTTACCTCCATTTCTTCCTATCTTTGGGTTCGTTTTTTGTTACTCCATGGGATATTCCTTTCTTCTGCAGCCAGTTTAACATTCTCATTCCAAGCTTTCCTAGGACACCCCTTGTTTCTATGTCCCACTTCTTGTGCTTAGTGTACTCTATTCGTTATTCTGTTATTGTCCATTCGTGTGATATACCAAATCATGTTGTCCCCTGCTGTATATTGTGGTTGCTGCTTTGATCTTCAAATTTTTCCTAAAGGTTTCATCTCTTATTCAATTTTGCTACTTTATGTAAGAATCTTATTTCTGTGCTAATTATTTTGCTTTTTGTCTATCTGTTGTCCAAGAATAGTTTCATATGTTTAGGTTGGCATTGAAACCTTTTGTACTACCTCAGCTTTTATTTGTTTAGTAATCTCCTTTTTTCCCCAGGAAGGTTGTTTTCATTGCATTATATAGCCTCCTGTTCGCACTAATTCTATGATTCAGGTTTTCTTTTATTTTTCTGTTGCTATTAATTATTAAGTTATTTACCTGTTCTGTTAGATTGTTAGATGTTAGATTGTTCCCTCGAGTGTGATGTTGTGTTTGCCTTTTCCACTTATTAGCATGGTTTTTGTTTTCTCTTTACTGATCTTCATATTATTTATTGCTGTGAGTTCTGATAAAAATTTCTAAATTGTGTTGGAGTCTTCATTTGTCATCGGTATTGCTGAGTTCACCTATTTCTATTTACTTTATGTTCCAATAGCCTACTAAATATTTTCTTGTTTAGTTTTTTTCTCATAGCTTCAACCAAAGTAACCATAAATAGCAGCGTAATGATGGTAATCCTTGGCAGAGTATGTTTTTTGTTCTTACATAACTTCTATTGGTTTTATACATCTGATTGTATCGATATATACTCCACTATTTTCGCAACTTTTCCACCCGTCTATTCTGCTGACTCTTGATTTCCTGAAGCCACATTGCATATCGTTTATTGTTTTCTACCATGTTTCCCGATTTTTAAAATCTTTGTATAAATTCTTCCCGGCATGTTTAATAAGGTGATGCCTCTGTAATTTTTACAGTTTGTACAGTCTCCTTTTTTAAATATTGTAGTTATTATTCCGGTTTGCCAGTCTGCCGTGACCTTAAAGTAAATACTTTATTCAGAATTCACATAAAGATTTCTAAACCTTTTTCTCCTGCCCACTTTATCATCTATCATTTGATATATTTCATCATGTCTTGCTTTCCCATTTTTAGTTTTTGTAATGCTTTGTGTAGTTCGTTTCCTGTGACTGTCCTTGTTGCTTGTTCTATTATCTCCTTTATGTCCAATTCCTAACTGATGTACTGATCTCTTTCCATTTTTCTAAAATATAGTTAGTTTTTCAAACTTATTCTGTTTTTGTCTTTTATGTTTCCTATTCGCTATGTGCGTCGGCTTGGAGGGGATGGGATAATCGCCCGAAGCGCACTAGGTGGAGCAATGGAGCAATAACGACGGACGCTTTCAGTAAACTTTGCAAATATAACGGGTGGGAATACTTGTTGCGTAGTGAATTGCAAAAATAATGATTCAAATAGCAAGTGCAAGTTTATATAATTTTTTACCATCTATTGAATTTTCAAATGTGCATATATGGACATAACCTCAAAAAGTCAAATAATAACATGTAAATATGTATATTAAATACAATTTACTTAGATGCTTATTCTTCGCAATCGCATAAAAATAAATACTGTACACACTCATGTAAAAAGTAAACAAAAAATAGTCTTTATATTTGACTTATTTCACACTTTCGATATCTGTCCATAAACGCCAATGTTATGATTTCCGTCCTTATTTCTCAGTCTACGACCAGAGGTCGCCACGAGTCGCCATGCACATAGCGAATAGCATAACACTATTTCTTAAGATTTTGTTTGTTGAATCGTGCCATAAAATAGCTTCTGGTTTTCCTTGTAGGATTCTGTTATTTTATTTCTAAACTCTATCCATAATTTGTATTTAGCCTCCCTCGCTGCAATTTTAACTTTAACTCAAATGTTTTCTACCTTTTTACTTTGTAGACATCTCTTCCATTTTAATTTTTTTCTCTTTTACTGTTTCCTTTATTTCACCGAATTGGTAAAGTTGCATCACTTTGCATTAGAGAATTCTCACCAATTTTAAGCATAGTTGAACTTACAATAATGTTAAATAATTTTAGTATATCATAAAATACTAGTCAGAAAATAAGCCGCTTTACCACTGCCTAACAACTTAACAATCCGATGTGGCATAGATTTTCAAAATTTGTGATCTCTAGGTCAACATTAACCTATGCCGCCAGAACCTCAAAACAAAAGTACTATATGACATATTGAGTTGGTAAACGACAATATCGTGAGGCTTGGAAACTTTACCAACAAAGCATATAGGTATACTATTTTATTCACAATCATTAGACTTAAATAATCAAAGTAAAAATTAATTATAAATTACAATAAATTTCAATCAGCCATCTATTGACCAAAAAATTTTTAAGTAAGGTTTAATTGTTCGCCGCTAGATGGCAATGTATGCTCTCAGTATTTTAAAATTGGAAATTCGTTCCATCGTATTTATTAAATATAAAATACGAAAAATAAGAATAAAACTAATATTAAACAAAAAAAATATTTTTAGCGTTAAATACAATTATAAAAGCCTAAATTTAAATTGGATAAAACATCTTATTTTAAATTATTTACAAATAAAAGTTTGCCAAGACTTTACTGGTCAGTTTTACAGACATGTAATAGTTATTTACGTGCCAAGCTTTGTAAATTAATCGTTACGAGCGAGCTGGAAAGTTTGTGGGGCGAGCGAGCCTCCATAATCCAGCGAGCCCAGTAACGATTAATTGCAAAGCGTGTCGCGCACAAACTTTTATTTCCACCTTCACCAGCATTTTTTGTGAATTATATATTTTTTATAAAAAGAGATTTTGGAATCAAAGGCGGTAGCACAATTTATAGCTAGGCGTTGCCAGGGTGTTGTGGTTAAGCAACACATTAGTTGCCATAGCTTTTTGTTGATGAGCATTGTAAAGATTTACAGGTCTCTTTTAGGAGCCCGTAAGGTTTTACAGGGCTGTGGCTGTAATTACTCATTTACTTAGTTACATAAAGGCCTGTAAAGTGTCATTTACATAGAAGGGGGAAACAAAAGAAATTGTTAACCATTTTGCTGTTGCTATAGCAATAGCTTATTTTCCAAGATTTTTACAATGATAGAAATGTACATATTGTAGTGTGATTGTGAATAAACTACATCTTACAAAATTTCGCTTTTTTTCTAAAATAAAGATTTTCTTTTTAAAAAAATGAAACTTTTACAAAAAAAATTAAGGATATTCATGATTTTTTTGACTCCGAAAAACAAATTTATTTTTGAAACTTTATTTTCCCAATTTTTTGTAAAAATTTAAAAAAAATCTATAATTTCATGATTTAATGACGTACGGTTACAGTTTTACGAAAAAGTAAAAAAGCAGTTTTTTTTATTTCGTATACTTCTTAGGGGACGACGCGATAAAGATTCGAAAAGAAAAAGATAATCCGCAGTATAGTATATTTTTTCGTTTAATTCGTCCGCAAATTGATGTTTCTAAATAAAAACGAACTAATAAAATAACAATCACGTTATGCGCGATGTTAATTTGAACAATTGAATCGATTGTTTTTGTAACCGTGATAACCGTCACAAGAAGCAACCACTATTTTGGTATCTGCGAATTTTAAAACATTTCTTTTGTGGCAACCGGAGATAATTAATTGTTTATACCTAGATGCAAATCATTCAGCAAAATATTAAAATTACATATATGATTTTAATACCGGCTAAATAAACTCTTTTAAAATATGTACTTAGGAAATTTCTCTTTTAAGTAGCATTCTCTTATTCTCTTTGATCACATCTACAAGATTTACCTGCAGTACCTTCAGCCTTTCAAACATAGCATTTATAGCATTTCTTTTTAACCATCCCTAAAAATCTCTAATAAAGCACTTTTTTTGTATTTAAGAAGAGAAATATTAAGATTAAACATTTCTTTTTTTTGGTGACAATGGTGACAGTAATCTTTTTCTATAGCTATTGTAGTCAAATTCCATACATTGAAAACCCTTTTAGTTGTTTATTAATGTAGGTATATAATAATTTATATATAATAACCTCTGATAAGCTTTCTTGAAAGAACCCAAGAACATCAACCCAGTGCTTTTCACTGGAATTATTATCTTTAAAATCCCCAACAGGCTTATTCCTTTTAATCTCTTTTAAAAATAAAGTTCATTCTCTGGGAATTTTATTATACACATTTAATTTTTACCTGGCTACATTTGCCTATGTTCTGTCTACCGGAATTACCCATATTCAAATTTTAAATCTGCACTAAAAATACAATATCACTAAAAATTATAGATTCCAGTTAAATATTTTGAAAACTGCAGCTTCTTGAGTTTCTGCACAGCCCTTGTAGTCTTTTCTGTCCTCATTAGTTTTTGAGATATAGGCTAACTTATTTTTCTGTTTAATTTCTTCAATCTAAAACCTCGTAAGTCCGAATTTTTCATAAAATTGGTAATTAATTTCAGGATTTTGGTAACTAAATATATAGGGTGGTCGTTATTTTGGCAAAGTCAAATGGTTTTTGGGGATCTGAAAACGAATGTGGTTCAAAATCATCATATTATTTAGGAAAATATACATTTTTTGACAATGCGATCTCTATTAGTATTTAAAAAATTTAGTTAATTAAAAATTAATAGATAAAAAATTAAAAAAATACATACATGAATTGTGTAAACCTTAAAGATCCTAAAGGCTACGCAGAATCTCAAAAAATTACAGTAAACAGTTTCCAAAGTGTTTAACAGGTTACATAAAACCAACAACTTTTCCGATAAAACAAGGCCTACTACGTTCCTTCATCGTAGTAGGCTGGTAGTATATGCTAAATAGGGTTTCTACTAATTACACGCAAACCTCTTTCTAAGGTGTTCTCTATCTGATAAAAATTTGGAATTGTTTGTATTATAAATAACAAAGATATAGCAGTGTTATAGTAAAGTAAGATTGTGCGTATTTTTTGCGAGCTGGTGGAGAAATTTGTTTAGAAATTCTAATTTGAGAAAACTGTGCATTTAAGCAATAGAAAAAAAGAACCAATGTGGGGTGGATCAAAAATGGCAATTTTGGGGGTTTTTGCTCATTATTTAGAAAAGTAAGCCCTAAATCGAAATGTAACACAAGTTCAAATTTGTAGGGCACAAAAAATACATGCGATTTGTTTTTGTTTTGTCCAAAAAGGTTAGAAAAATGGCCGAGTATAGAGAATTCGGTAACACTCTGAAATTTGAATTCGAAAAAAATCACGAATTTAGTCAAAAATGGGGGTTTTTTAGTTTTTCTCAATTTTAGGAGGATAAAACGTATTTTATATAGAGAATTCGGTAACACTCTGAAATTTGAATTCGAAAAAAATCACGAATTTAGTCAAAAATGGGGGTTTTTTAGTTTTTCTCAATTTTAGGAGGATAAAACGTATTTTAGACTCCTATACAAACGGAAAAAATTTGTTGAGTAGGAAAAAACACATCGAAAATGGCCAGCATAGCTTACAATGTGCATTACAATCTAGTGATTTTTACGTGTAACATGTGGTAACACTATCATCAAATGACATTTCACATTTTGTGATGTTAAAATATGTCAAAAAATGTTTTATTTTCTTTGGAGCTACTCTTATCAGTGATTTTGAACTTCCAGACAAGTTGCCTTACAATGTCTGCTTATAACCTAAGAAATAGCAAATTGTACATAACAGGTAAGATATTAACATGACTTTTTATTATCCCATTTCTGTCTACTTTTTGTCTCATTTGGTGGGTTAATTAGTAGACACACTTTTATTTTTTTAAAAAGGGAGTGTTTAATAAAAAAATATAAGGCTACTATATTTTTGAATGTCCTAATATGTGGAATTGAATGTCCTAATTGTTAGAATGTCCTAATATAGGACATTCTAATGTCCTATATAAAGTGATATTCGCAATTTTTGTAGGTCTGCTTCCTAATTTTTTCAATATAAAAAAATTAAAAATTCCAAGTGTCCATTTTTTGTCCCGCCCAGTCCTACAACTTAAAAATAAAAATAAAAATAAAACTCCAAATTTCACTTTTTTTTAAATAGGTTACATTTGACAATAGAAATTTTGTTGGTGCACCAAAGATATTTCCAGAGGGAAATGTCATATTTGTAGGATTGGCTAATCCCCCAGGATTTTGACAAGAATTAAGGATTGGAGATTGAGAATTGAATTTTTAAAAATATTTCTTTGAGATCAGCATTTTGTAAAATATTTTTTGAGAATATGGGATTGGATTTTTAAAAATATTTGCTTGGGTTAGGCGATATATTTTCAGTAATTGTAGTAGTGTAATACTAGATATTATTCAGTTATAATATGTTTATAATGTGTTTAGTCTTGAATCAGAACACAATAAACATTATGCTAACTTACATATAGAATTGGGCAATATCAGATTTTTAAGGTTTAGAGATTGGATTTTTTTTAAATAGTTTTGGAATTATGGATTGTGCATTTAAATTTTTTTAAATATTTCTTTGGAATTGAATTTTTTTAAATATTTTTTAATTTCAGAAAAAAGTTTGGGATTATTAGATTAGAAGATTTCAAAATATTTGCTTCGGATTGATTTAATCCTTGGTACTATTATAGCTTGGATATTTCTAATTTAACTTCTCAAAAGTGGCATTAAAAAGAACGATTTAACATAGAAAATTAGGGCCACTCATTTTTTTTAAATTGACTGGTATTATAGTTTCCTAGTTGGTCAAAATAGCACAGCTCCATAACTTTTGGCTCAGACTATCCCACCACAACTTCCTTAATAAAAACTAGGAATATGATTTTTTTAAATGAAAGTAAAAATATTATAATAGAAATAGAAGATATGTTTGCTACTGATCACTACAGAAACGCGTAGTTTTGCCTTTTCTTAACATGACAAAGGATAGTTAATATTTAAAAATTGTCTTCCTTTTTTCATGGTAACAAAGACTGCAACAAAAATTTAGACAGAAAGAAAATGTGTATTTTATTCAAACGTTAAGGCGGCATGCCCGGCGCGTCCAACTTTGGGAATAAATTACGAGTTTAGTTCTTATCGGAGCGCGATGTATGTCGGCTCAATATATTCATAAAAAAATATCTAGTCGGGTACAGGGAGTTTTATAAATAAAGATTAATAAATCCTAAATGAGAAGTTAAATATTGAAGATTTCTTCAATTTTAGCCTGTACCGGGAATTTTACTGTCCTCTATTTTTCATAACTGAAAAATTTATTCTAAAATATTAAAACACAAATTGACAATCTTTTCCCAAAGTTGGTTATTTTTGATCAGTGTGGTGTGTGGCCCGAATTCTGCTAGTCTCCGCCTATTAGAATGGTGGTGGGATGAAGTAATGCGTTTGTTATCCCAACGCTAGTATAATAAATTAATTCTTATCGACCATTCGTTATCGTTGACGGGTAAAATTATCTCTTCTAAATAATAAAACATAAGGGAATATGACACCACATAACATCACAGAAATTAGATTATATTATAATTATAACTAACACAATGCTTCTTGTATTAACTATTTATTTGAAATATTTTATTAATTTTATTGGAAGAATTAATTTATTTGACGAACCCACTTATTAAACTAATAATCCTCAATGTATACTAATTGGTTTTTATTTAATTATTTATGGGTTATTATTAATTGCTGGCAAAACTAGATAAAAAGGTAAATCTTAAATTTAAAGCAAAACTTAAATCATAATATAATAGCCACCTGTAGTAATATTATTGATGCACTTATAGTGTTAAGTTGCAAAATCCTTGAAATAGATACAATGCCATTTAGATTTATATCATCAGTTAATCATAAATCAATCTTCCGAAAAAGTAATATAAGTTTTGTAGTTGCTTTTATTACAATATATTGTTTGCATAAACAAGTAAATATTTATATAAAAATTACCAAGAGTAAAATTAGTTCTTTGTCAATTAATAAAGCGTCTTGGGTCAGAGTTGTCTCATTGTTGGGGCTCTTTTCTCTACTGAATAATGTTCCGACAGCATGTAAAAGATTATATATTTTCTTCGAAATTTTACGCCATTTGTTTAAACTTAATTCATAGTTTGAATTTACAATTTACATAGTCAAAATTTACAAAGATGTAAACGTCAAATATCCTTTTTGGAAAACAAGAGCATCTACAGTGTCCTTCCTAATATTTATGCCAGATGTACGGTTGTAGACAATCAAAAAGTCCAAGGCTTGTAACAGAATATGTAGCTCGTTGATATGAGAGTTCACCTTGACATCATATCTTTCTCCAACACAGGTGTTTGAGAAACTGTAGTGTTTTTTGAATTTTTGAGGCGATCATTAATTACTATCTACTTTGCATGCCTTGGAGAAACCATTGGCGTTTTCATTGTCCAATATTGAACACGACGTGGCTAACTAATATAACTAACTGGTATAACTAAACTCTATTATTCCGCATTCCATAATAATTTATGAGATAACAAGGATGCAAAGTTTTGTTTAGACTGAAAATAACCGAGCTGAATCATACCTGCAAAGTCATGTAATTTTAAGATTGTAAGTTTAAAAGTCTAAAAATTCTGCTGTGAACTTAAAGTCAAACTACTCGATACTTTCAAAACACTGTTTTAGAAGTTTGAAGCCTAAAGTTCAATCTTTTAAAGTATCAAGAATTGGAAATTTCTATTTTCAATACTGTAGAATTTTCAAAATAAAGAGCTTCAAAGACCAGAGATGCATCTTTGAACCCTGTTAAAGCTTCAATTATAGAACGTCTACGTTTAAAATTTCAAAAAGTCTCAGTCTAACCGTTCTAAAATTCTAAAAAATTAGAAAATTAAAAAATTTAAAATTCGAAACTTCAAAGTCACAAATATTGTCACCTTTTAGCTTTCACCTATGCATATCCGTTGTTTAGATTGATATAATCTGGGCGTCATTAAATTGAAAATTTACAAACGTGTTATTGTTTAAAATAAAACTTGGAAACTGAAACTCTGAAAATCAAGATTATCGATTTATATTTAGAAACCTTCAGAAACTAAAAAATCTGTACGTTTGGATGTCTAAGTTCCTGATATTTAAAACTTTACATGAATATTTTAAACTAAAAGACTGATCATTAGAATCTTAGAGATAATCAAATTTTGATGCTTGTTAACCTGGTTAGTCGATAGGTCGATATACGAATTCTGAAATGTTTTTAAATTACATATGCTGATCTTTTACTACGTGCAGTATTTAAAGTTTTTTAATGTGGAATGTAAAATTCTCAAGCTGTAACAGTTAAAATGCGGGGAAATGTAGAAACCGACATCTTGAGCCGACAACTGATCGAGATATTGAACATCTGAACTTCGGAGGATTTTAAATTTTAGAAACTGAAACACTGGAATTCTGAATTGAAGCCTTTACTTTAAAGGCACCGAATTGTTGAATCTTTAATATTTAAAAATGTTAATGTTTGAACGGTTAAAATGTCGAAGTTGTATAAATCTCTGAGACTTCGATCGTGAGAATTCTTTGTGAATTGTAAGTTTGGAATAGTGAATAATTGAACTAAGGGAATTGGAGAGTTTGTAGTTTTGCTATTCCGAGCTTTAAAACCTTCAAAACTTTAAAATTTGAGATTTGAAACTTAAAACTACGAAAATTGTAATTTGTTACAAGTACGCTAAAATAAATTAAGGATTCCAAATTCTGAATTTCTCGATCTTTCTATGCTTTAGAATGAGGTTAGAACGGGGACTTCGCAATTTTATCCGAGGAGGAAGCTAGAGCCACAATTTAGTGCACACGCTACAGTGGTTATCTGTGAATTCCTGTGATTTCCATGTAATCAATGTGAAATCGGTGAAATTTGCGGGTACTTTGTGTAATCTTGAGTAATCGTTGTAATGTGAAATCCGTGTAATGTACTCGTTGGTATAAACTGCATCGACGATTTGATTACAAGTTGTGCGAAATCTTGTGCAATCTGTAAAATTCACCGAGAAATCTGCGAATTCCGTGTAATCAATGTGAATTCTCGGCAATCATTGCAAAATCTATGTAATCACCGTGATATCAGTGTATTCCCTGTAAAATATTCTGTGTAATTATTGTGATGATACATCAATGTTGTAAAATATGTACTCTGCTGTGAAATCAGTATACTCCTGTTTTTTTCTAATTTGGTGTACAATTTCTTTGTTGAGATTTACCTCTAGATTTTATGGTAGAGAGACTATCTATACTTCTCTTATCAACTGTTTGATATAATTGATTGTTGGCACACCCCGGACATGGACATCGACATGGATCGGTGCATTATCTTTAATTTTCAAATTTCCAATATAATCTCCACAATTCGCAGAACAAGATATTCCAGAAGTAATCCAGAAAACTTCTCAGGTCAACGCCTCTTACTCGACCCCTACGGTCTATCCCGTTAGGGTATGACTATTTAGCCCGAAAATTAATGCGAAATGTTATCATTCATTGATTTTTACATATTAAATAAAGAATTGAATTGAATAAAGACAACAATAGATTTATAGTTTTATTAAAATCATTCCTCATATACTTCTCAACTAGTATACGTACGAAATTAACAACCCTGGACGTTAACTGGTTGAGTTCAGGCGTGGTAAATATTTGAATTTGGCGCGCATTTCTGCACATTTAATTTAAGGGTCAAGCATTAATTAAAAGATCAAAGACGCCGCACAAAGTTTCCGTGTTATAATAACCTACTCTTTGCAAATATTGAAAGCCGCCGTGCGTGACTGTATTCTCTGGCTGTTAACCGGCTACGGAAAAAGAGTTATGATGCGATGTGTTCGTTAGTACACTTAATATCAACATGCAATAACGATGATTACCGAGTAACTATCGCTAGCTGATCGTGGTTTGTCACTGTAGAGAAGGATATTCCAAGAACATTACAAAGTATTATATTTCACACGTGTTCATCTCGAGTTCACGTTGCTCTGAGATTTGCCTGTCAAATTACTGCACGAATCAGAAAGAAGCTAATAGGTCATAAATTTTAAGTAGGAAAGATCTCCGATTTAGCCGCGCCCCTTCGGATTTGTGTTAGCTATATATCGAGCAACAAGCCTTAACTGAATTAACAAAACATTTCATAATTATTATTAAAATAAAAATTAATACTGCAGTTGAAACAATCATTCCTACATTAATTTCTGAATCAGTCTTGCAGCAAATTTTTTAATTCTTTTTCGATCGTTGTAAAAAAAATATTGTTTGCATTTGCGGAACGAAATGATTTTTTCTGGCGCGTTCGAATGACTTTTCTGACTCGACCTGACGGTCTCGGTTAAAAGTAGCGCTCTCGCGCGCTATAAAAAACTTATTTCGCGCACTTAGTACAAAGATAACTGATAACGATAATTACATAGTGATAATTATGCCTTCTATAGTATGAGCTTATGAAAAAGAAACTCCATCAAACCACGAGAAAATTACGAAAAATAATCAGAGTTCTTTGACAGAGACAGTTGTTATAATTTTCAGTTCAAAATTTCAAAAAGCACTTTTGATGGAGTTACTTTTTGCTCATACTATATTTAAGATTTGTGAAATACTTTAAATAAGTATGCACTCCTACGTTAAGTTCAAATAATTTCTCATATACACTGAGAAATTCATTTAGTTGAACCAATTAAATTTATTCAACTAAATATTTAGTTGAATTAAATAAATTTAATTGGTCCTACTAAATGCTTTTCTCGGTGTACATATATACAGATTAAAATAACAAATTTTAGAATACTATTTATGAATTATTCATACTTGTATACCTACTTCTATACAAAAGGGCAGCAAGCCCTGCTGAAATTTACAACATTCCCAGAAAAGCAGCGCCTTCTCTTTGTACTTACCGACAATCTGGCGCAAATTTGCGGTCTGGTCGCGATATTTTTGCCGCCGACAGAGGTTATGGAACATGTCCACACCCCGGCGGTACAACATGCGACGAAAACCATCCTATTGTGACATTGTGAGTCACCTTTTGTCAAATGCTTTACCCAGCGGCATAAACGTGCCGCCAGCTTTGCTGGAAATTGCTGACTGATGGGTCTAAAGAAAGGACTAAAGTAAAAGAAAACACGTTTTCAGTCTATCTCTTATTTTTGTTCCACAAAATAGCAAGATACCGCAGGAAATCTCAAGAATTGTTATAACAGTAAAAACAACCCATCTGGTTTTATTGTGTTGTTAAAGCAACCACTCCTAAAGTAAGCAAAACAATTCTAAACAATAGAATAAACACAAGTGTTCCAAACAACAGTTATATTGAAGAGGAGACTATTTTTACCTGCAAATAATATTTTTGATTTTTCCTAACTATTCATCATATTCATGAAATATAATATAAATACAAAGATTAGTTAAAGTTTCACAAGTTTTATTAATATCTTAACCTGACAATATTGTTTCGACACTTTGTGTCATTATCAAAGGTAGATAAGATTGATAAACAAACACGTTGCTAAGGATAAATACATACAGAAAATAGGTAACTAGATACAATACATAACAAAAACTAAATATCTAACACTTCTAATAAAGCAGAATTACTAAGCTCAGTTTGTTCATTCATTAAAGGTACTGTGCGTTTATGTCTGTATATTTCAAAAGCTTCTAAAAATGTCTAATTTGTGTTTGTTGTTGCAAAAATGTAAGAATTTAATGTTGTTTTGAGGTGTCATTGGGTGGTTCTGTTCCAAAATGTGTTTGGCATAATTCGATTTTTCTGGATGTTTAAGTCTATAAGAGCGTACGTGTTCTTTGTATCTTATGTCGAAATTTCTAAGTGTTTGGCCAATATAAACCGAGTTACAAAAAGAACAAACGGTAAATGCCAGATTTCATGATATCTTGTGTTTTGTCTTTAGCATTGAATAAAAATGAAAAGGTGTTGGTGTTAGTTTTATAGGTTATTTTGTAACTGGTGGTTTTTCTTAGTATAGTTGCAATTTGTTCTGATATCTTGCCAAAGTATGGTATTGATATGTAGTTTGTGTCTTGTATTTGAGTGTCAATTGGAAATATTCTTTTGATAGCTAACCTATAATCTTTTTGTTGAATTAAAGTGTCAATCATGTTATGGACACTCAAATACAAGACACAAACTACATATTAATACCATACTTTGGCAAGATATCAGAACAAATTGCAACTATACTAAGAAAAACCACCAGTTACAAAATAACCTATAAAACTAACACCAACACCTTTTCATTTTTATTCAATGCTAAAGACAAAACACAAGATATCATGAAATCCGGCATTTACCGTTTGAATTGTTCTTTTTGTAACTCGGTTTATATTGGCCAAACACTTAGAAATTTCGACATAAGATACAAAGAACACGTACGCTCTAATAGACTTAAACATCCAGAAAAATCGAATTATGCCAAACACATTTTGGAACAGAACCACCCAATGACACCTCAAAACAACATTAAATTCTTACATTTTTGCAACAACAAACACAAATTAGACATTTTAGAAGCTTTTGAAATATACAGACATAAACGAACAGTACCTTTAATGAATGTACAAACTGAGCTTAGTAATTCTCCTTTATTAGAAGTGTTAGATATTTAGTTTTTGTTATGTATTGTATCTAGTTACCTATTTTCTGTATGTATTTATCCTTACCAACATGTTTGTTTATCAATCTTATCTACCTTTGATAATGACACAAAGTGTCGAAACAATATTGTCAAGTTAAGATATTAATAAAACTTGTGAAACTTTAACTAATCTTTGTATTTATATTATATTTCATGATTATGGAGTTCCACGAAGTAAGGCTGGAGACAGTAAACGCTATTCATCATATTATACAAAAAATATACATACCTACTTCAGCGTTACAAATTCTGACCTGAGTTTTCTTTTAATTCAGATCTTTAATTTACTTCTGCTTACTTAACTGTTATAATTATCTTAATCTGCCAAAGTATAAGGTACAAAGATTTTAGATTTGTTTTATCTTAGAATAAATCATACAAGAGATTTGCACAACTTTTTGAGACTCTCGCTTGAATAAATTCTACTTATAGAGCTGATAACTCAGAAAGAAACACCACCAAAACCAATCACCTTCTCGACTTGTATTCTATTACAAAGACCTTTAACTGCAACTATTTTCATTCTATTTCTTTCAAACACAATTATTTTAAACTTACTTGGTATGGGCTACGCTATGCTTCAGCTATGCGTCGCAAGACCGTGCGGGTTTTCTTAGAATATTAAATTAAGACTTATTTTACAACACACTAACGCCAAAGTTCAATTCATTTAAAAAGATCTTGCCAGATGCAGTTTACTATATTATCTCACAAAAGAAATGTCTTTATTATTATTAACTTTTACTTAACATTAACTTTATTAACTAATAATTATAATCAATAATTTTCATAAATTTATTGTTGAATAATATACAGGGTGTTCAATCCACTAGCCCAAACATACCAACATACCACTGCCGCTCACTGAAGTCGTAACCTTAGTTAAAATCCATAGAATGAATAATAACAAAAAATTCTGCATATCAAAACTTTGACTGTTTAAATATTAGTAAATGCTAAACCTTTTCAAGATTTTTCAATACGCTTTTATAAATACAGTGCGATTCTAAAGTATGGAATGAATTCGAAAAAAGGGAAAGTATTAATTTTTGAAAAAATTCCAAAAACACGTCAATTTTGTTTTTAAAGTCCCCACTTTTTGACATAATATTCGAATATACAGGGTGATGCGTTTAAGTGTGGTGACGTCATCGACATTTTTTAAATGGCAACTTGCATATTTTATTTCATATTCTGACACTTCATCCTCTTGCTAAAATGGTAATGTAATAAGTTTGTTTCCTTACATAAGGAAATTTTTGAAAAAAATAATTATGAAGACGGGAAAGTGCTATACTCACCACACTTAAATTCAAAGCGAGACGCAAAGTATTGATTTTTGCAAGAATTCCAAAAGCATGTCAATTTTGTTTTTAAAGTCCGCACTTTTTGACATATCGGATATACAGGGTGATGCGTTTAAGTGTGGCGACTATAGCACTTTCCCGTCTTAATATAATTATTTTTTTCAAATTCTTTTTTCTGTAAGGTAACAAACTTATTACATCACCATGTTGGTAATTGGATGAAGTGTCAGAATATGAAATAAAAAATAAAAGTTGCTATTTAAAAAAAATGCCGATGACGTCACCACACTTAAACGCATCACCCTGTATATTCGAATATTATGTCAGAAAATGCCGACTTTAAAAACAAAATGTACGTGTTTTTGGAATTTTTGGAAAAATCAATACTTTCCCTTTTATCGAATTTATTCCATACTTTAGAATCGACTGTATTTTGCAAGTATTACTATTTTTACAACATCTGCAGGTAAAATTCTAAAAATTGCAGTATTATTTAAAGCTATTGTTCACACCTAAATGCATGGGCGGTAAACAGTATGTTCTGGGAATTTTCTAAAACAGATACAAATACACTTTAGCATCCCTCACAACCCCAAATTTCATTGAAAACTACAACTATATAACATTTTAGAAGTGTTCGAATGAAGATCGTTAAAGACTGAAGAAGTGTTTGCGTAAAGACAGTTAGCGGTTGTGAAAGTGTGACAAAGTCATGAGGAAAATTTGTAACCATTGATAAAACAGCAACTATCGTTAACTCTACATCAAGAAGGATATTTAGTGCATCACATCCCCAATAAATTACAAATTGCCAAAGCTACTGTAAGTGACGCTATACAGCGGTATACAACAACAGGTAGCCATGAAGACAGTAATTGCCAGGGACCGTCGAGACTAATAGTCTAAGAGCCAGCGAGAAAAATAGTTACGTCATTTGATTAAGAAAATTTTTGATGCCATTGTACTGCCTTAACATAGGTAAACTTTAATTGAAAGTTCTGCCACATATCAGTGGTGGAGAGAGTAGCGGGAGTGAGCGAAAGGGTTAAAAAATATTAATACAAAAATGTGATATAAGTAAAGCTGATTTTTGGTGTGATGACGGTAAATAATATTTTATGTAATATATTACAATGGCAGACAGTTTGGTTAGTGGGGGGATGGGGACAGACAGCGAGGAAGGTCGAGAAGATATGTGGCCTATTACGCCTTATCATTAAGATTGGGACAACTGTTAAAATTTTCAAAATGTCATTATAATTCTGTATTCACAAAGGCAAGACAAGAATTTTGTGTCAAACACCTTGGCAGACGCAACGACACAGAGCGGCGGTAATTTAAATGAATTGCTGCAATGATTAATTTATAGTAGTAAAAATAATTAAAAACACTCTGTAAACAGACTGTTTAAGAAATCGAGTCCCGTGTCGAAGAAGGTGTGATCAGTCCGCCATCTTGGAAGATATGGCATCTTGGAAGTTACTGTTGAAAAGTCCCAATTAATAACGTGTGCTCGAGCTGCCATCTTTTTCAAGATGGCGGTTTAAATGGAAAATAACGGAAAAAATTAATAGGAAGCTGTAAATTGGTATAGATGTTGGGAATAGTTACTGTTGATAAGTCCCAACTTGAATAAGGTGTGCTCGAGCTGCCATATTTTTCAAGATGGCGGTTTAAATAAAAAATAACGGACAAAATTAATAGAAAGCTGAAAATGCTATAGATGTTGCCGAATAGTTCATTTAAACCGCCATTTCTTCCAAGATGGCGTCTCAGACATGCCTTAGACAACTCGGGACTCATCGATTTCTTAAACAGTATATATTCGCCAACATTTATGCCGATTTTTAGCTTCCTATTAATTTTTTTCGTTATTTGCTTAATTTTGATAAAATTTTACTATACTTTTCGTCTTTGTCCTTTTCATAGTCAATGGCAACCGATGAATCATATATCGTTGGAAAGTACTTAAAATTACCTTTCAAATGATATATAATATGACGCATTTTGAGGGTCTCTCATTGGATATGTTTACTTGTTGGCACAATTTACTTGTTGGATATGTTGGCACACCAAGCCTAAAAACTGGTAGACCTAAGTGGTAAAACACAACGGTCGAACAATGTTCCCCATTTAAAAGTGGGGAGCAAGTACCCTGGGTAGGTGGAGACCACAAAACACCTGCCCTAAAAACTGGTCCGACCTCTCCTATCCCAGGCTTGTCTGGGTAACGGTTATTTAGTAAAGAAAAGCTTCTAGGATCCCCGCCTAGGCTTTCCAGTATAAAATATGTGGTAGAGAAACACCTAAATGTTCTCGACGATTACTCATAAACGTTGCAGAGGCAGCTTTGCTAACATGAGGACCGGTATGGGTGGATTTGATTCTTGCCAGGACAAGGTCTCTCAAGGAGCAATGAGTATCCCGCTGTTAGACCGAATCCAAGGAGGAGAATTGAAGTGAGGTTTATCCCGGTGAGGAGGGGTAAATCCGAACCAATGGGAAACTGCATGCCACCAGGTAAAGTGTTCTAAGATATTCGGGCCACCCTATGACCTGACACTAGTGTCGGGTACTGTGGACCGAAGAATCCTAAGAGCCCTTACACTTAAAGAGAATGATGCGTAATGGGGTACTATAGCCTCTCACTCTCAAGACAACTTCACCTGAAAAGGGTACATACCGGGGGTCTACAACGAATAGACCTGTAAACGAAGCTCTGTCAAGGGCCCACCAAGCCTATAATTTGGTAGATCGGGGTGGCAAAACCATTCCAAGTCCAGCCACAACTGAGGTTGGATTCGATCGGGTAGTGGTCCCCAACTTATTAAGTTGGGGGAAAGTCCGAAGCTGGACAAGGTATTATCTCCTCGGAGAAGTGCCGACGGGTGAGCACGTTTATCGCTCCGGTACTAACCTGGATAGCTAGTAGAGTATGGATAGTATCTCGCTCCCACCAGTGAGTAACTGGTAGCATTATCTTTGATAGTCGCGCGCTAATTGAGCGTAACTCAATTCATAATGGGAAGGAACACCAGAACGTTCAGGAATATACGAATCAAATTAATGCCAAGAATCAACTACGGCCTATTTTAAATTGTCAGACAATAGGCTATAAGAAATGCCAGCGAGTGAACTCACACGTCTGTCCTTTGGAAGGCGGTGAAACTCATTCGATAGACTGGACTGAAAATGAAAAAATGGATATGTTTACTAGTAAGTACAAACTGATATGACGTAATAGGCCACATATTTTCTCAACCTTCCTCGCTGTCTATCCCCATCCCCCCACTAACCAAACTGTCTGCCATTGTAATATATTACATTAAATATTATTTACCGTCATCACACCAAAAATCAGCTTTACTTATATCACGTTTTTGTAGTAATATTGTTTAACCCTTTCACTCTCTCCCGCTACTCCACCATTGATATGTGGCAGAACTTCCAATTAAAGTTTACCTATGTTAAGACAGTACAATGGCATCAAAAATTTTCTTAATGTTCTTAATGTTTCTTAATGAAATGACGTAACTATTTTTGTCTCTGGCTCTCCGTCTATAAGATTATATTAACGACACCAGAAACCACGGCAGAATTGAATAAAGTGTGAAACAGAAAGTGTCAGTTAATACTGTAAAGTGACGGTTGCAAGAAGCAAACTTGCTACCGCATATAGCGATCCGTAAACCATTGCTACGTCGTGGAAATGGGTAAAAAAGACTGCAGTAGATAAAAGCCCATAAAAATTGGATTTTAAAAGATTGGAAGAAAGTTTTATGGACCGATGAGTCCAAATACGAAATTTTTGGACAAAATCGTAGGATTTTGGTGCGATTTCAAGGAGAAAAAATGTTGCCACATTGTATAACACTGACAATTAAGCACGGGGGAGGTTCCGTGTTAGTTGGGGTTGTTTTTCGCTGGAACAGGTGATTTAGTTAAGATAAGACGGAATAATGAGAAAAGAAAATTACAGAGACATCTTCGAAGAACACGCTATTCCATCAGGTCTACATTTAATTGGTCATAATTCCGAAATGATGCAAGATGATAACGACGCTAAATACATCTCTGCTTTGTGCAAAGAGTAACTTCAGACTCGAGCAGACGAAGGTATCCTAGAAATTATGACATGGCCGATCTAATCGCCGAAATTGAACCTATCGAATTATTGTGGGAAGAGTTTGATAGGCAAATCAGAAAAAAATGTCCTGAACCTACTTCACGACCACACCTTTGGAAAATCCTACAAAGAGAGCCTCTAGATGCCTAGAACAGTCCAAGCAGCCATCTCTGCAAAAGGTGGTTCTTTTGATGAAAAAAAAGTATAATCTTGTTGGAAAAATTAATTTGTCCATGTCCATTGCAATAAATACACAATAAATAAATGTTGGCTTAGATTTTTTTCGTATTAATTCTGGTATTGTACTGCAACGTCAAAACATTCAGAGCGCCTTTGTGATGCTATGATTACTATATTTATAGCTTATTTTTTACATCTGTAGCTTTCAGGGTTTTTATTACTCTTTATATTAATAACAAAAGCGTTTGCTGATCTTCGTAGAATTTGTTTACACCTGTCGGGTCGTGACAGTATCAGCCAAAAACTGCATCAGCAATCTGCTATAATCTCATTTATAATTAATATTCACCTTCCAAGAACTCTACATATTCAATTTTCGTATGTACATAGAATTTTCTTGTTCGGATTAAAGAGATTTGTTCGAATTAAAGAGGATTTCGGATTAACGAGGTTTGTTCGGATTATAGCTTGTAAATGTTGCTGTTCGGATTACTGGATGTTCGGAATACAGTGTGTTTGGATTATGGATTCCTACTGTAATTTAACTTTTAATTTATTTTTTTTAATTTCAAAAATTTTAGTGCCATAATTTTGGACTAATTTTAGACAATTCAGAAAAATTTGGACCAACCCTTATTCATCAGAAATGAAGATTTTAGAGCGGGGGTGCTGACTTGAGCTCAAGTTATCACCCCCACCATATAAATATACATGATAAATCAATTTAAACTAAGCTATAATTTTGGACTAATTAAAGACTATTTATTAGAATATAATACATTGTCGAAATCAACCCCTAAATAGAAAATTACCCCACATGAATAATACCACAAAATTAAAATTGATGTAATTCGGAAAAACATAATATCATAATTTTGTACTAATTAAGGACTATTCATTGACGCATAAGCCGTTTTTGGAATCATCCCCTAAATTGGTAAATCGTCCCTTGTGAGTAAAACCACGAAATCAAATAACAAACCATGCTGATAAAACCTATAACTTCAGGTTGATTTAGGACTACTGATTGGCAGATAACTCATTTTTGAAATCAACCCCTAAATTGATAAAATCCCCTTTCCCATGAATAATGTCGTGATTTAAAGATGATAATTAAAAAAAACCCTATCATAGTTTTGGTCTAATTATGGACTAATCTTGGACCAATGCAAAAAATGTTGGACCAACCCCTATCCACCAGAAATGAAGATTTTAGAGTGGGGGGGGGGGTGCTAAAGCTCAAGCTATCACCCCCACCATATAAATATAAATTACAAATCAATTTAAGCTAGGCTATAATTTTGGACTATTTAAAGATTATTCATTAGTATATAATACATTTTCGAAATCAACCCCTAAATAGAAAACTATCCATACGAATAACACCACAAAATTAAAAATGATGAGATTCAGGGAAAAAAACCATATCATAACTTTGGCACTAATTAAGGGCTATTAATTGACGCATAACCCGTTTTTGGAATCATTCCCTAAATTGGTAAATTCTCCCTTGTGAGTAAAACCATGAAATCAAATAACAAACCGTACTAATAAAACCTATAACTTCAGATTGATTAATTACTATTGATTGGCAGATAACTTATTTTTGAAATGATCCCCTAAATTGGTCAATTCCCCTTTCCCATGAATAATGTCGCGATTTAAAGATAATAAAAAAAACCCTGTCATAATTTTGGACTAAATATAGACCAATTCGAGAAATTTTAGTCCAACCCCTATTCATCAGATATGGAGATTTTATAGCGGGTGTGCTGACTTGAGCTCAAGCTAGCACCGCCACCATATAAATATAAATGATAAATCTATTTAGATTAGGCTATAATTTTGGACTAATTAAAGACTATTCATTAGCGTATAATACATTTTCGAAATTAGCCCCTAAATAGAAAACTACCCCACATGAATAATACCACAAAATTAAGAAAAGATGAAATTCAAGGAAAAAAAACGTATTAAGGACTGTTCACTGATGCATAACCCATTTTTGGAATCATTCCCTAACTAGGTAAATCGCCCATTGTGAGTAAAACCATGAAATCAAATGAAACAACCATGCTGATAAAATCTATTACTTCAGATTGAATAACGACTATTGATTGGTAGATAACCCATTTTTGAAAGCATCCCCTAAAATGGCAAATTCCTCTTTCTAATGATTAATGTCGCGATTTAAAGATGATAACAATCAGGAAAAAAACCGTGCCATAATTTTAGACAAATTCAAAAAATTTTGGTCTCCAACCACTATTCATCTGGTTCTAGGTTCTGGTGGATAGGGGTTGGTCCAGAATTTTTGAATTAGTCCAAAATTATTGTAGAGTTTTTGAAATTTTAACATCTTCAAATAGCTACATTATATAAGGGAAAGGGAATTTTATCAATTTAGGGGTTGATTTCAAAAATGTGTTATCTGTCAATTAGTAATCCTTAATTAACCTGAAGTTATAGGTTTTATCAGCACGGTTTGTTATGTGATTTCATGGTTTTATTCACAAGGAACGATTTACCAATTTTAGGGGATGTGGAGTGGGTTATGCGATAATAAATAGTCCTTAATTAGTCCAAAATTATTATATGGTGTTTTCCCGAATTTCATCATTTTTAATTTTGTGGTATTATTCATGTGTGGTAATTTTCTATTTAGGGGTTGATTTCGAAAATACATTATATGTTAATGAATAGTTTTTAATTAGTCCAAAATTATAGCCTAGTTTAAATTAATTTATCATTTATATTTATATGGTGGTGGTGCTAGCTTGAGCTCTTCATTTCTGATGAATAGGGGTTGGTCCAAAATTAGCCTATAATTAGTCCAAGACTATGGCACTAAAATTTTTGAAATTTGACAAAGTTTATTGACGTAAGTTTTTTGGAAATTTTGTTGGAAAATTTTTTTATAACTCAACTCTTTGATAATATAATCCAAAAAAAAAGCTCTGATAACATTTATATAACAATTTTCTATAAATATACAAATACTATAAAGAAACCGGTGAAAAAATTTCAAGAAAATAATTTTTTGACGTATTTGTAATCAGTGACCAGCCATATTTTTTCTTTGAAAACCGTATTACCAAAAATTTTAAATTTGGGGCTCAACAAATTATCTGCCCCATAACTCATATTTCTGATTTAGGGATAATTGAATATGACAAGCATTTTCTCAAAAATATATCAAAATCGGATCTGTTTTGAGGGTTTACAAGATTTAATCATTTTTCCGCTTCATTGACACGGCTATATAAAAAAACAATAAAAACAAAGTGAGAACAGCTAATGACGAATTGGGCCTAAAACAAGGCTGCGTACCGAGCCCTGTATTGTTCTCATTAGTACTAGACTATATTATAAAGAAAAGTAAAGAAAAGACAAAAAACATGAAAGTAGGAACATGGAAAATGAAAACAATAACGATAGAAGAATTAATGTTTGCTGATGACATGGTCATAGTAGCAGACTCGGAACAAAAATTGCAACATATAGAGGGAGAGCCAGCAATGTATTTCGAGTTGTCATTTCAACAGTCGTGAAAATTTGGGTACTAAATCTTATATACCTGCTGAACACTAAAAGTCGATTCTGGCAGCCCCCTGAGGCCGGGTTATACTACCCCAAAATTACTAAGATGGTGAGAAATAAGATTCAATTTATTTAAAGTAACAGTCATGAAATTTCAGGTTACTTTCGATAGTATTCTTTATTTATAAAAAATATTGCCAGAACATTTCCCCCCTTCTAAATGTTGCCAGAATGCTGTAAATATTGATTTAAAAAAGTGTCATTTTTGTTATTTTAAGTCTTGAAATTTTGACACAATAAATAAAATAGGTATATGTAGCTTCACATGTTAGTGCGAGCGAGACAGTTATATAGCGGCTTGCAGGTTAGAGAGAGAATCTTATTTCTCGCCCTCTTAGTAATTTTGGGGTAGTATAACCCGGCCGCAGGGGGCTGCCAGAATTGACTTTTAGTGTTCAGCAGGTATATAAGATTTAGTACCAAAATCTTCACGACTGTTGAAATGACAACTTGAAATACGTTGCTGGCTCTTGGTCTAGTGGAAGTTACTGAAAAAAAATCTCGTTCGATTATGGCGAAGTTGGGAAATCTCTCACGGAACTCATTTAAACATAAACGAGGCAAATAAACCCAATTACTATTTTCATCACGATTCCCATTACTGTAGTATGATTTAATAAAAAAAATGTATGTTCTGTTTGAAACATTTTGAACTATTATCTATTGACTTGAAGTTGTGAAGTAAATGTCAAAAATAATAGAAATAAATAATTTCATAGATAGCTTGTTAATTTCATGGCAACCCTGATCCAAAGACTTTTTGATCATACTATATATAAATGTAGTCCAACACCTAACGGTACAATGGACGGTTAGATTAAATAAATAAAATATCTTGTGAGTTAATGATTGAACATTTTTTCCTAATATAAATGATTTTTTACCACAGGCTAGGGCCAAAGATGGATGGAGGAAAATTCTAGTGCATTAATGAAATTAATGCAAAACATCCGTTTTGTAAACAAACATTCTAACCTAACCTATAATATTTCAATTTTATTTTTCTGTACCTATTGATTATGAATAACCGTAGACGTTACAAACACATATTTACAGTGAAAGACATCAAACTAACCCCACTTTTGTAAGTGACCAGGCTATATGGAAATTGATCAGTTTTGTTTTATGGTTCGTTCAGTTGTAACGGCATGTTACTAATTTCGAGAATCCGCATTCCATAAATACAAATATTTTAGGGATGACTCAATTACAGAATGCAAAACCAACATTTTGGTTTCAGTGGTCGATTTATGGTAGATACTATTAATTTTGTAGTTTTACTTTTTTAAGGTTTGCAAACTATGTACCAGTGATGTCAGAATCAAGCCGCTGTTGTTCCTTCCCCTGATCAGCTGTAGCTCCTACCATACTCTTGGCGGGCTACCTTCGGCCGCACTCAATCCACAGCGACAACGTTTGTTGAAGTACTTGCATTATCTTATCTCTCGCACGGAATTTTAAAAATCATTATAAACTCTGCGAATTACGTATTTTATAAAATTGAAGAGGTAGAAAAATGAAATAAATAAAAATTTTAAAAACTATTTACATTAATATATTAATTGCTATTTTCTATTTATGTATGTATATTTAATAGTTATTTAATAAATTAGTTTGTTAATGAAAGCGATTAATGATCGAAACTGTTTAAAGCACGAACGAGCGATAGGGAGTGAGTGCCTTTAATAGTTGAGATCATTAGTTGCTCATTAACAAACGAATTGATTACAACAGTTTTTCGTTGACCGTAAAATTCTTCGATTTTAAGATAGAAAATTTCAAATAATACCGAATCCAAACTTGTGCGTATATCTAGTTGCCTATAGTAAAACATCATCAAAACGTCAAAATCACAAACGGGTTTATTAATGAAAAAGAGTGTATTAATGAGGTCCATTAATGCATCCTTTTTTCACAAAACAGTTACTTAATAAAAAAGAGTGTATTAATGACGTCCATTAATACATCCTTTTTTAGAAAAAATCATTCATTAATATTGACATTAACAAACGGTCAACGAAAAAAAATATTAAGAACATCAATGAACGCTGTCGCTGTTAGCCGGTGCGGCCGAAGGGAGCGTAGTGGGAGCTCTAGCTGGTCAGGGGAAGCAACAACAACGGCTTGATTCTGACATCACTGCTATGCACCAGTACTCGGTTCATTAACTTACACATCATATCTTAAATATAAAAAAAAAATCTGTCAAGTTTTGATAGACTTCTTAATACGTTTTCATAATAATTAAATAATAGAAACTCTGTGAGAAATAGGACAATTCTTATCTTTGTTGGTTAACAGATTTGATACAAAAAACATATATTCAGATCATTTGGATGACTTTGTCACGCTAACTTTATGGACCTGAAAATCTCCTTTTTTAATTTAAATCGTCAAGTCTCTTAACTCATTCAAAATAGTCATTATATCAAAGATTTATCTAAAGTACTCTAATTAAAATAAATTGCACTGAATGTTTATAAATTCTGTATAACATCCATAATGGCATAGCTCCACCATGACACTTTTTTTTAAACTATAGATTGGCATCATCATCATCATCATTTAATATGATCAACAAAACCTTAATTACGCAGGTTTACATAAACAACCTTCAATAATAATACATTACTAGTGTATCTACAAGGAAAAATCTTAAATAACCTTGATATAATATGATTGATAACAAAAATTCACATTTAGAAAAAATATTTTCGAATCATTTCCAAGCATATTATTTTAAAAAAAATTTTAAAAAAGAAAACAATTTTCTTACCATATTTTGGAGCATTATTCGGTGGGGTTGTACTTTGTACAGGGGCCTGATTGTTCGATGGATTCGCAACACTCGAGATCGGCGTACTAGATGGCGTGTTCGTCATGGAATTGTTGGTGCTGCTGATTTTCTTTCCGTTGCTCTGATTTGAAGTCGACATTTTCGCTTAAGTACCGTTTATCACAAAAAACACTTCCAAAACTACCTATAAGTAATGCTAACTTAATGTCGTTGACAATTTTGACGATCTGAACACATTTCGAACACTTTTGTTTATTGTTTTTTTTTTGGTTTCGAAGGGGTTAATATTATTTATTATAAGCACCAGAACTCACTTTTTTTTCACCTCATGCAACGAATTACAAATAGTATCGGTAGTAAGAATTTGCTGAAAATACCAAGAAAAAAAAAATTATGAAAGTAGTAATTAAATGTGAGTTGGTTTTTTCGATTATTTAAGGTTTTGTTTAAATGTTTTATGCAATAAACAAAGTGTAAGCAATTTCAAATACCAGTTGACACATATAAAGGGGTTATACCCACAACCTTTTTTGAAGACAGAAGTATTGTAAAGAAAATTCGAGGTTAGGATTTTGACATCTTGTGTACTTAACCAAAAAATTATTACTACCACCACAGAATATTACAATTATTGAAAACAGTTTATTTTCTGCTGTATTCAAAAATAAAAGGCCACTGTAATAACAATAAAATTTCATTTTTCTAACCAACAAATCAATCTGTCATTTAAAGAAGTCAAACTTTATTTTGACAATAGCGGCCTTACTTTTGAATGCAGTGGAAAGTCAACTGTATTATTAAAAGGCAATCGCACTATGAACATTTCATTTCCTGATTACTAGAAAATTAACACCCCCAATTCTCAAACATCTAAGAATTCTGAAAATCTCTTTAACTTTGTTTTAACTCATCCTCATGTAAAACGATTCACACATTTGATTGAGTTACATTAAGCTGCAGGATTCCTTTAATTTCACGTCTACCGAGACAGCAGCAACAAATTGCAACAACAAAAAATTTGTCTAGTTGCCCTAATGACCACACGTCTCATTTTAATCGAAAGCAACAGTAAATAATGTTTCTCTTTAAAACCAATACATTTCTAACGTAAACAGCAATAATTTTGTTGTTGTAATAACACTAAAAGAAAAATAGAATTACAAAATTTTGCTAAAGCATAACCGCTTAACTTCACTTTTAATACTAAAACTATTATATTGGTTATTACAACAAAACCATCTAAACTGGACACATTAAATACAAACAATAAACAATTCTGCAATGTTGCCATAGCTTTTAAACTAACCAAAAAAAAGCTTAAATTCCCCACACTGTTTGACCTACTTTTAGGATGTCCTATTTTGAGTAGCTGCCTTTATTATCCAGCATTGCAGTAAATTGAACACGTTTTTCATAAAAAAATGAACACTCCAAAAACTCAACAAACCAATGAATTACACACTACAAACGCCCCCACACATAAATCGTTTATATTTTTAACACTAACCACTAAAATTTGCAAATTCTAAAAATTTTACTTCCAGACGAACTGTCAAACGACGTTTTCAAATCACAAAAATTTAAATAGCCCTCAGGATACATCTTCCCACTAATATATCTACTTTAATAAAATTAAAAACAGAACAATTTCTAATTAAGCAAAAAGAGAAACCTAAAGGCTGCTAATTTCAATGTAAATACAGCTGACAAGTGTGTGTATGTATAGTAGAAAGGTGCCGTTACTGGTTCATACAATTTAAATAATGGCAGGTTATTACAAAACGATTGAACTAACTGTAAATTAAAACTTACTTTAAGTGATATTATGAAGAATTCATTCATATGCATTCGGAATTTTTGACAAAAAAACACATAAACTAAATATGTCTTCAACTACTACAAACGAATCATCGATAAAATGGCGACAACCAATCACATCTCGCGGAGAAAGCGAATGCGCTAAAATCAGTGACGTGCAGTAACTACCTCCAAAAAACTAAACTAACTAAAATCAGCAGCACTTCGGTTTGAATTTAAAATTTTTGCACAGCAAGTGTTTCTTAAGAATTAGGTTATGGAACTGTTTTTAAAGAAAAAAAACTTACCTAAATATTTGTTTATTTTCTGGAATAGTACTTCAATATAATATTAAGTTTTCTGTATTCCTAATTTTTTATTTTGTTTTAATATTATTTATGTACTAATTAAAATACTTCAAAGCATTTTAAATTAATTAAAAAGTAACACAACAAATCAACATTAAACTTTTTTTCAACAACCAAAAAACAAAACACAAATCAACTGTTTTCAGTTTGGTTGCCATGGAAACAATTTGCATTGTAATTTGTAATCCTTCTTTAAGCCATAGCTCAGCTGTCAACCATTTATGACACCTCCTTGGATAACGTTGTATTGGAGATTGTTCCATTATTTATATGAATATTTTAATAATAAATATCTACATTTAAAAAACTTATTATAGTTTCAAGTTGGTTTCAACTATCTTGGCATAGTTAGAAAAAAGTATACATATAATTATTTAGAAACAACTTGCATTTAAATTGAATAAAGTAAAAATATTAGCCATTAAATATTGAACTGTTAATTCTCACAGCTCAAAGTGATACCTGGTAGAATATAATACTAGTAAACATTTTGAAAGATTGGAAATACTGTGTGAAGTTGACAGATTTATGTAACAAGTATACAGGGTGGTTAACATACATTGCACACTATTGGCATTTCAAAAACCATAAAGAGATACGAAGTTGTTTGTTTTTTCATTGCTACTGAGCTTAATTGTCTTCTTCAGTCACTACCAACCAAAATATTTGACAAAGACGATAATGGAACCCAACATACGAAAATAAATCGAAAAATTTCTTTGTTAAAAAATCGTATTTATTTTTCTACATAGTCTCCTTTCAGCTCTACACATTTAGTCCAACGCTTTTCAAGGCCCTTCAATCCTTCACAAAAATAAGAATTATCCAAACCTTCAAAATATCCATTTACAGCTTCGATGATTTTAGTATTTGATGAAAATTTCCAGTCAACCATTTCTTGAGATTTGGGAACAAGAAGAAATCCGACGGAGTCAAGTCTGGCGAATAGGGTGCATGTTCAATTAACTGGAATCGTAGTTCGTGCAGTTTCGCCATCGCAATTGCCGACTTGTGGGATGGGGCGTTATCCTAATGGTACAAGACATTTTTCTTTGCCAAATGACGCCTTTTAGCTTTGATTTCCTTGTTCAGTCTGTCTAATAACGACGCATAATACTCGCCCGTTATTGTCAAGTAATCAATAAAAATTATTCATCGGGAATCCCAAAATACGGTAGTCATGACTTTCCCAGCAGACGGAATCGTCTTTGCCTTCTTTGGAGTTCGCTCGCCACGTTTTGTCCATTGCTTTGACTGCTCCTTGGTCTCCGGAGTGTAGTGGTGAATCCAGGTTTCGTCAACAGTTATAAAACATCGCAAAAAATCTTTTTTCATTACGTTTGAACATGTCTAGGGCATTGCTGAGAAATGGTCATTCGAACTCGGTTTTTTTCGATTGTCAGCAGACGCGACACCCATCTAGCACTAAAAGCTTTCTCATGTCCAAATGTTGATGTAAGATGCAATGTACACAGTCGTATGAAATGCTTACTTTCTCTGTTATCTCTCTCAACTTTATTCCGCGATCCTTTATCACTTGATTGACTTTTTCAATTGTTTCTTTATCGGTAGCTGTTTTTGGTCTGCCAGAACGTGGTGCATCCTCTATGCTTGTTCTACCGAGTTTAAATTCAGCAACCCAGTATGCAACTGTTGCGTACGAAGGCGAAGACTCACCATGAACTTCATCTAACTTACATTAAAATGATCTTCACATACAAGCATGAAGTTTCGCAAGATTGAATTACTCCGCGTGCTGGTTTTATCTATAACTTCGGTCTTTCTAGTCTGTGGGAACGCGAAAGAAGTTTGTTTATTATTAACTATAAGATGAGGAGGAAAATATTTTGTAAAATGAAAAAAGGGATATAGATATATTAATGTAAATAAGTTTTAAGAACTTGGAGCTTTTATTAATTTAATTTTTTTTTGGTAATTGCCTGAGGATGGCAATACAATTGCTTTGAATGCCGAAACATATATTTATGTAACGTTTTTATATTTCTAATAGTGAATAAATTGAATATGGTGAATAGACTTGAGTATTATTATTTTATTTTATGAATAATAAGCTAATAATTACCTTTCTATTTGTAATCCCTCTTACTTTTGTTTAATAACCAAGAATACAAATAAACTTGAAATTACAACACATAAATACACGGAGTAAGTGCATTTGCAAGACGGGACTACGCGTGGTAACGTCACGCCGCCCGCGCCAGCGTAAATGCGTTTCAAGATCCTGAATAATTATTTAAACTTATTTCGCTAATAACTAGATAATAAAAACAGTTAATTAGCAAAAATATTTTGAATAACAATAGATTATACAATTCTGAACTCATTGAGAATAAATCTGAAAAGCATGCACGGACCCTATTGCCAAAGATAAAGATAAGTAAAATGATTCAGCTGGAATAATTGTAGAGTGTTTCTTATAACTAGGTATAGGATTTGTATGCACTTAAAAATGCTGAAATATGCATGCACTTATGCACTATAAAACGTGAAATATGCACTTAAAAATCATGAAATATGCGTTTATTAGAAATTTTTAATAAATATATGCACTTTCATTATTAAAAAAACACCTGTTTAGCGTTATTTACATTTTATTTACAGAAATTATTTTAATTAGACATCCTATGCAATAATTTAATTAATTATATTTTCTAAACATAGAGCGTTACAGTTCACAATGACGTACATTTTTAAATTTTCAAAAGTAAACATATGCCTATTATCCCTAAATATTGTTTTATATTTTGAGAAACTCCCTTCCACATCGCAAGACGTAATTGGGGCATACTTAAAATTGTTTAATTCTACAAGCGAATAATGTTTTAGCTCGTCTAAAATGTCTTGGCCAGATAATGCATCGTTTATGCTTTTAATTAAGTGAAAACCAGGATTTTTGTCTATAACGGATTTAAATTTTTGTTTTATAGTCAAACCCTTTGGCCCTTTTACTTTATTCAAAGAAACACCTAACAATTTTACATGCTCAAGAGATTCATCTAATGAATTTCCCTGACTTTCTAATTTCTGAATTACTTTAGCTAAACGCACAACATTTGTCAAAACAAACAATAATTCTGTCCTCACCTCCTTAGTATTAAAAGCATCCTGTGCACTTTGTATGCATAGTGCATCGTGTTTATTAAGTTTATTTACAAATGCTTTAATAATATCAAAATAAGTTGCATAATATTCTGCTGCAGAAAGCCAAGCACCCCACCTTGTTATTACAGGCTCAGGTGGGAGAGGCACTTTTTGAGCAGTTTCCCTAAATATTTGTATGCGATATGGAGCTTTACACACAATTTTTTTTTACATCTGAAATTATAGAGTTTACGTTAGGATATATTTCCCGCACTTTTTCCGCAACTCTATGCATTGCATGGGCAAGACAAGTTAAGTGAATCATTTTTTCGTACAGAACTTGTGAGCCTGCTCCAGCCTTGATCATGTACGGTGCCGGGTCGGAGACGAACAGGAGTACTTTGTTGTACTGTATGCCGTCCGGCCACAAAATAGCCATCGAATCATTAAACAATTTTGCCACAGAACAATGATTGGTGCTCTTGAAAACGTCCATTGCTAATAGATAGGATTTGGGATTGTTCTCCGAATTTAAAACGCCAATTATAACGTTAGCCACGTATCTGAAAATTTGATTTTTATTTTATCGAACTACATAATTAGTCGGTTACAAACAATTAGTGCAAAACAGTTACTTAAAAAAAATTATATTTTAATCAAGAAAAAATATTGTTGTGATTAAATATGTAACTAACAAAATAGAAAATAAAACATCCGTAAATTGCTCTGCTGTCTTTAATTAGTTAAATTTTACTAAGAAAACGAAGGAAATGAAGTTTCTACGTACCTTCCAGTAGTGTCAGTAGATTCGTCAATGGAAACCCACATGTAGTTATTCGCTACATGTTTTCTAATTGATTTTATGGTCTCTTCGTATAAACGAGGTAAATAATTTTTCCTGAGTGTAGACTCGTCGGTTATTGGCATTTTTGAAATTTCTTCCAGAAAATTACGAAATGCTGAGTGATTAATTTTACTTAACGAGATATCTGCAGTCACTAATGCACTACACAGTTTTTTATTAAATTCGATCATTTGCTGGACTCACCGCGCGAATTATTAAGGTACCCCGGTAACAATGTTTGTTTTTTTGATTTCAGGGCAACACACTTTTGATGTCGAACCGTGTTCAGATGTTGTGTAACTTGAAAGCCTTTCGTTGCAGTCACTTTATCGTCACACACTGTACAATACAACACCTTATCGTCAGTTGTAAGAACACTGAATTCCTTAACATAACTTCGAAGTGTAACAGACACAGACCGTTTTTCTTTACCCATCTTTACACTCTAAAATTTCAAACTAAAATGCACTTGGCAATTTCTGAACTGTCTTAATTGAAAGATTACAAGATTAGTATTTCAATTTTAATTGAAACTTTTTCTTAGAAAATATTAACAAGTACACAGATGGTTAAGGCAGTAAAATATTTTAAAGACTAGTATTTAACAATAAGCTTAAATTATGGGTTTTCCCTAGACTCAACTAAGCCGCCCTTGATTGGTCGTCTAAAATGCTAAAATTATTTAAAAAATATTAGAAATTTCATAATTAAAGCATGTAAAACGCTCAAAAAGTGGTAAAATATGCACACTCGTTCAAAAATGCTAAAATATGCATGCATTTATAAAAAACACCTAAATATGCATTTATATGCACTTTCAAATTGACATATGTGGCTTAAACATGTAGAAATATAACTCTACATATGTTTGCTATAAGCAAAAAAAACATGCAAATGCATAGAAATCCTATACCTACTTATAACCCTCCCCCAACTCTTATATTAATCACAATACAGTGTTATAAATGTTCTCAAAGATTCCAATTCAGTAGGGAAAGCTTGCAACTATCCTTCAACTTTCAATGATTGCCTTTAATCACAGTTTTCCACCCAATTTCAAGTTTTGTGCAAAGTATTTAATTTAAGAGGCATTACATTATACGCAATAACATGCAAAAGTTTTATAAGAGAAGCATATCGAGATATAACTCCATCTTCAACTCACACTACAAGATAAATAATTTTCGATCTTATCTTGGAAATATCTATAGAACGAATATCAAAACTTGAACTTGGCCAAAAGGACTGATTTAAAAACAACTATACTGGTCCATTAAACCAGAACAACAAGTTATTTACATGGTCAGGATTGAATCCTCTAGATATGCAATCAGCAGGGTTTGACTCCGTGGGCACATGCCACACTGATAATTTTTGAAACTGGCTTTGTGAAATTTGATTTGAAATGAACTGCATTAATTTAATAGAGTAGCAATCGTCCAAGCAAGTACAATAGTGGAATCACATCAGAAGTTTATACTAAAAATATTTATATTAAGCTAATCAACTACTGCTTGGCATAACTTAGTTATAGGTAAAGCGCCACAAGTGTATTTAACAATGCTTTGATTTTGAACGCATGAGCTTTACTAAGATATTGCCGTCCTGATCCACTGAGTATAAGTAGATGCATAATCTATATGCAACTTGTGATGCTTCACAGAAACAGTGTAGCTCTATATTAGCGGGTTGGTCAACCAAAAATTGTCGAGAAATTTTAATTTCGTTTAAGAAAAAGAATCCAAGTTTTCCATAAAATTGTAACCAAGAAGTATAAAATTCTGGAGGAATTGGATCATCCTAACCTAATTTGTAGAGCCACAAAAGACCCCACATGTTTCTTATGGAAATTGGATCCCGGTCAAATTGGCTGAAATTGTATATGTTGTAGTTTATATTATCCTAATCGAAAGTCTCCATAGTCGCGTACTCTAACATTCATAGTTTTGGAGTTATAGAACACGAAAAGCAGGAAAGATTCATACTTCGGTTTATGGATTTTTAACACGTACAGCTTTATTCTGTATATTTATTGACATTTACAAGTCATTTATTGTGTATATTTTTGGTTTTTGTTTTGATTAACCATGAGGAGGTTGCACGAGTAGATTTGGCACATCATTTGGCCGTGAAAAGAGCTGATTTATTTGAAATTAGAAAATGTTGTTTAAAAATGAAAAATAATATTGATTATTGCGTATGGTATAGATATAAAGACTGAAACAGCACTTTTGAAGGCCAAATAATATCTATTATTAGATGGTATCGAATGCCCCATTATAGTTTGACCCTTTACAAACCTATACAACTTTTGAACTACTTGAGATAATGAAGTTTTTTCTGAGTATCCGTCTTTATTTGCCCACTTTCGGTTTAATCGGAAATGGCAGCGTATTTTTGGGGATAGGACAACTTTGTGATTTCAAACTCCTCGAGGGTAATGCTGTTAAAGACATAACTATCTTTTTTCATAGCATTTCGATAACATGCAGTAATCATTTTAAGAGCTTATAAAACCATCACCCTGTATTAATAACCATGACAAGTATGGCACTTTCGGAAAAAGAAAACAATGGGCTTTCGAACTGTGAAGAAATATACAGGGTGTTCCATTTGAAATCGCAAAGGTGCCCTATCCCCGAAAATCATTTCAAAAGTCATTTTCGGTTAAGCCGCAGGTGGGCAAAAAAGACGGATACTCAGAAGAAAAAACTTTTAAAAATAAGAAGACTGATGAACACCGCATTTCATTATCCCAATTAGTACAAAAGTTATACAGGTTATAAAGGGTCAAAATATAATGGGGCACATGGTATTATTTCAGGATGCAAAACAATATAATTATCTGTGTTAATCAAAATAAAAGCAAAAGATATACATATAAGAAATGACGTTACCGAGGCTGTACGTGTTAAAAATCCATAAACCGAAGTATGAATTTTGTCTGCTTTTCGTACTCTGTAACTCCAAAACTGTTAATTCTAGAGCTTTGTGGCCAGGAAAGATAATTGAAAGGTATTCGATCAGGATAATATAAACTACAGCATATCTCAATTTCAGCCAATTTAACCAGGATCCAATTTCTGTAAGAAACTTGCGGGGTCCTTTTGGAGTAATATTTTTCCTTTACTATCACCAGCCCTATTAATCCTAAAGGATACAAAATTTTATGTGTAACTGATAACATTGTGCACTTAGTAACAATATTAGTAGTTTCAGTCTTACCAACACACTGGAAAATATCCTTAGGGTTCCACAAAACACTTAAAGCCTTTGAATCTTGATTACCTTTAATAATATATTGGGTGTCTGCTAAATGACCATTTTTGTAAGAATATTCGAGAACATGTTTATTATTTTTACAGCTGCGAACAAAACCTACCATTATATATTCTCTTCATCGATTTTAGACAGGCTTACGATTCAATCACGAGAGAGAAGTTATATGAAGCATTGACAAAGTTAGGCATACCAACTAAACTTATCAACCTCATAAAAATGACATTGTGGAACACAAATAACAGAATTTTGGTGGAGGAAAGTTTTTCAGACCAATTTATAGTAAAAAAGGGATTAAGACAAGGTGACCCACTTTCAACAGACTTATTTAACTTGGTCTTAGAAGCGATAATAAGACAAGGACAAATACAAACTGATGGAGTTCTCTTTCACCATAAACATCAAGTGATTGCTTACGCTGATGACCTTGCCATCCTAACGAGATCTAAACAAGAACTTGCAAAAACTTTTAAGAAACTTGAAGAAGAAGCAAAGAAATATGGGCTACAGATAAACGAAACCAAAACAAAATTTATGGAAATGCAAGCAGAAGTTAGAGTAGAACATAACTACAAAAATCTGGTCAAGCTCAAGAGAGTACAATTTTGAGAAAGTAAATAATTTCGAATATCTAGGTGTAACTGTAACGAACGAAAGTCAAGAAGAGTATGAAATAGACAAAAGAATTCTAAAAGGAAATAGAGCGGTTGGGTCGCTGTCAGGAATATTAAAAGCAAAGAACATATCCAGGACAGTTAAAATCCATGCATACGAAACAATTATACAACCAGTTGTACTGTATGCATGCGAAACATGGATAATGACTAAACAAACTTGCAGTTTGGGAGGGGAAAGTCCTAAGAAAGATTTTTGGAGGTGTCAAAACCGCGGAGGGTACATGGATAAGGCGAACGAACAGAGAGATTATGGAGTTGTATGGTAAACCAGGCATTGTTTTGACACATGTGCAAAAGGTTCGAGCACAGAGAGTTAGATGGGTAGGCCACATCGTCCAGATGCCAGAACAGAGAGTGGTAAAAAAGGTATTTTATGGAGGAGAAGGTGGCAAGAGAAGAAAAGGCTGACCAAAGAAAAACTGGTTACAAGCGACAAAAAATGGCATAGCAGAAGTAGGGATCAGAGATTGGAAAGAAAAAGCAAAGGATCGAAAGATTTGAAAACCAGTAATCAAGACAATAGAAGCCAAGGGCCCTTAAAGCCTGTAGCGCTGTAATATATATATGTTTATTATTTGAAATCCACTGACACAAATTCATTCAGCTGAACTTAATATTCTTGTAGCACTTTTAATAAGTAATAAAGCCGATTGGACATCAAGACTGCTCTGTAACCAGTTATCCATATAAAAATTATTCAAATGTATCAAATATACTCTGTCCGAGTATATTTGAAATACTTAGATGTTGTGTTTATATATTAGAAAACCGATTCCACCATATCCTTTTTTTCACATTTATGTAGAATATATGTTCAGATTTTCTCTCTATGATCTTACCCTCCATGGATACAACACTGTATTCTTGTTTTGATAACATACTGTCTTAAAGAAGAAGAGTTGTAGTACACACTACACCTAATATTTTGGTTTGTTTAGACTATCTGACGAATACGTAGTTTCTTTATGGTACATAAGTTTAATGAAACGTTTTTGTGTAACTTCAATTTTAAATAGCAATAGGATGCAGTTCCCCATATTGAAATACCATAACCAAAGCACGACTCAATCAGAGCATAATCAAAATCTTCTTTTCTTCAATATCTAACACTATATCTTGAAAATATCTAAATTTATAAAGGAATTTAAGTTGCTTGCTACACTTTCAATATGGAGATCTCATCTCAAATGTAAATCTACAATAATCCCTAAGTATTTTATTGAAGAAACTCTTATTTATGGCAAGAGATATTATCAAGATTAATTGTTAAGTGATTATAATCAAGCATACCATTTTTATAAAAACTAAATGGCAGAAACTCTATTTTGCTGTAATTAATTGTTCCATAATAGTTTCTGAGATCAGATTCCACTACTTTTAACTACCTACTTAATGAATATAAAATTTTTATAAAATATGTTCTATAAAGTAATCACTAATAATGGATTGTAAGGACTGCGGTTCTCGGCATAAAAGCGTCTAGACGGTTTTATACTGAGAAAAAGGTAATATCATTACCGAAATACCTACTGACAATTAAGTCAACTACAATATGTGGTTAAGAGACACCGTCTTAAAAAAACAGTGTTATAATGAAATATTATAGCTATAATACTGAAAGAACTTTTATTATTAAATTTCAACTTGTGAATTGTACTAATTGCAATACACAAATGAGTCAATTGAATTTACTTACCTTTATTATTAATTGAAACACTGCAATATATTCACTATCATACTCACAGAACAACATTAGTTTAAATAAAAGATAAATCTCAGAAGCATAAATACAAACTTACGACTCTATACTGATTAAAACAGTCTTATACTTAATACATAGTGGCAGCATGTGTTCTATGTTATCTAACTATTTTATTTAAATTATATACTGATTTAAATAGTAGTATCTTTTTTTTCAGTTTTGATCACTGTCCTGTCCAAGATTAAAAAGTATCCTCTTTAACAACCCTGGGTTGGTCAGGTCAGTGGCATAACAACTACCTCTGTTCTTTGTTTAATAGTATGTTAATTGATTATTTTCTTTGAATTTTACATGATAGGAAATAATGTTAATTTTATGAAACCATAATAGTCCAGTCGGCAGGAAACCAAAAGTATTTGTTTTTGGTTCTTTCATGTTAACAGCTATTTTATTGCACAAACCTATTCAGAATAGCGTGTAGAATGATATATGTAGTTGCGTACTAAATCGTAATGACAACAGAAAAGTTATTAACAATTTAAGACGCGTACAACCGTTTTGGAGGAGTTTTTCTTCCGTAGCTCATAAGGATGATTTTCTAAGAAAAAACGTTCAGTATATGATTTGTTTATAATCAAAATAGCTACAAGATGACACCGGTCCGATTGTTATAACTACAATAATTAAGTTGCAAAATTGAAGAAACTGCCAAAATTGCGTGTTTTTTAAGTTGCCACAAAAATTTAAATAATCAACCGATATTGATGAAATTTACTTTAAATATAGTAAAAACACGCAATTTTGGTAGTATTCTCGATTTTGTAACTTAATTATAGCAGTTATAACAATCAAACCGGTGCCATTTCGAAGCTATTTTTATTACAAACAAATCATATACTAAACATTTTTTCATAGGAAGTCATCCTGAGCTACTTAAAATTTTTAAACACCGCTGCCACTTCAAACTTGGTTAGTAAGGTTTTTAAATGCTTATAATTATACTAAATAGAAAATTTAAACTCATTAAAATGTATTTATGCAGTACTACAAAGATTATCAAGTTTAGCACTTATTATTTCGCATCGAAAATAAGAAACTATACTGCACAAAATTGCTATTAAAAATTTAGTAAAATTATCTGCACAAGTAAATGTATTTTGAAAAAGCCCATTTAAGGCTTGTGATCTAGTTATTGGTGTTTATATTATTTTTATATTTTGTTTCCATTTTATTGTACTTAATAAAGATTCTTTAATGCTAGCTTACTTAGCTCTTTACAACAGGGCCTCATTTTTTAACTCGCAGCGGGCAGGGGGCTGTATTAGTTATTATGCCACTGAGTCAGGTTAAAGTAATTTAAGATGTAAATAATAGAAGAAATTAAACATTTTAAGATTTTTTTTATTTTACGAAAACTCTTAATACAAATGTGACTATAATAATTATTAAACAATATTAAAAGGACACTAATTCAATACACTTAACATACTACAAACGTTCAAAACGAACAAAGCAATAAATAACCTTAATTTTTCAATTTCTTTTCTTCACTCATTAAGTATTTCAACCATTTCATTAAGAAAGAAACTTCGAAAGGTACTGTTAAACAAGGAATTAAGTAAATAGAATATTATTTCTTTTTGACTATACATAAATAATTGTAAAATCTCTTTAATTTACAACATTTAGTGTCTATTTACGTATGTATAAAGCTAGGATAATTAATATTATTCAGAAATCACTATGAATAAAATAAAAACAGTCAAAACATCACATTTGGATTGTAGGTAAAACCAACAAAATTATTAAATAAATTATTTTTATAAATCAGTGTTTTGTAATTTGTTGTTTCCACCTACTACATCAGTGATGTTATACCGTAAAAGATAATAAAATGGAATAAAATAAACCAAATTTGATACTCGTCAACACCTTACCAAATAAAAAGATGGATGCGAAAAGCATCGATGTATAAATTAAAGTCATTAAAGCAAGCTTTTATTAAATGAATTCAATTATTAACTTTTTTATTTCTTTGATAAAGAATTCATTTAAGCTAGACACTAAATTACTAATTATAAATTACTAATAATCACAGAATCTTCGATAAACTAAAAATGCAGCCGTTTTAGGTTCTTTTTACTTTGTTTGGAACAAGCAGCATATTCTTTCCTAGGAGGACTCGGCGGGTCCACAGTTTCTACAATCTTTGGTGTACTGCTGGCACTTACCACAGACACAAGAGATGGTCTACGATTTTTATGACGAACTAACGATCTCTCAACCCTATTAACATTTCTTGATACTAAAATATTTTTTACAACTCCTGAACGAATGCTTGTGTTTTGTTTAATCACTGGGGATATTTCATTGCCTGATAAATAGCCTGAAGAATCATATTTAGTTTGCATAGGGGGAGTACTGTTTGGAGAATCATTTAATAAAAATGAGGGTACATGATTTCCTATACCATTTGACAAGTCACATAAACCAAAGCGACTACCATTCGTTTTCTGTTTATCTATGAGTAATTTTGATGTTTGGCATTTATCTACAAAATGTTCTGGTCCAGATGTGGAGAAACTTAAGCATTTCGTACAGTAGATGTATTCGCAGTTTGGATTTTGGCACTGGCTTATGTTCCCTTGTATCACAGCTGGTTCCATGCATCGGATGCACTTCAGGAGACTTTGATTGGGTAGCAGTTGAGAAACGATCTAAATTATTTTATTTTAATGTTAAGATTTAAATAGAATATTTTGCAAAAGTCTAAACAAACCTCAAGATCTATAAGGATTCTATAAGAGCTATAAGTGATAACCAGAAACAACAAGATTTTTATTTAATTTTAAATCATTTAAATTAAGTAAAAATATGTTTGAGAACGTACAGGAGAATATCTATAATTCTTGCTAATAAATTATATTTATTTAAACAAAGCAATAATTTCCGATGCCAATCATTAGATAAATTCAGTTTAATTCAAGAAAGTTAACAAAAATCCGAAATTAAATGTAATTAAACACGATATAACTAAATTGACTCACAGAGATTCGAGTATAACATGCTAGCTGGACAAAATTCTTATGGACTTATTTTTTGTTGAATTTTTGTTTCTTTGTTCATAACTAAAAGGTTACAATTTGATCGTAATCTCAGATTTAATAAATTCATGCAATAGAAGAAAGATAGACATGCTAGGATACTAGGTTTATTTAATCTAAAATTAATATACAGGGTGTAACTAATATAATCAGAAATCTCGTAATGGCAGGCAGCTGAATGATTTAGAACATATTTTCCTTATCAACATGTGGTCTCTTCCTGCTAGTTTAAAAAAAAATCGCATTTTAAATTTTAAGTACGGCCGTTGTACTCACATTACATTAAAAATACCAAACAAACAAAAAAGATTTTTTTTTAATTAAAAAATTTTAGATTTTTTCAAAAATTAGTAAGAAGCAACAACACGTTGATAAAGCTGCTCTAAATAACTACAGCTACCCCACCATTAGGAGGTTTCTAGTTATATTAGTTACACCTTGTATACTTTTAATGGAGTTGAAACTTTTGCAGGGTAACCTTTGTAAATAAAAAAAAAACTAGAAAAAAAAGAAGTATTTATTACGTGTTTCAACGATTTTCCCCTTTAAAAACTTCAAATTTACATTTAAGATAACACAGTTAACACGGCATAGCTTTACAAAAAATGATTATTATTAGAAAAACATAAAATTATAATGATTTAATAATAATAATCTAAATCTGATTACAGTGATTACTCATCGGAAGAATCCTCTTTGTCATCACTTTCATGTTCAGTGGAATCGTTCTCATCGATTTCCTCTTCATCAATACTTAACAGTTATTAGGAGCTACCAGGAAATTTATCGAACTTTTTTCTAGGCTCATCTCTGAAGCTATTGATTACAAGATCCGACGTAATTAACACCATATTTAGTTAGTAAATCACTATTTGTTAAAAAAAATTAAAAAAAGTAGTTGTACCGAGATATTGCGACTAAACTATTTATTGTAATGAAGTGTGAGAATTTAGCTAATACATATATAAAATATAGCCTGGATACAATTAGTTATGCTCTAACAAAGTTTTCATATAGAATAAACAATCATTACTTTTTCGAAATTTGTTGTCCATTTTATAAAAGATAATTAAAAGCTTTTGTACTAATTTTTATAACAATTAAAATAGTATTTAACCTCAAGCAGAGAATCCATTAGTAAAGAACTGTACAATTGTACTTAAAGTAAGAAAAAACCTTTTTGGCGTTATCACTAATTTGTAACTGCCGGGCGTACGAAATGTACTCACCTTATTACCTGACTTTAGTCTTTTATAAGTTATCGTTAATACATGTCTGGCAAAAACAATTGCTGAAATCTGAAACAAGAGGATGTTGATCATCACCATGGATTGTTATTTCCTAGAAATAAAAAAGTGAATTTTGTCCAGCAAGCATGGACGAAGCACTGTGTGACTGTTAGAAATTCCTCAAGACATCTAATATATTTTTTTAATATTTCACCCAGTATCCTTTATTATTAATAACATCCTCACAGCGTTTGGGCATACCATTAAATTTGAAATAATCTCCCCATCTACAGCATTCCAAGCAGATTCGATTTCTTGAAATAATTGTTGATTTGTGGTTGTTTTTCTTTCGCATTTTGATTTCAACCATTTCCTAAATGATTTATATCAGATGCAAATGAGGAGATTGGGTAGCTATTTCAAAACTGGAATTTTATTGCACACGAACCATTTCTTCACAAGTTTCGAGGTATGTTTGGGGTTGTTATCTTGCTGGAAAATGAACCAAAGAGGTATTTCCCACTCTGCATAAGGAAGCATAACATGAAGGAAGGAAACCAGCTAAAAACCGCTTCTAACACAGAAAAATAGAGTTGCTAGACCCAAACAGGAAAATGAAGAATCTAGGTCAACACGTGATCAACAGCTGTGACACACATTAAGATAAGATAAGAGTGTAAGCAGCATCTTACGTTACCAGGGCTGTTAAAAAAAAGTTAGCAGCGTATGTTAGGATTGTAATTTTTTAAACGTTTCGTTTGTTATCTTTGAATACATACACCCTAATAACGAGTTATAATTAAAAATTTCATTGTATTTTAATTGTCATAGGGTAATGAAGACATTATAACCCGTTAAAAGTAAAAAATAGGGAAGATAAAATCACGGATGAAAATAAATTTTATTATTATTATTAGGTGAAATAAAATAATTCGATATTAAGGCTCCGTTATAGCGTAGGTAAAGTACCGCTTAAACAGCTCTGAAGAATTTCATTACAATTTTTAAGAATTGCACTTAGTTTACATTTATTGTGCATGAGATCTTTTCTTAAGAGTGTTATCTAGTTTATATTATGCTTTATAGCAAATACAAAAGTTATAATAGCTATTTCCTTAACGAATAAAAAAGTGTAAATTTATAAAAACAAAACTATAGCTAGTGAGCTTTTAAAAATGGTAAGGTGTACTTCCTAAATTATCGTTCAAGTGTTATTTGAGATAAAAATGCCCGAATATACAACAGTACAAAAGAACTTTATGAACTAAAAAAAGGTTATATCCCGCGTTTATTCAAACATTTTGGTAAATGACAACTATCATTCTTAGTTCAGGCTTTTGCTCATGTAACGCGCTGTAGGCAGATCGAGTTAAAAAAGCGGAAAGTTTTAACATATTTGATTTGACTGTTAATACATTTAACGCATTTTCCTTATTGTTACATATATTGTAGATGTAAAGTAACAGATTATTGTTTATATCCCTTCCCCTACTTTAACTCTCCTAATTATTTGACTATTATTTAATAAATTCCCGAAGTAAATGATATTTTTCTTTACGTAAGAGAATGTGACGGTTAATCTTTGAATAAACTATTTCACTCTTAATTAGTCCTGATTAATTTCTTAAAACGAATATATATTTTCAATATTTTAATATAGTAATACTTTTCTTTTTCTTAAAACCAGCAAGAACAACTGATATTTTTAAAGATATTTAGCAGTTTTATATTCCCATTTTTAATTTCAACTATCTTAAATTATTCCTTAGCATTTAAAAATTAAAAATTTCAGTTAAACTAACAAATATTTTGAAAGTTCACGCATGTCTGGCAACACTGTGAGCAAAGAACTAAGATGCGATCAAATAATGTTTCTATTTACATTTTCAAATTTTAGTTTTAAAGAAATTAATTCCCTTTTGGAGACCATAGCGCCATCTTTAGGTGTTTATAGTTAATGAAGCTTCCTATTATTAACACTGGCGGCGATAACGGGCCCTTAATTATAATTATTATTTTATATAACAATATATAATTAATGTAAGCAAGCTACAGCAGTAAAGCCAAGTATCAAGGTAAGTTGAAAATAATACATGCAATAAGTTTCGGTCAGCTAATTGTCTTATGCAAATGAATGCAACAACTGCTCTGCATTGTTTTTCATTGAAGCCAGTTCACATATTTACTGAAGCTTTTGTAAGGTCCACATTGCACTTGATAATGAGCAAAGTGGATTTGAATGAGAACAAACATAGTATATTTACTTCATTCATGGTAACTGCTACACTCTGTTCTTTTCAATATACAAATATCAACAATATTATTTTTATTCTTCTTTTTTATTTTCTATATTTGCATACTTGTGAATCACCTCGACACCGTAATACGGTAAAAGAGGATTGGAGAAGAAGAAGCATACTTGTGAATCAGCCAGTAAGATTTATCAATAAAAGTCAGTCAATAAAATTATGTCGAAAAGAGTATGCAAATGCACAAATTTTGTGATTAAGCATGCTGAAGTCGGTGAAGTTGTTTAATAGTATATTGTACAACTACCTATGAAAGTCATACTTTTTTCACGAGTTTGCAGTATTGATTAACGAGATCAAAGTCCAAGTTTTTCAAGCAAATGAATGAAAAAAAGAGACTTTCATAATGTGTTGAACACGACATTTTTTTTGCATATTGTATGTTGAGGAATTTGTCCTAAAATATATGCCTTTATGCAAAATTTTAGAAAAACATAGTATTCTTTGACAATAATTTCCCGGGAAATTGAAATTTGTTATTTACAAATACAATTAAAAAATAATTAAGAAAAGTGCTACTTTCATTACGATTTTTCGTTAAAGAAAGTCAAGTTTCATAATCAATATGCAAAAAAAGATACTTACATTTGAATTTGTGAAATCATGTATTTATTGCTCATTTTTGGCCATTTTCCTTGACTTATAGACAAAATATTTCATAAGATATAATAAAAATTGTTTTTTTCTTTTCTATATATTGGAAACCATAAAAATCTAAACAATCAGACTAAGATTGATGCACTGATTGATTTTGTTTGCCTATTTAGTGAAAAATGCAAACATTCCAATAAAAAATGTTTTGCTACTCTGCCCTTTTTTCTAGAAACCCTTGGTGAAGTGAGCAAAGATTTTCAAGTCAATATAATGGAGAAGGATGAATGCTATCTAAGTATAATAGGGGATTATTGCTGGTGTTCGTTGCGTGAAGCATCCTCGACATATAAAGCTTGATTTCTTAAAAATCTGCCAATTAAGATTATCGGGTAGGCATGCATACCTATGTTTAACCGTTGACAGTTTGCTCTTGTTTATTCTGCAATCTGCTATTTTACTATTCTAACTATCTATCTAAAAATTATAGTTGAATCTTTCGAACAAGTTTGGCATTTTTCATTAATTATGGAACAATAGAAGCACAAGTTAATCATAGAAAAATACATAGATAATCCTAAGATCTCCATTTTAGATTTAGCAAAACTGTTAAACTTACCTAGAACAACCGTGCGGAACGTTGTGAAACATTACAGGAAGACTCTAACTATCGACAGAAAACGTGGCAGTGGAGGAAGACCATGTGCAAGAGATCCAATTAAAGATCGAAAAGTTGTTCAACTACTACAGAAAAAATTCCAAATTTTCAGAAATTTGTGTGGCTCAAAAGCTGAATGGTCTCAAAAATTTTTCACCATGTATGGTGATGGATGACGAAATCTATGTTGTTGCAAACTTCAAACAAATTCTGGGGGTAGAGTATTCTGTAGCAACAAAGAGAGGGAACCGAATGTAGACAAAAACCTATTGTCCAAATCTCCAAAAACATATCTCGTATGACAGGCCATCTGTATATATGGCAAGAAATCAATACCGCAGATCAGTTAAGATACAATAATCAGCAAGATATATGTCAAAGAATGCCTCAAAGCAAGGCTTTTATCATTAATAACAGGACACAAGTTTCCTGAACTATTTTGACCAGATTTGCCAAGAGGCCATTATGAAAAATTAGCAAAAGAATTTTACAATGAAAATCGAGTCAATGTTGTACCCAAAAACTATAATCCCCCAAATTGTCCGGAACTTAGACCAGTTGAGACTTATTGGGCACATATTAAATACGATGCATTGTGAAGCTCTCAATATCAATGTTTAGTGGAATATAGCAACAAATTCTATAACTGACATAAATTGACAAAGACGTACAAAACTTAATAAAACAAGAAAATTTTATAAAAATGTTGATTATTTCCATCACTATAGCAACACAGACAATGGTCCAATGAGAATTTGACTTTTGAACCAATCATTTTTGTTTATCTCGGATAAAAATTCGCTTCCTGTTGTAAGTGATAAAAAATTTTCTTTCCTGTTGTCACATTTGGAAGTTCTGACAAAACAGAAATACATGAATTGGTTAAAACATCTGTGCCTGCCAATACCGTTAGAACCAAACAGTCTGGTCTCAGTTTAAACAATTTTATAAAGCACGAAGTTATGAATTAAATGAAGAAACTTCTGTTGCGCAATTGTCAAACATTTTAGAAGACTGGGCTGTAAACATGAGGAAATTAAACGGGGATGATTACAAGGAATATTCAGTGAAGTCGATTTGGAATATGACAGCCAAAATTATTCAAGAAGATTACTTTACAAAGTATAATAGAAGCTTTAATCCTTTCGAAGATATAGAGTTTAAAAGTGCTAGGGATGCAAGAAATGCAAAAAGAAAGCAGTTACAAAAACAACAAACTAAAAGGCGTCAAAGTGCTTCCGCAATGGATAAATCTGAAGTGGAACGAATGGTAGATGACTGTAACGAGGGAACACCTGAAGGTCTTCAGCTTAAATTTTTTCATTTGGTTTCGTATGAACTTGCCTGGAGAGGGGGCGAAGGTACCAACTGTTTGACACATTTTTTCAAACCAGAAATCAATAATGAGGGAAAATTAACAGGACGAGTTGAATACAATCCTGTATTTACAAAAACATGCCAGGGAGGTAACAAAAAACTTTCTGATTCTAAGTGGCTAATTCCCAATACCTCAAATCCAGGTAGATGTCCTGTGCGAATTTTTAATAAACTCAAAGAAAAACGGGGAGAAAATATAACAACAGATAGGTTTTTTTTAACGCCAAATCCATTTTGGCAAACGAATCAAGGGAGATGGTACAAAAATTGCCCAGTGGGCAAAAACGAAATATCTAAATGGTTAAAGAAGTCCGCCGAAAAAATTGGTTTAGACACCAAGAAAAGAAAAATTACTAACCATTCGAGTCGATCAAGTGTTATTTCCCATTTGGCCAAAGCAGGAGTTCAAGAACAAGAGCTTATTAAAATAACGGGACATACGACTGCTTCTTCTATTAAACCCTATCTACAGATCAACGAGGAACATCATAAAGGAATAATAAATAAAATTCGTCAAACTGATTTCACAGCTACTACTTCTGGCTCTACCTGCAATGTGAGTACAAGCAACATCGCTTCTTCATCGGAGGACACCCTTGTAGGGTCCGTGATAAAAGAAAGTTCATCGGCATCGCAAATTTTTAATAATTGCACTTTTTATAATTGCTTTAATAAATAATAGGATATTGTCGTTGTTTGTTGTTTTTTTTTTTGTTCTGGAAATAATCTCAACAAATATAACTCGACCTTGTTTTTTTCGATCGGATAAATTTTTTTATTTATCTACTCAAACTTTTTGTTTTTGATAAATTTACTCATTGAATTGGACATTTTTGTTCAAAGATTAAAGCCCTTCAGCTACGCTGTCGCGCTCTAATCAGAACAAAAATGTCCAATTCAAATTCGTAAATTTATCACCAAAAAGTTTTTGTGAAATAAAAAAATTTATCCGATTAAAAAACAAGGTCTTGTTATATTATTACTGATTAATTTTTAATGTTTCTATTTGAGTTTGTTTCAATAAATAAAACTGATTAGTCAAGTTTCACAGATTTATTATAATCTACCTGACAAATGTTTCGACAGCTCAGCTGTCATTATCAAGGGTAATATAAATAATATTACATTTCTACCTTTAATGAATGATCAAATTGAGCTCAGTAGTTCTCCGTTACTGGAAGTGTTAGGTATTTAATTTCTATTCTTTTTATCTAGTTATCTATTTTTTGTATTTACCTTTGATGTGTTTGTTTATATTTATATTACCATTGATAATGACGAAAAAATTGTCAAATATAATAATAAATTTAAAAAACTAATCATTTTTATTTATTTCATGATTATGGAGTTTCACCAAATAAGGTTACGAGCCCCGATACATATCAATTAGACTACTTTCATTTTTGTTAAAAGTCGTTCCACAATCTTTGCTCTGAAATTCTATACTGGTTAAGAAAGTGAATTGTTGTTGCCAGAAATGACGTACTGCATCTGCATCTACACCATGCGAATTTCAGAAAATTCTATCAGGGGGTTTCCTTATACCGCTTTTTGTAAGGTTTTTGGGAACTTTTGTCAATCTCGAGAAAGTGTGAGAAAACTTCTCTACAGAATTTCATGAAACTTGGCATATAGTAGGTGCATGAGTAATATTTCAGACAAGCAACAAGAAACAGGATTCCAATGATTTAAAATATGAAAAATAAAAACATGCCAAAATATATAAACAAATGAATATATTTTGCAATATAGGATAGTTCTAACATCACATTTTAGTAACACAGATATAATCATTTAATGTGTTAATAAACCATCCTATATTATAAAATACCTATTTTCATTACACTACATAATTATTTTTTATATTTTAAATTAAAAGGCCCCCAGGAATCTTTATTCAGCATTTTTCTTTTGCTCTTTGAGGTGGATGTTTCCTATTGCCAGAGTGAAGTATTATGTGGAGTGACTTTTAACAAAAATGAAAGTAAAGGAAAAAATGGAAAAGTAATACAACTGAGTATGGATAATATTGGAATTCTTTAAAATGCATTAAGTTTTTTTAGTGTATTTTGTGTTTTTAAGTTGTCTTAATAATAGTTATTTATGGTACAAGTGAGTTAAGTAAGATATTATCCACGAACGAAAAATTTACCCTCGAGGGCCGGCAGGCCCGAGAGGGTTAATTTTTCTGAGTGGATAATATCCTTAACTCACGCGTGCCATACAAAATTTTATCCAACCCTCTTTATTTAAGTTTAAACATCGAATTTGCAATGTATAGTTAGTCTGTAGTTTTGACAGTAATACTCTAGCACGATCACTGGATTTTAATAATATTAAGTAACGCAAGCTGGTGATTGGTTGTTATCTTTGAAGGAGTGAGTTTTTTAAAAATAACCCACGTTGCTAGGGGCAACGTAGGTTATAATATAACATAAGAGTAAACAATCACTTTCCTTATTTAAAATGACCATAGTAAACATGGTATTTATATAGAGGTGTTGGATAAAGGATTTTATCTGTTATTCAAGTTACCTACTATAAAAGTTCCTTTAAAAAGATCAGCGTAAGTAAATGTAAATCAAACGTTGAATATTCACTATTTACTCTAATATTGAAATGTAAGGAATACAATAATGTGTATAAATGTAATGTACAGTAAAACCTTGGATTACGAGTAACTTGGTTTGCAAGTGTTTTGCAGAATGAGCAAAAATTCTTAATGAATTTTAACTTGATTAATGAGCGATGTCTTGCATTACGAGTAAAATTTTTAATACATATACTTTGTCTGCCGATCGTCACGTCATCACAACTACATATTATCCTTAACAATTGAAGAATTTGGGTCAACGCATCATCAACATCTGTGTAAACATATACGATAAGATAAAAGTGTAAACATTATCTAATGTTACCTCGACTGTTAAAAATGTCAGCAGATTCTACATTTTAACATTTTATTTGTCACTGATGAATACATACACCATAATAACGGGTTATAATTAAAGATTTGATTATATTTTAAGTGTATTTTGTATCATTTTTAAATGAATAATAAATAGTTGTGGAACAAACCATCCATTTTCATTATTATCGAATCATTATTTCTTATAGGGAAATTTGCTTTGATTTACGAGCACATGTCCGAAACGAATTATGCTCATAAACAAATTTCAAATTACCATCAAATCAAAGAAGAAGCCAAAGAATCACAATGCTCCAATAAAAAAATTTGCAATACCTAATGCTGTTTGAGCCAGAAGCGATAAAGATACTTAAGGTCGATTTCTTTGCTGATCATCTAGCTAATGTATTAAAACCCAACAATCAAGATATTAATGAGGATATAGAAAGAAACATCATCAATATTCCACAAAACATACCTCCAATCAAACCCTTTACCACAAATGAAATTCAAAATGAACTAAACAATCTGAACAACTGAAAAGCCCCAGGTATTTATGGAGTAACACCAAAAATGTATAGAGAACTGCCATCTTCAATGCCATCTTGAGACTGCAGCACTGGACACAATATTAAAAACTGCTGAGATAGTCTTAATACCAAAATCAGGAAAAAATCTAACGATGTGACATCCTACCGACCAATCAGTCTGCTCCCTTCAATCTCTAAAGTACTTGAAAGACTATTACTACAGAGAGTAAATGCCGACAAACTACCTGACGACTGGATTCCAATACATCAATTTTTTTTCCCAGCAGGACATTCAACTGCTCAGTAAACACATTGAATATCACATGTAATTAATGAAGCGTTCGAGCAGAAACAATATTGCACTTCTGTGCTCTTAGACATAAGCCAAGCTTTCAACAAAGTGTGGCATACCGGATTACTGCACAAGATTAAAGAAATCTTCCCGCTCAAGTATAATGGAATCTTGAAATCCTACCTAACAGACCGAAAATTCAGAACCAAAGTGGGTGCTACCTGCTCCGACTACCATCCAATAAAGGCAGGAGTTCTTCAGGGAAGTGTAAACGGGTCAACTGTCTGCAATTTCTACACTTCTGATATTCCAACATCAATAGAAACAACTATAGGAACTTTTGCTGATGACACTGACATTTTAGCTGTCCACGCAGATACAGCAATGGCATCTAATCTGTTCAAATCCAATTAAATGAACTGCAAGTATGGCTACGAAAATGGAAAATTAGAATTAATGAAAATAAGTCTCAACACATAGACTTTACATTAAGGAAAGATAGAGGTCCTCCGATATATTTAAATCACGTTGCAATACCCCGAACAGAAACCACTAAATATCTTGGGTTCCATTTGGACACAAGACTGACATGGAAAAACCACATCCTCAAAAAACAGAAGCAGATGGATCTAAAAATCAAAGAATTTTACTGGCTACTACGAAGGAATTCGAAGCTATCATTAGAAAACAAAATACTGTTCTACAAAACAATTATAACCCCAATCTGGACATACAGAATAGAAATCTGGGATTGCCTTCCAATCAAACATTGCCTTGATACAAACAAGCCAATCAAAGTTTCTACGTATGATAGCCCAAGCGCCTTGGTTCGTGTCGATCCAGACACTCCACGAAGACCTCCGGATATCCTACGTACAAGAAGTTATCAAGCAAAGAAGCAAAAAACATCACATTAAAATGGAAATTCACACAAATGCTTTACTTCAACCGTTGCACTATGGTTTCTGAGACCCGATTTTTTGACCAAAATTAATAATATCAGATTATTAAAAAACTAGTTAGTTTAACAGGTTTCTATGGCGATTAATAACAACATAGCACTAATTCAGAGCCATTTGATATCAAAATTTCAAAAATAAATAACATATTTTAGTAGAATTTTATTTATAAATGCATGTTACAATTCGTTTTCTAATTCGATTACATCTAATAAACTTACAGACACTATTTCCTGTAGAAAACCTTCTTCTTCATCATTACTATCATCTTCATCGTGCCCTTATTCTTCTGGTTTCAGTTGGATCAACATTTAACAGCAACAACGTTTAATGCTTTTTTCTAAGTTTATGCTGGAAACTACACGATGTGTCTGTCTATCTGTAGTGTCCATTTCTCTATTAAAAATATCTTCTAGATTGCCTTTTCTGCTGTTTTTTTTGTATGATGTTGTCAATCGTATTTATAAATCTTATTTCTTGCTTCAGCTGCCTCTTCTCCAAAATTGCCAATGGGTAATATCGTATTTTCCATTATCTATCTGCCGTGTGCAAGAACTGTATGCACTGTTGTAGGCAGGAATACTTTACCATATATAATTTGGCAATTTCGTGGCAATACTCTTCAAATTTTTGTGGATCTATTTGATGATGGCATGAGAGACAAATTAAAATTACGTTAACTTTTTTAATTAAATTCTCGTCCACATAATTTAAAGGATCTTTTTTGGGTGAAAAAAAGTATTTTCCTTATTTTAGCTGGTTGAGATGAACTTTCATTCACTTCATTTAAAATCGTCGCTAAATCACACTTTCCTTCTTGTCGGGCAGCCATACCTGCAGGTTGCACGATTAAAGCTGATTTGTGCTGCTTTTCTTGTGATAATTGCAAAGCTTCCCTCCTTCTTGATCTGCTTGATTTTTCAGAAAACGGAAGATGTTGATGGTGTAGGTTCGTGTGTCTAGTAATAGTGAAGTTTCCTTTGAGCCAAGAAGGATTTTTCTTTTTAAAATAATCCTTACGGCGGGAAAACTGAAACCATCTTTCATTAAAATTGCGGCACAAAGTCAAATCTTGTCCTTTATTTTCTGCTCATTCGATGAATTTAATCTTCTCTCCAACCGTTTTTCTTATGTAATCATAGATTACAACGAATTTAACGTCTTTGTTACCCCCTTGTAACCACAGTTCAAATAGATCTTCGTTTTTGAAACGATACATGTCTAAGGAAAACAAATAATTTGTCAAAAGTGCAAAATAGTTGCAGGTAAAATGTATTTTAAAGTAACCTCTAATAAAGACCGAATACATTCATGCAAAAATGATTACCGCCTAACGCCGCAAATTTTTTATAACACAAAATCAAATTTTATTTCACAAAACCAAATTTCATTCAAATAATTTTTATTTTATTTTTTATATTATAAACAAACTTATGTGTTTTAACTTAAATATACCAAGAATACATACTCATAGAATAACAAAACAATTTATTCCACACAAGAATAATGAAAAACACAAGATAATTGCACACTTTCAAACTTGGCAGTTGCTTCAGAATTTACACTGGACAACTGAAGCCGCACTCGTAAATATCAACTTCCCCAACCCTCAACAGGTAAAAGGGGCGCTGACCCGGTGAAGCAGATACAAAACCGTTATCTTTGGGATGTTTACTCTTTACAGGAGTGCACAGAAATGCATTTTCTAAGAATTGAAAACCTGGATTTTGGCCAGAAAAACCCTTTCTAGAAACCATAGTGCATTGGTAGAAAGACACCACCCACGCCGACTGCAAAGATCTTGGCCAGCTGATCTGGGGATGAGGATTAAGAGAGTCCCTCAGTGGAGGAGGTCTTGCCACGTCAATATAAGCCTGAAGCTTTAAGTCAACATATTAGCTCATACGATGTACTAAATTCTGATTACTAATAAATACATTATAATAAAAAAAATGTAAAGTTTTTTGAAAATTGACTTTTAATACATTTTAATCTCCTAGTACGAGGCCAAATTTCACCTCTTAGTTCTAATCTTAAATAAAAAATTGAGGGGTCAACCTATATTTTGGCGGCAGTTGTCAAAATCGAATATAGTAAAAGTGGTGCCATCATTAATTTGCGGGAAATTCAATAGTTATTCATACTTATTATCAGTACTTTTAATACGTCAATAAAGCTAACACTCCCACTTCAAGCAAAACGAAAAAATTCTCCTATAATTTAGTGCTAATTAAAGTGCAAAATACCAAGAAAATCTAATTTTTTTTTCATAATTCGCATTTCAAACTTGGGGGTGTTAACTTGAGATCAAGCTAGAATACTAGAATACTACGAACAAAAAAAATAATAAAGCCATAATTAACTACTAATTAGTAGTTTGTACCACAAAAACTTTTTTCGCAACTAAAACTCTGGGGAATTAAAGGCTAATTAAATTCCCTATTTTCAAATTTACAGCTCAGCTAGTTTTTCTAAACCGCGGGTTTAGCTAGCTTTAGAAAAAGTTAGCGGAACCCAAATCAAAAATCTAATGTGGAATGCACAATTAGAAAAAGCAACCTATAGAGAATTAAAAGCTAATTAAAGGCTGATTAAATGCCCAGTTTTCAAATTTAAGGCTCAGCCGATTTTTTTAAACCACGGGTTACACTAGCTTTAGAAAAAAGTTAGCGGGACCCGTACCAAATATCAAATGTAGAATGCACGATTCAAACAAATAATCTATGAAGAATTAGACTCTAATTAAAGGCGAATTAAATGCCTGTCAAATTTAAGGTTCAGTTATTTTTTTTTTAATCGCTAGCTTTAGAAAAAGGAAGCAAGACCCGTGTCAGAAATTCAATGGTAGCTGGCAGAACTGAGAAAGATAGGCTATAGGGAATTAAAGACTAATTAAAGGCCGCAGAATAGAATCCTTAATAAAGGTCTGTAGTTGATTTTGACGATGTATATGTAAAAGTTCGAGACATGTAAGCAGAATCTTGAATTAATTAATCTTTAATTCTGACATATAAATGCGTACTCAAATTGGGGTCTAAATTATCTGAAATATTAGGAAGCTAAAAATTTTCGAAAATGCAGCAAAGGTTACTTCCTGAGAATTGCACCCTGGGCTCTGCTAGATTTCGCAATGACGTGCCTTCATTTAAAAAAACTACGTATTATCTTTATGCTACTTTATTACCTTAAAGATTTAAATTATTTTTTCTATAATTATTATACAGGGTGTTTCACTTAAGATTCGTATCCTCTGGACAGGTCATAGTACTGGTCAATAGGAACAAAAAATCCTTATGCCATTTTTAATTTTATGCACATCGAAAAACATTTGCTAAAAAAGTTAACTTTTGGGAAGTGCTGGAAATAATAGTCAAAACAAACTGTGACATCATTTAGCATCAATGTATCAGATATCACGTTCAAAATGCAGTTAGTTAGATCCAGCTCCAACTGCTAGACTTAAACCAGTGACCACCAGCCCACTTTTTAAAAACAATTTTTTTTCTCGGTTATTATGAAAGATAGTCACTAATGATATTAAGTATTTTTTTGTCGCATTTTATGTGTACTATCACCTGTCCAGAGGATACGTACCTTAACTGAAACACCCTTATAATAATTATAGAAAAAATAAAATTTAAACCTTTAAAGTACTAAAGTAACATAAAGATAATACGCAGTTTTTTTTAAATGATGTCACGTCATTGAGAAATCTAGTAGAACCCAGGGTGCAATTCGCAGGAAGTAACTGTTGCTGAATTACAAAAATTTTCAGTTTCCTAATATTTCAGATAATTTAGTTCCCAATTTGAGTACGCATTTATACTTCAGAATTAAAGATTACTTAATTCAAGATTCCGCTTACGTGTCTCGAACTTTTACATATACATCGTCAAAATCAACTACAGACCGTTATTAAGGATTCTATTCTGCGGCTATTAACTAGCCTTTAATTCCCTTAGTTCTGCAAGCTACCATTGGATTTCTGACACGGGTCTCGCTTACTTTTTTCTAAAGCTAGCGAAACCCGCGATTAAAAAATATATAACCAAACCTTAAATTTGACAGGCATTTAATTCGCCTTTAATTAGCCTCTAATTCTTCATAGATTATTTGTTTGAATCGTGCATTCTACATTTGATATTTGGTACGGGTCCCACTAACTTTTTTCTAAAGCTAGCGAAACCCGTGGTTTAAAAAAATTGCTGACCCTTAAATTTGAAAACAGGGCATTTAATTAGCCTTTAATTTCCCATATACTTTCCTGTTCTCCTGGTGTATGGACTTCGCTAACTTTAGGGACGTCTCTACAGTCGCTATTAACATATCAAGACTGGCAATCAACTTTCATAAAAATGAAAATCTCCTAAGCTGTCATTTTGTACTAATTAAAGACTAATTTGTAACCCCAAAATCTTTATTTTTTATCTTTTTTTTGCGTTCACAATGGACTCATTGTGACACCGAAAATGATTTCATAATAGAGGCTATTATAACATCGTTTCTGGGGTCTATTTGTTTTGTAAGATTGGTAACATTTGTTTTATATTACATATAAACACATTTAATTTTGACATATTCTAACCTCACAAAACGTGAAAAGTCATGTTAGTATAGCTTTACCACATGTTAAACGAAAAAATCACTAGATTGTAATGCAATGTTTTTAAAAGCTTGCATTTACAATTTCTATCAAACTAGTGACGCAAAGTATAAAAAATAGTATATTATAATTGTTTTATCGACGTATTGTAGCACTCATAAAAAACTCGTGCTACAATAGACTGTCTTATAAAACTTGTATAATAATATACTATTCTACCATGATTAAAATATTTTAATAAACGATTCTTTAAATCGTGTGCTATCTGTTTCGAGATTATTAGAAATTGATTAAGTATAGAAATGTCACTTGTCAACTTTGACATGGCTTATCGCAAGTATTTTTGGAAGTAGAGTTGATTGCCTCACAATGTCTTTTCCCAATCAGAATATTAAAAACTTTCCCATATGGATCCAACTTTATGGCAGACACTGCATGTGACACATGGCACATCGGGCGCATAGTGTAAGTTTTAGATGTTCAAACATTTAAAATAAAATTTTTAAAATCTAAACTAGACGAGTATTAATATTTGGCCAAAAGAAGAGGATGTGCAGATTGTAAAAATATATTTTTCTTTTATGAGCCTATCAAATTACAGTAGGATTCGATTATCCGTCAAGCATTGAGGAATAATCGAAAAGACGGTTAATAGAACAATAGGGAACTTTTTAATGAAAAAAGTGTTTTTTTTCTCAAAATTGTTTTGTTTTTGGAGAAATTATATGTATGTGTGTAGTAGTAGGCAATAGCCCATTTCATTTAAAAAGCCGTGGCAAAATGGGCATTGAAAAAGAGTATAAAAATCTTAGAAGTCAAAACTAGTTAAAACTGTAAAAATCTTTTTATACTTATGTAACGTTAAAATTAATAATCGTATATAGTTCCTAAATGAAGCATTTTATTTGTGAAGTAATGTCCATAATATCTTTATAAATGAATTTACCTAACAAACACATTTTGATTAATAGTACTGTTCTTCTAAAAAACAACGAGTACAAATACTATCGATTTTGTTCTAATCTTTAGCAATCACATTGAAAATGAAGCATTTTATTTGTGAAGTAATGTCCTTCGTAATATCTTTATAAATGAATTTACCTAACAAACACATTTTGATTAATAATACTGTTCTTGTAAAAAACAACGAGTACAAATACTATCGATTTTATTCTAATCTTTAAATATCACATTAAAAATCACTTTTCAAACATTAGCGAATGAAGAAGCGATCGCATTCTAGAAATCATCCCGCAATCCTCGGAAATCATAGACATTGCGTAAGCAATCCTTGGAAATCGTAGAGATTGTGAACGGAATCCTTGGAAATCAGAGATTGCGAAGGCAATCCTCGAAAATCATAGAGACTGCGAGGAAATCTTGGATTTCGGCAATACTTGTACATTTTTGGAAGAGTGGTTGACCCCTCGTAAAAAACTTACTAGACTAAAATTTTAGCTTGCTCCTTACTGAGAAATTGGTATTTTTTTAATGTCCTAGGATAACTAGAATCTGAAATAATCAAGCTTACATAAACCTCGGAAATTGCAAAACAGCTGTATGCGTAAAACATAAATGACTGCCATAGCTAGAGAATTTAAAAAAATAAGGCTATTCCTGAATTATCATAATATATAGAATCACATATGCAAAATATGATATATTTAAAAAATGGTCAATCAACTAGTGCCGGGGCACTTCATATGGATTGACCAACTTGCACTCTAAAAGGTATCTCACTGAGTGAGAAACATACTGTTGTTTTTTATTAGAATCAAGATTTAATACTGAGAGCAATATAAGTTTGTTTAGACTTTTACAAAATTCAATAAAAATACGAAATATAAAAACTTACTCTTGTACATCTATGAAAACTATCCCGTGCAGGACTTGCTGGTGGACTCTGATGTTCTTTACAAAATGAATTGTCTTGAGCAATATTCTCTTTATTACTATTAAAATCTCGAGAATACGAATAATATCTTGCAAACGCCTTACAATCTGATAATAAAGCTCTCTTCCATGTTTTACTAACTTTACCCACAATACATAGATCACTATCAGACAGATAGTCAAAAATCTTTGAAACAACATGTCTAAAATCATTTTTAACTAAAAATATTGACATTGGATCCTGGTCGACTTTTTTCAAAACTCTCTTCTCCTCATGGCGAGAATTTTCAAACAATCTTTTTTTCGCTGGCGAATTAATTTTCTTTAAAAATTCACGTAACTTTTCTGGAGTTTTCAGTTTTAATGGTGATGGTGTTAGTTTTATGTTTGGATACAATAGTTCTATCCTCTCAGGTGAACCCAATTTTGTTCTTGTGCAATGTAAAGAATTTCTCACTGGGGTAAAATTAAACCTATTTAAATGTTCACTTTTTGATTTTTCTTTTATACTACATAATTCTTCTGTTTCTAGGTGTTTTGTTGGTGTGGAAGGTGCTGATCTTGTTTTAGGCTGGAAATTTGGACTATCTTCTAGTTTATACCTCTTTGATTGTTTATCATCAGGTGAACATTCACGATAGAAATTTAATGTATATATAGAACTTCCTAAATTACATTTTTCGAGACTCTTTGAAAGTGATTCATTTAAAGTGCTAGATAAAAGTTTCGTAGAAGTGCCCGCTACATCATTATCAAAAGAACTTTCACCATGCAATGATTCTAATAAATCTCTCTGATTTAATCGATGGATGCCATTAGATAATTTACGTTTTCTTGAAGCAGTCGATGTAAAAATAGGTGTTTCATTATAGTAAGATGTGGAAGATGAACCATTACTAAAGGAAAATGGTGTTGTTATTGAAGAACCTGTAAAACATCCAGAATCTTCAGAGGTAGTACCTTGATATTGTGGTGTAAAATCCATCTGAAACATATGTTAAAGCTTGAATATCAGAAGGATTTTGTAATGTGAGAGTTTTGGTACAATAATATTTTAAATCTTAAAGTATTTCTCATGTAAATATTACCTTCAAGTTTTAATAAAAGTTAAATAAATCTAGTAAGAACTGTAGTATTTGCCATGTGTATTCGCGCGCAAAAAGTGAAAGTTCTAATTTAATTATGAATAGCAAGTTTTTACATAACTATCACGTTTATCATTTTGTTTATAGAATAACTGGCATTAAACAATTCCATTTTCTAACACGGAAAGGTACAATTAAACACATCAAACACAAATGTTTTCAAACGCGAAGGTTAAATAGACGCTGTCTTGACACTTAACACCTGACAGATAAATATCCATGTTGCCGCATTTCCTAAGAACGCGCTTAGCTAGCGCCATCTGACATCAAAAGCAAGATGATACAGAGTGCAGCAACATTTGCTATCAAGTTACCTGTGATTTGTTCGCAGAAAAAAGATACAATCAAGGACGAACTCATTTGAACTCGAAGTTGGTAATTTTGAGCGAGAGTTGGCAATTTCAAAATTTGAGAAAAATGAGAAGATAAGAAAATGTGTCCAAAATAATTTATTTGTTCAAATTTAATCTAATTGCCATGCATACACGCTGAAGAGTTTTTAAATAAAAATAAGATTTGTGTAAAATACTAATTTTGCTTCATATAATGTTAGGTACAAATAAAAATATTTTCTTAAAAGATTTTGGAAGCATATTTTATATTAACATACGCAGCTGAATTAATATTAAAAGTTGATTAGTTAATATTAATGAATTGATAAGTAAATGTACTGTAATTAGTAATATTGTAAAAAAAGAATTAAAAAGTAATTTATAACAAAAAAGAAACAAGTAAAAAAGTGTGATAAATAGACATCATTACAGAAGAAATCTATGATAACAGCTACCGTACTTGCTAGCCTCGGTGGATTAGTGGTTTGCATGTTTGCTTCATAATCCAAGGATCGCAGGTTCGATCCCCGGCTGAGCTGGTAATTTTTCATAGCGGAGAAAAATTAAAAACATGTCTTCTTCTCGGATAGGAAGTAAAACTGTAGGTCCCGTGTCAATGCGATGTTTGGCACGTTAAAAATCCCTACTGGGGGTGGAATTCCCCCAAATTCGGCTAAATTCTAGTAGAGTCGGCCAAATGATCATAGCAATCGGTGCCATGAGGTACGAAGGATGCTCCGCCATCCTGATTCCTCGCCCAAAAACAAGCAAACAAAGCTACCATACTTAATAGCAGGGCGTGCTGGATTTCGAGTTCAAAAACCCGAGTTCTAAACCCAGCATGGGTAAATTTTTTTTTATAAATAATTTTCTTATAAATAGGTCATTCTTTCTGAACTCAACTACCGGCTAGGGTCAAAAATTGGCGCAACTTAGAAAGGCCAATGGGGGCTTATTTTAAAGCTTGAAACCTTTACTTTCGAATGTCACATGTTTCCTATATGAAAAAAATTATATTTGACCCCTAAAACAGGGTAAACACGTATCCAATTCCAAAAAAGTTTTTTAAAGTTTAAAAAACATAAATTTTGTCCACTGCGTTTTTTTCCTAGAGTGCTTCACTTTTGAGCAAAATTGAGAACAACAATTTGGCATTTTTGAAAGTTTATCATTTTTTTCATCTAAAATGGTGTCAGATAGAAAAACAAATGATAGAGTAAAAAATGCTTATTTTTACTCAATGATTACGAAAAAATTACATGAATGAATTACAGACCAATTTAAAGCGATTTTGAAAGTTACGGTTATAGGTGTTACCTATCTATGGGCATGAATAACAGATTTAAAACCTAAAATGATGAAAATTTTTAAAATCGCTTTAAATCGATCGGTATTGTTTTTCGTATTCGTCGAATCAAAATAAGCATTTTTTACTCTTATCACTTTTTTCTATCTGACGACATTTTCGATGAAAAAAATGATAAACTTTCAAAAATGGCAAATTGTTGTTCTCAATTTTGCTCGAAATTGAAGCACTCTAGCAAAAAACTGCAGTGGACTGGATACGTGTTTACCCTGTTTTAGCAGTCAAATATAAATTTTTTCATATAAGACAGTGATGGCGAACCTTTTTGAGAAGTGGGTGAAATTTTGTTCATTATTTGTTTTAATACCAGCCCGTGGGTCACTAAGTCAGTGGCTTCGCTTGGAGAGCGGGGGGTAAAAAGGGTACCAATAATTTGGAAACAAAAAATTTGTTAACAGAAAAACTTGACAGTTGACCCTTTTTTGGTTCTCATTTTTAAAATCCTCTAAAAAGGTTTACGTTTCCTTTTTATTTTACAACTTTTACTTTTGCAAGCGAAGAGCAAAAAATAAAGATCGGCGGCAAAAAATTGATCTCAATGGGGTGATATCATGAATCACTGCAGCAGGTGACACCATGCACAGTGGCGCCTCTGCACTGAGTATTTGACTGAACAAGAAATGAAAAAAAGTACATATAGAGGGTGTCCCAAAATGCTGCTTACTCCCTTATTTGAAAAGATAAAGAAATCAACCAAAAACTATTGTGAATGACTCAAAATGGACCTTCAGAAAACATCCTTAAACGCTGGTTGCATAGCAACGTTTATGAGATCATGCCAACTTGATAAATTTTTCAAATTGCACCCTCTGTTTTTTTTACGGAAATGTATTCGTCACTTCATTCTGCATACGGTAGTATGCCTTACTTAATTATCTAATGTGCATTTAGGAGTTGAAAAAAAATATTTTTTATAAATTGTACACTTCATATTTAGTAACTAAATTATTTATTCAAAAAATATGATTTGAGACGTGTCTACAAAGGAATTATTGGAGCACTTTAAAGCCCGTATAGAGTCCACAGGAGAGGATTTTGAGCTTTAAGCTTTAAGCTTAAGATAAATTCAATTTATAAAAAATATTTTTTTCAGCCTCTAAATGCAAATTAGATAATTAAGTAAGGCATACTACCGTATGCAAAATGAAGTGAAGAATACATTTCCGTGAAAAGAAAGACAGAGGGTGCAATTTGAAAAATTAATCAAGTTGGCATGATCTCTTAAACGTTGCTATGCAACCAGCTTTTAAAGATCTTTTCTGGAGGTCCATTTTGGGCCATTCACAATAGTTTTAGGTTGATTTTTTTATCTTTTCAAATAAGGGAGATATTACGTGTAAACAGCATTGTGGGACACCCCTATATTATGAAATACTCGTATTCTTTATTAATGAACAAACTTACAGATATGTGTATGTATAATAAAGTTGATAAATAGTATTTTATGTTATAAGGACGAAAAATTAAATATTTCGGACGATTTGCTGGAAATTGCTGGACGAGGCAACGCCGAGTCCAGCAACAGCAAAGAGTCCGAAATATGTTTTTCGTCCGTGTATCATACATAATTTTTTATTCGATTGCAAAAACTTTACAAAATTAAAAAAAATGATTTATTACTTTAATTTTTTTTATTGAAGATAAACAATTTAAGTAAAAATTAACTATTTGCTATTAATATTAAACGTACAATTGGTACAATTTTGGAAAATAATGGGGTGATTTAAACTATTCACCCCTATCGCACTTTTATTAATATTTTCTGTTCCTGATGTAACACTTCTGTCATATGGTCTATGGTCATATGACTCATATGCCGCCCTCTTTGAACTGCATTCTGAAAACTGATTTGAACTATTTACGTGTATTGCTTTATTAGTAATATTTGGTGTTTCTGTTGAACAGTAGGGTTGAGTCTCTGTTTCTCCAGAATCGAGAATTTTTCGAGCAATATCTAGTTTATTATTCAGAGAATCATCTATGTATCCCTCAGCCACATTAGAAGACCGCCATCCTCCATGACGTTTCAAGGAGGTTAAATCGCCCCCAGCATCCACCAGTAATGTAGCGGACGTCCTTCGGAAACAATGTCCCGTGAATTCCTTAGGATTGGGAAGATTTAAATATTTAGCAATTTCTTGTGGTATAGAACCAAATTTACGTATGCCAACAACCTGCTTGGCACATTTTCCGTTTTGGTATCGTAAAAAGAATCGTCTATCACTTATATCTTTTGGACGAAGACATGCATATTTTCTATAATATTCTAGGTATTTTCCGGTTACAGTAAATGATCGGGGTTTATTGGTTTTGTTGCATGGAATTTTTATCAATAATGCAGAGCCTAAATTTTCTATGTCGTCCACCGTCATGTGAGCCAACTCCTCACGCCGACATGCACCCGCAATTCCGAATATGGATGCAACCTGTTATAAAATGATAACTGTTAGTTGAAATCTGGAAGTTAATTATTGTTCCGTAGAAACTTACCTTACACATTAAATACTTGGCGTCTGGGGCATCATCAAGGAATTTATGGAAATCTTGCTGAGATAGGACCCTGGATTTTTTGGCTAAATAGCCGTTATGCTTACTTTTTAAAAATGCGTGCAGTTTCATATATTTTGATATATCCACGTTATGTTGTAAATTCAACATGGCTCTTACCATAGAATAATGAGACCATAAAGTTGAAGATTTCATTTGTTGAGACAAATTTGAGAAATATGCCAGTAAAACATTCTCGGAGAAAGTTCGAATATTATTTTCTTGGCGGTAAGTTTCAAATTTTTGATACGCCCTCTCATAAACTTCTTTGGACTTTTTGGGAAGCAACTCTATCGAAGCTTGATTTGCGGCTTCTCGCACCTCAGGAGGAGTACACATTAACTCGTCTTCACTTGACATTTTAATATGATCACTGATTTAATTGGATTTAATTTTTTCGTTGTTGATCGAACGTCACATTGACATCGGCAATTTGATTATTTCAATAATTTTTATTTTTGCGGCCGAAAAACGTTTTTCGTCTTTGGACGAAAAATGCCGTTACCGAGCAATCATGGTCTTTAACAAAACGATGGCGTTTTCGTCCAGATTTTCAAACCGAAAAATTCTAACTTATGGTACAATCGAATAAAAAGTATATTTAATGTGAAATCTGTTGTTACTTATTTTCAGATAGTTTCTTAATATTAGAAATGATAGAAAATCAGTTAGCCAACGTCCATTTGAAAATATTATTTTTATAAATTTGACATTAGATATTTATACTCTAATTTTTTTAATATTTTCGATTGTCTGTTCTCTTTTTTATGATATAAAAAATAAGTTTATAAAAATCAAAGCGTGAGCCATTTAAAAAACCTTCGTGGGTCAGTGTCTGACTCGCGGGTCATAGGTTTGCTACCACTGATATAGTAGAAATGTGATACATTCGAAAGTAGAGGTTTTAAGATTTAAAATAAGCCCCCGCTGGCCTTTCTAAGTTGCGCCAATTTTTAGATCTAGCCGGTGGTTGAGTTCAGAAAGAATGACCCAAATATAATATTTAAAAAAAATAATTTAAAAAGAAATAAAATTATCCGTTAATTTTACAGTCAATGTATAAGTATGGTCGGTCAGTTTAGTTGAATAGTCAAATAATTTTGACTATCTATTAGGGTGGTCCAACAAAAAAGTAAAGTCGGAAATCTTATGCTCTCACCCCCTAGGATTATTGCATATCGAAAAAAAAGTACCCCTATTTTTTTATTTTGAAATCGGACCATGTTTAGGGGTCCCTCAAAGCCCTTAAAGTTTCCCATGTATTTTATATGGGAAAAAAACACTTTTTCATAGATTTTGTATAGAATTTTAGAAAATCAATATTTTTCAACGGGACTACTCTGTTTCTCTTCAGAAATGTTCAGAGAATGACATCCAATAATTTATTTATCAAAATATTTTATATTAAAAAATAGTAATAAATATTTTTTAACGATTTTTCTGTGTTTCTTTCATTTATGGGGTTTTTTGTGGGTCTGTAAAAAATAGTTAATATAAAAAATTTAACAAACAAATTATTGGATGTCATTCTCTGAACATTTCTGAAGAGAAACAGAGTAGAACGGTTGAAGAATATTGACTTTCTAGGATTCTATACCAATACTACGAAAACGTGTTTTTTTCCCATATAAAATACATGGGAAACTTTAAGGGCTTTGAGGCACCCCTAAACATCGACCGATTTCAAAATAAAAAAATAGGGGTACTTTTTTTCGATATACAATAATCCTAGGGGGTGAGAGCATAAGATTTCCGACTTTGCTTTTTTGTTGCACCACCCTACTATCTATGTATTTAGTACCTAACAAGCTTTATTAAAACCCTTGGTTAGTTTAAAATGTCTAATAATAATTAATCTAAATAAATAAATTTATCTTTAAAAAACTAACCAAAGTGGAATAGTAGGGCCTAGAGTTCCTAAATGAAAACTTTATCTGTGTTATTTTAGAGTTAGGACACGGATGTCAAAATCTATATCTTTCTAGGTCAAAACTAAGCTGTCTGAAACAGAGATACTTTTTTCTCTCTTTTTACTTTAGTGACAGCATAAGTTATAAGTTTTTAGTTATGTTGTGATGTTTGTAGAGAGTTTTTAAAACTACTATAGTACATACAGGGTGTTCCGGACAAATATGCAATGCTTTAAGGGGCTGAAAGGTGACCATATAGAGACCCCAAAACTCATAAAATAAAAATAAAAAATAAAAAAAAATCGGATTTTTCCGTATTTTTTACAAGTCACGAGTCGTCTATGGATTGTTTGTAAGATTTTGACCCTGAATTACTGATAAAGCAAACAATGATCTCACAACTGCACTACTAAATTAATAACTGATCTCCGCTACGTACGTATCAATTTACAGAAACAACAGAATTGAATTTCAGTAGCGGTTGCCGAGTGACTCACTACCTTGATGACTTGATCATTTATTAAGGTCGGTAAATAAAATGTAACATACGTTCGTTGACCTAATTGTGATGGAAACATTGCCTGTTTTTCATTTTACGAATGTCATTTTAACAAAATGGGTAAACCTTACCGTTTAGATGCAAACAATCTTTATAACATGTGTTCAAAAACTCCCGTACCTGTCGAGCAAAGTGTAGTGGTGCTCAATAGTGGTCCGTCGAACACTTCATTGACCTGAAAATGTAGGCGCCAGTCATCGTTGGAGCAGAATAAAAGGTCTTATGTGGCTGTTGTGTGAATTAAAAACACCCGCCCGAGTAAAACATTTTGTGAAAACTAGGGATTTTCCTGTTTGCGTTCCAATAGCCATTGACAAAATTGCACTCGCGGTATATAGAGTGTACTTTCTGAAAATGGTTGATTTGAAAAGTTCCGTTCATTCAGCAGGCGTGTTTGGTTCTGCCATAATTTAAACAGTAACTAACTACGATTAATTAAACTACTTAACACCACCTCACTCAGGTTATTAATTCTAAAACGTGTATTAATACGTAATTGAAACTCAAGTTCACGACCACCTTAACACAAAGAAAGTTGACAACAAACTGCATACTGCAAATTACAAGCTTCAAAGATCTGAGTCATTAACAGTTATTTACAGATGGTCAAAATGACTTGTTTATTATTTAGCTAAAACGGTTTAAAAGCACGTCTTAATGTTTTGTATTGCTTACAATTTCGAAGAATTCATTTATCCGGCTTGGGTTTATTATGATTATTTTTTGATGACTTTTAAAAGTATGTACTATTTAATAGGCATAATTTTCATACAATTTTATCTACTACTTTGCAGTGGCGTGCCTATTATTTTTATAAGGGGGGTTGTCATTTCAAAGGGACATTTTAGGAAATTGTTAGTAAGATATTACTCTACACATGTTTCTCTATTGCCCTTTAACGGGAAAGGCATCTTGTCCAAAACACCCTGTATATTAATTTTAGGTCAGCGTTTAGTAAAGTATTAATTGTACCAAATTTCAGATTTATATAATTGTCATACTGACAGTTTAATTTATTAAACCAATTTTCATGATTACCAACCTTCTAATAAATAGTTTTAAAAAATGAAATGTCACAATAGTATATTAAAGTATTAGTTTCATAAGACACGTTTTTAGCGCACGCGTCCGAGTTTAGAAAACGACCCGCGTAGCGGGGAGTTTTCTAAAGGACAAGTGCGCTAAAACGTCTTATGATACGAATACTTTATACTATTTTTTCTATTTGCCTTATTTTTAATCATTTTAAAAAAGAAATAATTTAATTTTAAATAAAATTTGTTATGAGAACTCCCTTAACTTTTTTAACAGTTGGCAACACTGAAAACTCAGGTTCAGCATTTGTTTTTCTTTACGGCATTTAATAAGTTTGACATTTTAAAAACAGCTGTTCAATACTGATATTAACTTTAAAACATAAAATGTTACTGTTTTCCGTATTCTAATAAATCTCATTAGGACACGCAAATATAAAAAGAAAATTTGACATGCGTGACTTAACTCTAAATAATACAGAGCTCAGTTCATATTAAGGAACTCTAGTAGGGCCCTCTAAGGTATATTTTCCCGGGCCCTAAAATTGACCCAGCACGTACCTGGCAGTAGTATGGTAGTTTTCGAAGACCGGTACAGCCTGTTGTATGTTATCATGTTTTCCAAGAAGTTTGGCAAATTTTATTTTACCATGTATCATTAGTTAAATAATTAAATTTTAAGTTATGTTAAGAAAATGGATGACCAGAAGTACATTTTACAGTAGTTTTACAATACATAATTTTTTATTTTCTTGACTTTTAAATGTATTTTGTAATAACGCTTTTTCTTTGTTAGAATCTATTACATACTCAAGCCGCAACATTTTTACAAAGTGATCAAAGCTGAGTTTATTGAACTTTTGCTGTTTTTTTAATACTTCTGTTGCACTTCCGTTTCTTCTCACCCTATTTATAAAGCTTGGGAAAAAATTTCGGGTAAAGAATACTGTTGTACTTGTTCAACTGGTTCGTTATTGACTAAAATTTACATTTGCTCCCTGTGTTCGCGTGTATAATAATATCTGCTGCATTTATTGCTATTTCCCTTTTCTTTTTTTCTTTGCATAACAAAGTTTAATTTATTAGGGGTCTGGTCTGCAACAACTTGAAATATATTTGTATGTCATACGCGCGCATATGTAATCTTGAGACTCAATTTTTTCTTCTCATTTAGAGAAAGCAAGTTTTTCTTGAATAAATACATTTTGTTCAATTAAATTAATAGCAACATATTGAAAAGATTGTAAAATATCTAAAGTTATACATGATTTGCTTATAAAAAATAATGAAGTTTACATTTGTAATATTAGTGTATAGTGAGTAGGAACGGATTTACCATACATGTACCAATGAACCGATGCGCAGGGGGTCCCGCTTCTTAAGCCCCCCAAAGAGTCCATCTGCAATCTAAAATCATAAATACATAAATCCGCAAAATTCAAATTCACTTAGGTTTTACTTAATAATTCCTTCGTTTCAATAATAACTAATAAAAAAAATTAGAGATGGGAGAGAAATCTTTTACGTCACTTAGCATTACTATAGGCTCTGCATAACAGTAAACTGGAAGAAAATAATAGAGAAGTATAGATCTGTGAAAGGTCTGTTTCGTCTTTTAATAAACTTACATTTATTAAATAAAATTTTATACAAAATATAATACTTCTATAATAAGTATATTGTGTTACAAGTGCAAAAAAGTGCCAATTTCTCACGAGTGTGAAGATGTTGCTGCATGAGACGAAGTCGAATGCCGCAATCACACGAGTGTGAAATTTGCGTTTTTTGCACGCGTTACACACTATACTTTATCTACGACAAGAAAAAATGTAATAAACCACCAACATCTAAGATTTATACTCGCATTAATATTTTTTATGTGAAATCTCTGGCAATAAATTAAGAGATATACTGTGAGCCGCTTCCACGAAGTTTGCAGGTGTACAAGTGTACACCCAATTTTCCCATCATCGGATTCACTCATGATACATCTAGAATTCCGAAAACGACAAAAGTAAATATTAAATTTTTAAAGACAATAGTAATAATACGTTTACAATCTGTATAATTTCAGTCAATCTACTATTTAGTACTTACAGTAAAATAATCATACGTATGTACTCGTTTTCAAAAAATAATTTTATACAAACAATCACAATTCAATTGTCAAGGTTATTAATCCCTGTGCTGCAAAATTTCAACATATTCTCGCATTATGTAGCAAATTATAAATGTTTTCAATGTTTTTATTGTAATTTAGCAATAATAATAAATAATATTACATTAACAATTATATAATAATGTAAAAAAATAATCAATTTTACGTTTTAATTGAATAACAATCTTTGTAACTTTATATAATGAGAAATAATCTAGTCGTTTAAAGGCTTCTACGTAGCTCAATGGTTAAGCTCCCGCTACTAGACAGGCGATTCGCAGTTCAATTCGCCGCTCTGCCGTTGATATCTTTTCTAGATGAATTTCCATTGAAAATATAATTTAATGTAAAATATTAATTAAACAAAATAAATTAACTTTTATTTAAAATTTATAACATTTTATATTTCAAATAATTATAAATATTGCAAGTGGTGACATCTATGGCGGTTTAATAGAACTACTGATTGTTGAGAACTTCTTCCTCACGGTCTTTACTGTTCAGTTTGGAGATTGTTTGCAATTGGGCGTTTTCACGGTTACTAGATTGTGGGGAATGTGTAACTTTCTATGGTCGTCGTAGATCAAATATATTGTTTTATTAAAAATAGCCGATTAACAGATTAATCGATTAATCTGCGATTAAAAGAAGAAAATAAATATAATTCAAAGGTGAAGAAAAAACGACAAAAATATCAAAATATTCGTTTGGCCTAGAGTTCCTGAATACAAACTTTGTTATTTTAGACTTTTCAGAGTTACGACACGGATGTGATTCAAAAGTATCTATGTGCAAATTTTGATCAGCATCTGAGAGTTGAGAGCATACAAGAAATCAATGGTTTTAGGGACGGAATAAAGCATCTGTCTCGATCCGAATAAACAGTTTTGCATTTTGGAGACGAAAATGGATTTTTGGAAAGGTGCTTAAAGTGCTCTGTGGGCAATAAGAAAACTGCTACTGCAGATTACCATAAGGAAATGAACAAAGAGCATTAAGAAGAATGGTTTTGTTTTGTGATATCTGTAATGCTAGAAAAAGCAGTAATTTTATTATTGTAGTTGATCAAACTCCATACCATACAATGCTGGATTCCAACTTTAAAACTTCAACATCAACATGAAATTATTGACTCGATGACAAAAAGAATGTCGTATTTCCTGATGGCATCAATCGTTTCAAAGGTTTAACAAAACCAACACTTTTAGAAATAAGTAAAACCCACGTTTTTGAGAAAATATATCTACTAAAAACGATAACCAAAAACTGAAGGAGATGATGTGAAGCAGTGGCGTGCGGTGACAATTTAGGTTAGGGAAGCAACTCCGATTTTAATTTTAATATACATAATTAATAGATAATATTAATTTCATAATGATCTAGGACAGCAAGGCTAACATGATGCTACTTTATTCATGTTTTCTGTGTAAATGCATAAGATAATATATATTATGTAATTAGGAAGAATCGAAGATGTTATAACGCCTCGGCTGGCGCCTCGGCGTTATAATACATCTTCTCGGATTTAAAGTATCGCTTGATCTCCGTATTGCATAAGTTGTTTTATTTTATTTCGTATTTCAATCCTAATTTCTCCATTTTAAAATTCATCCAAATTGATTGTATAATGAAGCAAGTTGCCTTGTCTGTGTCATCATACGCGTAACCAAGGAGATAGAAAGCAGCATGTCACGTGTGGCTGTTATGCAACATCAAATGATTTTTACGTAGCCAACAACAACGGAGATCAAGAACGTCTTGAACTCTGGTGTCATTGACAACAGAGATCAAGTTATACTTTATTTTACTAATTGTAGCATATAAACAATTGTTTGAAATACGAAATGAAATAAAATAATAAAAAATATCATCATATTAACCTTGGTGTCCTAGATCATTATGAAACAAATAGTACAATAAAAAACAGTAATTATTACGCTTAAAAGTTTTTTAAAGAACTAAGTGGCTATGGAAACGTTTATGTTGTTTTATAGTAAGAGTCGCTTGAAAGATCCAGAATTCTTGAACTTTTTTTATACTTCGTGGTAACAACAACCTTGAAGTGTAGCTTTTGTTACTGGTAATTAAGTGACACAAATTTTAGGCACGCATTTCACAGTGAATACCTACTACTTTAAGGTGATTTGTTGAAAACTACTCCATGTTTACTTGTAAAATGTTTGAGTCAACTTGCAATTTGTTATAATTATTAAAAGCTGTTTTACTATAACATTTAATAAAAAATAACAAATTGATGCCAAGGCAAATTGTATCTTAGGAATAATGTAAAAATGGTTTCTATCATGTGTATTAACTTATAAGTATTTTTTTGTCATATTTTATTAAAGACATTTTTATTAAAAAATATATTTGTGTGGTTATTTTTCGATCTATTATCATTACATTTAACAAAAAAGTTGCGATGGTTTCTAATTTTAGTACACCGCAATGAGAAACGAATCAAACATTTAATCTCATCATGTGTTTTATTATATACTTATTGTCATTACAAATAAAATAATAATATAATCTATATTGTGACACAATCGCAGCAGTAGTATAGAAAATGATAGTAAAATATTTTTTAAGTTGCAAGAGAAAGAGAGAGCAATTACGCGATGCGATGTGTCAAAGAAATGAAAAGGAGTTCCACGAAAGTAGCAATTATTATGCCGCCACGTTTTCGCTACGTAGCCTCAACGTAACTGGACAAGTTCCAGAGAGGTCACTGCAACGTATCTGCTACCCACAAATTATTCCCCATTTTGGTTCCAAGCACGTAATAAAATCGTAATAATTACGTGCTTGTGACTAGTAGCAAAAACTTTACAGTTCCACTGGTAGTTGCTGGTACGTAGCGATGACTAAAAATGCTGCTAGGGTCAGGATGAAATGCTACACAGAAATAATCAAAAATGAATTGTTTATACTCTAGACCTAACGTTGTTGGGTGTAATTCCAACTACAATAATAAACAAGAAGATCTATATAGTTCGCAGTTTATTCATATAAATTTTAAATAAAACGGGTTTTGTTCTAAATTAAAGGAATATGAACCACCAGGTTTTTTCTAACTTCTACAAATATTTCATAGTTACTGAGAATATAAAACTGTAGGAAGGATCATAACTACCCGGCTCAATGAGCTTTAAAAGCGATGGATATGATGTCACACTGGCCGCCATTAGACACCACCTAAATCTGCTTTTCTCTCAAACTCCGACGAATACGAAGAAGGGAATTACATTTCATAAGTAAGCATTTGTTGGTTTAAAATATTAAACATAAAATTTAAATTCTAAAATTAATTTCAAAATACTATGTTTTAAAATTGAGGTTATGCAGTTTATATGCGCATTTCAAGACAGTGAGAACCGCCAATGAAAATATCTAAGCACCAAACCGGAAATACCCTACTCCGCCATATTGAGACCCCATTCCGGTCGTATCTGGTAAATGATTATGCTCCTTCCTAGTTTTATATTCTTTCTAAGCATAGATATGTGACATATACTCTCCAAGAAAATAATTATGATTAATTTATCCTTAATAAAATTGTCGATAAAAATTAGTACCTTTTATTACATCTTTCCAGAAAAACAAAAGTATAGTATTTTACTGTTATTATAGAGATGAAAATAACTGTTTGATTTAAAAATATTTAATTAAGTACAGTAGTTTACGAGCAACACTCTTTCAAACTAAGGATTCTCTAGGAAAAAATGGAGAGTACATTATTGCCGTTTAAATTGTCCTGCGATTACAGGGATCTCACAGGACGGTTTCAACATGTGGAGGCGCTGTTGCCATTCTCTAACTGCATTATTTACCATTAGCTGTCGCTTTATGGTTTAGTAATTCCTTCGTGGTTGCCATTTGCGAAATGGCTGCTGTTTCTGATTGTTTTTCATTAGGAAGTACTGTTTGGTGTAGAACATGTTACAATCAGGAAATTGAAGGAGAAGTACTTGCATTTGATCCACAAACAAAAATTTTAATATTAAGTATCCTTTACGAATATTGCTGGTGTATTCAAGTTCCAGTAGCACATTTTGTTTATGTCTAGGTGTTTCTGCATTTTTTTTCTAGTTTTATTATTATCTGTTTCGTGTATAAAACTGTGTGTTTGAAGATTAATTCAGAAAGTATTTCTATATGCTTTCCATTATAATGTAATTATTTTAAGTGAGAGTGCTAACATTTCAAGACGAATCACTTTTCCTTAATGTACTTCTAGAATGTCCATCATCAAGAGGAATACTTACTTTACACGACGTGCATTTTATAAATTTATCTTTAGTAAGCGAACTCCAAGTAAAGAAGGAGGTATCGGGTGTTCCAGAAGTTCCACAATCGTTAAACTTGCAAAGGGTAGGTAATTTTGTATATTAACATTGTACGGTTTAACACTGCTACGTATTTTATATTAATAGTTAAATACACGCATACGGAACCAAGTTGATGAGAAACGACGACTGCTTATGGCGATGTCAGCAAATGTCTCTCCTGAGGGTCAGCGTCTTTTTATAGCAATTGCCAAAACAATTAAAGAAGTTAGGTGGAGAAATTCAGATATTGTTGTATGGGATCATCAGGTATGAAATGTAATAATTGTTATTTAATTACTGATAGTTTAACCTAACAAATGGAAAATGATTAATTTTGCTTGTATGTTTTTTGTGTAGGTCATCATTAGTCCACCATACCAAGTGGATGATATAAAAGGCAATACAAATAGCAAAGAATATGGTTATGTTAAAAAAGTGGTAGGTATAATCTTGATTTGATTAAAAACTGTATTCTTTAAGATTCTCTGCAAGTTTGTTCCGACATTAATAGGGAAAGTACTGGGTGGAAATAAATGATTTTCATCAAGTTACCATTGCATTCGCCGTGTAAAAGCACGACGTGCCGCTCTACGAAAATAGAGAAGGCAGTACCATAACCTCAAAATTAAATAAATTCTATGAATTGTTTGACAGATTGATTTCATTTATTGACAGAACTAATTTAGTACTAAATCAAAAAGAGTAGAGCGGTACAGAAAAATTTACATGTGAAAAAATTCCAAAGGGAACTTGATGAAAATCATTTATTTCCACGCTGTATTTCTATTAGTAACATTTTGTATTTTTATTAATTTTGAGGTTAGAATAGAAATGTATGTCAAAATTATGTTATAGAAAGTTAAAAAATGCACAATAATTGTTTCTAGCATTGTTAATGGCTATATAAATCTGTTTTACAATTTTATCAATAATTCTAGTCTACGCCAGAGTGCAAATCATTAATATTTTACAGGAATGAAACCTGTCGGCGAGTTCTAGAAAAATGTTAAAAACTTTGCAATTAAGACCCTCAATAATTGGTATTATTTCAAAATTCAAAGTTGCTTCGTTTTACACACTTCAAAAATTGAGCTTTGAGGAAGTGTACATGCAACAAAGTAGGGTAAACCGTCTAATGAATGGAGACTTAAGGAAAAAGTTGACTATATTTTATTTTTGCTAGATTATTGCTTGTAAGTTATACTTATAATTGAAATAAAATTTAAACTACATTGTCTATAAAACATTTCTGTATACAAATGAAACATTAAAAAGTCATTTAGTTTTACTATTTAAAAAAAATATTTTTATATAAAATATGCAAAAAGTTCAGTTAATGGACACTTATGTCTAATGAATGGACACAAAATTATCTTTATTTCATACCCGTTCATAATTTGACGTTTTTTCGGATCATTTATAGTACGAAAAATGCATCTTTAAAGTACTAGGACTTTAAAGTAAAATATTAAAGTCCTAGTACTTTAAAGTAAAATATTAAAGTCCTATTTTACTTTAAAGTACTAGTACTTTAAAGTAAAATATTAAAGTCCTAGTACGTTAAAACTTTAAGTCAATTGTTTCTATGGTAACGAATTTAATTTATTATATAGAAATTACTCAACGCGCACTTTAATTATTACAGATTACTTAGAAATCTCAAATTTTTGATTCGTACTAATGCAATACGGTAACAGTCCAGTATGAAATAAAGTTTTGTATTTACTTCGAACGAAAAGTGTCTTTAAAGTATTCACAAGTAATTTCAGCCTCGGCTAAACGCCTCGGCCGAAAACAACTTATTCATACTTTAAAGATTCACTTTTCGTTCTTGTTAAATAAATAACTATTATTTATTAAGATGTCACGCGATGAAATTAAAAAATAACATATAATATAAAAAATAATTAAAAAAATTAAAACTATAAATGAAACATTTATAATAATGATTTAAAACTCATTTTTAGTCTTTTGTGCAAGTAATTTTTCACAGATGTCAACATTGCTACTTCTTGGTATTAATGTAAATTTGTGGTTTATATAAAGCCCTGGATGGTGTGTGCAAATTGGAGAAGATTATCCTCGACTGATGATAGCAAATAAGCTTGAAACAGCTGTATCATGGTATCTTCTGGATAATTCCACATCAAGTGATCCAATTTTTTTGAAGTTTTGACCATCACCCTCTGATTTTAACAAATTTTTTTTAACAATTTTTTTTAATTAATTTGATAATTTTTTAATTTAAGTTTAAGTTATCAGGAAATGGAATTAGCATGCAGTATTTTACATTAATACTGTGCATCAAATTAAAATTTTCTTTATTGTACGTGTACAATAAACAAACGTGTACACGTACAATTTGTACGTGTTCTGATAATACTGAAAAATGTTCTTGACAAGTGTAGCCAGGATATTTTATTTAGGTAACATTTCACAAATAATTTTAAAAATTTTGAAAGACTGGTACAGGAATTGGTTAATTAATGTTTTATCTAACCCAGATTCTTTGTAAGTAATTACCAAAACAGAAAATAATCATTTATAAAACAAAACTTCCAATGTTCGCAATATTGAAAACATTAATGGTAAAATGTTGAATGTTGCTATTTTGTTAAAATAATTTAGTAACGATCCCATTGAGATCCCAAGTTGAAATTTGGCACACATATTTAAAAGATATGCAACTCTATGTCCAATTTTTTTTCAGAATTTCTAATCATATGTTTTCTGAGAAATTCATGGTCAAAGACTTCAGGAGCACAATATAATTTCTTTTTTTATATTAAAGTATGCCATGCAACCCATCATCTTAAAGCCCAAATGATGGACTTTAAAACAGCTTTTGTTTCATTCCTTTATCTTATTTCTATCAAAAGTTATAAAGGAAAAGTAAACGCCAACATGCTCAAAATCACTCATTTTTGTACACTTTAGAAGGGCACAACTCAAGAACCACTTGAGTTAAAAATATAATATTTTAGATTTTTACTTATCTTTAGGAGTATAACAGTTGTGCCAAAGGACCCCGCACAAATCAAATGGAAAATGGATTTCTGTCAAATTTCCTGAAACTTCGTAAAAGGATAGTTCAGATGATGCTGAACAAAAGTTTCCATGGGCTCGAACATTTTCTATGAGTAGTTTTCGTCATACACACCCGCGAATCTTGGTATTTCAAATCGGAAAAACGCGAACTAATGACCTGTACGTGTGTAAGTGTGTCTGTGCGCCTGCGTGCGTGTGTGTGTCTATGAAAATGACGATAATTTTTCAGATAATGATTTCAAAGCTATTTCCCCTATAACAAAAGCTCATTTCAATGATTTGCACAATTATTGTGAAAACTTACCAAGAGGTGTATGTAAAGTAAGTAAGAAAGACCTATTATGTTATTTATGTAAACTACGACAGGGAATAAGTGATGAATTTTTGTCATATTTTTAGATATAATACAAGGCAAGCTGTGAGTATTGGTGATAACAGTCACAAACGTTTTGCTTATGAGGTTTGTACCCGAAAATATTGGGTCTAGAGCTATAATGAGAGAGCAGTTTCTAGGGAGTCATGTCACGGATCTTGCTAATCAGCTTTATAATGAAGAACCTGAAAATAAAAAAGCAATTGCTTACATCGACTGCACATACTTAGAGATAAAGAAGAGCTCCTGTTTCAAAGTGCTGAGAATGTCATATTCTATCCATAAGAATCAACATTTGTTAAAGCCATCCATGATTGTTGCATCTGACGGATATATATTAGATATCCAGGGACCTTACTTCATAAATTCAGCCAACAATGACGCTCGCATACTGATTAATGAATTTAATAATATCAATGGTATGCAAGCGTGGTTTCAAGCAGGTGACATCTTAATTACTGACAGAGAATATAGAGACTCGATACGAAGTCTCGAGGATATTGGTTTGCACATTAAAATCCCACCATTCCTAGAACGAGACCAGAAACAATTCTCAACAGAGGAAGCAAATAAGGCAAAAATTATAACGAGTACAAGGAATGTTGTTGAAGCTCGAAATGGCCATCTAAAGAACATCTTTAAATTCTTTTCTCATAAGATAGTAACATCCCACATACATCCCCTCATAGCTGGAGCAATGATAAATAGGTATTATGGATTAATAACTCGATCAAATTCTAATGAGAATACTGCAATGCAAATGCTTCTCAAAGTAAATAAACCTAACGTTGTTCAAGCAAGAGTGAATGTGGAAAATCTCTACTAGGAAGGACGATGGGTTCGTTTAACAGAGGCACATGTACCCTTATTTCCTCATGTAACAATTGAATTCTTGAAAAGTTATAACTTTGGGTCATACCAAACATCTGTCACCATCATACATGATGGTACAAGCACAAAATGATGATGTAGGAAGAGGAAATGATCAGATTATGCACATTGATTTAAATACTAATTAACCTGGTTTCATACAATTGAGGATATTTTCGAGATTCAGGAATATGTTGAAACATAAATTATGGATTACACATAATGAAGAATTGGATCCGGAGGAGGACGAAAATATTTTTGAACCAATTCTTGGACATTATTGCACTTGCAAGTCAGGAGCAAAAACTGTAGGGGCATGTGCTCATATAACAGCTGTTATTTGGTACCTAGATTTGCTAAACAGGATGACGTCAGATATCCCCCAACAGTTATTTTAGATGTTATATCGAATGCTGAAGGTATTGATCTTAACAATGGTATCTAAATCATAGACGATCAATAAATGAATTTGTCATCCTTAACATTTACAAATGGATGCGTTTTGAAATACAATATGAATCGAATAAAAAATACACCACAACGTAAAACTTGAAAATAGTCTCTTTTATAATACGCATATCACACACACGCGCGCACGCACGCACATACACGTGCGCGCACACACACACACGCAACCAAGAGGCCAAAGTACCTGTCACGTCGTTGGCCTTGGGTAACGCGAAGAACGGGTAACATTATATACGTTAGAATGTAATAAAGAACTGTAATATTCCAGGCTAATTAGTGAGTTGTCTCTCCTACGCACGCATACATACTTACATGCATACATACACACACATACACGCGCGCGCGCACACACACACTCATACACACGTACAGGTAATTAGTTCGCGTTTTTCCGATTTGAAATACCAAGATTCGCGGGAGTGTATAACAAAAACTACTACATAGAAAATGTTTGAGACCATGGAGACTTTTGTTCAGCATCAGCTGAACTATCTTTTTACGAAGTTTCAGGAAATTTGACAGAAATCCATTTTCCATTTGATTTGTGCGGGGTCCAATTTGAAACGAATCAAAAAGGGTGAGTTACAACTCATTGGATCACTTGACATGGAATTACCCTTCTTTAATTTGAGCGCACACATTCGTTTGTGGGAATAGTCATGACAGTCATAGTTATGGGAAGTTTTAATTATTAAAAATAATTTATTTGCAAAAAATATTTGTTTCGTCAACAAGAATAACCTTAAAAAAAATCACAAACTACAAAAACAGCACACTTTTTTCAGGTAGGAACTTAAAGTTTGCGTTGTAACGCAATTGAAAACGTAATTGTCAACATTTCATCAAGTTCCTACCAAATCTTATACTCAAGTTTTGACTATCTCCAATTTTCACCTGACTTTCAAGACTTTCTGTACAGATAGTCGTACTTCTTAAAGCCCAATTTCACCTTATTAAGAACCCACATGGCAAGTCGATCTTTTTTGTCATTTTGTTAGAAGAGTACTTGATACCATTTTTCGTTGTCAAGGTTCAGATTTTTTTAGTGGTTTTGCAATTGTGGATTTTGGTCCTCATATTCAATTGCGGCTGTCCTAATGGACATCTTTTCTTCTTTCACTTTTTCAAGTGCTAATTTTTGATTTTTTCCCTTGTATGGACTATTTTTAATAATGATCTATAGGACCGCAAGGCCAATCTGACGCTATTTTATTCTTTTTTTCTCAGTGTAAATGCATAGGATAAAATAATAAAAAAAAATAGCATCATATTAGCCTTGCTGCCCTAGATTATTATGAAACCAATAGTACATGGATACATTGTTTTTACTTTGTAAGATAAAAAACAAATATAGCTAGGGCAGATATAGAGATATGCGTTAGTAAAAATACAAAGATTACACCAAACATGGGTTTGTTAATCATATAATCACATATTGGAGATAAATATGTAGGTATGTTAATTTTATAAATAGTTAGGGTAATATTTTTAAAAGTTATTAAAATAAAATTAATTAATAGTATATTAAAGAACAACTTTTATAAGGGTTGATTTGGCGCACGAATCCCAAGTTAGAAAACGAGCCGCAGGCGAGTTTTTTTATGGGATGAGTTCGCCAATGCCCTTATAAAACGAGTATTTTATGCTATTTTTTCTAATTTGCTTTTTTCTTATTTTAATACAAAAAAAATATTTTGGTCGTCTAGAGAATTTTGTGTTAGTTGGTAACACTCGGCGCCCACTTGAGTTTTTGAATCATTCGTCATCATCCGTCACTTCAAATAAATTAGTTATTACTTTTGTTACTTTATTAGTATTACAAATAAATAAAATATGAGCGAAGACAACTTAATTTGCACTCCGCCCGAAATTCGCGAAAAAAAGCAAAGATGATTAAATCGATGATACGTGTCTTGTTTATAGTACCATAAAATTACAAACATGAATTGGACTTGGACTTACTGATTTGTCCAGGCAGATTTGATGTAGGTACGACTCCTACTGATAGACGTTAATAAACCTATTACAAACGCAAATTAGAAAAAAGAATTTTCCAACATCTAGTAAATGAACACCCAAAAAACCACTAATTGGAGATCCTAAACTGCTGTCCCATTACTGAATAGAGGCATATTAAGGGTATACAGTTTATTTTTTTCTACAAAATTTATGATTTTACTTCTAAATTACTATCATTTTTTATTTTTCGTAAAAATACTAAGAAATCTAATGAATGGACACTTTGTCCATTTATTAGATTTTGAATAAATTCAAGTCCAGCAGATGGACACTTAATTATTTTAAGGTAACGATTTCAAATTATCAATTTTTATTGAAAAAATAAATTATTTATATATTTATCTTTGAAACAAAACAAACATTAACTGTCTTATGTGATATAAAACTTTTAAAAATAACCCTAAACTATCGCATAGTAGACATTGAGCCTTACTATTTCCACGCACTAAATCTGTCTGTTAGTTAAGGTAGAAAATTAGTGACATCCCCAGTCAAATAAGCATCCATATTTTTTTTCATTAAATTTAAATTCCGCATCAAAAATTACATTACAATTTTAAATTTCCATTGTTACTAAAAAATCGCCCATTCGAATAATAATTTATCATCTTATCATTGACTTGCGCGCTAGGACACTTTGAGAAATGTGGCAAAGCGGACTGCTTGTTTACACATGGCATGCGTTTCGAGGTTAGGTCAGCTCAAACCACACGTGCAGCAGCCGACCGCGTTGTTGTCATATCTTGGTTAGCTTCTCATAAAATTTTGATTTTAGCGCTTTTGAACTATTATTTTATTGAATTATTATTTTGAACTATTATCTATTGACTTGCCAGTTATGAAGTAAATGTCAAAAATAATAGAAAGAAATAATTTCATAGATAGCTAGTTAATTTCATGGCAACCCTGATCCAAAGAATTTTTGATCATACTATATTTTGGTCATCCGGAAGTTAGATTTTATAAATACCTAAACTCATAGATGGTAAAAGATGTTGCTTTTCACGGAAATGTAATCAAAAGATGGTATAATTTTAATATGTTTGTGCCTCAGGCATTGTCGGCCATTATAATTCAATATTCTATTGCAAAAATGTTACATTTCTTTAATTACTTTCTCACATTCTAGACGGTAGATTTTTTTTTTCTCGGGGTCAATCAATTCTTCTTACTTTTATTAACAACATATCCAATTTGCATCAACTTGTACGATTGTAAATTTATTGCACAATTCTTTGTTGTCTCGAATCCCAGGACTTTTGTATACAATCTATTGAATTAAAATTCTTACTTTAGAATAAATTAAGCAAATTATTAGTCATAAAAAAATACAGCTTTTTACAAGCTGCTTATTGCCTTAATTTAATTACTGCCTTACAAGGTGTTTCGTTATCCAATGTTTTTTTTAAAGAAACTAAAAACAGCCATTTGAAATACACACAAAGTATTTAAAAATTATCTAGTATAAATAATCAAATAAGGTAAAGGGGATTAGTTTCAGTATGAAACTCCTGTTAGACATGTCACTTGGTTATTCATTAAGTAAACCTGTACTTTCTATTCAATTATATTCAAACAAATTCAATTGAATTCTAAAATTCAAACTTATATTCAACGTAAAAATTCAAACTAAAGTAGAGTCTTCACCATGATGAGAATTCCCTTATTAGTCCTTCTTAAAGACCTTATGATAAATTATATTTATGTATATTTTTACAATAATAATTAAATTGCATTTTTATTTTCAGGTTGAAAAACACATGAAGGATACTGCCTTAAACAATTCAGTGAATCAACAGGTTGTTCAACATAATTCAAGTGCGCAATAAAATGAGATAAATAAATTTAAAAAACACCAAAACTAGAACAATTATACATACCTCACTGATTTTGAACTAATAGTATTGAAATTCTATTCCTTTTTTGCATGTTTGTTTTTTGTTTTTGTTTTCAGATAATAAAAAATTTTCTTATTATTAAATATTATTTTTCCTTCCAATTATAGTTAAATAAATTGTATCGTGATTTTGGTACTTTGGTATTCCTTAATTTGTTGTTAATTATTTTGATATACCATCTATTTATTAATTATTGATGGTGAAAAAAGCATTGATTGTTTTAGTATTTATTTTCTAAAAGTATATTTTGTATGGAAGTTACAAAACTGTTGTCCGTGTATTTTTTTTTGTTAAAACCATTCTTTTTAAAAAATTTGTTTTTTTAACAAATTTGTATGTTCTTGATTAATTATTGTATTTTGTCTCGGTAATTTATGAAGGTATAAAAAAGATTTTTCATAATCCTTATCTTGATTGATTTCATGAGAAGGTATTATTTTTACACAATTTCCCTTATTTGTAAATGATTTTGTTATCCATTTTTTGGATAGCGCAAAAATGTAATATATGATTCTATAAAATAAAACAGTTTTCAAAAAAAAAAGTATTATCTTTCAACTAATCTTAAGCTGAGGGTTACCACAGATAGTAACATATGTACAGTCATTAGCAAATGTCTTGTCCCGAGCAGGCAAAACATTTAAGAATTCTGGTAAAAGAAACGACGTACATTTCGATGGACAGTTTCTTTTGTTTACCAACAACACGGCAAATCTAACCAGTTTCAAAGGTTGCTACCCTACCTAGAGTGGCTTTGTATAACAACAATAGAGTAATAAAAACTGCTATTTTCAAGTGAGTTTCTTATTTTACTGGAATACAAAACGGCCGTTTCACTTCTACTATCGTTTCTTCTATTTTAAGAATATATATTACAATTACAATATAATAGATATACAACTAAAATGTATATAAGTATACGTAAATAGGTCCCGTTTAACTCCGGCTGAAAATAGGTGGAAAATGATCCTGGAGGTGTCCTGATGCCGAATAACATGGTTAGCGCGTTCGACTCCGATACCGACGAGTTGCCTCCGGATTTTGAGTCCGACTCGTACGCTGTATATAGCGTTCGGATATATATATATATATATAGATATATATATATACAGCCTTGGTAGTGTAATGTCTGGCGTGCCGGACTTTCACCCAAGCGGTCCGGGTTTGACTCCCGGGGCTGGCAGATCTAATCGCCCCCTCCCTCCCGCACAAGCTTATAGCTTCTGGGGCCTTGGTTTAGGTTATGGGTTGTAGTAATTATTATTATTATTATTATTATTATTATTATTATATATATATATATATATATATATATATATATATATATATATATATATATATATATATATATATATATATATATATATATATATATATATATATATATATATATATATATATATATATATATATATATATATATATATATATATATATATATATATATATATATATATATATATATATATATATATATATATATATATATATATATATATATATATATATATATATATATATATATATATATATATATATATATATATATATATATATATATATATATATATATATATATATATATATATATATATATATATATATATATATATATATATATATATATATATATATATACGGCTTTCGTACCAAGCTGAGCCATTGATAGCAACCTTAACATGCAGTCTTGAGCCAGTCTGACAAACCTGAGCCGTATATGTGGCTCAGGTTGGATTTGCAATAGATTTCATGTTATTGGATCGATTAAGTGTAATTAAAGGTATCTGTAAAGCCGATCTTCTGTCATCCGATCCTGTAGTTAAACCAAAGTTACGCAGTTCTCAACCATATGAGCCCTATAAGCCATTTTATGGTGGCTCAAGTTTGTATGAAACATGTGAATTTTAGTTCAGCCTTCTGCCTGTGGTGGCACTGTACTTACTTTTCCATATACAAGTATATAAATGTAAATACTATTGCTAACATACAAACTTGAACCATATAAATTTGACAACACTGTTTCTGTTTCTGTTTCTATTTATAGACACGATCTATCGATTGAAAGCATGAAATGTGTGGAAGACATTCCATCAGTAATATTCTAATTTTATTTAAGTGCTACTATGTACTATTGTTAGAACCTATGCTACTACTAATAGAACTTAATATTATCTTTTACATGAAGATTAATCTTTATTATGTTTTTAATGATATACATTAAATTATATGTTGAATGTAAATTCATATAGAAAAAAGTATTGCCCCAGTTGGAAATCGAACCCAAGGCCCTCCGCTATCTAGACGGTATCTCTACCAACTGAACTACCAAGTGACGTCTATCAGCAAAGCGACAAATTTTCTACATGTATTAGCTATTTTAACAAACATACTAATATTTCTAGACAATCCTTTTTGAATTTTATTAATGAAGATCAACAATTCGCTGACCACAACATCAATATTCAAAGCATCTAGATTATTCTGAATCCTTTCTGAAAGGAAATTAATTTTACTAATTTTAGATGGATAATTCTTATTAGGTTTAATTAATAATCTACATTAAATTATATTTTGAACTATTTGAAATTTATATATTTCTATATAATTCATATAGAAAAATGTATCCCCCTGCTGGGAATCGAACCCAGGACCCTCCGCTGTCTAGGCGGCATTTCTACCAACTGAGCTACCGGGAGACGACCAGCAGCAAAGCGACAAATTTTCCATATGAATTAGGTATTTTAGCAAACATACAAAGTCACTAATATTTTTTTGAATTTTATTAATGAAGATCAACAATTCGCTGACCACAACATCAATATTCAAAGCATCTAGATTATTATGAATAATTCCGAAAGGATATTAACTTTATAAATTTTAGATAAAGGTTAATTTTTATTGTTTAATTAATGATTTACATTAAATTATATTTTGAATGCAGATTGATACAGAAAAAATGTATCGCCCCGGCTGGGAATCAAACCCAGTATCCTCCATTATCTAGTCGGTATCTCTACCAACTGAGCTACCTGGAGACGACTATCAGTAAAGCAACAAATTTTCCATATGAGTTCGATATTTTAGCAAACACAAAGGAACTAGATATTTTTTAATTTTATTAATACATATCAACAATTCGCTGACAATAACATCAATATTCAAAACATTTTGATTATTATGAATCATTCCGAAAGGAAATTAATTTCACAAATTCTAGATGAAGGTTAGTTTTTTTGGTTAATTAATGATTTACATTAAAATAATATTTTGAATGCAAATTCATATAGAAAAATGTATCGCCCTATGTATCTCTACCAACTGAGCTACCGGGAGACGATTATCAGCAAAGCGACAAATTTTCCAAATGAATTAGATATTTTAGCAAACATACAAAGTAACTAATATTTTTAAAATTTTATTAATGAAGCTCAACAATTTGCTAAATACAACATGAATATTCAAAGCATTTAGATGATTATGAATCATTCCAAAAGGAAATTAATTTTATAAATTTTAGATGGTTAATTTTTATTATGTTTTTAATGATTTACATTAAATTATATTTTCAATGCAAATTCATATAGAAAATGTGTCGCTCCGGCTGGGAATCTAACCTAGGACCCTCCGCTATCTAGGCGTTATCTATGCCAACTGAGCTACCTAGAGACGATTATCAGCAAAGCGACGAATTTTCCGTATAAACTAAATATTTTAACAGATATCAAGATATTTTAGTAGATCAGTTGATAATTAAACATAATAAAAATCAACCTTCATAATATCTATAAAATTAATTTCCTTTCGGAATGATTCATAATAATCTAGATACTTTGAATACTGTTGTCAGCAAATTGTTGATTTTCATTAATAAAATTCAAAAACTATTTAGTTTGTATGTTTGCTAAAATATCTAATTAATGTGGCAAATTTGTCGCTTTGCTTATAGTAGTCTGCCGGTAGCTCAGTATTTGATATTTGACTTAGTATATTCTTAAGTTGGCAACACATATTTTTGTTAGGGTAATACTGGCTCCCTAAGTATTTCTTGCCTGCTGTCCGCTGTTCCATTACCTTTTCACGAATGGTTGACCGCTTTCATCAACTAGATTTAGACGAGAAATTAAATTTAATTATTAGTATTCTTGTGTTTCTCATCACGTTCATGGTAATGGTGCTAGTACTATTAATAGCCTGCTATTACTGGGACAGATTAGTGAAAACTGGAGAGTGACGACGGACATCTTGACGTCTGATCATCCGCCGAAACCCCAAGGCAACGGACTGGGAATGTTATATTTCCGGTCTGATCCTCCAAGGAGGTCAACTAGAGGGGGAAATATCTACTAAAGAGCAATTACACAAAGAGGTAGATAAAATGACGAGTATAATTGTCTCAGCTTACGAAGAGTCTAGTCTACTCAGGGCGGTGAGAACTCGTAGGGTTCCATGGTGGAACGGCACTTTAGCCGATCTACGCAAGGAAACCAGACGAACCCTTAATAGAGCCGCTAGAGATAAGACGCAGGCCTCTTGGGACAATTTCAGAACGGCGAGGAAAAATTTCAAAAAAGAGTTAAGGCGTAGTAAAAGATCCAGCTGGCAGAAATACTGTAGGGAGCTAAGCTCCGTATCAGATTCAGGTAGACTGATGAAAATCTTAAGTCGAGAAACAAGTCAAACAATAGGAGCACTAAAAAGGGACAATGGGACATGTACCACTACTAGAGAGGAGTCACTCCAACTCCTCCTAGAGGTTCATTTTCTCGGTGACGAAACTATTCAAACAGCACCCATGGCAGAACAAACACCAGTCCCAGTAGAGAACTTGCAGTTTGCCAAGGGTGTTATAACGAAGGGTGAAATCACGTGGGCTGTGAATGAGTTCGAGCCCTTTAAGTCACCAGGGCCAGATGGGATCTTCCCAGCGTTGCTGCAAAAAGGCCTGGATAGCCTTCTTCCAAGTATTGAAAGGATATATAGGGCCAGTGTAGCAATGGGATGTGTACCCAAACAATGGAAGGCAGCCAGAGTGGTCTTTATCCCCAAAGCGGGAAAGAAACACTACACAAATGCCAAATCCTTTAGACCCATTAGTCTTACGTCTTTTCTTTTAAAAACCTTAGAAAAGATCATTGATAGGTATTTAATGGAAAGGGTAATAACAGTACACCCATTCCACAGGAATCAACATGCATATAGACGTGGAAGATCGACTGAAACTGCACTTCACGCAGTTGTGCACAAGGCAGAAAAGGCACTTCACTATAGAGAAGTGGCCCTTGCGGTACTTTTTGATATTGAAGGGGCTTTTGACAAGCCGAGAATAGCCACAATCGGTCAAGCTTTACAGGACAGGGAGACCCCTCCCATAATGGTCAGTTGGGTAAGATCGGCGTTGGCGGAGAGAACCGTAACGGTGAACCTAGGGGACTGTTCAGTTGAGGCTGGGGTAACTGGTGGCTGCCCGCAAGGCAGCTGCTTGTCGCCCCATCTATGGTGCCTTATAATGGACGGCCTGTTGGAACATCTAACGGTAGAGGGTTTCTATGCTCAGGCATATGCTGACGACGGACTGGTGCTAGTGACTGGGAAGTTTTTAGAGGTTGTCTGCAACAGAATACAAGTAGCCTGCAGGATTATAGAAAGATGGTGTGAAGAGAAAGGTTTGTCGGTAAATCCACTAAAGACGGAAATGATTCTTTTCACAAAAAGGAGAAAAATCGTGGACTTTAGGGCACCCATAATGTACGGAAGACCACTGGCACTAGCGCAAGAGGTTAAGTACCTTCGATAGTAAACTAAGTTGGAAGCCGCACGTCGAAAAAACTGCAAATAAGTCAATAGCGACTTTATGGCAGTTGCGCCGAGCGGTGGGTAAGAACTAGGGAATCAATCCTCAAATTTTGTATTGGCTCTCCAACGACTAGCCTGTCTGGGGATTACAGGAGCAATGAGGACAACCCCAACGGCCGCACTCGAGGTTATATTGGGTCTCCCGGGCCTTGACCTTTGGATAAAGAGAGAGGCCATGGCAACCCACCTCAGAATGCGGGATGCTGGGCTTTGGAATAATCAATGTGTATGCATGGTCATGCAAAGATTGCCCAGGTGGCGGCAAAAGAGCTACCTTTGTCAACATACAGGGTAACCGAAGCAGAAGACCGGCTAAGGCTAGAGAAGGAGTACTCTCTAACTGTTCCAACTAGAGAACAGTGGGAGCAAAAACAAGTTGAGTTTCAGCCAGATGCCTTGATGTGTTACACGGATGGATCTCGAGTAGCAGAAAGGCAATCCTCTGGAGCAGGAATTTATGTAGAAAACCGAGGGTTACAAGAAAAACTTCGCCTTAGGAAAGTTTACCACGGTTTTTCAAGCAGAAGTTTATGCCATTCGATCGGTGGCAGCTAAGGATGAGAATAGGACAGCACCAGAGAGGTAAATCTATATCTGTTCTTACAGCCAAGCTGCACTAAAGGCAATCTACTCATCCAGGACCTCATCACAGTATTTTTTTCTACAAAATTTATGATTTTACTTCTAAATTACTATCATTTTTTATTTTTCGTAAAAATACTAAGAAATCTAATGAATGGACACTTTGTCCATTTATTAGATTTTGAATAAATTCAAGTCCAGCAGATGGACACTTAATTATTTTAAGGTAACGATTTCAAATTATCAATTTTTATTGAAAAAATAAATTATTTATATATTTATCTTTGAAACAAAACAAACATTAACTGTCTTATGTGATATAAAACTTTTAAAAATAACCCTAAACTATCGCATAGTAGACATTGAGCCTTACTATTTCCACGCACTAAATCTGTCTGTTAGTTAAGGTAGAAAATTAGTGACATCCCCAGTCAAATAAGCATCCATATTTTTTTTCATTAAATTTAAATTCCGCATCAAAAATTACATTACAATTTTAAATTTCCATTGTTACTAAAAAATCGCCCATTCGAATAATAATTTATCATCTTATCATTGACTTGCGCGCTAGGACACTTTGAGAAATGTGGCAAAGCGGACTGCTTGTTTACACATGGCATGCGTTTCGAGGTTAGGTCAGCTCAAACCACACGTGCAGCAGCCGACCGCGTTGTTGTCATATCTTGGTTAGCTTCTCATAAAATTTTGATTTTAGCGCTTTTGAACTATTATTTTATTGAATTATTATTTTGAACTATTATCTATTGACTTGCCAGTTATGAAGTAAATGTCAAAAATAATAGAAAGAAATAATTTCATAGATAGCTAGTTAATTTCATGGCAACCCTGATCCAAAGAATTTTTGATCATACTATATTTTGGTCATCCGGAAGTTAGATTTTATAAATACCTAAACTCATAGATGGTAAAAGATGTTGCTTTTCACGGAAATGTAATCAAAAGATGGTATAATTTTAATATGTTTGTGCCTCAGGCATTGTCGGCCATTATAATTCAATATTCTATTGCAAAAATGTTACATTTCTTTAATTACTTTCTCACATTCTAGACGGTAGATTTTTTTTTTCTCGGGGTCAATCAATTCTTCTTACTTTTATTAACAACATATCCAATTTGCATCAACTTGTACGATTGTAAATTTATTGCACAATTCTTTGTTGTCTCGAATCCCAGGACTTTTGTATACAATCTATTGAATTAAAATTCTTACTTTAGAATAAATTAAGCAAATTATTAGTCATAAAAAAATACAGCTTTTTACAAGCTGCTTATTGCCTTAATTTAATTACTGCCTTACAAGGTGTTTCGTTATCCAATGTTTTTTTTAAAGAAACTAAAAACAGCCATTTGAAATACACACAAAGTATTTAAAAATTATCTAGTATAAATAATCAAATAAGGTAAAGGGGATTAGTTTCAGTATGAAACTCCTGTTAGACATGTCACTTGGTTATTCATTAAGTAAACCTGTACTTTCTATTCAATTATATTCAAACAAATTCAATTGAATTCTAAAATTCAAACTTATATTCAACGTAAAAATTCAAACTAAAGTAGAGTCTTCACCATGATGAGAATTCCCTTATTAGTCCTTCTTAAAGACCTTATGATAAATTATATTTATGTATATTTTTACAATAATAATTAAATTGCATTTTTATTTTCAGGTTGAAAAACACATGAAGGATACTGCCTTAAACAATTCAGTGAATCAACAGGTTGTTCAACATAATTCAAGTGCGCAATAAAATGAGATAAATAAATTTAAAAAACACCAAAACTAGAACAATTATACATACCTCACTGATTTTGAACTAATAGTATTGAAATTCTATTCCTTTTTTGCATGTTTGTTTTTTGTTTTTGTTTTCAGATAATAAAAAATTTTCTTATTATTAAATATTATTTTTCCTTCCAATTATAGTTAAATAAATTGTATCGTGATTTTGGTACTTTGGTATTCCTTAATTTGTTGTTAATTATTTTGATATACCATCTATTTATTAATTATTGATGGTGAAAAAAGCATTGATTGTTTTAGTATTTATTTTCTAAAAGTATATTTTGTATGGAAGTTACAAAACTGTTGTCCGTGTATTTTTTTTTGTTAAAACCATTCTTTTTAAAAAATTTGTTTTTTTAACAAATTTGTATGTTCTTGATTAATTATTGTATTTTGTCTCGGTAATTTATGAAGGTATAAAAAAGATTTTTCATAATCCTTATCTTGATTGATTTCATGAGAAGGTATTATTTTTACACAATTTCCCTTATTTGTAAATGATTTTGTTATCCATTTTTTGGATAGCGCAAAAATGTAATATATGATTCTATAAAATAAAACAGTTTTCAAAAAAAAAAGTATTATCTTTCAACTAATCTTAAGCTGAGGGTTACCACAGATAGTAACATATGTACAGTCATTAGCAAATGTCTTGTCCCGAGCAGGCAACACATTTAAGAATTCTGGTAAAAGAAACGACGTACATTTCGATGGACAGTTTCTTTTGTTTACCAACAACACGGCAAATCTAACCAGTTTCAAAGGTTGCTACCCTACCTAGAGTGGCTTTGTATAACAACAATAGAGTAATAAAAACTGCTATTTTCAAGTGAGTTTCTTATTTTACTGGAATACAAAACGGCCGTTTCACTTCTACTATCGTTTCTTCTATTTTAAGAATATATATTACAATTACAATATAATAGATATACAACTAAAATGTATATAAGTATACGTAAATAGGTCCCGTTTAACTCCGGCTGAAAATAGGTGGAAAATGATCCTGGAGGTGTCCTGATGCCGAATAACATGGTTAGCGCGTTCGACTCCGATACCGACGAGTTGCCTCCGGATTTTGAGTCCGACTCGTACGCTGTATATAGCGTTCGGATATATATATATATATATATATATATATATATATATATATATATATATATACAGCCTTGGTAGTGTAATGTCTGGCGTGCCGGACTTTCACCCAAGCGGTCCGGGTTTGACTCCCGGGGCTGGCAGATCTAATCGCCCCCTCCCTCCCGCACAAGCTTATAGCTTCTGGGGCCTTGGTTTAGGTTATGGGTTGTAGTAATTATTATTATTATTATTATTATTATTATATATATATATATATATATATATATATATATATATATATATATATATATATATATATATATATATATATATATATATCTATATATATTTACATCAGTCTAACAAATGGACGTCCGTACATTACGCATTTACCATCAGTTGGACGTCCGTATACCGGACGTCCGATTGTAACACCTGTTCTTTGACTTTTTTTGGGATTACTAAAGCATCCTCCATCGTTTGGTGAAAATTTGTTTTAGACGTCAAATGACTGATTTTTACCGGAGATTGTGTATACCGTAGTTCAAGCGAATTCCGCGAGATGCGCTAAATTCGACAAATATATACAGCTAAGTATATTGCAAACGGAAGGATCTACGTGTATAAGACGTCCGTGTCCATCACGAGACCTACATTCTTGCTGGCAACATCGCTTTTGTATATTTCAAGATAACTTTGATATTATTCGTGCTTTTGACGTCTCTTTGTCTCGGTAACAGGATACGGCTGACCTGACTGTTAACACATGTTTTGAAATATTTATTTTGCCGTTAAACGTAGTAGGAAATGGTAGAAAGTAATATTGCAATAGAACCGTAAATTTTATCTAAATACAGTAAATACCTAAACAACAAATTTAGATTTCATTTTTCAATTTTAGATTTCATACAGCTTAATTATTTCTTGCATTGGTATTACTTACTTTTTAGTCTGAAGTTTAATTAACAATATGTTGCTAAACGAAAGCAAAATATTATTATACGCATGTGTATTGTGAATAACTACACGGTTATACACAATATATTAAATATGAAATAATATGAAAGCAATGTTTTGCCAGAATTTCAATCAGGATTTCGTAAACATTATCGTTGTAAAACTAATTTATCAAAAAAAATAATTTTTTTTAATGATTTAGATAAAAATAAATCTGTGCTTCTTATTCTTTTAGATTTTACAGAAGCGTTTGACGCTATTAACCATAATATAATGCTATCGATATTGCACTTCTTTGGTTTTGGTGCATCATCTATATCTTTAATCGGGAACTAAATATATTAAAGATATTAATAAGATCAAGTCTTAAACAAAGATTCCAAGTTGTTATTACAAATTGTTCACTTATTCAATGAATCGTTGAGTGTAAATCAGTTCTTGTAATCGTTTAAATCAATTACAAGTAAATTATGGTGTGCCGCAGGGCTCATTTCTAGACCAATTTTATTTAGCGTTTATGCAAGTATTAATTTTATTTTTCTAATTATTGTTTATATACAGATGAGTAGGTATTAGGTCGCTTGAGCGTGGGAAAATTTTGATGACCGTGGGAACCTAATTAGCATAATTAATTGCTCTAATTAAATTGATTGATATGCAAATGAGCCGCGAATTAAATTTATTGCTCTAATTAATATGCAAATGAGGCGCGAATGCTCTAATTAATATGCAAATGAGGCGCGAATTAAATTTTTGCTCTAATTAATATTCAAATGAGGCGCGAATTAAATTTATTGCTCTAATTAATATGCAAATGAGGCGCAAATGCTCTAATTAATATGCAAATGAGACGTGAATTAAATTGATTGATCTAATTAATATGCAGGCGTGTATTTATTGCTCTAATTAAATGATCGAATTATTTGATCTAATTGCAGGCATTAATTTATTGCTCTAATTAATATGTAAGGACGGCCATTTTGGAACTTTATCATTCGCAGTCTCCTCTCTCTCTCTCTCTCCGGTTAGAGGACGCATGAAAGAGCCCTCTCTCTCTCTCCTATTAGAGGACGCATTAAAGAGCTCTCTCTCTCTCCCTCCTATCAGAGGACGCATTAAAGAGCTCTCTCTCTCCTATTAGAGGACGCATTAAAGAGCCCTCTCTCTTATTAGAGAATGCTTTCTCTCTCCAGCGCACACCCTGTACTCTTTCTACTACCTTTTCTAGAAGAAATAATAATAAAGCCACATAGGAATTAAAAATTATTTTTATTAATATATACTGTTAAGGCTACATTTAATTTATAATAAAAATGTTGATAGAATGCTGGTGCTTGAGGGCTTCAGGACTGACCTCTGTTTTCTATTTGCGGTTCCAGGGGCTGTAACAACAATAACAATAGAACGTTAAAAAAGGGGTTTATTGTATAAACTTGATGTTTACTCGTACCTTATTTAATTCCACAAACAGGCAGTCATCATAACAGTGTGTTTTCCCCATGTACATCAAACCTAGAGAAATCGTTTTAGCTTCAATCTGCTGGTTAAACTCTGTAACCCTTTGATCTGTTAACTTATCGCTGATTCGCTTTGGTAGAAATGTAACATGCTTTTCAGCAACAATAATCACACTTTGACGCTTATCACGGCAAACGACTCTTTTGAATTGTAGTATCTCTGCAATTTCTTTTATTTTGTAATCACATAACTTCTTGATTGGCTTCTGGCTAACGGGAGATTTGTTCAATTGTTGTATTAGCAAATCCATTTTTTCTATGTAAAAAATAGACAAAAACTTAACACTCACAAGAACAATAAATGATTATTTTAACATACCTAGTTCAAGCAAACAATAACAATATTACTATCACCGTAACCGATGTCAAGACCAAACTAAAACGGAAGGGGGGTTTGACTGAGCTTTTATAAACTTCGAACCTGCGCGAATGAACATGATTTTAGATAAAATCTTAATTTATTACCAGAACAAAAAGGGTATTGTTAAAAAAAAACCTGCACTGTCAATTAATTACCTGAGACCAGATAAAAATCTAAATTTATTACCCTCTGAACAATGGGCATCATTAAAAAAGGTCGACACCTGTGCTGTCAATTGAGCAGCTGTTTTAGATAAAAAAGCTAATTTATTACCCTCAGAGCAAAGGGATATCATTAAAAAGGGTAGCGCCGTCAATCAGACAGCTGTTTTTAGACAAAATCTTAATTTATTACCCCCCTCGGAAAAAGGGTGTCGTTAGCTTTTATATTTATTACCCTCAGAGCATCTTTATTTAGAAGGTATTTTTCACCTATTTTTCAATTATCTGTAAATTTAGACATTTTTTTTATTAAAATATACCTATTTAAAGAAATGGTTTTTTCGATTTATCATACTTCTAAACAAAGGGTTGACAGTGTTAGAGCATTAAAAGTACAGAATAGGAAAACTAACAAGTATTTAATAAAGAATTTAAAAGTAAGGTATTAAAATTTAAAAAACGTTATATGTACAAATTACTTATGACTAAATTACGTTTCTCTAAAAGAAATGTAAAAAAGGTTACACACTACTGCGTAATTATATATAATATTGAAATAAATAAAGATTATTAAAAGTTTCACAGTTTTATTAAAATATAACCTGACAATATTGTTTCAACAGCTATAATATATAATATTGCTTGTACGAGTTCTATCATATTTACCATTCTTGTTATTATTTAATCTACCTGAGCTCGCTTGTTTATGACATCCGACTGATTTATGACCTAGTAAAAATACTTAATTAACAAAGTCTTGAACCAGGCGCATTCTTATCTATTTCGTAATATTACGCAATATCATGCAATACGTAAACGATGTTTTAATGACAACCAGAGGACGCTACAATTGTTTTTTAGAACGTATAAAAACAAACTCCTTAAAAGCAACCTCATAATAGGGCATAAACGTTTGAAGGTTTTTATTTAATTAGAGCAAATTCCATCGTATTTTAGTTATTTGAACACGATGTCGAACTAAAGAAATATTATAGAGAATGGATTTATCTATCGATATTTGTTTTAAAGCGAAGCCTAATCCTTCAATAATGGTTTTAAAATGATAAACACACACACCTTTAAAAAGGGGCTGTATCGAATGCTAAAAAAAATGTAGGTAAATTCGTTTAAAATTTTAAATCATTATGACAACAGAACGAGTTATAACCCTGTTCAGAGAAAGAAAGCTTATCTTTTACTCTGATCTGAGTGTAATCATTACCGATACGACAGACGATGCTATGCTGACAAACAAGATGAAACAAGCATAAGAGGGCTCGCTTGTTTATGACATCCGACTGATTTATGACCTAGTAAAAATACTTAATTAACAAAGCCTTGAACAGTCGCATTCTTATCTATTTCGTAATATTGCGCAATATCATGCAATACGTAAACGATGTTTTAATGACAACCAGAGGGCGCTACGATTGTTTTTTAGAACGTATAAAACAAAATCCTGAACTTCAGGGCATCACTTGTCTACATCAGCTATCGTCGTTAATAACTCTTATTTACGGCTATTGTGTTTTGGTGTATGTGTGTGTATTTGTTAGTCTCGAATAAATCTATTTTTTTTTTAAATAAAGCTGTGGGTGTTTGACGAACCAAGACAGCCAGCCAACAAAGGTAGGAATTGATTATTAATTGTTTTATTACGTATTACTGATTAAAGGCTTTATTAATTTGCATTGAAACTGATCTTTCTCTGACTTTGCTTTATTAATTTGCATTGAAACTGAACGTATTTGTTTATAATAATAATAATAATGCTAAATTTTGTAGTTTTGCAAGTCGGTTTCTTTAACTTTGTACAAACCAAATAATTAATCTATAATATTTAATAACCCGCATTGCGTTCGGGGGTTTCAAAAATATACCTTCGTTTATTAGATTAGTTTATTCAAAATTATGTACAGAAAATTTCCAGTATCAACATACTTTGTAACGCATGTAATTTCTCAGTTTTAGCATTAGACGTAAAAGCTCAATTATATTCCCTGTACTTGTACTACTACTACCCGTAACAAAATGGCTCTTTATGAAGTTATTACTGAAAGTGTATCTACTGTTAAGAAGTTTAACACCCAAAAGCGTCGAGTTGTATTCAAAGTGAAACAGTCTTCAGATAGCCAAGACCTATTGGTCTTTTTCAAAACAGCTATCGAGCAAATAATTACACATGCCATGTCTAACGTTTCACCAACCGACCGTGTAGGAATTACTTTCGAGTTCGATAGTTTTAAAGATAAACTCCCCGGCTACATGAGTTTTAGACAGGCTAGTGAGGTTACCTACAAAGATGTTTGGGGAATTCTAGAGAGCATCCTACAGAGTGACCCTGAAGCTCTCAGTACTGATAAGTTCCGTATGATTGTTTCATCCGTGACGCCACCTGCAGGGCAAGGGCGTAACCGAAGCGGCATTTACAGTACCTTCGCCGAAGAGTGCAGTAGGCGTAGAGGTATTGTAACGATCAAGAATACCGACAATCTATGCCTACCCAGGGCTTTGATCGTAGGGAAGGCCCATGCTGATCAAAGCCCTGATTACAAGAAGACCAGGACTAACCAGGGTGTACAAAAGATAAAGGCCGAGGAATTAATGCGAGAGGCCTGTGTACTTGTCATTCCATCAGAGGGAGCAGGTGTCAACGAATTAAGATGCTTTCAAAGACTTCTTAATGAATACAAGATCACTGTGTACAGGTATGGAACAAAGGGCCGTGATGTGCTCTTCGAAGGAGCTACTGATACAGAGAAGAAGATCAATCTACTGTATCACGAAGGGCATTATAATTTAATCACCTCGTTGACCGCTGCCTTTGTATGCATATACTTTTGCGAAAGCTGCCACGTACCCTATAACACCAAGAGAGATCACCGGTGTGAAAAGTCCTGCGTAGGCTGCGGTAGCTCCCCGCCATGTACTAGACAAGCCCTATTGATCAGGTGTCAAGAATGCAGAAGAGACTTCTATAGTAATGAATGTTACGAGAATCATAAAGGGAAAATGTGTCAGATTGTTAAAAAATGTGAGGATTGCTTTAGGATCATAAATCTAAAGCTGAGAAAAGAGCCTCATATTTGTGGAGAAATTTATTGTAAAACTTGCCAGGCTCACAAACCTGAAAACCATTTTTGTTTTGTAAAACCGGTCGGGGAAATGTCTGCTGTTAAACAGAACGAGACTCTTTTTGTATTTTTTGACCTGGAAACAAGGCAGGAGAAACAGATCTCTGAAGGTGTCCGTATTCATGAGCCTAATTTATGTATTTTGCACCAGGTATGCCCTAGCTGCTATAATGAACAAAAATTGTATTGCTGTCAACGTTGTGGTATCAGAGAGCGGGTCATAAAGAAGGACTGCATTGAAGCGTTCCTGACCTATTTATTAGAAGTCCGCAAGAAGTTTAGAAACGTCGTAGCTATAGCTCACAACGGACAGGCCTTTGATACCCAATTCATCCTGAACCACATCATTACAAAGACCTCGCTGAGGCCTGAGCTCATAATGAGAGGCAGCAAAATCCTTTTACTTCAATTAGATAATCTAAAGTTTATCGATTCTCTGAACTACTTCCCTATGGCCCTATCTGCACTCCCTAAAGCGTTTGGGTTACCAGCACCAAAAGGATACTTCCCGCATCTCTTTAATACCGAAACAAACGCTAACTACGTCGGCCCTCTGCCACGCATAGAATATTACAGCCCCGGTACCATGAAACCGGGGGCTCGTGAAGAATTCCACAACTGGTACGAGGCGAACAAAAACATCGAGTTCGACATGCAGAGAGATCTAGTGACGTACTGTAGAACCGACGTGGATATTTTGAAGCGAGCATGTCTTCACTTTAGAAACCTGTTTGTTGAAGAGTGCGGTGTCGATCCTTTTACCGAAGCAATCACTATCGCTTCGGCTTGCAATCTAATGTTCAGGCGCAAATTCCTGCAACAAAACACCATAGGGATAATACCCAAGGGCGGGTACAGGAGAATCGATAATCAGTCCAAAATAGCTCTCCAGTGGTTGATAGGTGAGGAAGAGCAGAGAGGTGTTGTGATTCAACACGCCGGAAGACAGAAGGAAGCCGTTGTAGCCGGTTTAAAAGTTGACGGCCTATACGAAAAGCAGGTGTTCCAGTTTCACGGCTGCTACTTTCACGGTTGCCCTAGCTGCTTTGTAACCAGACGTGACGAGTCGCTTCATGATGATCCCGCCGATACCATGGCCTTGCGTTACGAGAAGACTCTGGCATGCACGAATAGACTCAAAGCGCTTGGATACGAGGTTATAGAGCAGTGGGAATGCGCGTTCCGGAAGCAGTTAACACCTGAAAGGAAGCTGCAGTTAGATAATCAGCCTATGCTAGTTAATACACCTCTCAATCCTCGTGATGCTTTCTTCGGCGGTAGAACGGGCGCTACCAGGCTAAAGTACCGGGTAAAGCAGGGTGAGAAGATCCGATACGTAGATGTATGTAGTCTGTATCCATGGGTGTGTAAATATGGAAAGTTTCCCGTTGGACACCCTAAAGTTTACGTTGGAGACGAGTGCAGGCAACTCATTGAGGGTAAAGGAGGTATAGAAAACGTTGAAGGCGTCATTAAATGCACCATACTGCCACCCCAGCATCTGTACCACCCTGTTCTACCATTGAAAATACATAATAAATTACTATTTCCACTCTGTTACTCATGCGTTAAAGACTTAAATCAGGGAGAGTGTTCTCATTCGGAGACAGAAAGAACCATAAGCGGAACATGGGTTATTGATGAGGTCGTGAAGGCTGTGGAAAAGGGTTACAGGGTAGTAGAAGTACAAGAGATATGGCAGTACGAAGTCACCCGGTACCAGAAGACCTCTAAGTCGGAGGGTTTATTTGCCGGGTTCATCGATAAATTCCTGAAGATAAAACAAGAGGCTAGTGGTTGGCCTGGTTCCTGCAACACGGAGGAGGCCAAAAAGAAGTATATTGAGGAATACGCCGAAGTAGAGGGTGTGTCGATGGATGCTTCGAAGATTATCAAGAATCCGGGGCTTAGATCGCTGGCCAAGTTAATGCTAAATTCATTTTGGGGTAAGTTATACAATTACTTTGCGAATAGTCGCTTACTAACTATGTTTTTGTTACAGGAAAATTTGGTCAGCGCGAAAATCAAGCAAAGACCTCTATTATTCGGGAGCCAAAAGAATTCTTCGATCTACTTACCAACCCTAGCATCGAAGTTAACCATCTTCAGGAAATTAACCAGGAGGTGATTGCAGTCAACTGGCAACACAAGGATGAAGCGGCTGTACCCTTATCCACGGTAAATGTAGTGATTGCTGCATATGTCACTACTCAGGCAAGGCTTAAATTGTATTCTTACTTGGAGCAGCTGGGCCCGAGAGTGTTGTACTATGATACAGGTAATAATTATACGTTTCTTGTGTATTTTGATAACTACTACTTAATTTGTTTTTCCTTTTTCGCTATAGATTCTGTAATATATGTGTCGAGGCTAGGAGAAGAAGATCTACCTACAGGCAGTTTCTTGGGGGATCTCACGAACGAACTCGAGGATTACGGGCCAGGGGCGTACATTATAGAATTTGTATCAGGTGGTCCTAAAAATTACGGGTACATCGTGTATGACCCTTCAACCGGGAAAGTCAGCAGGGTGGTGAAAGTTAAAGGCATTACTTTGGACCATAATGCCTCCCAGCACATTAACCTAGAGTCAATGCTCGACCTGGTAGAGGATCAGAATAAAAAAGATATTAATAGAATCCAGTAACATCAGACGGGGAGAACAACACCAAGTTATAACGAGGACAGAGACGAAGACGTATCGGGCGAATTTTACAAAGAGACGTAGAGTCGACGACTTCGACTCTGTGCCTTACGGGTATAAAACACTTCGAGTCGAATGATGTTACTAGGTTCTACTAATATCGCATTTCTACATTCTCGAATGCTCTTAGTAATGTTTGTAGTGTATATATATATATATATTTATTATCTTTTAGTGGTTGTATATGAGCATATTTTTAAGATTTCTAGTTTTGTAGCGTGTAAATATTTTTAACAACAGTTATCCCCTTATATTGCATATAACTGTTTTTTCTCTATATTGTATTATTTCTTGTGTTTTTATTTCTGCAACGACATAAATAAAACATCGAGTATTTTATATTAGTCATGCCTGCTAATTAACATGTTTGTAAATTTTTGTATATCACTTGTATAGGTAGTACCGTATCTAACTCTTAAGTAGCAAAATATTTGTATAGTAATAAGTACAACACCAGCTGAAGGTCGATGTTTTCAATGATTATCATAATGTATATAATTATTGTACAGTTCAATCATAATAGTAGTAGCCGGGTATGTTAATCGACAAAGATCGACCTTTAGCATAGTGTAGTTATAATAATAAGTGAAGCTGGCGCTGGTTATACTTTATGTACCGTAATTAATTATCAAAAGATGGTGAAACTTGGGGTGATTGAATGTAAATCACAAGAGGATACTTGGGGGAACATACTCATGAAATAGATCTTATAAACGCGATTTTGTTCTTTTCAACTATGTAGTAGTAGTAGTAGTAGTAGGTCAAGACAGTGTTGAAAAGAATATTTGGCATAACAAGCGTACAAAGCATTCAATAGGGCGTTTCATGAAAAATGAGTATGTCTTCATGGTTATCCGAGAGAACCGATTTCAACCTAATAATTGTTTAGTTATTTTGATTATTGTCTAGCTGTTTAATAATTTTTGAGAAACATTATCGTAGAATAAAAAGATGTTCTATCATGATTACCCGAGAACAGATAGTTGTTTAGTTATTTAATTATTGTTGTTTTGTTGATGTTCAATAAAATTTTTGAGAAAGAATGTCATAGAATAAAAAAGATTAATGTTCTATATATGTGTATTATTACTATTCTCACCCGTCTGTACCAAGGTATGAAAAAGGTGATAGCTATAACTGAGAGAGAGAGAATGAGGTAATTACCTACGAACACCTGCCTGTGATGATGACGTGTCAGCGACAGGATGAAACTTGTCTGCCAGCGATGACTGTTTGTTTATCGTATGCGTGTTACTGAGCATGCGTTGGATCTAGGTAAGTATAAGTGACTATATAAAGCCGTCCGTTGTTAGCGTGTAGCAGTAGACAGTACGTGTGTGGCAGCAGCAGCAGCAGCAGCAATTACGATGATGGCTAGCAGTCCTAATTATTATTGTTATGATAACTATGAGAGCGAACCCTTGAAAATAGGTAAGTTGTTGTTTATAAAACTTCAAGTTTGTATGCTAATTTGTGTCTATTTTGTTGTTTAGATGAGGAAGGTTCGGATGTTGCAGATCATGCATCATCATCAACAGCAAGTACCTACAACGACGACGGTCAAGCGTGGAACAATGAAGAAGAAGAAACAGGTAAGATGTTTAAGACTTTTGTGTGTGTGTGTGTGTTTATGCTTATATTAATCGATTATTGTATTATTATTGTTTTAGCGTTCCTGTCGCAGCAGTCGCCTCTATACTACGCTGATGACGCTGTAGCAGCAGCATCAGAAAACTATACCGTCATAGATACACCAGTAGTAGCAGCAGCTAAAGATGAAGTACGTGTTCAACTGCTCGGGGCTGTCCAGTATCCGTTGTATGTTACGAGACCTCCCGGGGAAAAAGAAAACTACGACCATATACACAACATCCAAGTAGGACTTATTCCAACCGACGACGACCAGGGAGAATTTGACGTGGTAGTGAAGCTCGAGTGCGTGTATAGCATATGTGAGTATGGTGAATTGGTGTTGTCGGAACGGGACTGGTTCGAGCTGTATGATATACGAGTCGAGGCAATGTTTAAAAATTTCTTTCATGCTTGCTGCTGCAACGACGACCCCGACAACAGCAACAAAACACATCGTGATAAACATTTGAAATTTCATCTATGTGAGAATTTATACATCGAGATTATTCACAACGAGTTTTTCGGCAACAGGGTGGTCATACATGATAAACAACGGACTATAACCTTAAAAGATTACGAGTTTCAGTCTATACTGCATTTAGCACCGTTGATCAATCATCATGCTCGAACGTTACGTTACCTCGACTTTTCACGTTTCTACCGCTCAAACATAGAGAACGTAGCAGAAGGTCAACTGAGACGCCATGAAGATGCCTATAAATCGCTCCCGACATCCGATTCAATTTTATTCACATCCGAACTGTTATGCGGTTACTACTCAGCTACCAGTTTAATAGACAACACAGCAGCAGCAATTGGTGGTGGATTGAACTCGTTCATTTTATTAGAAATAATAAAACATTATCCGCAAAAGTTTATCGATGCCGTACGTACACGACTGCTATCATATCAGCATCAGCCGGAGACAACTACGCCAACGACGTTTACACCATCATACTAGGGACACCTTGGCGTAAATAAACTTAGAAATAGGTTACAACAAAAACAATTTGTAAGTGTTACGAACTCTCAGCTCATATTGTGTGTGTGTGTGTGTGTGTGAATAATTTGTCAAATATAGATAATGTTACTCTATGCCTATTAAATGTATAACAAAAATAAATAAATAATATGTATAAATATTGATGTTTCATTTACTAGCATGATTAGAAGAGCGTTCATACATACATCAAAGTGTTTGTTCATACCTAGTATACATGTAACGGGTATACATGTATGAGAGAGAGAGAGAACTAATATTGATACAACTACGGCTGCCGATGATGATGATGATGACGTGTCAGCGACAGGATAAGACTTGTTTGTCAACATCGACAACTTGTTTACCGTATACGTGTTACTGAGTATGCGCGCACAAGACCTAGGTAGGTGTACGTGTCTATATAAAGTTAGCAGTTATTAGGCTGTACTAGTAGCAGCAGGCAACACGTGTACAGCTACCGCAGCAGCAGCAGTAATCAATATGATGATGATGATGACGAGCAGTTCTAATTCTTGCTACGACGACGACGACAACTCCTGTATGATCGAAACCCTGGAAATAGGTAAGCTGTTATTGTTTAGAAAAAACTTCAGAGTGATTGTATATATATATATATATATATATATATATATATATATATATATATATATATATATATATATATATATATATATATATATATATATATATATATATTGTAGACTTTTAATTAATGGCTTTTATAATTATATTAATCTATTAACATAAATGGAATAAGCCTATATAGTTATTTTTATATCTGGTTTATTTTATTTGCCAATATTTCGAAGAATTGTTATTTTCTCTTCATTTTCAAGGCGAAAAATTAACAAGATATTAACCTAAAATAGTCCTAATAATTATACAAATAAAATTTTTAAATTACAATATGTCTAAAATTCAATTTTTTTTTTTTTTTTTTTTTATTTTTTTTTTTTTTTTTTTTATTTTTTTTTTTTTTTTTGAAAAAAAAAAAAAAAAAAATTTGAATTTTAGACATATTGTAATTTAAAAATTTTATTTGTATAATTATTAGGACTATTTTAGGTTAATATCTTGTTAATTTTTCGCCTTGAAAATGAAGAGAAAATAACAATTCTTCGAAATATTGGCAAATAAAATAAACCAGATATAAAAATAACTATATAGGCTTATTCCATTTATGTTAATAGATTAATATATATATATATATATATATATATATATATATATATATATATATATATATATATATATATATATATATATATATATATATATATATATATATATATACACGCCCAACTATCCATACCAAGCCCGCTATGTTACGCAGGCACTCAGAAGCCCGGGCTTTCCTGTAGAGTTTCAGCTATATATTGTACGTCAATCGAACCGATAATTTCATATTATTAAGCGCAACCTGCGAGGGGTAAGTTATTTTTACATACAAATGAATATATACTGTACAGCTTTTACGAGACCGCATATATTATTGGTACTGTAGCAGTCCTGTTTGTATAAAAATAGATATTTCACGCATTATACCAAGCCACGCAGGGTTGCCGCTACTGTTACCAGCAAAACGTAAGATTATTGATCGTGTAATTTGTCTAGCCGGCAGTGAATGTCGGACAAACCACGGTTAGTCACCGAGACTTCCCGAATGCTTTCGTTCTTATGTGATGGTAATGCCGAGTTGGGAGTATCCTAGCGGAACTTTTGTTCTCGCCAACAGCCTGAGTCAAGGTTGTACATCTGGTTATTATCGATTTTATTTTAGCTTTCTCGCGGCATAGTAACACAGACAATTATATACAACGAACTTTATGAAAAGAAGATGGAATTTTAGATTTCAGATCATGTTCTACATGCATAATTAACTGAATATTAAGTTACCTCGGAATTCGCCTTTTGGCCACCGATTTTGATGATTTTTTTTTAAATTGTAGGTAATCAACTATATTTCAAATTCTAAATGTTAGATTTGTCCTGTAATGCCCTGTTTAATTGTTAATAACAAATTATTACTTTTTTCATAAGGGACTAACATTTAAATAATTTCATCAAATTTGTATTATAATTGCATAAAGTTGGGTACTTATAGGTTTTTAGGGTCGTAGATTCAAAATTTTTATAAAAATTTGATGAAATTATTTAATTATTAATTCCCCCTTATGGAAAAAGTAATAATTTGTTAATAACAATTAAACAGTAATTTTCAAACCTTTGACAGTACAGACTTTACCAATGAAATATTTTAGTTTGAAAGAAAATGGCAAGAACAAAATTACAGTTTTCAATTAAATTAATATAAATAAAAATATTATTTCTAAAAAAAGATAAATCAATATTAGACGGTTTCCTAGAAAAAAAATACCTCGGAATTCGTCTTTTGGGCACCGATTTTGATGATTTTTTTAAAATAGTAGGTAATCGAATATATTTCAAAGTCTAAATGTTCGATTTGTCCGCTAATGCCCTGTTTAATTGTTATTAACAAATTATTATTTTTTCCATAGGGGGTTAATTAATAATTAAATCATTTCATCAAATTTTTATTATAATTGAATAAAGTTGGGTACTTATAAGTTTTTAGGGTCGTAGATTACGAATCCGGGGTCCAAATTGATCTAAAATTCAAAATGGCGGCTACAAAATGGCCGCCGGTGCTAAAACTTTAATATATGAAATTTTGAATGAAAAATCGTACCAAGGGGTTTTTAAAGTAGCAAATTGTGCTGTTAAGCTAAAAAATGACCCAGATGTAAAATGCTTGTCACAAAATGGCCACCGAAACTAAATATGATTAAAATTCAAAATGTTTAATCTCTACTGTATGTTTGTTTAAGATGGATTAATATAGTAGTTAACACAATTTTAAGATTGTTGCAATTATTATTTATTTAAAATTCAAATTGATAGAATGGAGTTATTCCGTATGAATAGTGTTAAAATAAATTAATACTCCATAATTTAACCAGATTCCGTTTAAGTCTGAAACTTTATTTATCGTCAGATTTAAATAAAGGATATTGTCTTAATTATTATTTACTTGTGTTTCATGTAAAGCATTGTTAGTTTTTTCAGCTACTTCTGGCAACGTAGAAAAAGAATGTGCTCTTTACATTTTGAAAACTGATTAGTAAGCTTTTTTTTGGGAAGAATAAATTCTTTTTTACATGCTCTTACTGGTTGCGACACTTCAACAGCGTTTTTCGGCAAAGGGGAAAATAAATTTTTCAAAACTTTTGAATGCAAAATTTTATAGGTGTTTTTATAATTTTTAGAAATAGTTAGGGTTACTGAAGACAAGATAAGATATATAGAAAATAAATAAAATGGAACTTTTTTATTAGAAATTGCATGAAAATACAACTAAAAGAAATTGATTTAATTTTATTTTATTTGACAAATCCCATATTGTATAATGTCATCTTCAGAGTCATTGCGTTCTGTTTCTTCTTCTTGTTATTTTGAAAAGCATTCTTCATCAGAGAAGTTTTCATCTAAACTTCTTTTTCATTAATGTTTCCTACGTTTGGACATTTCCAAAACTTTAAAAGATTTGAGTTTTGTTTTCGACTATGCTTAAAAATTGGCTATAAGTGGATTCGAAGATGCCAAAAATAAGTTGAGAATTTTCTCATTAGTTTCTTCTCTGGAAGATTTGCATGGATGACCTCTTCTAAATTAACTAATCAACTTTATTTATTTCTTCTAAATAGCTTGAAATCTTTTTTCTCGCTTCTTCGCTAGCCGTTCATCTGTATCTTTTTGATGGACCAGCATGCCTCGAAGGTTAGTTAGAGTACCGTAGGTACATTTTACTAAAACATTTTCTGCAGCTTTTATGGTTGAATGGTCTTGAACTTTTCAACATTTATTTCATATCCACATACAACTGTTTGCATAATATCAAATCTATTAATAAATTATCTCTGACTTAATTTCTGTAATTTCTGCAGAAGTCGCAAGCGCTTTGAAAAAGCACATTGCTTCATATTTTCTTTGTTTTTAAAACTGTAAACCATGTGGGAAAAAATCGTGAATCTGTGTATCAAACAATAAACAAGTAACTGCGATTCACTGGCAAACATTTTAAGAAAAAATGAATGAACTGGGTGTTTTGCAAACCTTACTGAGCTGAAAACATGTGAATACATGTCTGAGATACCTATTAGAGACCGCTAGTTTAGCCGTTTAATTCTTTCGACATTTTGTCAGCTTTTGAAGCAAAATCCCGTTACATGAGACGGTGGAATAGTCTAAATTTTTGACAGTATTGCCTTTTTGTCCGTTCCAAGTTTTGATGACTTTCGGATTTAGATTAATTTATTATGATATGAGCTTTCAATCAGTAAAGGTTTCATCTTGTAAATCCGTTTCCCCAAAAAGAACGACCTAAACAAATCCACAAACTGACAGAGGAACTAAGGGAAGACTGACAGATAGGTGCCCAGTTCGTGTTATGTTATTCACTAACCATGTACAGTGCCGCCCATTTGAAAGTGCACGACTCTTTATATGTAATATTCCAAAATGACATCGTGTAAGTCAGGATTCCATGGGCTGTGTTTATAACAGCTGCAGCGGAATGAAAGGTTTATTATTATTATTTTCAAATACTTGTTTAAAATAATTTATCAGCTTAGAGTAAGTTATAGAAAACATAACCGAGGTAAATCGGGTCTATCGTGTACTTTCAAATGGGCGGCAGTGTACCTCTAAGTTGCTATTTAATACTTCATAAAGAATTATGATATGACTTTTAAATTATTAGTCCAAGAGCAAGAGCAAAAAAGTAGGTTCATAATGCAATGAAATGTTTTCGTAGACAATAACATTTTCTACAACTTTTATTACAAACTTTTTTCTGTATAGTGCATAGCTTTATATTTAAAGCGCGCCAAACTTTCTCCAACATGGTTATTGCTAAATATATAGTTAACGGTTGATGATACATTAAAAATGGTAATAACCAAATTTGTAGAACACAAAATTTCTTATAGAATTTATTTGAAGTCTTTTTTCTATAAAATTGATACTTTAAGAGCTATAGCTTGGTAAACTATTGCACCGCGTGAATTATCAGTGGTAATGTTGGTCATAGTACACGGTAAACATTTCATAACACATAAAACGGCGAAAAGTGTTCAGAAAAATGACAGTACTGTGTAGTGTGTAGTGAATGTAATGTATTAATCTTATAAATAGTGCCAAGAAGTACTCATAATTTATACATCTTTCTTAAATTGCATGGGTAGAACGTATTATCATAAAAAACTGTCAATGTAGCAAGATATAATAGTTTGTCACGTACATCACGTACATCATAAAAAATAATAATAATCATGATGATAATAATAATCATGAGAAGGGAAAGGTGGAGAAAAGGATAACAGAGTTCAAAGAATGCAAATTAATTTTTTGAAATAAAAAACGGATTAAAACATTTATTTATACAAAAAGTGGCAAGTTATTTTACGTCATAAGTCTCATCTGTTTCGATGATGAAGGAAGTCACTCATCGTCTTCCACATCCTTGTTTTCTGCCACCGATATATCCGTAGGAGGTGAATCGAAAATTTCATTTTCATCGACTTCGTCTTCGATGGTTTCCAATGTATCTGGCACATTGTCCCATGTGCATCCACCACAATACATGGTGGAACAAATAATGGAACATTTTAAGCCAGCTTTTCGGCATACACAGGCAGCCTCGCAATTTGTTGTGCATTTGCAAGATATTATTTTCAGCAAACTTGAGGGTGCTGGAGCCATAGTAGTTCGGATTGGTTGAAGTCCATTTGTAGTCCGCTTCCAATCCCATTCTTCAGGATCATGGTAAAATCCAAGCCAAGTTTGAACCTGGTGGTAGGTTCTAAAAGAATGGTAACGTGCCGTATCTTGGGTTGGAGGTAGAAGTGAGCAGCATTTTTAGCGAAGAGAGTTAATGGACGCATTGAGAGGCGCATGATTTAATATATAGTGTATAATTTCGTGGCTATTGTGCGTAAACTCGGCATTTACAGCGTTATAAGTCTTAAAGTATCAATTTTATAGAAAAAAACTTCAAATAAATTTTATCGGAAATTTTGTGTTCTACAAATTTATCATCAACCGTTAACTATATATTTAGCAATAACCATATTGAAAAAAGTTTGGCGCGCTATAAATATAAACTTATGCACTATACAGAAAAAAGTTTCAAATAAAAGTTGTAGAAAATGTTATTATCTACGAAAACGATTTTTTTACTATTTTTGTGGCACGATGCACAGTCACGAGATATTTGATAAAACGTGTTTTCCAAGATGGCTGCTAACGTTCATCTCTCCCGTCCCGCCAACTAGACATTCAGGGGACACCTACGAACATTTTCCAACAAGAAAATCAATTCTGTAGTAGATTGCAGAAATAAATTATCCGGTTACTGGCCGATATTATTTATTTTCTAACTAACATTATTCCATTGTTATTTCTAAACTACTACTATTTAGTAAGCATTAATGCTACAGTTCGGACAGCTTTTTTAAGGAATTCTCTCGTGTGAAACAGCCAGCCTTCGCATTCAAATGAGACAGTGTTAAGATCTACAGATGAGAACAACTTTGTTCTATTTCTTTCACCTAATGTAACTGCTATCACTCAACCAACGGACCAAGAATATATAAGAAACACCTAAGAGATTTTACAGACGTACCGTTTCGATTAATTTCTTGGAAACATTTGATATGATGCTATTTTGAAAGTTCTCTAATATCAAAGATGCAATTTTTGCTTTCGCTATTGCATGGATCAATGTTAAACAACTGACAATCGAGAAAACGTTTTTTACAATTATGAATAATGGAAAAGAAGTTAAAGGCGAAGATGTTACTGAAGACGTGATTTGTTCTAAAGGTATTGGTAGTTTGGCAAATCAGAGCGAGGATATGAAAGAGATAGAAGAGTCCGACATTGAAGCTTAAAAACATTGTGATCGTAAAAAACAAGGTTACCAAGTACTGACAGGAGATGCAATAATGGAGGAAGGGGAAATTCCACGCGACACCTCTCAAGTAGATCAAGAAGTTCTAAGTGATGGTGATGATGATTTAAACATGAAGAAAGTATTTTATGGACAAACTGCTGAAGCCATAGGCGTGTCATTAAATTTTTTTGAACAACATAAGGATCCTGATGTAATACATATTTTACACTGGCAAAATATAAAACAAATGATAAAAAATAACACGGTACGCACAGAAGAAATTTTCAGATTTTCATATAGCTTTTCTAGAACTTTTTGGTATGAAGATTACGAATCTGATGTTGGTTGTTTCCAATCAGGTCAAATGTTGTTTCGAATTTCATTCGTACGCCATGCAGCCAACCCATACCTGCCTCATAAATTTAACTCAAACCGGGTTTCTCAGGAATTGCTTTTTACCTTACGAATGCAAAACGCCAATAGAAGAATAGCATGCATACACCACATAAACAGGGTTGACAATTTTGGCGTTTCTTAATTCTACAGCTTTTTTGCTTTGGCGCTTGGTGCGTAAATTTTGCTATTAGTTTTTAGCTTTGCATCGTGTTTGACTACTATTGCATAATAAGTAGCGTGCCCCAACTTCACCTAACGATAGAAAAAATGTCAGGCGAGGCATCTGTGACTCGTTCAGAATTGGACTGGTCTAGTGCCCTCATGTCTCTGTGATTTGTGATTGCGCATTAAGTCTGGTTCCGTTACGGGTAAACTAGCTAGACATATGTTTCCGAACTATCGTTCTCAGATAGTTACGTCAAGGAACTTCAACGCTTTCTTGGATTAATTACTTATTTATCTAAGTTCTTTTAAGAACTTATCAGAATTATTAGCTCCACTTAGAGTGCCGTTAGAAAAAGATGATGAATGGAGATGGGAGAATGAACAAAAAGAAGCATTCTGTAAATTAAAAGAAATATTAAAAAACCCTCCAGTACTTGGTAATTTTAACCCAAATTTACCTATTTTATTATCTGTAGATGCTACTAGTACTGCATATGGTGGGGCATTAATTCAGAATGGTCACCCAATAGCTTATTACTCCAAATCTTTAACTAAAACGCAGATCAATTATAGTCAAATTGAAAAAGAAGCATTGGCCATATTACTGGCTTGCAAGAAATTTCCTGTTTATATATGGGGAAACAAAAATCTGATAGTAGAATCAGATCATAAGCCGTTAGAAACCATATTCAGGAAGCCATTGACTGAAGCGCCTCCCAGACTACAGAGAATCCTATTTGAAATACTGCCATATCCCACAATTGTGTACAAAAAAGGAACGATGTTGTACATAGCTGATATACTGAGCAGAGACTGCGCAAAAAATGTTCATGATGACGAGGATGAAAACTCATTTGAGACATGTGTAATAATACCAATGAGTAAAACGAGATTTCAGCAGTTAAAACAAGAGACAAATACAGATATAGAATTGGTGGAATTAAAAAAGCAAATACTTGTAGGATGGCCCGACAGAATAAGCGAAGTTCCGGCTTCTCTAAGAAAATACTGGTCTTACAGGCACGAACTAGCAACTTATGAAGATATCATATTCAAAAATGATAAAATAATGAGACCTCCGAGACTACAAGAAGTTGTTCTCAAATGTTGTCACTTTAGTCACAAAGGTATCACTGGTACTCTCTGATTGGCCAGAGATTTTGCGTATTGTGGCCAAGAATGTCTGTAGACATTATTAAATTGGTGCAAAACTGCAAGATTGGTACGAAGGAACAAAAAGAGAATCCTAAAGAAAAAATTTTACTTCAAGAGTATCCAGAACGGCCATGGCAAATATTCGCTTCTGATATTTATCATTTGAAGGACAAGAAATACTTGTTAATGGCAGATAGCTATTCAGGTTATTTTGACTTCGTGCAATTATCAAGCTTAACCAGCAGGTCAATAACTCGAGCATTTAGATGTTGGTTTGCTACATTTGGAATACCTGATATTCTTCGTACAGATGGAGGAAAACAATATGTATCTGAAGAATTTAAAGAATTTGCTAGAAGATGGAGGTTTGAACATAGAGTTTCCAGTCCACAGTTTCCCAGACCGAATGGTTTAGCAGAGCGATATGTACAAGAAGCAAGATCGATACTAGATAAATGTATAGAAGAAGGTTCAGATATCCAGTTAGCCCTTTTACATCACAGAAACACACCAAGAGACACCCTAGGTTCTCCAATGCAAAGATTAATGGGTCGAAGAACTAAAACGTTCATTCCCATTAATACAAAGTTATTATTACCTGAAACAGTTAAAAATGTTTCTGAAAAGTTGAAAAATATTAAACTAAAAGAGAAGAAATGTGCAGATAGAGCAAAAGCAAATTTACCAGAATTTTAAAATGATGAAAAAGTATTAATTAGAAAGAGACACAAGGAATGGACTCCTGCAACAGTTGTAAAGAAGGCAGAAGAACCAAGCTCGTGGATTGTACAATAGGGTGGTCCAACAAAAAAAGCAAAGTCGGAAATCTTATGTTCTCACCCCCTAGGATTATTGTATATCGAAAAAAAAGTACCCCTATTTTTTATTTTGAAATCGGACGATGTTTAGGGGTGCCTCAAAGCCCTTAAAGGTTCCAATGTATTTTATATAATTTATTTATCAAAATATTTTATATTAAAAAATAGTAATAAATATTTTTTAACGATTTTTCTGTTTCTTTCATTTATGGGGTTCTTTGCGGGTCTGTAAAAAATAGTTAATATAAAAAATTTAACAAATAAATTATTGGATGTCATTCTCTAAACATTTCTGAAGAGAAACACAGTAGTCCGGTTGAAAAATATTGATTTTCTAGGATTCTATGCCAAATCTACGAAAACGTGTTTTTTTTCTCATATAAAATACATGGGAAACTTTAAGGGCTTTGAGGCACCCCTAAACATCGTTCGATTTCAAAATAAAAAATAGGGGTACTTCTTTTTTCGATATACAATAATCCTAGGGGGTGAGAGCATAGGATTTCCGACTTTGCTTTTTTGTTGGACCACCCTATTGTACAAACACCAGATGGTACACAATATCGAAGAAATTCATGGTTCATCAAAAGAAATCACTCAGAGCTACAATAAATAAATCATGGCGATGATGTTAAGCAGTTGACAGTAGTGTGTCAAATCAAGAACCAAAAGCACAAGCAACGAATGATCAATTTCTTCAACAACAATATACTTATATCAAGATATGGTAGAGTAATTAAGAAACCAAACAGACTGAATTTATAACTGCAGAATTAGTTGATGTGTTGTGATTGATATATGTTATTTGTTAAATGAATGATGTGTAATTTATTTATTTTATTAGAAAAAGAGAGATGTAATACAGGGATCTAGTTACAGATAGATAAACAAACATTGTACTAGTTTGACATTAGTAAATCGAACACGTTAATAAATTAATTATTTAAATAACATGTTTTATTGGGTAATTATTATTATAAATAATAACATAAAACATGACATTATTTAATGTCAATTCTACTGCTATTGAGAGACATAGTACCAACGACAGTAATAGTAGTAACTTGTAATAATGTAAATTCAGCTTTAGATACTTTTTATAACATCATCAATTTAATTTTTGACGATTGTATTCCAAAATCTAGTAATAACAAAAGTAAAAACAAAAGTAAATATCCTACATGGTTTAATAATACAGACGAAATAATACAGTTATTACAAGCAAACAACAGGTATCACAAACTCAAACATCTTTCAGACAATTATTTACAACAATATAAAGAATGCAGACGGAGGTTGAAGTCTCTTACTTCTATTGTTTACCATAATTACTTATCTAATATCGAAACTCATATTATGAATGATACAAATCAATTCTGGAACTATATAAAATATAAAAAAAGAAATAGTAGTTGTGTCACTAATTACACCCACAGAGGTGACAAATTGAACACTGCAGAAGTTGCTGACGCATTTGCGAATCATTTTCAGTCCGTTTTCTCTACTCAACCTTCTACCTACAATGTTCGAGATTTTGATTGTCAATCAGTTTGTACCAACGATTTGTTCACACTTACTGAATTACTAGAAGTTGATTACAATAATGCTCTTAAGAATTTAAAACCAAAGAGAGCTGCTGGACCGGATAATATACCGCCATACGTACTAAAAGCTTGTGGAGAATGGTTGCAAGTACCTCTTTTATATATTTATAATTTAGCCTTAAAAACTAATACGTTCCCAGATAAATGGAAAGAATCCTATATAACGCCGATACACAAGTCTGGTCCCAAAGAGGCTGTCGAAAACTACAGGCCAATTGCTATACTAGCAAAACTCTTTGAGCAGATAATTTACTCCAAAGTCTTTTCTCACATTAAACCTTACATTACAAGTCATCACCATGGCTTTGTGCCCAAAAAATCAACTACTACTAATTTATTGGAATTTTCAAATGATGTGCTCTCCAAATTACAATGTAAAAAACAAGTGGACGTTATATATACTGACTTTCGAAAAGCTTTTGACACCGTTGACCATGACATATTATTAAAAAAGTTATACAACTGTGGACTTGGACCAACTTTGCAATTTTTTAGTAGTTACCTTTGTTCTAGAAAAATTTATGTAAGATTTGGAGGTAACACGTCTGGGAAATACACAGCAAATTCAGGTGTCCCTCAGGGTTCAAATTTAGGGCCTTTACTGTTTTTAATTTTTATTAATGATTTACCTTTAGCCTGCAAATATTCCAAAGTTCTTCTATTTGCCGATGACTTAAAGTTTTATAGAGTCGTTGAGAATAATACTGATTTTCAATGTTTACAAGAAGATGTCCAGGCAATATATAATTGGAGTATTGACAACAAATTATACCTGAATACTGACAAATGCTTCATTATGTGCTGTATATCCAGACGTTTACCTACCACAAACAATTATATTTTGGGCAGTGAGGTGTTAACACGAGTAGAAGAGATTAAAGATTTGGGTGTAACTTATGACACAAAACTGAATTTTAATCGTCATATAGATAATATTGTTGCAAAAAGTCAACAAAAATTAGGATTTGTGTTAAGAAATTCATTAAACTTTAATAATCTAAAAACTATAACCAAGCTATATCAAACTCTTGTTAGACCTCTATTAGAATATGTATCACCTATTTGGAATCCAATGCTCATGTATCAAATTGAAAAGATTGAGAAAGTTCAAAAGCGTTTTTTAAGATTTTTATATTTTAAAAAATATGGAACATATCCAGATTATCGAACTGTTCGTTCAGAAGATCATAAAACAGAATTTAATTACTTGAGCCTAGCAGCGCGTAGAAAATTTAATTCCGCTATTTTATGTTATAAAATCTGGAATAATCTTATAGACAGCCCCGAACTGCTAAGTTTATTACAAATAAAAGTTCCACCACGATCCATTCGTTCTTCTGTCATGTTTCGCATTCCTCTGCAATTGCGTAGTACCTTGCTTCCACCCATGATTACTATATTACGACTTATTAATGAATTATTAATTATTACAGATTTAGATTTATCAATATCATTAAATAGATATAAAAAAATTATATTTGACTACTTTAGTAAGTAAAATTACTAATTATACAAGTTTAAAGTAATTAGTTTGGTATGCAGCTTCAACAGTTAAAACTCAAAGAATACTCAATTCATGTTATATTGAACTCAATACTATTATTACTATAGAATAGCAATCAATTTAGGATTATTCTTATTAAGCAATCACTATTAATTTCCTTTTTATTATTGTAAGAAAAATTATTATTATTATTATTATTATAATTATTATTATTAAATTAATATTAACATTGAGCAAAGCAAATTTTACATTCATTAATAATTACATTATGTTATTGTTCTGTAAGAAGGGCAGAGCCCCTGTTGAACAATTAAGTTAAATAAATAAATACTGCCAGGTGCTTTTTCAAAGCGCTTGCGACTTCTGCAGAAATTACAGAAATTAAGACAGAGATAATTTATTAATAGATTTGATATTATGCAAACAGTTGCATGTTGATATGAAATAAATGTTGAAAAGCTCAAGACCATTCAACCAAGGAGACTGCAGAAAATGTTTATGGTACTCTAACTAACCTTCGAGGCATAAAATGCTGGTCCATCAAAAAGATACAGATGAACAGTTAGCGAAGAAGCGAGAAAAAAGATTTCAAGCTATTTAGAAGAAATAAATAAAGCTGAATAGTTAATTTAGAACAGGTTATCCATGCAAATCTTCCAGATAAGAAACTAATGAGAAAATTCTCAACTTATGTTTGGCATCTTCGAATCCACTTATAGCCAATTTTGAAGCATAGTCGAAAACAAAACTGAAATCTTCAAATCTTTGGAAATATCCAAACGTTGGAAACATTAATGAAAAAGAAGATTTAGATGAAAATTTCTCTGATGAAGAATGCTTTTCAAAATAATAATAAGAAGAAACAGTTTTGCATTCAAAAGGTTTTTTTTTGGGGGCAAAGAGAAAAATTTATTTTTCCCTTTGCCGAATAACGCTGATAAAGTGTCCCAACTATTAAGAGCACGTAAAAAAGAATTTAGTCTTCCAAAAAAAAGCTTACTAATCAGTTTTCAAAAATTAAAGAGCACATTCTTTTTTTACGTTGCCAGAAGTAGATGAATAAACTAACAGTGCTTTACACAAGAAACACAAGTAAATAATAATACAATATTCTTTATTTAAATCTGACGATAACTAAAGTTTCAGACTTAAACGGAATCTGGTTAAATTATGGAATTCCATTCCATCAATTTGACTTTTAACTAAATAATAATTGCAACAATCTTAAAATTGTAACTACTATATTAATCCATCTTAAACAAACTTGTAGTAGAGATTAAACATTTTGAATTTTATTCATATTTAGTTTCGGTGGCCATTTTGTGACAAGCATTTTGCATTTGGGTCAGTTTTTAGCTTAACAGCGCAATTTGCTACTTTAAAAACCCCCTGGTACGATTTTTCATACGAAATTTCAAATATTAAGCTTTGACACCGGCGGCCATTTTATAGCCACCATTTTGCACTTTGGACCAATTTGGACCACGGATTCGTAATCTACGACCCTAAAAACCTATAAGTAGCCAACTTTATTCAATTATAATAACAAATATTTTATTATTAATTAGCCCCTTATGGAAAAAATAAAAATTTGTTAACAACAATTAAACAGGGCATTAGCGGACAAATCTAACATTTAGACTTTAAAATATAGTCGATTACCTACAATTTAAAAAAATCATCAAAATCGGTGCGCAAAAGGCGATTTCCTAGGTAATTTAATATTCATTTAATCACGCATGTAGAACATGATCTGAAATCTATAATGTAATTAATGCGAATAAGATGTGGCAAAAGCTTTTATTTTACTATACATACATCTATTTTATTCTTAATAATTAAAAATCATAACTGTTATCTTTTATTAATAGTAAAAACACCTTACATTTTATTCACATGACCCATTATTTTGTAATCAATCTTTGAAACAAATTGCGTGTAGTTTCTTCAATTTTATTTCATAATTACCCATTTACCAATTTTCATAAATTATCAGGTATTTTTTTCAAATAAAAACATTTCAATCTTCACTTTATTATTTAAAAAGTTAATTACAGCGAAAAATCTTCGTAGCTAATTATAACTAATTATTGTAGAATTCTTACAAAAAGCCTGGATCACCCTATTTTATGAGAGATATTGTTCAAGAAATAAAATATGTACCTAATATCACCAAAAAATCAACGAAAATATAAAATGTATAATTAGAAATTTTAAAAATTCCCTATCTGCAACTACAAATACTATAGTGTGGGTTTTGTTTTTATAATAAATAGCTATACAAACTACCAAATTAATATAATAATAAATTAAACATTTTCATGAAGAAACGGAAACTTAGGAAATAATTTTAAAGAAAATACAAGTTTGTTACAAAAATCAATATTAAATGTGTGCAAATGTACAAATAAGCAGTAAACGAATTTGCGCGGGAACCAGTCCCCCTACATACGTTAACCACTCTTATGGTATAAAAATGTGTGAAGTTAAATAGAAAAATCAATAATCCAAACACTTGACTTTCAAGCCCCATTGCCAGATCACTGGGACTCGTATAATGCGTGTAATTTGCATCGCGCGTAAGGTCAGTTTGATGTCTACAGTATATATACAACACCGATCGTTGGCCCCCTATATTTATTTCCCTTGAACTAAACGTGTGTATTTTGAGATATATGACGGTCTTTACCCGCCATATCGAAAATCGAGATTCCGCATCTCCTGATGATGCTTAATCAAGAAAACACTATTATACACATAAAATTTACGAAGCCCAGAACCGGGCTGCGTAAGTTGGTGCCGGGCTTCGTATAGATAGGAGAACACTCTGTTTTAGGCTTGGTAATGCCGCCTAATGTGTATATATATATATATATATATATATATATATATATATATATATATATATATATATATATATATGCTAATATAATTTGTGTGTATGTTGCCGTTTAGATCAGGACCTTGCAGATCACGCGTCAAACGTATCAGCAACAGCAAGAGCTAAAGGTAATCATATCAACACCAGCAGCAGTAGTCGGAGACGTCAACGACGACGACTACAACGTCTGCACCATCGTACCTTGGCACAAATAAACCTCCTTAGAAATAGATTACAAAAATATTTAAAAAATTTACAAATGTTACGAGACGATCTCGACTCATACTGTGTTGTGAATAATTTAACAGATAACATGTTAAAATTGTCTATTAAATATACAGCAAAAAAAAAAATAAATAATATGTATAAACATTGATGTTTCATTTACTAGTATCATCACCAGCATTCTATTATCAATTTTTTTTTATTATAGATTAAATGTAGTCATAACAATATATATATATTAATAAACATAATTTTTAATTCCTATATGCTTTTATTATTTCTTCTAGAAAAGGTAGGTAGTACAGTGTGTGCGCTGGAGAGAGAATGCGTCCTCTAATAGGCGAGAGAGAGAGAGAGAGAGCTCTTTAATGCGTCCTCTAATAGGAGAGAGGGAGGGCTGTTTAATGCGTCCTCTAAATAGGAGAGAGAGGGCTCTTTAATGCGTCCTCTAATAGGAGAGAGAGAGAGAGAGAGAGAGAGAGAGAGAGGAGACTGCGAATGACAAAGTTCCAAAATGGCCGTCCCTGCATATTAATTAGAGCAATAAATTAATGCTTGCAATTAAATCAAATAATTTAATTCGATCATTTAATTAGAGCAATAAATTCGCGTCTGCATATTAATTAGATCAATCAATTTAATTCACGTTCTTCTAGAAAAGGTAGTGGAAAGAGTACAAGGTGTGTGTGCGCTGGAGAGAGAAAGCATTCTCTAATAGGAGAGAGGGTTCTTTAATGCGTCCTCTAATAGGAGAGCGAGAGAGAGAGAGAGAGAGCTCTTTAATGCGTCCTCTGATAGGAGGGAGAGAGAGAGAGAGCTCTTTAATGCGTCCTCTAATAGGAGAGAGAGAGAGGGCTCTTTCATGCGTCCTCTAACCGGAGAGAGAGAGAGAGAGGAGACTGCGAATGATAAAGTTCCAAAATGGCCGTCCTTACATATTAATTAGAGCAATAAATTAATGCCTGCAATTAGATCAAATAATTCGATCATTTAATTAGAGCAATAAATACACGCCTGCATATTAATTAGATCAATCAATTTAATTCACGTCTCATTTGCATATTAATTAGAGCATTTGCGCCTCATTTGCATATTAATTAGAGCAATAAATTTAATTCGCGCCTCATTTGAATATTAATTAGAGCAAAAATTTAATTCGCGCCTCATTTGCATATTAATTAGAGCATTCGCGCCTCATTTGCATATTAATTAGAGCAATAAATTTAATTCGCGGCTCATTTGCATATCAATCAATTTAATTAGAGCAATTAATTATGCTAATTAGGTTCCCACGGTCATCAAAATTTTCCCACGCTCAAGCGACCTAATACCTACTCAGATGCTACACAACTTGTTCCAACCTTGGACATAGGCCTCTCCATTGTCGTCAATTGTTTATGTTTTGAGCTGCTTCTTTCTAATGTAATCCAGCCACCTTTTTCAGATCTTTTTATATTTTTCTGCATTGCGTTGTGTTCTGTTCCATTTTAACCTTATGATGTTTTATTAGCTCTAGTTAGTGTCCAGGTTTGGCAGCCGTATCTAACGATCGGAAAAATAAATACATTGGTTGAACACTTCCTTTAAATGTTGTTAAGATTTCTGAATATCAATTTTAGTTTTCCAAACCGTACCCATACCAATCGTGTTTTTCTAATTATTCAAGTACTTGATATTCTGTATTCGGCTACAGGATTTTCCCCAGATATACGTATGAATTGACTCACTCGAAGATGCAGTCTTTATGCAGAAATTCGATATATAATCCATATCTTTAATTTCTTCAGTGTTTGTCATTATTTTTGTTTTTTGGATGTTCATCATTAAACCTATCTTTGTAGAGGTTTCTGCTAAATACTTGATCATTGTTTGTAATTCCTTGAGTGTTGTGGTAATTAAAACTTTGTCGTATGTAAATGTAAGGCAAGTTAGTTCTTTATGTTTGTTACAAATCTTGTAGAATCTAATGATCTAAATGCGCCCTACGTTGCAAGAATAAATAGCTTTGAAGATATTGTGCCCTCCGAATTGCCATACGTTTTAGTTGGTTACTACTGGTCTTTTGTGCCAATTGTATTTTCTTTTATATAGATGTTATGAATTAGTTGTCTGTATCGAGAATCTATTCTACAGTTGTTCATGGCTTGTGCTACAGCCCAAAGTTCAACATAGTCGAATGAGAATATAGACAGGTGGTATTCATTTGCTTCTTTATGAGCGTTCTTACCGTTAGAAGCAGATCTAACGTGCTATATTCCTTCGTGAATCAAGCTTGTGCAACTGGTCGATACGAATCCATTTTAGGCGTTAATCGATTAATGATATTTTTATAAAGAAAACTTAAGATAGCAAAGAGATAGGCCAATAGTTTTCCCATTCAACTCGGTTTCACTTCTTGTGTAATAAATGTTTAATAAAACCATCTCATTTATTTTTAAAAAGAAAGAAAATTTATTTTTAGATTGCAGAATAAAACTTGCAGCCGAAAAAAACTCATACTTCCATTTGAACAAGTCGGTGTATGGTACAGAAATCATGCAAAGATTCTATAGAAACTCCATCATTTCCATCTCAAGAAATAGATTAAGATGTTTTGGAAGATTATCTGATAGCTGTTAACGTGATATTTGATAGTTTCAATCTGTGTATTTACGGTAAATTTGGTTGCTTTTTACTTTCATTGTTCTGTATCTTCGCTGCTGGTTTTTGTTGAATTTATTTGTAAATTTGAGTGACAAAAAAATTTTGAGAGAACAGTTTTATGACAGTTTTATACTAATCTGTATGTATATTTGTTACTTTACCACTAATTATGTAGACAAATTATTTTGTTAGTTATACAATATACTTTTGTTACAAATAATTGTTTATTAGTAAATGATAAGAGACAAATAAATATGTATTACATGCGGGGCAGGCGCGGTAAGACGAGAGATGTAAACGCCTTATGATTGTAGGCCGGCCGCGGGTCGGTGGGACATCACAATAAATGACGTCTTAGTTTTTATTACATATCTTGATTAATATTTATTTAAAATTCATAAATCAAAGACCATCGTAATTGCAAAAAACCTGGTTACAATTTCACAAGAATACATGTTTTGTTAAATGCTACCTTTCCCGAGATAAAACGGTGTAAAGCAAAAACTAGTCGAGTTTAATTAGATTTGTGTAGTGCTTGAAACGAGAAATGTGCATAAATGTAAATCCTTCTCAATTCTCACTTATGTGTTAAGTGCATTTCCAAACGGAAGCTCTCATTAAGACTTTAAAATCAATAAGAATCTCTACAAAAATATACACAATTTTGTATTACAGAGGTAGCTTATATCTTCTATTTTCTAACTACGTACTTAACTCGAAATTTTTAAATAGTGCCCTTTTGCACCATGGGATTTTTTGACAAGTTGCAGTTTTATAATCTACAGAACCACAGCTACAATTCTATTTAGTTTATACATTTTTACCTCGAAGTCTTACAAAATGTGTTTTTTTGTAAGTTTCGGGGCTCCGAGCACTCTACTAACTAGTATGTCCCCATCTTTTATCTAAATATTAACTTCTTTGTTTCATCACTTATCCTGTCTTCACTAGATTTCGTTTTTCACGCTTCTTTTGTTCCTGCATTTAAAAGCTTTTTTCGGTCTGTTGTTAGTTATTTCGTTTATGTCTTTTCTAGTTTTTTCTTGCTGGCAAGACTCTTCTAGTCTTTCTACTGTATACTTTTTAAACTGTCTTTGCCTTTCTATTTTGTTTATTAAATCAAACCTTAGCACGTGAACTTCGATATACACTACCTGAAACGAAGTAGTCTACTTCATTTTGGGTCGTTCCATCAAGAGAGATCCACATCTATTTTCGACTAGCTTTTATTTGAAGAAAACCTAGAATCTTTCGGATTCGCCAAAATTTCTTCCTAATTTGGCATTAAAGTCATCTAAGGTGATGGCTGGTTTTATCTTTTCTTCGACTGAAGCTTTCGTTAGTTAGAAGGCTTCAATTTTTTCTTCTGGTGTGCAGATATTAGCCCATAAACCTAAATCATCTTCAATCTGACCTTATATGCAACTTATTCAACTACGATAGAAGCGACCTTGCCGGATATGGTTTCAGATTTGACCACTTGAAATGCAAGTTCTTTCTTTATTGGGAGTCTTTCGAACGCTTTCATATGCTTCGTTTTCCTCTGCCTTGTAATAGAATGTGATTCCTAAAATTAGTTCAATGCATTGTTCTCCTCTTCTTTTTATTTGCGAAAGTCCACTATATCCTTTTTTACATTTTTAGTTCTTCTAATTCATAACCGACGGTTTTAAGCCGAGAAAAAAGTAACATCGTTACCGAAATACGTATTGGGCAATAGTTAAATAGGTACATTTTGTAGTTCGGAGACACCGTTTAAAATATTGTGTTATGATAGACCACAGTCTTTACAATCTATTACTATTGGGTCATTCCATGCGAAATCGATCACAAAAATGGGTCGATCTCACGGATTTTAATGAAAATCACTTATGAGGTAGCAATCAACTAAAGAACATAACTTTCATTCATCAATTTGCTAAATTACACAGAACTTCGGAAATATTCAAACTGAAAAAATTATCAAAACTGCTTGCACGCCTTTAAAGAAATATAAATATCTCGAAAAGTATTTACCCTAGAACAAATATTTTTTTTGTATATTGCTCACTAGAAAATAATTTTTTGTTATCAAACGTATTTTTATTTTTTTCTAAACAAAATATTTTAAAAATGCAGAAAAATCGGTGTGGTCACATTTTTAAAAATCTGAAAAAAATTATACAGATTCTTTGAACATTTCTGTATTTAAATGCAAAATGGCAAGCTGGACGTTTTAATAGTTTTGGCAGGGCAGGGGTTTTAAAATATTTCGTTTAGAAAAAAATAAAAATACGTTTGATAACAAAAAATTATTAGGCTGTCCAAAAAACCCGTCTTCTAGTGAGCAATATACAAAAAAATATTTGTTCTGGGGTAAATACTTTTCGAGATATTTATATTTCTTTAAAGGCGTGCAAGCAGTTTTGATAATTTTTTCAGTTTGAATATTTCCGAAGTTCTGTGTAATTTAGCAAATTGATGAATGAAAGTTATGTTCTTTATCCAACATCTCTATATAAATACAATGTTTACTATGGTCATTTTAAATAAGGAAAGTGATTATTTACTCTTATGTTACATTATAACCTACGTTGCCCCTAGCAACGTGGGTTATTTTTAAAAAACTCACTCCTTCAAAGATAACAACCAATCACCACCTTACATTGCATAATATTATTAAAATCCAGTCATCGTGTTAGAGTATTAAATTTATTACTGTCATAAACTATAAATTGCAAATTCAATGTTTAGACTTAAATAAAGAGGCGTTGGATAAAATTTTGTATGGCACGCGTGAGTTAAGGATATTATCCACTCAGAAAAATTAACCCTGTCGGGCCTGCCGGCCCTCGAGGGTAAATTTTTCGTTCGTGGATAATATCTTACTTAACTCACTTGTACCATAAATAACTATTAGTTGATTGCTACCTCAAGTGATTTTCATTGAAATCCGTGAGATCGACTCATTTTAGTGATCGATTTCGCATGGAATGACCCTATTGCATTAAAATATACATAATCAAGAATTTAAATATGAATTAACTCCTGAAGATAACTGCTAAATTTTATTATACTCTGCGAAAAGCTTGGAGAAGCTTTCGCTGTAAGTTACTTTTTAAATTTATATTATTGAAACAATATCTTATTATATATTTGTATTGTAGTATTAGAAAGTATTTACCTACTAGAAAAAGATAAGATTTTGGAAGACTGAAGGACAAAATTAGCCCCAAAAAAAGTTTTGGCCAATTCAGCTCCCAGAAAACTTCATTAACTACTACAAAGTTTAGCACAAAATTGAATCAATATGCCAATGCATATGGCCTGTTAGCACATATGTAAAGCAAGGAAGGATTGTCATTAGCAACTAAAAAATATGAACCAAATTTCAAAATCAAATACCAAAAGGATTACAAAGATATAGGCTAATTTAACTTGATAATTCCATTCAAATCAACCAATTGTTATTGTTATTGAGATGTGTGATCCGAAGAAGAGAAAATGTGGCAAAATTATTGTGATTGCTCAAAATTTTATAGAAATTTCAAGCAAAATATTATCGTAAGGTTAAGAGGTCAAGAGATTCAAGACAGTAGAAGTTGAAAAAAAGGTAATTAAAAACTCTGTCAAACTCACAATTTGCTATTGCAAGTCTACAGACAAAACATCATAAAGGAAGTTTCTAAGGTACAAGATGGTGATATGAATTTCTCGTCGTTTGTTTATAAATCGCAGATAATCTAAATTCAATAGTAAAATGACATTTTCTTTTGTTGCTAAATAACGTTATATCTATTCTTATATTTGAAAGGGTGTCTATAAACTACATATTTGTGTTTGACGTAACAATGCCAATACATATTTCGGAAACAAGGTTATTTTATTATTATAACCCTCTCTTCAGTGGGTACAAATAAAAGCATGGCGTTTAAGAAATATGTTTTTGTACTTCTAATACAAAAGGGACAACCATCGGCCTTGACTACCTATTATGGGATCCATGTGTTACATAAAAATTTCTGGACCTAAAAATATTTTGTTGGTTTTAAAATTAGGTGCTCTTTTTTTAACTTACGTAAAATTTTATAACTTTAACTAAAATTGACGGTATTATTTAAAAAATATATATACACTGTTTACAATAATTCTTTTTGTAAAAGTTAAAATTTAAATTGTCATAAATAACGCAAATTCAATTTGCTAATTTAACCATTTCACAAAGAAAAATTGAATTGGAAGTTAGTAATTAAAATTGACGATATTATTTGTAAATTAAATGAACCGTTTAAAATATTATAAGTATCGTTTTGTCAACGAGAATTAAAATAGTTGAATACAACAAACTCGATTTTCTTATTTAATCACTTTGGGAATATATTTTACCTAAAAAAATTAATCATTTGTTTCTATCTTTGCTTACAAGTAAATCTTATGTTTACGACCACTATTAAAGATTTGAAAACTGAAAGCCATAATTAATAGTTTCAAAAATCATTTAGACTGACTCATTAAGGCAGAAAGATGGAAAGTGAGCAACAAACAACGAACAAAAGGCAAATATTTTTGTGATTCATTTAGGGAAAAATATTTCAGCCACATAAAGAACAAGATGTACCTAATCCAACAAGATGAGATCAGACTTGCTTCACCTAAGGAAATAATGGCTGAAATCAAAGCTGACTTATCTAATAAATGCTGCCTGCCTTCATATTATTTAAAGTACGTGCCTAGATTGTGGAAAGTTGCAGAGATCATCAATAATGAAGTTTTATCTTACAGACCTATATCTCTACTTCCTCTAATATCGAGATTATTTGAAAAATTACTGTTAAAAAAATTAAAGGCTATCATTAAAGAGAAAGATTTAATTCCGCCTTATCAATCTATCGAGAATCTATTCTACAGTTATTCATGGTTTGTTCCTTAGCCCAAACTTCAACACAGTTGAATGCCTTTCCATAGTCGACCAAGTCAGAGGATATAGACAGGTGGTATTGATTTGCTTCTTTATGAGCGTGCTTTTCGTAAGGAGATGATTTGACGTGCTATATTCCTTCCTGAACACAACTTGGTCGTCTGGTTGATACGAATCCATTTTAGGTGTTAATCGGTTATTGATATTTTTTATAAAAAACTTTAAGATTTAAAATAATATAGCAAATAAATACTCCGATAGTTTTTTAATTCGTCCCTATTTTCCTTCTTGTGTAACAAAATGCTTATACTTTAATGTCGATCTAAACCTGCAAGTAATTGTAATACAATTTGTTTGAATGGTTCCCTACTGCGAATTGCACATAAAGACACCAGTCTACCACTCAAATATGTATATTTTTCTCGTCGCCTCGCAAGGAACACAGGCACATGTTTTGGCTTGTACGAATATACCCATATTTAATATGTATAAAGATCCTTTACATAAAATTTCTTTCTTACGAGATGTGAATCATATTTTGTAGAATGCATATGACGGTCATTGTTAAAATACAGTTAAATGTCTTTTTTCTAGAACTGTCAAAAATTGTATATCATATATCATAACAATAAGCTAGGGAAAATGGATATTTGGTAAGATTTTTGATCGCGACGGAGCCCAGATCAAAAACATCTCGGGAATGGAAATAGTTGTATTTAGTGTATTTAGTGTAAAATTTGTGTATTTAGTGCGCGAAATGCTACTTTTGTGGTGAAGAATGAGTCTTTTTGAAAATCTCATTTGAGACCACCAAAGTCATTTCGATCACGAATTACGCACAACGTTTTTTCTGTAGCGTTATTAAAATAACCGAAAAGGTCATAAAAAATAATACAAGGAAATTTCTATTTTAGCGCAAAGTCGACAATTTGGTTGTTGCTACGGAAACGATATTGCTCAAATATCGTGCATGCAAATCTTATGCATTTATGCATAAATCGCATAAATGCACGAAATATTTTTCGCTCTAAAGCGAAAATTATTTCGTGCACGTTATCAAGTAAACAAAACCAATGTGGCATTTTGCATACGGATATTAATGAAAAATGTCATCATTTTCTGACAGCTGTAGAAAAATATACTTTTTCCTAGCGAGTTAACGCAAACTAAGCGTACCTACTCGATGTTCAATACAATTCATGAATCTAAAGACTGACTTGGTTTAAAGTTTAAAAACCATTTTTTATCAAAATTAGAAAAATCTTGTAGGATACGGATTAGGAAATGCGATTTTGTATAACTCTTGTGTTTTAAATTTACGATTTTCATAATAACCGTAATTATCTTTGGACCAATAGAAAGAGAGATATCACCGAAAAAAATCAATTTTCATGACATTGATCTTGAATTACTTTCGAACCGAACATGATATCGATGGCGACTTTTTGCATGTTACTTATAACGTCCATATAACGGCTATTGTGTGCAAAAATTTAGCTTAGTGCAAATTTTTCAGAAGTAAAATGCTAATGTTACTAGTCGAATTAGGAATTCTACTCCTGCGCGTTATGTACATTTTTTAGTGCATCAAATTATTTCGTAAATGAAAGAAATAGCGATTCTTAATTTTCATTCTTGTGTTCCCTGGTTACTGAGTTTAAAAAAATGATTTATTTGAGCAACAACCTTAGTTTAGTTTTTAAAAATAGTTCTGTCGTTAGCATCTTTTAACTTACTGGGGTTAGTAACTTATTACTAACAGTATGTGATATCTAAAGTAAACCCTCAAAAAAATTGTACTATTAATGTACTGATTTTGTTATTAGGTCTGATTATTAGATTATGATTATTAGCTTTCTAGTAGTTCTATTAGTAACTCTAAAATGTAAGTTATTTTAAAATTCTAAAAGTTCGCTTGAAGAAATAAAGTGCACCATCAAAGTTACAAACTAATTTAACATTATTTTTTACATATTTTACAGCTGTACTGTCCAAAAGCATTGTACGCCCACAAGAAAAGAGTTCAATAAAGAAATAGTGGTTAATAAGTTTTAGATACAGTGCAAATCTTTTAGTTTTGTTATACAGATTTAACTATTTATTATACAATATTATACTATGCGTTTAATATAATTTATGCTTTTTGAATAAAATTATTTTGAATATTATTTCTATTAGCTTGCTATCTCCGCATTCGAAAAAACATTAAAGCTTTAAAGGAACCAACTTGTAATAATAATAATGTATGAAAGGCAATAAATACACGCCAGAAAGGTTGTAAAACGATTTCGGGGGTTTGTATTTGTTCTTACTTCTAAACAGAAATATCTTAGGAGTGAAACTGAAACGTAGAAATCACTGTAGGGAATGCTTTTAATTCTACCCGCATTTTCTTGTTGGAGTATTATAAAGAACTATACATTTGAACTATGAAAATATTGATGTCATTTGACTTTTGACTTCTTATTAAAGTACCCAAATAACAGAAAACTTTGAATTAGAGAATTTCAAAAACATAACATTACAATTACATTGTGTTCTTGTATTCTTGTGTGTTTTTAAAATGCTAAAGTAAAAATATTTTTTAGTTCTCTAACTAATTTAAATTTCAGATAAGTTAATATTTCTTTCTTAATAATGTATCAATCAAAAAGTTGACAGTTTTATTTTACAATATAAATATACATATTTTACAAACAAATTAAATAATTATTTAGAATCAAGACTTTCTCAGGGATAACATGAAATATAATGACATAAGAAAGAAATTCTAAAGATTCTTCCCTACTTCCATAACAATATTACGAACACCAGATTTTTAAAGCGTCGTAAATATGTCTAACAATTCGTTTCGCCTTAAAAAGAATAAGACAACATACAGTACAACAGAGTAAGAAAGAGCCAGATGTTTCTTTTACACCTACAACGTTGCAGGACGTCAAAATACCGAATTCCACATTAGTGTATATCTCAGGGACGTCCTTTAGTCGGAAATATTTATATGGATATACACTGGACGTTATAAGACTGTATTATGTGCGGACGTCGAATGGCGGTGTATATTAACTTCTTTATTTTTGATTTTATTAAAAAATCTAACTAGCACACGTAACACTACTATGTAAGATAGTGTATATACACGAACTAAATCTTCTCCAGCGTTATTAGTTGTGGTGGAAGTCCAATTACTTAGATATGAAAGGACGTCCATTTGTTAGGCAGATGTAAATATATATATATATATATATATATATATATATATATAAATATATGTAGATGGTGTAGCAAGCTTACAGTCACTCTTCACCTGTAATAGGAGGAGTAATGTGTTATGAAACGTACTCTGCGAAAAGCGGAGAATCGTCAATCAACTCGTAAGGGGAAGGGAGTGATCAACACTCTCATTAATAAGTTACCGTTAGAATTACATTTACCAGGGTATAACTACTGCGGACCTGGCACCCGTTTACATCAAAGGCTTGCTCGTGGAGACAAAGGAATAAACCCGTTGGATGAAGCTTGTAAAGAGTACGACATAGTCTATTCAGAAACTAACGATCTTGGTGAACGTCATAAAGCCGATAGTATATTAGGACATAAGGCGTGGACTAGGTTTCGTTCTAAGGACGCTCGTTTTGGAGAGAGAGAGCGGCTGCACTTACTGTGGCCGGCATTATGTCTGGAAAAAGAAAATTGGGTATGGGTGTTCAACGACGACGATCTAAGGTGAAAAGAAGGGGTACTTTAACGTTCAACAACGCCATCAAATTAGCTAAAAAACGTATTGGTGGTAAAGTAAAAAAATTATCTTTAAAACGGTCTGCTCGTCTTGCCCTAGCGGCCTTGAAACGTAAACGTATCATTGCTTCCAAAGGTCGGATTATACCTATCCCCAAACAAGGTGGTTTCCTACCGTTGATTCCTTTATTTGCCGCTCTCGGAGCTATAGGCTCGTTAGGAACTGGAGCAGCTGCGGTTGCCAAAGCAGTGAATGAAGCAAAAGCAGCGATATCAGCGCTCGAAGAAACGAAACGACACAATATAGCGATGGAGCAAGCGCCTGTAGGAAAAGGATTATATTTGAAACCGTACAAAAAAGGATTAGGATTGTATTTACGACCTCCAAAAAACTACCCTTAAAGCTACCACACCGACCACTGACCAATATCGATCTGTCAAAGTACGTAAACGAGTTAAAAATTCCATACTTCAGAGGTATTTTTATGCGAAACGGGTTACCGAAATGTATCCGTAAAAATGAATGTGGAATTGTGAATTTGGATGATACAGATGGGGAAGGTACGCATTGGACATCGTATGTTAAACGTGGTCGAAATATATTATACTTTGATAGTATTGGACAGTTAAAACCCCCACTAGAACTCGTTTATTACTTTAAAAGTGATGGTAGCTTAAACGTTATTCGTTACAACTACGATGCTTTTCAGAAGCTAAATTCCTACAATTGTGGACATTTAGCGCTGAACTTTTTATATGATAACACTCCTTAACATTTCCTCAGTCTTACTGGGAATGTTGAGGTGTTTCAAACATTCATCTTCTCCGCTACAACGTCTGTTTTAACTTCTCCTTTTAACCCTCCCATATATTTGGATCCTACAAAAACAATGGGTTATGCGTTTGACAAATTTCGAAACGTTTAATACTATTCCGAACGTAACGGATAAAAACAACGTGTTTAAACTGGGAAAAAGAATAATAAAGATACCTACAGGGTCATATGAGCTTACTGATATAGCTCAATACATTAATTCTCAAGTAAACGGTGAGTCTGTTAACATCGATCCGAACCATAATACCCTAAAATCGATTATAAAAGCCGATCACGACATTGACTTTACAGTTGAACACTCTATCGGAACATTGTTAGGGTTTAAGAATAGAATCTTAAAAGCTAAGGAACGTCACATATCTGATTTTCCAGTTAAAATTATCAAGGTTAACTCGCTAATGATAGAATGTAATATAATAACAGAAAATTATATTAATGTTACACCTGCCCATGTGATACATCAATTCTTCCCCAGTGTTCCTCCTGGATTCAAAATAATAGAAGCACCTGAGACTGCACCCTATTTACCAATTAATGTCAATACTATTTCAAACATTACCCTTAAAATATTGGATCAAGACGGGGACTTGGTTAATTTCCAAGGGGAAACCGTGACGATAAGACTTCATTTGAAGAGCGTGGATGATGGTGTTAAAATATAACAATCCTCGATGTTGCACTGATCGCTCTGGCTATAAAAGATCGCGTTGGAAGCGGAAAATGGTTAGTCAGGCATCGGTCGCTACTCAATTGACAAGGGGTAACCGCTTATTCTTGCAAACCTTAGGCTTTGTTATCCCAAAATGAATGTGCTAAATGTAAACGAAAAAGTGCTCGTCGATAACTCGATTGTTGGAGCTGAATTTCACACTCACCAACCTTATACCACTCGTTTTGAGAATAATGACGAAATTCGAATACCTATTCAAGAGGATATGTCCACTTTGCCTTCGCGTAGTTATCTATATGTAGAAGGTACTGTACTGAAAGAAGATGGTAAATTTATAAACAATGGTATTGCATATCCTTTTAGTGAGATTCGGTACGAAATGAGTAGAGTTGTGGTGGATTCGGTAACAAAAGTTGGTCTAACAACCACCATGAAAGCTTACCTTTCCCACAATTCGAATGAAAGCGTTAAGTTACAAAACGCTGGTTGGTTTCCGGACGGTACCAGCACCTTGCTAGATAGTAAAGGTAATTTTTACGCCTGCATACCTTTATCAACACTATTGGGGATTAAGACTATGGAAAGATTATTATGAATATTCGTCAAGAATTGGTATTAATTAGAAGCAATTCGGATGTCGATGCCCTAACATCCATCGATGCTAATGAAAAGCTTAAGATTAACTTGCAAAAAATATATTGGAAAGTTCCACATATTCAACCAGGATTGGCGGAAGAATTATCATTAACAAAATATTTTGGGAAAAATATTGACACTCAAGTGGCATTTAGAAGCTGGGAAACACATATTTACCCCGCTGTACCGCAAACGGATAAGCACAGTTGGTCTATTAAAACATTGACCACTCTGGAAACTCCCCGTTACGTTATCATAGGGTTTCAAACCGATCGTGATGGACAGTTGCAGAAAGATATGAGCGCATTCGACGCCTGTGATATTAAAAACGTGACGGTATTTTTAAATTCGGAAAGATATCCTTACGATCAATTAAATATTAATTATGGTGAAAATCGATATGCTACTTTATACGAAATGTATGCTAACTTTCAACGATCGTACTATGATAAACCCAACGAACCTCTACTGGCTTCTGATAGATTTAAGGCACTTACACCTCTTATCGTCATCGACTGTTCGCGACAGAAAGATTCCTTGCTAGGGAAAGCTGTCGTTCTTCGAGTTACTTTTGAAACTCACAAAAGCATTCCAGCGAACACTACTGCTTACTGTCTCATTTTGCACGATCGTGTATTTACGTATAATGCATTGACGAAGCAAGTACGTCAACTATAAAGGACATCGTTATATACGTCCAAGGACCTGTTACCTTTATTAGTATAGTCGCACGCTTCGATCATGCTAGTTATCGATGTTCAAGGTTTCAAGACTTCAAAAAAAGACTTTGCACCCAAGGAATTAGCCGTGTTTGATGGACATCGTGTGTCTCACTACGTTTTCAAACCTCCGTTCGCCTTTCGCAACTTACCACCCACGTTTCGTCAACAAGCTACTTGGTTAATGCATAATCATCATTGTCTTGATTGGAATGAAGGATTCACTTCTCCCTTTATGCTTCCTGTAATTCTGCTTCCATCATGCTTTTATCATCATCATTCACTTTACTATTGTGCATTAAGTAATGTATACTACTTATATAAAACTCATGTAATGGATTTTTCAGAATAAAGTTTTTAAATTCTTTAATGGTTTTATTAAAACAATATAATATGATTACAACTATTTATTCATTGTCTATTACAAACTTATATAACTATTCACAATTGAATATATAACAATTACTAAACTTTAATTCCCAATCCAGATAACATAATATGATTACAACTATTTATTTATTGCCTATTACAAACTTATATAACTATTCACAATTGAATATATAACAATTACTACCCTTTAATTCCCAATCCAGATAACGCACCAAACCCGCAGGAAAACCGGTAGCAAGGTTATCAGGTGCACGTTCAGTTGCAGCAATCCAGTCACTATACGGTGTAACACATTTACATTTGAAAAGAATGAAATCACATTTATCAGGCAACAAGTTAATAGTATGACGATGTTGGAACAAACCATGTTCTGTACATGTGGAATTTTGTATATTTATAAGTTTACCAGTTTTTAACAAATAATGGACTTCTACACCTGCACACGAAGTGTATCGATAATCGTTTTCACTAAGTACAACCACAGTGTTCGACAGTTTAGCTCTTTCGATTAACAACCCGGTATTGTGCGTTTTATAACGCGAAAATTTAATTTCACCCTTATCTGTTGTTTCAAGAACCCAGTAATGTTGCCAACCCACTTTGATTGAACCCATTTCTGTAACTGAGGGTAAGCGACTGACGTGACTATTTAAACTATACTCCCACCACTTTCGAAGACCCACAAACACCTTAAAATGTTTTAATGCTAATTATACTTAACTACCCAACATTTTAAAACGTGTATTATATACACGGTGATGCAGTACTCAATGATCGGACTTTGAGGATAAGCTTCTCTGGTTATTAGAAACATAAAACCTTAGTAACTTTTTTTGATTAAATGAACTTGAAAATTTCGAAAAATTTGACCGACGTTTTCAGAAAAGTACGTATAATTGATGCAGGTCAGTGTTGTTAAGTCGAATAGAAATAAATGCAAGATCTTTAGAAATTGACACCATCAGTAAAAACGTGACATCTGTTTAAACAAGCACAACAAGAATGCAAACGACGCACATTCCATTTTAGATGAGAAAACAAAACGATCTATTAATCCGGGGGATTCCCCTCTATTCTAATACTAAACGCAGACAGAAATGACATCATTTTAATACAGACCCATTCAATGATATCATTAAATTCGATGTGTTATGCGTTAATAAACAGATATATTAATTAAGTAAAGACATGTTTAGCTAATTTGATCTATCCATCAATAGGTATTGTTTTAATTCAACGACCCTGAATGCTTGATGGATTTGTTTACATAGTCAAGTACAAGTACTGTTACGTTTTATTACTAAAAGCTGCAGTGTAAGGGGTTTGCAATTTGTTATCATTTGAGAAACCAAATATGTGTCACTATCGCAGTACTATAATTTTTTATTCACAAACCTGCAGTATTGTATTACACATAGGGGTTAATGTGCCTATTAAAAGAATTTGAAATTGTCTTAGTAATCAGAAATAGCAAAACAAAAATACCATTTTTGAAACAATTACATGTATTCTGTAAGCACTGGTTCATATCAATTCTTAAGTATAACAATAATTGTTATGAACCCGATTGCTATGAAATCTTAACAATTCGTGCAATATTTGGTATTATGTAACTGACTTGTTATGATCCAATTGAAATGAATCAAAACTGAAATGCAAACTAATTATGAACTATATTACCGACTGTGCATGCGCGTTCGAGCAGTGACATTTGCATTTGACAGTTTCGAATAGTTAGACGCGTGAATTTGAAACATGGAGAAGAATACCCGACACAACGAAAAGCCATTTTATGTAATGTTGGAGTTTATGTTCACCAAAGATATATTGCTTACGGAAAGATTGAGCCCGGGAAAAGGGCCTGAATGTTTAAAAAAACTGTGGAAAGAGCTTACTAGTATACTAAATTGTCGCAAATGGACCAGCAAGAGAAACAACTGGTGATGACTGGATGAACGTTAAAAAATTACTGTGTGTGTAGCAAGTCGCAACAGTATTTTCTTTTCTAAAGTACTAATAAACAATATTACCTACAGTTTTATAATGTAAATAATAGTAAGAAAGAAATCCTATTATTATTCATACTTAAAATTTTGCAAAATCGTGTGAAAGAACCCCAATGGATATAAAAATGTAATGCAATTTCTTGGGTATCTGAGGTCACAATCAGTTCTTTAGGTCGTAAGTTGAATAAGTGATTTGTTTTTATCTAAAACATTGACTTTGAAATATACATGCCTAAGTATTACTATTGCATTAATAAATTGGGAGTAAAAACTTTCATTTACCGAATTTATAATCTAGAGAAAATATTGGCTAGCAACAATTTCTAAAAATAGACATATCAAGCAACGGCAGCAAATAATACTTGCAAGATATTAAAATTAAACTTAAAGATAAATAATACTTCAACACTTCATTAAAAAAAACTACATCAACGTTTTCACAGTTTATTTATAATAATTTACAAAATGTATATAAATGCAACACTAGAAACAGAGCTCGAACTTGAAGGGTGGAACTTGCCATTTTTCTTAGAACCACCAATTCCGTCAACATATCAGCAGCAGTGATTACTGCAACAGACGTTACAATTTACAAGATGTTTTGGAAGGTAATGAAATCATACTTGTACAATTTCCCACCATGAAAGTCAAAGTAGAGGATGTTCAAGTAACCATTTAGACTTTCTAGGTTACTAAAAGATCCAGGGGTGTGACGAAGAACCATTCATCGTATTGCTGCACTACTCTCTGCTGCAAAGAGGACTACAACTGCATATACAAGAATACTACTGCCATAAAGATATTAAAGGGCTGCTGTTATTGATGCTGTAGCCAATTTGCTACAATTTTTAAAAAACAATAATAGGAAATAATGTAGTAACAATTTCGATACTTTATCACATAAAATAAATATTACCTCGTTCTATAAGAAGTGTTGTTTGTAATATGTTGTTTCTTATTTGTCTTCTGCAATCAACATCGCTTGATCAATCATTCTTTGCTACCTCGGATGCATCTGACAAAGTTCAGGCAAAGAGAAAGGGTCATTATTATCCCATACTTGCCTTGCGATATACAAACACGATTTCTGTGTAGAATGTTAGGTTAAGTTTTTATACTATACTATTTATTTATTTTTACCGTTCATTTGCTGTTTCCACTTCTTCTACTCTACCCAGGAACACGTTTCCTTCCAAATCCATTATTATTGTAATAAGAATCAACGGCAATCATTAAAAAACTTACTTACGTTTAGTAGCCATACTACTAATAACAACAAACAGTTCCGCTGATCGCAACCTACGAAGTCGAAATGCACTGAACGTTTTTAGAAGAGGAAAATTATTTCTTCGACGACAATTGGCGTTTATTTTAAAATTACTTATATTTTAAATAATTTCCAAGTATTTTCGTTCATATACGATGCGTTTTAAAAGTAAAAACTAACATCAAAATCTCGAAGTGGTGAATTGTTATTCATATCAATTAGTTGAACAAAATAAATCCTTACAGAATACCGTTTTTGACACATGAATTGTTATGCTTGTTGCATATCAAGTTAACAAGCGTAACAATCTCAACAATTTGCTTACAGAATACACCTGAATATCCATTGAGAGGTCGTTCTCAACATGCTTTGTTTATTTAATTCTGTTTATCTGTTGTTATTCTACGAAACACTTGGCCAAAATAAAGACGTGTTTATTACGTTATTACGCTATCCTTGCACATTCTAGTAGTATTGAATATCTGCTTGAACTTTTAAAATATGTGTCATGTGTATTCATACTATTAAATTTGAAAACATTAGGCTGAACTTCGATGCCGTTTTTCTTCAGAAGTATAGAAATACGAGAAAATGGTATATAGGAATTTTCTTTCTTTAATGGTTATCTAACCACTAGCAAAGTCCGATTACTCCGTAATGACTCACCGTATATACCCTCTCTATACTCTTTTTTCAAAACTGGAGCGATTACATTTTCCACGTAGCTTATTCGTCTCTGAAATCGTACCCTATCCCTTGCTATTATATCCCATTGACTTCTGCGTGCTTGACGATGTGCATACTCCCATGTTAACATGTAATGCATTTTGTTTTTACTTTCATCAAATGTCACTAAACCACCCATTTAATCCCTCCTCTGTTAAGTCATATGCAAAGTTCCTTAGCTGTTGCTCAATGAGCTTTTTTACCAAACACTCATCACAAATCAAGCCTCTAATGAAGTCTTACTGCAGACACAACTGCACGCCTGTTCTATATCGTTGTGCTAACTCTTGACAATATTCCGGACTGAATATCCCCGTACCATGAACAGCTTCGTGTGCCGCATCCTCTTCTAGCGCTTCTAATTCACACCGTAGATTCTCCACAGCATTCAGTTTATCAATAGCTTTGCTTGATACGTCTTCACTGTTACGCGTCCCCATTCTGTTTCACTACGTTACGCATAGATCATGTGTTCTTATATTCACTCGCTCCCACCATTTCCCCCTCTTTATTCTTCCATTACGCAATACACCTTTTGACTTCCACATCCACTATTACCTTTTCTGGTAGATAATGCACAACTTCTAGCATTCCAAACACGTTCGGGATTTGCATCTTCATTAATGGTTCCAATATGTTTGTGATGTTCACTATGCAGTCACCCGGCATGTCTACAACACCATCTATTATGCTATGGTAGAAATTGAAAAATTCCAAACCCTTCAGAAGGTTTAATCGATATGTTAGTAACGGTATTAACTGCCACAGCTCATATAAGGACTCCCACGCTAAATACAATTCATCATCTCCTGCATCAGTTATCTTTATGATTTTTGTTTTATCATAATTTCTGTTAACACGCTCAAACGAGATAGTTTTTGTACCAATTTTCAAAGGAACCCCGACCTCTTCTCCTGCTTTAAAGTACTTATTAATGACACCTTCATTGGTTATTAACGCGTTCCACTCCGTTTCATCAAACAGCATACACTGATTCTTTACTCCAGCTACTTTTATTACAGGAGCGAATCCCAAATGAGCACATAATCCAACAAATACAACTTTACTTTTTGATTTGTTTAAATAAAACACTGATTGATTCACTAGCGGTGCCCATTTAGCATCCTTAGGAAGCTCGTTTGGAGCCATCAACTGCTTTTCTAGAGCTTGCGCTTTCGCATTCTCAATTGATTTAGCGAGGCTTTCCATTGTAACACTGCACTGTACACTGCAACTGCAAACGCTTTACTCTTCCCATACATGCAACCTGCTATATATATATATCTACAGCTTGACCTTGAACGGTGTTTGATGACCTTGAATATACCTTATTTAGTTACCTGCGTGGCCTTGAATGCATTGTTACCATATTGATGACCTTGAAGATACATTATTTAGTGGCCTTGAGTTCAAGGTCACAACATTGTTGTCATATTGTTGACCTTGAGAATGTGGTGTTGCCATATTGATGACCTTGAGAATGCGTTGTCATATTGTTGACCTTGAGAATGCGGTGTTGCACGTTTAGGTGACAGAGATAGATCCAAGGTCACCATGTGTTAGAGAGAGATAGGTTCAAGGTCAATGTCAGGAGTGGGGGGGTGGGTTCAGAACTCCCAATTTTTACCTACTAATGGTTTTTACCATACGTCTCTACGACTAATCGTTCTTGAGATATCGAGATTTTTGTTTACATAGAAAACTGCAAGAAACGTCGTGCACCACGAAACAACTATGGTTGCCGTATTTAAACCAAAAGGAATAAAAGTAAATTAATAGTGGTCTCGAACTACCACTACATAGGTGTGATAACACACAAACAATTATCCTGTTCTGAGATGGTCGAGCAACCAGTACTGGACCACCTGGAAATTTTTTAAGTTTTTCGAGTTTCACCGCATTTCCCGATCTGAGCGTCAATTTCTAATTTATAAAGGTTTTAGTATTTTATATTTGCAAGATTTTGAAAAAGAATTATGAAAATACGCGTAGCTTCAACCGGTTCCGAGATAAAAACGTTACTCCACTATATTGCTATTGCTACTTGTTCTTCTCTTATACTTTTTGTAATAAATGATGTGAATATAACTTATAAATTGGACAGTGTTTCTGTTTTCATATATACTACTACATACATTTTTTTTCAATAAATTTTATTTATTAAGGTTAATTTTTCTTAACTAACAATAAGGTGGACTTTCTTCAAGCAACAACAAATAATAGTATACATACAACAGAATTTTAAATGTTATTGAAAAGTTGTATTACAAAAATACTCTAAAAATAAAATAACATCATAAACTAAACTTGCTTTCAAAATAAAGGTAACGGTCCTAACAGTACAATAGTAGAGTTTCTTTGAAAGACTTCACAGGTAGCAGTTGGTTTTAGACGTGTGGTCCCTTTTAATGCTCTTAAATCCCTGTTCAATAAATATATTAAATATACATTATTTTGTTTTATTATTCGAATTAATTTTTAAAGTTTTCAATTAGTTTTTTGTGCGTAAATTAATTTTAAAATAAAAAAAATATGCTCCAAAAAAATAAACTTCGGGATTTGAACCGATGACCTGTTGCACAGAGAGACGATATTTTGCAACTGAGCTACACCGCTTTGCATTTATGATCGTCTTATCTACCTCTTCCCGTAATTACATCTTGAGCTTTTTGGTTTTTAATATTAATAAATAAAATTAGGATTTTCTTTAATTAAAAGCATGTTTTGTCATAGAATCACCTATAAAGCTGCAAACTAAACAAGAAAAATCAAACTTTCCGCTATTTTGCGGATTTAATTTGAAAAGAAATAATCTAAAGGTATAACATTAGGTATAGATTATTTCTATAATAATTGTCTAATTGTCATTGTAGTTAATTTTTTTTATAATTTAAGTATTTGTATAACTAATTCTTGTTCCTAATTCAAATAAAACCGGCGAATTTGATGAAATTTGAAAATAAATTGCATTAAAAATATTTCAGTTTAAATTTAAGTTCGGTCCTGATATATTTAGGCAACCCAACAATCACCTGTGCGTGCAGCTGATTTTCTAAGTACCTATACGAGTCTCATTTAATTTGTTTTTCAGTTTACATATATTAGCGTGCTTAGATTTTTATGTGCTTGGTTGTTTAGCAACCAATTAGTAAAATATTTATAAAACATTAATATTCATGCATCTCTTGTAAATACTAGCGTACAATCCTTAATTCTAAAGTAAGAATTTCAATTAAATATCTTCCTGTGTCTCGAATTATTTTCTTTGGACTCGAGACAATAAAAAATCGTGGAATTCCCGAGGCTTTCTCGGGTCAGAGACTCTAGTAAATACCGGAATTTTTTCATATACAATTTAACAAGTGGTCTAATTTTTTCCGGCAAAATTTGTCATTTCCGAAATGAGTAGCTTTTGCAACGAAAATTACACGAGTCGACGAAGGACACGAGTGTAATTTTCCAAAAGCAAACGCTACGAATGTCCTAAATGACAAATTTTGCAAGAAAGAATAGACCAAGAGTTAAATTCGGCTTGACAATCCACCGAGCAAATTTTTATTTATTTTGACATAAATCTTTTCACTGAGTAAAAACCATTAGTGGTTTTTTCATATATAATTTAACAAGTGGTCTAATTTTTTCAGACAAAATTTGTCATTTCAGATATGAGTAGCCTTTGCAACGAAAGCTACACGAGTCAACGCAGGAGACGAGTATAATTTTCCAAAAGCAAAAGCTACGAATGTCTTAAACGATAAATTTTGCAAGAAAAAATTAGACCACTAGTTGAATTCGGCTTGACAATCCATCGAGCAATTTTTATTTAGCGTGTGTAGTTAATATTAATTTACTTAAATTTGACATTTCATTTTGACATAAATTTTTTCACTAAGAAAAAACCACTAGTGGTTTTTTCACTATAAAACTAATTTCATTGGTCCCAATTTGAAAAATTCTGTAATTTGATTGGTTAGAAATTTTCGAGTTGGATTGTCCAGATAAAACAATTTCTCATGCAATAGTAGATAACAAAGGGGCTTAGTGGAGCCACACAACCTTGACCTCCCATTTGACCTCCTTTCACTTTTTAGGCCCCTCCCATTTGACCTCCTTTAACTTTTTAAGCCCCTCCCATTTAGAAGTCACTCCCCCCCTCTCCAAGCCCCTCCCATTTAGAAGCCACTGCCCTCTCTCCTTTCCCCCTCTCCAAGCCCCTCCACTTTAGAAGCCACTTCCCTTCTCTCTTTGTACGGGGGACTCAACTGAGGAGACGAATCGGCAATGGGCGTTCCAAACATTTGCGTACCCAATGGCCTGTATTTTAAAAAATTTTCGTTAGAGGGCGCTTCGGTCCTTGACAACGCTCAGACCACGCTGGCCATTGTTGACAGTTCGCTGGAGTGCCATATGGGTCGCAATGTTTCATAAAAATTAGCCAGATTTGCGATAAAATTTGCGATAAATCGCATAATCTGTCAACACTGTCAGCGTTGTCCAGAATCGTAGCGCCATCTAGAAGTAACGTTCAAACTTGAATTAACGTTCAAGGTCGGGGACGCTTTATTTGACTCGTTTCGTCTCCTCAGTTGAGTCCCCCGTATCTCTTTGCTTATAATAAAAATAAAAAATATAAATAATAATAATAATTTATTGAGATTACAACAATTAATACAACAATTAATAATAAGCACAAAGGTATGTTTATAATTCATTTTAAAAATAAACTCAACAATATCGTATAGGTAGGATGAATAGGTATAATTCGATAATATAGATAATATTAAATGGTTATGATTTAATACCAGATACCTTTAATCAGATGTTTTTACATCTAAATGTGGAGCGGAAGTGAACGTGTATTGACTGACTTTCGTTCTCGTATAGCCTACAGTAGGCCATTACAAATGCTGTACATCGCACTTGCAGTTTTCTGGGAATTTTAAAGAACACGCGACGTTCCAAGTGGTATCTAGCTCTGTTCTTCCCCCACTCCGAACCACACCTCTCTGTACTTGACCACCCACTAAACCACGCCCCTTACTTCTGTATAGACTTATAATCGTAAACCACATTCCTACACTATCCTTTATAAAGTAAAGTCAGACAACTGCACCTTTATTTTATGTGTTATTTCTAAGTGTTTGAAAGGATTGTTTTAAGTGATTTTGAGTGTGTTGAGAGTAATTGTTTTGTTTGTGAAGTAGAACAAGTAAGTATGTTTGGATTGCTTTTTGCTTGAAAATATGGAGAATGTGATGGATGAACATAAAAGGAATGAATGTGGACTTCCTTCGTCACCTCTTCCGGACGAAGTCCAAATGCGAGAGTGTGCGCAGATCATTGATGTGAACGATCCGTCATTATATGAGGATATGGTTGTGCCTGTCGCCGTTCCTCCGGTGTCGTGGTCACCAATTTCGTCGCTTGCATCTTCGCCGACGCCTCCCGGTTTGGATGTGGTGCAAGAAAGAGAGCTATCGCCCCGTCCGTCCACATCCAAAATAGAGGTGGATGAAGGTGACGATGATGAGGAATGGAAGCGAAAGTGGCCCGCTACCCCTGCCAGCTGGAAAGGTGTAGGATCCTGCTCTGGCTTGGTCGAGGAAGGCGCGCTCGACCAAGCAACTTTGGACAACATTAAAAGAAAACAACGCAGAGCAAAGATCCTTAAGACCCGTAACAAGATCAGAGAGCTGAAAGAGGTAGCGAAGAAGTATGAATTTGAGAATGTTTGGTTTGATGATGTGCATGAGTATCTAAGAAGGAGAGATTTGCATGAAAAGTGTATGAAAGAGTGGAAAGAGTGTTTGAAAGTTCTTAGAGAGTTAGAGGAATGAATGTAAAGGTTGGTGTGTGTGTGTGTGTGTGTGTGTGTTGATGCACTTTCTCGTCGAGTAGCTATCCATATGTGTTAGATGAATTGTGAAAAGTGCAATAAATCCTTTTCGAGAAAGGATGCTCTTAAACGCCACCTACAAAAATATTGCAAGGCTAACACTGGGGAAGGTCCAGCTACAAAACGAGCACGAATGGTTCCACCTGCAGGTAAGGTTTTTTGATAAATAGTCTTTGGATTTTTTTTGTACTGAGTATGATATCTTTCAGATCTGGTCTTCTGTGAGCCGTGCAGGAAAAATATGCTGCGTTCCAGCTATGCAGCGCATACGCGAACTAATGATCACAAGGAAAAAGCTGCCCGAGCATTAGATGTGGAAGAGGGGATAGCTGTTATGGAGTCTGCATTCAAGTCTCGTATTGCTAGCTACAGAGTCTCCACTAATGAACATCATGTGGATACGTCGGAGTTGATGGAGGATATTAAAGCTAAGGTGTTCAAAGTTCTAAGTAATGAGGTGAACAAGCATACCTCGATAAAAGTAAATGTGGAGTTATTTGGATATTACGTTCTCGAAGCCAAGGGTTTGGAAGATATCAAGTCCTTCAACACAAAGAATTCTGTTATCAGTCCTGGTTCTGATCTAGAGGGATATTACGAAAATATCACTGAAATATTGGCAACTAAGTCTGAGGAATTTGCAGAGCGAGAATCAGGTATGACATTTAAAACGGTGTGGAAGCGAAAAACTTATGTGTTTTTTATGTTTCCAGGTTGGACGTTAGTCAGATTGCTGTTTTTAGAAGTAAACGTTAATAAGTTTAACCCTCTACGTGCTTCTTCTTACAGCCCCCTACCCCCGCAGATGCGAACAAAGGGAGCTGTCATTAACGTGCAGAATAATGATGAACGATGCTTCGCTTGGAGTTTGGTATCCGCTCTTGTGCCCCCTAACGGAAGTGTTCACAGATGCAACTCGTATCCGGACCCCAACGAGGTATTGAACTTGACGAATGTGGAGTTTCCGGTAAAAGTAAAAAAAATAGATAAGTTTTTGAAAGATAATCCTCGAATTTCCGTGAACGTTTACGGTTTGGAAAAGATTTTTGAGAATAACGTTCTAAAGTATGAGGTAGTTGGACCTTTGTATTTTTCGAAAATTAAAAGAGAAGTACATGTAAATCTCTTATTGGTAGAAGACGATCACGGAAATGGGCATTATTGTTGGATTAAGAATTTTTCTAGGTTATTGCACAAACAAATTAACAAGCACCATGGAACTAAATATTTTTGTGATGGTTGTTTGCAATATTTCGCGACGCCTGCAAAATTAATGAGACACACGCAAAATGATTGTAATCATGTTTATGCTAAATTACCAAGCACTGGTTTGATTAAAGATAAGGTAGGAAAAGAAATTCCGGAGAATATTTTGAAGTTCAAAAATTTGTCTAAGCAGTTAAAATTACCGTTTGTCATATATTGCGATTTTGAGTCAATGTTAGTGCCTGTTCATACTACGGTGCCTGATGATGGCCAAGCATTTACCGTTCGCACACAGCACCATATCCCGTATTCTATTTCGTTTTATATAAAATGTTCCTTCGATGACTCGCTTTCGAAATTTTATATTTACAGGGGGGATGATGCTGCAAAAGAGTTCACTAGAAAATTAGATGAGGAAGTTAAACGTATTTATCACGATTATCTAAAACCGAAACAACCTTTGGCTTTAACGGGGGAGGAAGAAAACGAATTTCAAGCTGCTACCACCTGCCATATATGTAAAGGGTCGGTTGAAAATGATGTTAAAGTTAGAGACCACTGCCACGTTAGTGGTAGCTTTCGCGGGGCTGCCCATATAACTTGCAATCTTCATTATCAAATTCCAAAGTTTATACCCATCTTTTTTCATAATTTGAGTGGATACGATTCGCATTTGTTTATCAAACAGTTAGCCTTAGAAAAAGAGGAGATACAAGTCATTGCGCAAAACAAAGAAAAATACATTTCGTTTACTAAAGTCGTGCAAGTTGATGAGGGAAGAGATGCGAAAGATAAATTGCAGAAAGTGTTTTTTCGTTTAAGGTTTCTGGACAGTTTTAAATTTATGAGTTCGAGTTTAGACAAATTAGGAAAAAATTTATCCGATGAACAGTGTGTAGAAATTAGAAGATTTGGTTCTGGTGAACTGTTTCGACAAATGCGAAAAAAAGGTGTTTTTCCTTATGCGTATGTTGACGACTTTTCAAAATTAGATGAAACGCAACTACCGACTCGTGACAATTTTTATGATCAACTCCGAAATAAAAATGTAAGCGAAGAAGATTATTGTCACAAACGGAATTATTTTAAATGAAATCCTTTTTGTAACATTTCAACTTGCATTCATTTAATATCAAGAGTAGTGCGGTTCACAATCTGCATAAGCCTTGAGAATAATATATACAGATTGAATCTCATTAGAATAAAATGGAATCTCATTAAACTAAATTATTCAGTCTGCAGAATAATTATACAATTTGTATCACAACGTGCAGGCATGGGTAAAGCAGATGGTGGAATTGGTAAGAAATCAAGAGGTGACCCATGCCATACAGATCCGACACCAGCTCCACACCAAACCAAACTGGTTGGACATTCTAATATTATTGTTTGTAAAATTGAACCTAACTGCAGTACTAAATCCCTATGATGTGGACAATTTTGATATTCGACAAGTGTACTTTGTATTGGATTTAAATTTACAGTTTCTTTCTTTTCCTTTTCACCTTCTTTTGATTCAATTTTAGGTACATCCCCTTGGGGTGAAGTTATTAAAGTACTTTCAGCTACATTGTTTAACATATACCCTATTTTTTTACAATATAAATATCCCAGTCTCCGTGATAAGAGTTCCGATTGTACAAATTCATCTAAATATTGCAAAGTCAATGGTAGAAATAATCTTAAAATACCATCATCTGAAGGAAGGTTACGCATTTTTTCTAATAATTCTAGAATCCAATTTAGTACTTCTTGGCGATCAAGTAAACCTTCTTCATACATATATTTTAGTAGTTGTGTACAATAGCCCCATTGCCTAACTGCAAGTTTTTGTTCAGCATCAGCGGCAGCTGCAGTAGGTACTGGTGGATTGGTTTTCTCCATTTGCCCATAATGTTCTTGTAATCTTGGCAACTGATCCTTAAGAAATTTAACTAAAGTACCGGTCCACTCTGTTGTAGGATCAGGCATTTGCCTTTTTTTTATTTTTGCTTCCGATACAGCAACCGTATAAGCTGAACTAAGTTTAATAAACCATGCAGCCCTTAATACTGGTACTTGATATTCACAGAGCATCATAAATATTTCTTCCTTCTTGTTAAAATTTGGTGCTTTTTTCGATAAATTCATTAACGGTTTTGTTAACGCTACGTCTCGATTAACAGAGCCTTTTTAAATACAATTAAACACTGGTGGTACAGCAAAAAGTAACTTTATTTACAATATAATATTAGTATTCACTCGAAGACCGATCGTAATGGAATAGACCGGTTGTGGTCAAAGCATCCCTCAGGTAGGGGCTAGAAATAATATAAAGGTGGGGGAGAAGTACATGTAGTACCGAACATGGCGGCCCCCTTGAACCAATTTAGGTTCAAAACAAAACAAATGTAATATAACAAATTAAAGGAAAAATTAGTAAATATAAATCAGATAAAAATTCATAGAACTACAAATAAATATATACAAAACTTATACAATTAAATGTTCGTAATCAAGATAACTGACTCAACAAATTATTAATTATTGCAGAAATTATAATGGTGAACAATATGAAATATTAATATACAAAACAAAATATATTTACAAATCAAATGTAATGTAACACAATAAAATTGCAGACAAAGGTGATAGAATGGAATAAAAGATTTCAAATATGTACATGTAGTATATAGAAATGAAAAGAGTTAACAATATTTCACTCTACTGGCATTAGACAAACATTATGTACAGCTCGTTTTGTAATAGTAGGTACCGTCAGAAAGTTTAATGCTAACAACACGCACTACACTGTCACTACCACGATGAAGTTCTGTAATCCGACCTCGTTGCCAGTGCATTGGTGGTGTGCAATCCTTGAGGATCACAAGTTGTCCTGCTCGAATTTTCTGAGTTTGTGGTTCCAATCTTTTCCATTTATTGCGCTGTTGAAGTTGAGAAAGATACTCCGCCTTAAATCTGCGCCAAAAATGCTTACGTATTTGTGATAATAAATGAAAACGTTTAATTCTATTAACTGGGAGATCAGTATAATCACTTTCTTCTCTCAGTGTAATGAGTGACTCACCAATTAGAAAATGTGCAGGAGTTAAAGTTTCAAAATCGTGTGGATCATTGGAAAGGGGTATCAATGGACGGGAGTTAAGGACAGCTTCTATCATAGTTAATACGGTGGACAATTCCTCATAATTTAAAGTAGTAGCACCTATAACCCGTTTTAAATGATATTTGGTAGATTTAATTCCTGCTTCCCATATACCACCCATGTGTGGGCTACGGGGTGGTATAAAATGCCAATTAATACTATTAGCACTAAGATCGTCCTTTACTTTAGAAAATGAAGGGGATTTTAAAAATTCAAATAATTCCTTTAAGGAACGATCTGCCCCGCGGAAATTGGTTGCGTTATCTGAATAAATGTCACTAACTACACCTCTTCTTGCAATTAATCTTCTGAGGGCATTTAAAAATGATTCCGTTGTTAAACTGGTGACTAATTCTAGATGTATTGCTCTCGTGGCCAGACAAATAAAAAGACAAATATATGATTTAATTTGTGTTTTACTTCTACCAATGATTGACTTTAATGATATAGGGCCTGCATAATCAACACCTACTTTCAAAAAAGGTCGAATTAGTTCGAGTCTTACTTTAGGCAAATCTCCCATTAGCTGTTTACAAGATAATGGTTTTTGTTTAAAGCATTTGATACATTCATGCAATATTTTTCTAACAACATTTCTACCGGAAATAGGCCAATAATTTCTCCGAATTGCTGCAAGTGTTCCCTGAACTCCTACGTGTAAATGTTGTGAATGAATTTGATAAATAATTGAGTGTGTAATATGATGTCCTTTTGGTAAAATAATAGGAAATTTCTGATCATAGCTAATTGGAGCGTGTTTTATACGCCCTCCAACTCTAATCAAACCGTCTTCGTCCAGAAATGGACTTAAAGAAAGAAGAGAACTACTTTTATTAAGCGGTTGGCCTAATTTTAACCTAGAAGTTTCATGGGGAAAGACTAACGATTGTACGGTTTTTAAAATGAAAACGGTTGCTTTATTAGTTTCCTTAAAACTCAAAGCACCTGTTAGTGAATTTGGTCTATTCTTGCTGTTATGTAAAAATCTAAAAATATAAGCAATTACTCTTTGTAATTTACGAAAGGAAGAGAATTTACATATTAAGTCATTAAACAGAGTGTTAGCAATTACACCCGAGTGAAAACAAGTTTTCTCTTTTCAGGAATTTCCACATTTTTTACTATTTCTTCAGTACTGATAGTAGGCCACCTTTCTTTTGGAAGATGCAAAAAGGAAGGCCCTTTAAACCAAACAGAATTTGTTAATAATTGCTCAGGTGAAGCACCTCGGCTAACAATATCTGCGGGATTGTTCACGCCTTTACAGAAATTCCATTCGTTTGGGTTGCTTAAAGATTGAATTTTAGACACGCGATTTGCCACAAATGTTGCAAGAGTATTGGCGGGAGTGGATATCCAAGCCAGTACAACAGATGAATCGGTCCAAAGATATCGGTTACAAATCTGTAAATTTAAAGTAGATTGAACCTTGTTTATGAGTTCGGCCAATAAAAGAGTTCCGCAAAGTTCCGCTCGTGGTGTGGTTATAGTTTTAATTGGCGCTACTCTGCTTTTCGAGCATATAAGATTAATATTAATATTGCCAAAATTATCTTCGGCACGTATATATATGCAAGTGCCGTATGCTTTACAACTTGCATCTGAAAAACCATGAAGTTCAAGTTTTATTTGTGTTATTGGTATAATTTTTCTAGGAATTTTAAATTCATTTAAACCTTGCAATTCTAAAGTATATTGATTCCATATTGTTAATAAATTTAAAGGAATAGGATCATCCCAACTAATCTTTGATAGCCATAAATGCTGCATAAATATTTTGAATTTAATAATAATTGGTTGTAATAACCCTAAAGGATCATAAATTTTGCTCAATACTGATAAAACGGTTCTTTTAGTCACCTTGTTGCGATCATATTCTACGTTTACCAAATACTGAATTTCATCTAATTTAGGGTTCCAAACCACACCTAACGTTTTTGTATTTTTATCAAAATTTAAGCTGATTAACGGATCATAAGCACTATTATTAATTTGCGCTAAAATTTCTGGAGAATTGCTTATCCATTTACGTAACTCAAATCCGCCACTTTGAAAAATTGCGGTGAGTTGCTCGCGAAGAACTACTGCTTGTTCAATAGACTGGGTACCGGTTAACACGTCATCCATAAACATATCATTTTTAATTACTGAATAAGCTTCAGGATATTTAAGTTTTTCGTCCTCAGCTAACTGATGTAAAACTCGCATTGCTAAGTACGGTGAACATGTCAAACCGTAAGTTATTGTTAACAATCTATACACCTTAATAGGTTGGTCTTTGTCATCTCTCCACAAAATTAATTGATAATTTGCATCGGAATGTGAAACTCTAATTTGTCGAAACATTTTTGATATGTCACTGCATAAAACGTATTCATGTGTGCGAAATTTACAAAGTATTTGAAATATTTCATGTTGCAAGTTTGGCCCGGTAAATAAGGTGTCATTTAATGATAAACCGCTGGAAGTAAGTTGGCTAGCGTCAAATACTACCCTTAATTTGGTGGTTAATGAATCCTTTAAAATTGCATGATGTGGAATGTAATAAGATTCGTTAGGTTTTAATAATTCCGGATTTTGAACTTCTTCCATATGATTTAAGCTTAAATATTCGTTTACAAAATTTGTATAATCCTCCCTTAAGGAAACATTTTTGTTTAATTTTCTTTCTAAAGAATGAAACCTTTTTAAAGCCTGAGATTTGGATTCTCCTAACTGAGACTGTTTCATTAAAAGGTAAGTTAACTGAATAACGACCATCACTTGATCGTTGATAGCTATTCAAAAAATAATTTTCACAAAATTCTTCGTCTTTGGATTTGATAGTTGGATTGTTTATACTTTCTATTTCCCAAAATTGCTGAATTGTTTTATCAAGAGATGCTTCATTAATTGATAAATGACAATTTGTGGAAACATTGTGTTTATTATTTTTAGGTAAATCAGAAGAAAAGTCAAGTGTCCCTCCCAAAATCCATCCAAACTGCGTTTCTTGTAAATGTGGATGTTCCTTACAACTAGCAATATTATTGTTACAAATTGATGCCCAGTAAACATCAGCCCCAAGTAACATGTCTATCTTGTTTGACACATTAAAATTATCATCCGCTAACTGCAAATCTTTGGGAAGTTTTAAGCCCTTTGAATTAAAAGAAATTTGAGGTAGATTTTGAGTTATACCGTCAGTTATAAAAAATATGGTATCCATTTTAAAAGAGGTATACTTAGAAAAGATTGTTAGTTTTGCATGTTTAGTAATTTTGGAAATGGTTTGGTTTATACCTGAAACCTCTGTATTACAATATAATGCGGGGATCTTTAATCTTCTAAGAAAAGCTTCGGTCAGGTAACAACTTTGGCTCCCATTATCGAGTAAAGCCCGACATGATATAATTGTAATAGGAAGAGGTAATAAAAGGGTTTAAATACAAACACGTGCAGCTCTGTTGAATCTCGCGTACCGACTAACTTATTTATTCTAGAAACAAGTAGCACCTCTACATTTTGCTACCAGAGGGCGCTACATGTACAAAGTACTGAACATTTGAGATTTACACAACACCCCCACTATCTCAAAGGTTCCACTAAGCCTAATCTATTTACAAACTTAGAATGTTTTACATTTGGTAAACCTTTTGTCAAAACATCAGCTGTCATCTCATCTGTAGGAAGATATTCAATTTTTACTAAATTCTTTGAGATGGCCTCCCTGATAAAATGATGCTTTACATCTATATGTTTTGTCCTTTTATGAAATATTGGATTCAACGACAATTTATTTGCACTCTGATTGTCATTAAATACAGTTATGCTATTATCATACTTGATCAATTCAGATAGAATATTTTTCAGATATATAGCCTCTTTGGATGCTTCACTTAAAGCCATGTATTCGGCCTCCGTGCTCGAAAGAGCTACAGTTTTTTGTTTATAACTTTCCCAGGAAATAACTGCTCCTGAAAGTTTAAAAGTAAATCCTGTATAGGACTTTCTGTCTATTTTATTGCTGGCCCAGTCAGCATCAGCATAACCTTGCAATTCACAATTATCTTTATAAAATTTCAATTTATAAGTTTTGGTGCCTTTTAAATATCTAAGAACCCGTTTAGCACATTTCCAATGCAACTCACTGTAACTATTATTGAACTGACTTAGAAAACTTACTGTATAGGCAATATCTGGTCTGGTTAAAACCGCAAGATACATTAAACTTCCAATGAGTTTTTGATAAGGCAAATTTTTATCACAAATACCTTCAACATTATCAAGGCAAATGCTATTGTCCATAGGTGTAGCGACACCTTTACAATCGGACATGTTAAATTTCTTTAAAATTTGATCAATGTAACTTTCTTGATCTAAAGTTATACAATCATTCTCGTGATCCCTTATAATTCTAACACCTAGACATTGCTTGGCTTCACCAAGGTTTTTAATCTTAAATTTTGAACTTAATTGCTCTTCCAAGAAGCACAGTTCTTTTGGATCATTTGAAAAAATAAAGAAATCATCTACATACAGGGCCACCACTGTTAACAAATTATTATCCTTTTTTATGTACAGGCAAGGTTCCAATTTAGATTTTTTATAATTTAAATTTAACAAAACTTCATCTACCCTTTTGTTCCAGGCCCTGCTTGACTGTTTCAAGCCATAAACTGCCTTTTTTAATTTGTACACTTTGTTCTCATTATTTTTTAAAACAAAACCCTCTGGTTGCTGCATGTAAACATTTTCCTCTAAAACCCCATTTAGGAAAGCAGTTTTTACATCTAAATGTGTCATCCCTAGATCTAATTTTACAGCTAAAGCTATTAAAAGTCTTAGAGTAGAATGTCTCACAACTGGAGCAAATGTTTCATTATAGTCTATGCCTTCCTTTTGAGTAAAACCTTTCGCCACTAATCTAGCTTTATAATTAACTTCACCTTCACTATTACACTTAAGCTTATACACCCACTTGCATTCAACTATTGTTCCTTTTTCTGGTAGATCCACTAGTTCCCATGTCTCATTCTCCTCAAACGAACTGATCTCTTCCATCATTGCCTGCTTCCACTTGTGCTTATCAGGTCTTGAAAAAGCTTCACGTACGGTTACTGGAACTTCCTCTATGTTGATTTCACTGGTTGCACATGTACTCAAGTAACTTACAAAATCCTCGAAGGTTTTTGGTTTTTTTTTTCTTTCTGACCTCCTCGGAACTATCACCTCGTTTTCAGGTTCTTCCTCAGGAATATAATCGCTGTCATCATCTCTTGTCTGATCTTTCACATCTTCATGATCTGAATCATCCATCGTCGCTTCTTCGTTTTCGATACTTCGCTCTTCAGTCAGAGGAATTAGTTCGCTTTCTTCCCCCACTGAATTTAACAATTCTGTGTTCTCTGCCTTACTTTCTGTGACCATAGTCGTTTCATTCGTGTCTTCCATCACAGTTACGTTTCGGCTAGTTATAATTTTTCTTGTATATGGATTGTAACACCTATAACCCTTAATATTTTCTTCGTAACCCATTAGAATATGCTTTGTAGCCTTTTTGTCCCACTTTAATCTGTTTGTTTTTGGCACGTGCACCATAGCTGTACTACCAAATATCCTCAAGTGGCTAACGTCTGGTTTCTTTTGTGTCCAAAGTTCAATTGGAGTTTTTAAAATGCCTGAAGCTACAGAACGGTTTTTAAGGTAACATGCAGTATTACAGGCTTCTGCCCAAAAAACTTTATTCAGGTTTTTATCGAACAACAAACACCTAGCCTTTTCAACAATACTACGGTTAAACCTTTCGGCCATACCATTTTGTTCTGGTGTATGACTATTTGTCTTCTGGTGGATAATGCCATTATCCCTTAAGAATTTCTCAAATTCCTTACTGCAGTATTCTCCTCCATTGTCTGTTCTCAACACTTTAATCTGTTTATTCTGTTGTTTTTCAACTAAACTTTTAAAATTTACAAACTTTTCATATACTTCACCTTTCGTCTTCAAAAAATAAATAAAGCACATTCTGCTGTAGTCGTCAATGAAAGTTAAAAAATATTTGGATCCCCCTAAAGATGTTTTTTCCATCGGACCACACACATCACTGTGAACAACCTCCAACAAACCTCCAGCTCTGCTGCCTTTGTTTGGAAAAGACAAGCGGGCTTGCTTTCCTTCACAACACACTTCACAGTTCTGCTTCTCTGTATCACCTTGATGTCCTTTATAAATGAGTCCGTCCACTAATTTACACATTTTGTTTAAATATCCACTGTTTATGTGACCTAAACGTTGATGCCAAATTTTCTTTGTAATAGGTGCCACTAAGAAACTCACGTCTTGTTTTTTTATGTTCAGTTTATAAACATTATCTTTTAAATCTGCTGTTGCCATTAAAATGTTACTATCATTGTAAATCTTACAACCATTCTCATCAAAATTAACTTTATTGCCATTACTAATCAGCTGACTTACTGACAACAAATTTGTGGTTAAATTTGGAATGTACTGCACATCACTTAAACGAACACTAAAAGTTTCTTTATCTATTACCGTCTCTATTTGCACATCGCCTGCACATTCAACTGGTATTTTTGTTTTGTTGGCTATCATAATTTCAGATAGGTCTGGTTTTCGTTCATTCGTTAACCATTCTCTTTTTGCGGTTAAATGAACACTGGCACCACTATCTATGTACCAATCTGTATTTTTAAATTGTCCAGTAGTAAACACAACGCTTAATCCAGCATCTTGTTTATAATTTGGGCATTTGGACATAAAATGTCCTGACTGTTTACATTTAAAACAAATAATTTTGCTCCTATCTTTTAATTTGTTTTTATTTACATGATTTTCATCATTCTGTAATTTACTGGTGCTGCCACCTTTTGGCATCTTTTTGAACGACTTGTTCCTTTGACTGTAGTTTGCTGCAAAAGCACCTGCAATGCTACTGCTGTCATCTGTGTGCATGTCTAACAACTTCGTTTTTATGGAATCTGTTGTTATGCTTATTCCCGAATGCTCCACTGCCATTATCATTGGTGCAAACCGATCAGGTAATCCCGCCAATAATAAAGAGCCAACCCATTCTTCGTCTATCTTGAAACCGGTTCTACGCAGTTTTTGCGATGTTTCAACGATTTGGTTCACGTATGAATCCATGGAATCATGATTTTCTAATCGTGCAGATATCAGGGCGCGTAATAACCCAATCTTTCTTGTGAAACCACTGTCATCGTACAGGTTCTTGAGCTTCGTCCAAACGTCCTTGGCTGTTGATGCATCTTTCACGTGCGGAAACAATGATGGATCAACTGTTAAAACTAATTTAGCCTTTGCTTTCGCTATTAACACGGTGTCTTCTTCAGTGCCATCAATACACTTACTTAAACCTTCAAGCACGAAAACATTTTCAACTGCGAATGACCACTCATCGTAGTTTTCGCGGCCTAATAGCTTCGGCACGCTAGCTAAATAATTTACTGCCATTGTTTTTCTTTCTTTCAATCTTACACGTTCAACAACTAACACAAACTTTTGATTTACTGTTTTTTATTAACACCTATTTCACGCGGTTCGCGTTAACTGGGTCGATAACCTGATATAATTGTAATAGGAAGAGGTAATAAAAGGGTTTAAATACAAACACGTGCAGCTCTGTTGAATCTCGCGTACCGACTAACTTATTTATTCTAGAAACAAGTAGCACCTCTACATTTTGCTACCAGAGGGCGCTACATGTACAAAGTACTGAACATTTGAGATTTACACAACACGACAAATGTGTTTTTTTCCTAAGGAATCTTGAATGAGAACACTTGCTGTGGATAATAAAACTTGCCTAGATCCGTTTTCTCCGAAATGGGTTAGTGTTTGTGACTGGGTACCGCTACTTTCTTCTATATTCAAAACAGGTTCTTGAATTGTAGAAATTGTTTGTATTGTTTCCCTTCTATGAAGAAGGGAATGATGGTTTTTTTTGCACTCAGTGCATTTCTTTTGGGATTTACAATAATGAACAGGATGTTTTCTCAAACAATTTATACAAAGCTGCATGCTTTTAATTTTACTAAATCTTTCAGAAATCGATAATTTTAAAAAATCTTTACATTGATAAATCTGATGTGTGGCCGATTTACAGATTACGCACTCTCTTTGAGTAGCACTAACTAAAGTAATTTTTTTATTTGATAATCCTTTCGAAAAATTATTTTGAGAAATTTGTCCTAAAGCTTCTAAAGACTCGAGCATTTTGCATTTCTTCTCTATGAAATTTAAAAATTCTTGCAATGTAGGAATTTCTGTACTTAATGTTAATTCAAAGTCTTTCCTCGTGGAGAAGTCCACTTTATTAGAAATTATGGGCAAAATTAGTGGATCCCAATGATCTACAATTACATTTTGATTTTTTAAAGCTTCGATATTAACATAAAGTACATCTAGAAACTGTTGCAAATTGAAATGACTAGCTTTGTGAAATGGTAGATAATTTATAATTTTGCAAACTAATTCTTGAACCGCTAATCTTCTATTTGAAAATCTTTTTTCTAAGGTTCTTATTGCTAACTCGTAATTTTCATCTGAAATTATCAGAGATTCAATAATACGGTTAACTTCATTTCCCTTTAAACAATTCTTAAGGTAATGAAATTTAGTAATTGTATTAAATCTTGAATCATTATGTACCAGTGCTTTAAACGAGTTAAAAAAGGTAGGCCATTCTGAATAAGAGCCCGAAAATGTTGGTAAATTCAAGATTGGTAACGGTAAACTAAATGATTCTTGATTTAAATTAAAATTATTATTGTTAGCCACATTGGTAGCGGAATTCGGTTTTTTCTTTTCTAGCCACGAGTCAATCATAACCAGAAGATTAAAATATTGAGTTTCAACTGTTTCCCTTTCTGCTTCGGCTAATAATAATTCAGTTTGATTGAGTTCAATTTCGGATTGAATATCGGAAAATTCTTGAATTAATTGCTCTAATTTTGATTTTCTAAATTTTAAATGTGCTACATCATCGGTTTCCGTAAAAGCCTTTACAAAAGTTTCAATTCTCGTAATTTGTCCCTTTATTGAACCGCGTTTAGATTTAAGAGAATTTAATTCTGCCATGTTGTGCAACTTTAGTGTTAAACAAACTAAATATAAATTTATCGTCAAAGATTTATTAACTATGATAGAAGAGGGAAGGGTCGTTTAAAAATATTTGGGTTATTATAAAAATATAAAGGAAGGATGCTAGGATTTGAGTCACTCACGCTTTTTGAAGTTGAAGATGATCCCGGACGTTGCTTTTAGTGAACTCCTGCTGGATGCTGGTAGAAATGGTGATGACTGCTGGCGATGATTACGGCTTCTTGTTTTGGATTTTAATTATACGATTTACTGCACCAATCCGGCTCGAAGGACCAATGGTTAACGCTACGTCTCGATTAACAGAGCCTTTTTAAATACAATTAAACACTGGTGGTACAGCAAAAAGTAACTTTATTTACAATATAATATTAGTATTCACTCGAAGACCGATCGTAATGGAATAGACCGGTTGTGGTCAAAGCATCCCTCAGGTAGGGGCTAGAAATAATATAAAGGTGGGGGAGAAGTACATGTAGTACCGAACAGGTTTGTTACCAGCTAAATCTTTAAACCATGCTTCTATTGAATTCTTTGTTCTGTTTGTAGCTGGCCAGAAATTATCCTTAGGATTAATTTGTTGTCTTTTCCTTCCAGAATCAGGAAGTGCACTTAATTCTTCCTTTCTTGCTATGATTGAGTTAAAATATGCTCCCACCTTGCTAGCGGTCACAGGTTTATGTCTTGCAGTACCAAATTCATCATCTAAATGAGTTGTAGTAGGAAAACCAAGTTTTACATTGTTACTTGTAAGCTCGTCTTCCTTTTGTTTTGGTTCTTGTGGATATACATCTGGAGGACCAATTCTTGGCTTCTTGAGAGGCCTCTTTTCATATAATAAACTAGACATCATTTTTTTGAATAGTTTTACTGTTTAGATTAATTCATTTGAACACTTTAAATTAGAAAAACCAAAAGAAATTTAAGAAATTTCTTTAAACTGATAGGTTAGCTACATCTTTATATAAAAACGCTTCTAAATATATAAACAATCTTAGCAGTTTAAAACCTATACTATTTATGTTTTTACTTAAAAGTTTATATTTAAAAAGACGATTAGATGATCGCCATGTTTACACACAAACTTATCGAAGAAACATCCAACGCAACCTGGTAATCTACGTGTATGTATGGAATGTTTAATTTTGTTTTTCTTTTACATGTTTGTTAAGGTTTACATGTTGACAATAAACAGAGTACAAAAAGGTTTACATATGGCGAGGACGTATATGTCCTCCTAAACTACTACAATACAGGGAAGGTGGGAACCAACCCTGTTCAGCACTAGGTCTACAAACTAAGCATGTAGGAGATAACCTCCTGGTAATTAAGCCGGAAAGCCTGGACACAACTTCCCAAAATTCTGCATAGAGTGGGCGATTTAGCGCTTGCCCACTCAATTTAAGCACTAAGCATAATTAGTCAAAAGGTACTTACCCGCTTGTTCTTGATGAGGCTTCTAGTGAGTCTTGGCACAGACTGATTTGAAGCCAGAACAAGCGGGTTTATATATTGCTGAAGGCGGAAACGTTACTGAATTAATTGAATACATTAAGTGGAATACGAAGAACTCATGAATACTTAATAAGATCCAAACTGTATAAATTATTCTAATGAGATACGAATTGTATAAATTATTCCAATGAGATACAAATTGTATAATTATTCTGCAGACTGAATAATTTAGTTTAATGAGATTCCATTTTATTCTAATGAGATTCAATCTGTATATATTATTCTCAAGGCTTATGCAGATTGTGAACCGCGCGTGGCGGCGCGTAGGCGGGTATCGCACTACTCTTGATATTAAATGAATGCAAGTTGAAATGTAACAAAAAGGATTTCATTTAAAATAATTCCGTTTGTGACACTTTCCCCCTCTTCGACGGAAGAGTGGTGGGTAAGGTGTCGTGGAAGTTGTGACCAAGTTGATAAAAAAAATTCAGAGAATACAATAGGTGTAACTAATAGCTAAGTACGTTAAAAGAATAATGCAGACAACAAAAGGTCGAAAGCATAAAATAAAAGGTGAATATCGTGAAAAATAATGTTACTGACTGTATCGAAAGATGTTCTCCGGGGTTGAAGATGAGATGTTGAAGTTGAAGATGAGAACTGCTTGGCTTGGAATTGTCTGAAGTGCGCATGGCATAGATGCGAAGCAAGTTGATGCTACCATAGCGGCGTCATGAGCTGGTTGTTGGTTGAGGTTCCATAAAAATTATTGTTCCATAGTCATAACATAGGATGTGTTTAATATAGCGGAACACATCTGGGGAGCTTATGCTCATAGAATTATTCTTCTTGGCCAAATTATTCGATTGCAGCGGTAATTGATTGCAATATTGGTCTGGTGATGACTATTTTCAAAGTGTAACCATAGGTGATGGTCGGTAGAAACCAATTGGAACAGCCAGAGTATTCATCCAGTTGAAAACCATTGAGCATGTAGCTAATGCCGACGGAAAATCCACTTGTGCAGGCGAAGAAAGAAACAGTTCGTAGTAAGTAACAATGCAAAAACAAAAAATTTAGAAAAGTGAACATCTAAGGAATTCAATGAACGTACTTGAACAGTGTATAATATAAGTCTCTAAAGTAAAGCAAAGCAAAAAATACAAAAATGATTAAAAATACAAATAATTAAAGCTACAGATATATCCGTATTCATAGCAAGTGTCAAAAAAAGAAGTAATTCATACTTAATAATTCAATATCAGTTATACACAAACATGAAAAGTGACAAAGAAAAATAAGTTCGTACATAAAAATAGATCCGAACATAAATATCGTGAGTGTTAAAAATAAGATACAAGATTCATAAAATATAAATTCGTGGAACAGAATAGTAATGTGACACTACATCCACACTTATATGTGTCAATAAAGAAATAGTACTGACAATAACTTTCATAAAGGAAAAATTAAATTTAGCAGTAATAATATAAAATATAAACCGTAAATTCCGAAAGAAAGTGTCAGCATTACAATATATTACCATTTACTTGGCTATTGGAGTTGTTCAATTATCAAATTCTATGGTTGGGTTTAATAGTTGAACGTGGCAAGTGCAAAGTTTACATAATAATAAAACAGGTGAATCTCATAAACGACATAAAAATTCAGTTAATTTGATTAAGAGAGATTCTAAAAATACAAAGATAATTTAATTCATGTATAAAAAATCCCATAAGCCGCGATACATTTGTCACTTTGACATCGGATAAAGTTAGCCCTAACTTTGCATCTGGATAAAATGTGTTTAAACTTCCATGGCACACTTTCTCGAACCTGATTATTGTTTTTAATAATTGTCATTTTCAAGTTAATAAATGTGTTCTTGACTTCTTCATAATTACCTAGTTATTCCTTTTTATTATTCATTAAATTATCTCATCGAATTACGCTCGAGGTTTTTTTCTCCGGGATAAAATTGATTTTTTAAACTCTAATTTGGTTTCTTTTTGGTAAACTGACTCTACAAACCACCAGATAAAAAAACTCGTCCTTCGGACTCGTTTTTTTATCGTAGGTGGTTTGTATCGTCAATTTACCAAGCAACCAAATTATCGTTAAAAAAATCAATTTTATCCGGACAAAAAAAGACCTCTCGTGTAATTACAGTCGATAATTTAATTCATGTATAAAAAATCCCATAAGCCGCGATACATTTGTCACTTTGACATCGGATAAAGTTAGCCCTAACTTTGCATCTGGATAAAATGTGTTTAAACTTCCATGGCTAACTTTCTCGAACCTGATTATTGTTTTTAATAATTGTCATTTTCAAGTTAATAAATGTGTTCTTGACTTCTTCATAATTACCTAGTTATTCCTTTTTATTATTCATTAAATTATCTCATCGAATTACGCTCGAGGTTTTCTTCTCCGGGATAAAATTGATTTTTTAAACTCTAATTTGGTTTCTTTTTGGTAAACTGACTCAACAAACCACCAGATAAAAAAACTCGTCCTTCGGACTCGTTTTTTTATCGTAGGTGGTTTGTATCGTCAATTTACCAAGCAACCAAATTATCGTTAAAAAAATCAATTTTATCCGGACAAAAAAAGACCTCTCGTGTAATTACAGTCGAAAAAAGTGTGAAATACATGCAGGTAATTCATTCAATACTTTGCAATTGCGACAAAAAAAAAGATAGACAAATCAATAAAGGTGTAACGATAAAAATCAGATCGATTGTAATGTCGGTGTAGACAAAAAAAAAGAAAGGGGTGATCTTTGATCAGTGACTAAATTGTCTTACTGGTTACAGTAAGATGTCAAAATAAAGGCTGACAAAAATCAAAACATTCAAAAGTATATTATTATATACCTTTGAATATTTATTTGAAAAGAAAAGTGGTGGTGGGTGGATTTCTGTGATTCATTTAGCATATGAATCGAGAACATGTGAAGCATTTCACGCAAGTGTTCCCATTAGAGTATAAGACTTATAGATGATAAGAAAAATTTTGTAGGGTTTTTAACCAAGGCATTTTTGGAAATGAACAGCGATAGAAAATAGATAAAACTCGGTGTAGATATCAATAAATAGTCACAGACGGAGAATAAATATATGGAAAAATTATTTAAATTATAAAAATTATAAAAATATAAAAATTATAAAAATTGTAAAAATTGGCAACGGTAACAATTCGGAAAAATTAAAATCTGAATATCGAATAAGGGACTAAAAGGTACAAAAATTAAAGTTCCATTTGTTCCATAAGTTTCGGAAACAAATAGTGTAAACAATTTAAAAAAAAATGTAAATCAAATAACTAAAGAGTTGTACCGTGCCGATTTACTCGAAGTGAATTTCAGTTGACAGATGAAGTTTTGTCACTGAATAAGAGTCAACTTCCGTGGTCACAACGGGTATGACTGCTAGGTCGCTGCTAGGAAAATCTGTAAAAAGAAAAACAAAATTAAACATTCCATACATACACGTAGATTACCAGGTTGCGTTGGGTGTTGCCTCGGGAGGAAAAACTAAATACCACCCATAGTATATATATTTAAATAAAGGTTAAGCCACTTATACTCCATAAAATGTCGGTTCTGGCTCGAAAGCCCTTCACACAAATTTGCAGATGCTTTCCCGGTACGTGATACATTGGGGCCCCGTTCATATACAAATCCCGGAGGAAAGAAAAAACACCTTCAAATGAGAGCGAGAAAAAATAAAAACGAGAATGCACCAGGTCGAAACTGGCAACAAAGTTAGACCTGTCATGGGCAGAACACATCCATACCCGCCAATAAATACAACAAAAAAAAAACATAAAGAATGCATTCATCGCAACTGCAGTTTAAACAATAATAATAATACATATATAATCAAGCCTGCCATTAGATACCTATTCATCAATAGGCTGGTTCAGGCAAACAAATAAAGCCAAAATTTTAGGAACCGACCTTCAAGCATCATAATTTACCCATGCTTGGCAAAACAATAACAATAATCATATAATAAAAATAAACATCTCCCCTTCCAGGCAAAAATCAAAAAGAAAGAACCCTAGGCCTGGGAAAAATTCAATTAACTAATAATACAGAATAAATCTGGTAAAAAAAAGAGAGCTTCATAATTGGGTTTATGAAGGTGACCAAGAAACGTTAAATTATCGTTAAAATCACTATATAAATTCAAAATTGTATATAGGATAGAAATATGGTATATAAAATATAAAACTTGTGTATAGAAAGACAGAGCATTATTTAATAATGTGTGTGCGAACAATGTTTAGTTCGAAGAAATTCATAATTAAAAATACATTATATTCAAAAAGAGAAGAAATAATTTTAATAATAATAATAATTTAATGGAAAGTAGCCTTAAGTACTTTACTAACAGTAAATTACTGGAAATTCAAACGTTCTTAAAAGGTATAAAGAGATAAAGAAAGGTGTAAATGCAAAAACAACAACCATTGTTGTTAACCAGGGTTTCTGGTATAAAAGGAAGAAATGTTAAAAGGTTTATTGATATACTCCAGAGGAGTGCAGGAAAAAGCTAACCCCAAGCGGGTAGGCAACAAAGATCACATCCAAGAATAAGTGGAAACTGTTTGTGGTAAGGTCAAAAGATGCGAAAGAAACTAGTTGAAACAAAATAATCCAATTTCCATAAACCGAAAATAAAAAATATAAAAAAAGATAGACAATCATGAACAACCAAAAGAAAATTTAAAAATGATTCAAATATCGTAATATGTAGGTTGGACCAGTTGGATCTATGTAGTCACCGGACTGTCAGATAACATCAAAAATAGGAAAAAAATTAACTATTTATTCATAACAAGGGAAATTCGAGTATAATACGCCTAGTAAAACAATATTTAAGAAAATTAAAGTAGGAAAAATCAGGAGACAAAAAGAAACCAGGACAAATATTCATTATAAAAGAAAAATTAAAAAATAATTGGGATAGTTGTTGAATTTAAATGCTAAATGCGACTGAAATCACATCAAGGTTATAACGAAACGTTGAACAGATGCAAGTGTTCTTCGAATGAAACGGTTCAAATAGAACTTTAGAGTAATAGGCGTAGCCGGAAATAAAAATGTAACTAACTGTAATAATAAATATTGCCTCATGATAGGGGTCAATAGGAAAAAATACCACTTGAAAGTATATTAAGTTCGGAATTCATTTACGTTGACAAAGAACGCGTCAAATGACGATAAGATTTAATAAGAAAAACGCGAAAGGTATAAAATATAAAAAGATATTTGGAAAAATATTGCAATTAGCTTACAGTAGAAAACCTTAATAATAAAAGAGAAAGAGATATAATCGTGAATATCATAAAAGAGAAATTAAAAAATAATTAAATAGTCAAGGAATTTTTACATTACTTGAACTGACTATGCATCCGACAAAGGAATGCACTTTAGATTAAGCCGACCTTGATACGCGAACGTGATACTAACGCGCACAGCTGCACTTTAGCAGCTCGCGAAATTACGACGTTCTTTATTGAGAGAAAATTGTTACAATGAAATCGTAGTTAAAAATGGAACTATTCAATTTTGGCTTGGTATACGACAACCAGAAATGACCTTGAAAGGACTGCTCGTTTTTGGATCGCAGATAAAAATAAAGACCGGTGATGGTTTAAGAGACCTTGTAGGAAAAAGAAATATGTCTTGGAAGACTGATGTGGTTTATCTAAAAGCAGAGTCTTCAACAACTTGCAACGACACATAAGAAGGGATTATATTGCGCAAAGCAATACAACAAGGGAAAACAAAATTAGTAAAATTAAGAAAATTGTCGAAAACATGACGTGAAAAAATTAAATAGAATAGTGATTTTTCACATTCCTTGTATAAACAAAGCTGAAAGTGACTTCCAAAATAAAAGATTAATTAAGAATGAGGAGTTAGTTACTTAATCGGCTCAAAATGAAATACAAAAGTAGTCGGAAGTTAGACGCGTATAAAACAAAAGGGAAATTTGTCAACAGGGAAAGGTGTATAGTCAATTAGGTAAGTTTAATTGTGGCGGGACGTCTCCGCCCTTGTTGAAAATTGACAAACGAGATAGACTGATTCCAGCGGATTTTTGAAAATATTTGTACAAAGGTACACCAAGAAGTAATTAACAAAACAATAAGTAGCGGTTTTCCCCCCTCTGGAAAGTAAGTTACAAAAATTAATTAATAGATTTTACAAAAACAATTAAGCAAAAAGAAATAAGGAAGATAGACGGTAATAAATGAAAAAGAATCAAATGGTTATTGAAATTAGGAGGAAATTCGTAATAACGTCTCGCAAAATAGCTGTGATAGAAATTGTATAAACGGAGCGGTCAGCGGTAGGCATCGTACACGGCGGATGCCCGCGATGAAATTGACAAAGAGGGAATGCAAGGGGAAACACGAATGAACTGTAGCGTCGCGTCGCTTGCGTTAATTGGATATTTAACAAGCGGGAGGATACTCATAAAGATCGAAAGTGTACAACATATATAATAAATACTAAAAATATTTGACAGGAAGAAAAGGGATAAGCGAAACAGATTAAAATATTCATAATGGGCTATACTTTAGATTAAAAATCTTGCGAACAAAGAAACACGGGTATTTAAGAGAGTAATATAGAAAAATGCTTTACCGAAATAGTATATTACAAAAATTCATCGTAGGGTCAAAACTTTATTGCGGAAAAAATTACTAAAATTAACAGTGTGTTTTTGGAATTGAAAGTAATATTAAAGTTCAAACAACATTACATTTTGAAAAGGCTCGAAAAAAGGGTTTGAAATAAAGAGAATCGTAGCTAACAAAGAATTAAAACGGGATTTAGTCTAACGGGGAAAAAATCGTTGTAACATCGCGGGGAAAAAAAGAGACGTCATTATAAGATCATAAACCGTAAATTTAGTGATCAAAATATTGAATCATTAAGGGGTAATCAAAAGGGGACTCCAGTCCAGAGAAGTCAGTAGATGAGAAGGCAAAAAGAAAACAAAAGAGTGGTTACGCAGGGTGTACAACACAACTCGCAGAGGGTGGGGTCTCTCCATTATTGGGACGATGGAAATACGAAGGGGTTAGACCGGTACAGCAACACGGTTAATAAGGACTCGCAGGGGAAATAAAACGCAAATACGGAAGAATTATCCGCAAAGAGTAAGGCCTCCACTACAAGTGGAGTGGTTAAAAAAAACTTGCAGGGAAAAAGAAAATGACGCGAAAATACGAAAGGTGTATCCGGAAAAGAAGCACGGCCGTCCACCACAATGGGGTGGATCGAAAGGTTTATCGGGAAAAGAAGCACGGCAACTCCATCACAATGTCACGTGGGGTTTGCGTGACTGGGGAACGTAGTCAGAGGTAGAAAGGAAACAAACACAAGTCGTAACAACAACTATATACTAAGACAATAAACAGGGTACAAAAGGTTTACATGTTGACAATAAACAGAGTACAAAAGGTTTACATGTTGACAATAAACAGAGTACAAAAGGTTTACATGTTGACAATAAACAGAGTACAAAAAGGTTTACATATGGCGAGGACGTATATGTCCTCCTAAACTACTACAATACAGGGAAGGTGGGAACCAACCCTGTTCAGCACTAGGTCTACAAACTAAGCATGTAGGAGATAACCTCCTGGTAATTAAGCCGGAAAGCCTGGACACAACTTCCCAAAATTCTGCATAGAGTGGCGATTTAGCGCTTGCCCACTCAATTTAAGCACTAAGCATAATTAGTCAAAAGGTACTTACCCGCTTGTTCTTGATGAGGCTTCTAGTGAGTCTTGGCACAGACTGATTTGAAGCCAGAACAACCGGGTTTATATATTGCTGAAGGCGGAAACGTTACTGAATTAATTGAATACATTAAGTGGAATACGAAGAACACATGAATACTTAATAAGATCCAAACTGTATAAATTATTCTAATGAGATACGAATTGTATAAATTATTCCAATGAGATACAAATTGTATAATTATTCTGCAGACTGAATAATTTAGTTTAATGAGATTCCATTTTATTCTAATGAGATTCAATCTGTATATATTATTCTCAAGGCTTATGCAGATTGTGAACCGCGCGTGGCGGCGCGTAGGCGGGTATCGCATTACTCTTGATATTAAATAAATGCAAGTTGAAATGTTACAAAAAGGATTTCATTTAAAATAATTCCGTTTGTGACATTATAAACGCGCGAGTTTTGATTATATTCTGTGGCCGAAGCTTTTTTAAAACTTTATTTATTGAATATAATAAAACACATTTATATATTTCGTTTGCAGTCGTAGAATATATTTTATTAATTTTTAATTAGTAGAAAACTATCTTGTTAACATTAATGATACAAATGTATTAATATTACTTTGTCTGTAATTATTTAATCGAAGTTTAAGACGAGCTTAAATAATTAAATTTGAATTAACACACTTAACAGAACAATTTTAAAATTCACATTTAAATGACATTGTTTGGACTAATGAGGCCCTTTTAAATAAAACTCATGTGGACTGTAATAAACTTAAAAGAATTTATTTTTCTTTTCTAACAACTTGCAACCTCAATTTCGAGGTACTACTAATCGAGTTTAAATCTAGTTAACAACTGATACAAAAAAACTGCACTTAAGTTGGGGTAGCTTTGCGCACCCTTCTCCCACCACTTTATACTGAACAAAACGAAACTGGCGTTTGGGTGTAACATTCCGCCCGCCTTGAAAGATCATACTTTCAACAGACTTAAATTGACATGAAAATGAATTAACAATAAACAATAATTAATATTAATATACTACATTATCTAAACTAATCTAAACAGTTTTTAGTCAATGGGAAGAGCACACACGCGATTCACTGCACGTTGTATTGTTCCACTGTGCACTTTAATGTCCACAACTCGCACAACACCATCGTTGCCTGGATGAAGTTGCGTTATCCTGCCCATTTTCCAATTCAATGGAGGAGCATTATCGTCTTTGATTAACACTAAAGAGCCAACTTTTAGCAAGTACTGAGATTGCTGCTTCCATTTTGTTCTAACTTGGAGTTCGCTCAAATATTCCTTATGCCACCGAGCCCAGTAGTGCTGCATTATATATTGTAGCTTCTGGTAGCTATTCAATCTGCCCTCCGGAATTTCCATTATATCGTCCTCAGGGATCGCGGTCAATGACCGCCCAATTAAAAAATGCCCCGGTGTCAAAGCTGATAAATCTTCTGGGTCTGAGGATAGGGGACAGAGGGGTCGGGAATTTAGGATGCTTTCAATTTGAGTCAATACTGTATTATATTCTTCAAATGTCAAATGCCTATTGCCTACCACTCGTTTAATATGATGTTTAGTACTCTTTATACCCCCTTCATAAATACCTCCAAAACTAGGAGACCTTGCAGGCATGAAATGCCAACTTATTCTATTATCAGCCAAATATTTTCCAATATTAATTGTTTCAGTGTCGAGAAATGTATATAACTGCTTCAATTCATTATTGGCACCAACAAAATTCAAAGCATTGTCCGAGTAAATGTTTTTTGGTTTTCCGCGTCTACCTATAAATCTCTTTAGAGTCGCCATAAATGCCCTTGTTGTTAATTCCGATACTAATTCAATGTGTACCGCCTTTGTACTCATGCATATAAACAAACAAAAGTACGCCTTTATTATTTTGGCTCCCCGTGTACTCCTATCCTTTAATAGTATAGGTCCTCCGTAATCTATCCCTACATTCTCAAACGGCGCGTAGTTCTGGACTCGTATTCCTGGTAAATTACCCATTAAATAATTAATATGTCTTGGTTGTACCTTGAAACACGTCACACATTTTCTGATAATGTTTTTACATGAATTACGGCCGGAAATCGGCCAGTATTTCTCCCTTATTGAACATAACAAACCTTGGGCACCGCAATGCAATAGTTTTTCATGGGCGTGTTTTAAAATTAAATTCGTTAACGGATTTCCTTTGGGAAGAAGAATGGGGTGTTTTTTATCATATACCTCATTTGAATTCTTTATTCTTCCACCTACTCTTATTAAACCATCTTTCATGAACGGGTTCAATGATAAAATCTTACTCTTTGCCCTAAGTTCACGATTATTTAGCAACCGGTCATGATCATCTGGGAAATTTTCAATTTGTGTAAGCCTTATTAAGCTTCTCAAAGCGTTATCAAGCTCTGTAGGCGATAATTCGCCGAATTTACGTTGTTTGTGACTGACCTTAGCATTTTCGATAAATCTTACGATATACGCTGCTACCCGCTGTAGCTTAATTAACGACGAATATTTATTAATCAAACCTAACTGATCACCCGATACGGTCACAGGGCAAGAAATAGACCGTTCTTCGGGAATATCTAATTGCGATTGTTGAAATACAATCCATTCCGATCTGTCTTTACAAAGCCACTCGGGACCATTCCACCATAATTTTAAATTTTCTAACTGCATCGGAAAAACTCCTCTGCTTAATAAATCCGCTGGATTTTCATTTGTTTTGACATACCCCCAATTGCTAATGTTAGTTAGTGATTGGATTTCAGCTACCCGGTTTGCCACGAAAGTCTTCCACCTATTAGGTGGTGCTCTGATCCATGCTAGCGTTACTTGTGAATCGGTCCAAAAAAATGTTTCGTTAAAATTGATTTCTAATGACTCTACTGTTCTTTTAACCAAATTTGCTAATAACAGCGCTGCACTCAGCTCTAAACGAGGTATACTGATTTGCTTCAGTGGTGCGACGCGAGATTTCCCGCAGATAATATTTGAACTAAAATTTCTTAAATTGGTAATACATCGTATATACAAGCAAGCACCGTAGGCTCTTTCTGATGCATCGGAAAAACCGTGTAATTCAATTGCAATATATTCGGATATTAGGGCGTGTCGCGGAATTTTGAAATTATTAATAATAGGTAATTGTTTTTTGAAATTTAACCATTTTATATACAAGTCCTGAGGTATCTTATCATCCCAAGAAACCTTTGACTTCCACAATTCTTGCATGATTAGCTTAGCTATTATAATTATGGGCCCTAAAAGTCCTAACGGATCAAATATTTGGCATATGATTGATAAGATCGAACGTTTTGTACCAGATTCTGCATTAAATGAACCTGTTGAATATTGAATGCAGTCAACATTGGGGTTCCAATATATGCCTAACGTTTTATTAGGTTCGTCGTCGCCTATGCGCAGAATGCTTGCTTGCAGCTTATCATTAATATTAAACTTGTTTATCGCACTTACATCATTGCAGAGCCATTTGCGCAACTCAAATCCAGCCGTTGACAATATATGCGAAACTTCCTTTTGAATTTTAACTACCTCCGCCACTGTGTCTGCTCCTGTTATCAAGTCATCTACATAAAAGTCGTTACTTATAATTTGGCAAGCAATTGGAGCTTGCCCTTTATTTTCATCTGCTAATTCTAAAAGGCATCTTATTGCTAGATACGGGGCTGACGCAGTGCCGTAGGTTACCGTGTTTAACCGATAACATTTTAATTTACTACTCGAATTCGACCGCCAGAATATTTTTTGGTATTTTCGTTGGTTTTCATTAATCAGAACCTGTCTGTACATTTTAGAAATGTCTGCGCTAATTACAATTTTGTGCTTTCGGAATCTCAAAAGAATTGAAAAGATATCTTGCTGTAGGGTGGGTCCAATAAACTGGACATCGTTTAAAGATATTCCGGAATCCGTTTTTGCCGACGCATCAAATACCACTCTACATTTCGTGGTAAGACTGGTAGTTTTAATGACCGCGTGATGTGGCAGATAATAACCGCCTGGATTAGCATCTAAATCTTGATCAGTAATTTCACTCATATGATTTAAATTTTCATATTCTTGCATAAATTGAAGGTAATCATTTTTTAACTCTGAGTTTTTATTCAATTTTCGTTCTAATGAGTAGAACCTATTTAAAGCAACTTCTCTAGAATTACCTAATTCTTTTAGTGACTCCTTAAACGGAATGTTGACAATGAATCGGCCGTCACAATCGCGAGTTGTAGTTTTATGAAAATTAATCTCACAATATTTTTCGGATGGGGACAATAAGGAATTTTTACTTTGAACTTCTTCTATTTGCCAGAATTTTGTGATTTTATCGTCATTCGATAAATCTTCACTTAGACTTAAACAATTAATCGATCTATTTGAATTTGAATTAACATTCAAATTACCTGCTACTATCCACCCGAATCTGCTATTTTGTAGAATAGGTAAATTTTTCCCAAGACTTTGCTGTCCGTTACATATTATAGACCAAAATACGTGCGAACCTAACAGGATATCAATATCACTTGATGTATTAAAAGTTGGGTCTGCTAAATTTATTTTATTTGAAATATTAAGAAAATCTCTATTAAATGATATGGATGGTAGCTGACCCGTGATTTTCGGAATTTCTAAACAATTAATGTACATTTCAAATTCATTATAACATGATTTAATCAATAGATTGACTTGAGTGTTAATGTGTGACAATGATTGACCTAAACCCTTTACTACATGATTAATTTTAAATGACTGTATATTTAATTTCTTGCGAAGGTTTTCTGTGACAAAGCAGCTCTGGGAACCACTATCAAGGAGTGCCCTACATTTAATAAATTCGTTCTTACTATTTTTCACCTTAATGATTGCAGTTGATAACAAAACTTGTGAGAAAGGTATTGATACTGCATTGTTTTCTAAAACGTGGTTACTAATGGAAATTTCTTCAATTTCGTCAGTACTTAATCCGGGTTCCTGTGAAGTACCGCCCGCCGAGCCCAAGCTGTTTACAACTATTTTGTCATTTTCAGGATTAACGGTAATATTGTTAATGGGTTCTGAATGCAACAAAGAATTATGTGGTTTAGCACATTTAACGCATTTTTGAACATTGCAATTCCACGAAGAATGAGAGGGTCGCAAACAGTTCAAACAAAGCTTCAAACGTTTTACTGCCGATATTCGTTGATTTATGGAAAGTTTTAAAAACGAGTTGCATTTGTAAATAGCATGTCCTTGGCTGCAATAATAACATTGAATTTTACCTGAGTTGGATACCAAAGTATTAGACAAAAATCTTTTTTGAAATTGTAAACCTGGTGGCTTTTGTCTATCAGATTTTGTGATTTGAAGTCTCTCTAAAATTTCGCATTTAGATTTCAGATATTTATTCAAATCGGCCATTGTAGGTAAATCGCCTGCATATGTGAAAGACTCCCAATCACGACGCGTAATGTGATCTAATTTATTCGTTATTATGTAAATTATTATGCGATCCCACGAATCCGTATCTTCACCTAAAATCTTTAACGAACGCAAATGCTTAGTAATGTTGTCGAACAATTTCCTAAGCTCGGTGTGCGATTCTTTATGGAGCACGGGATAATCAAAGATAGCTTTGATATGGTTATGGATCATAAGACTTTTATTTTCGTACCGATCTACAAGTAATTGCCACGCAATCTTATAATTAGCGGCGGATATTTCAATTGATTTTATTACCTCGGAAGCTTCATTTTCCAGCGAAGAGCGCAAATAATAAAACTTTTGTATATCAGATAGCGAGCGATTATTTTCAACAAGGGCAGTAAAGGCGTCCCTATATTCAATCCAATTTGAATATTTACCATCAAATGATATTAATTTAATTGTTGGTAACTTAATAAAATCATTATTAACTACCGCTTCGCCAGTGCCATTATGACTTGAAGAACCCGACACTGAACTCTGATTTTTATTATTTCCAAATTCATAACATAATGCCTTAATCTTACTAGTAATTGAAAAATACTCATTTTCGAAATCTTCCCGCTCGGCCTCATCGGTGTTAGAAGGATTTAAAATTTCTAACTGACCCTGTACATCATTAAATTCGTCCCATAAGGGATCAACTTTTTCTATTCTACTACTTAATTCTCCTATAATTCTGTCATTTAATGATTCTTGATCAATCCTATCAAAATAGTTTTTTAATCGTGTAATTAGACCCTTTATGATGCCTCGTCTAACTCGCAATTGCGCAAAATTTTCTGCCATTGTATTGACTCAAATTGATAAATAGATAAAAGGAATTATGAACAAAGGAATTGACTTACAGAAATAAATTTGTAGGCTGTTTTAGCACTGGACTGCTGCTGGAAGTTCGGAACTGCAGAAATCTGATACTGAGATGGATTTTTCTGGTCCTGATGTATTCTTGCACAACGGCCGGCTTCTTAACTCGTATTATATTAATACTTTTAAAATTCGCTCGATTGGACCATGTTTGGACTAATGAGGCCCTTTTAAATAAAACTCATGTGGACTGTAATAAACTTAAAAGAATTTATTTTTCTTTTCTAACAACTTGCAACCTCAATTTCGAGGTACTACTAATCGAGTTTAAATCTAGTTAACAACTGATACAAAAAAACTGCACTTAAGTTGGGGTAGCTTTGCGCACCCTTCTCCCACCACTTTATACTGAACAAAACGAAACTGGCGTTTGGGTGTAACAGACATTAAGCAAAATAATTAATTAAAACTCGAATGAGCCTTTATGTTTTACTAGCAGGACAATTTTAAAATCCACACCTAGTTTTATACTCACACAGGATAAACACTTGTTGAATATTTAATAATGACTTGTGAGTTGGATGAAGATTTATAAAGACTAAAGACTTAATATTAAAACAGAGGTATTTATACCTTATCTGCCTACACAGTTTTCATGGTCATGAGAGAATAAATGCTAAAGAAGTTTCTCATAGAGATAACGTCCACTTATCAGAAAGCTGGTAATTTGATATCGTGAGTTTTATTATCTTAAGCAATTCTCATGTAACATGATCTTATCTATAGTGCGATTCTACGTACGTTACTCCTCCACCCTTAGTATTTTCAATGTTATTAAAATAATTTGAAAATAAAATTTGAAATAATATTTATATATTATAAAATTTTTCAAAGAAATCTAAATTGGTATTTCTTCGTTATTTTTGTTATTTATAAAATCTTTATTTAGAAAATCTATAAATTTGATTTTGAAGGAGTTACGTTTACAATAAATATACAATAATAAACTTATAACTATTACAATGATAAATATAATTATAATGATACTTAATAAGCTCAGATGATCGAGGGTTGTAGTACTATTCATCTTTAGAAGATGATTTTGGTTTGTGATCTTCAGTTGATATTTGTTCAATTTCTGTGTATCGATTGTAGTTAAATCGATTTTAGTATTTACATGTTCGAATTGAGGGGTTGTTAATTTTGCAATATCTATGATATTAAATTCTATTACTTTATTAGAAATACTTTTGGCTGTAAATAACATGTTTTTGTGATTGATCATGACAATACAGTCAGGACTAAGATGTATAAGTTGTGAACCAACAAGTTCTTTTGGATACATTTAATGTCTAAAATGGATCTGGAAGGGGAACTGATTAACCAGGTTACAGAATCAATTTGGTAAACTTTAGTAACGATAATTGTTTCATATAAATGTAGGTATTTTGGGTCAGCAGGATAAGGTATGGTTAAAACGTCTTGATCTGTGAGGTATGAAGAAATTTAATTTCAAATAGTATTATTTAAAATATTAACTTGTTCGATTAGGATGAGGAGCATTGTTGTCCTGAAAAAGGTAACATTTCGTTAGCATGTCTTTGAAGTGGTGGTCTACCATCAGGGGGTGTTAGTTCGTACACGTCATGTTCTAAAATTTTTGAGATAATATAAGGTCCGTCAAATCTTGGATCCTTTTTATTTCTTAGATTGGTTTTTATAAATACTTTGCTATTCAAATTAAATTGTTTATTTGTTTTGGATTTGTTTAATTTGGAATTTCGATTTTCTTTAGTTTCCATCTGAGTTTTTTGTAGGGATTCATATAAATATTTCATTTTATTTTTATGTGTAGATAAGTAATCATGATAATATGTTCTGTTATAATCAAGGTCAAAGGGGCTTTTACTTTCAGTGTGTCCAAAAACGATTTCAAAAGGGGTTAAATGAAGATTAGAATGTATAGTATGATTGTATGCTAAAAGGCAATATTGGATTTTTTGCTGTTCAGGTATATTGGTTAATAATCGATAATGTTCAATGATTGTAGAATGTAATCTTTCGATTGGTGAATTAGATTGATGGTGATGAGGTGTTGTTGTATGTAATTGGATTTTATGCAAGGCTATAAAATCTTTAAAGATATTTTTATTAAATTCTCCGTCGGCTATAATGACATTAGGAGTTGTAAATGTTGAAATGTATTTCAATAACTGTTCAGTTACTTCTATTAAATTTCGGGATTGTAAAGGATAAGCTTGTGCAAATTTTGAAAAAGCGTCAATGATTGTTAAGTAACTTTTATTTTTGATCTGGAATATATCGATATGAATTGTATGGAATGGTCTAGAAGAAGTAGGGGTTAATTGAAAAGGTTGATTAATAGGTTTTCTGTTGTATTTTTGTTGTTTACAAATTTGACAATTATTAATATAATTTGTAACATCTTTTATAATAGAGGTCCAATAATATTTTCTTTTGAGATGTTCAATAGTTTCATTTATTCCACGGTGGTTGGTTTTTCCTAAATGGTATTCTTGAATTTGTTTTTGCCTTTCTTCGGAATTTAAAATATAGGTTACTTGAGTTATACAACGATGAAATTTGGGAGTATTTTCGTTTGTGATTGTATTAATGAAATTTGAAAAGTCTAAATAAAGTTGATCATCTGGAAAATAACAATAGTAATGATGTTTGGGTTGACAATGTTCAATTAATAGGGTGTTAAATATTTCTGTCTTATTAATTTGATTAACGAAGGCGGCGTAATGAGTAATTCCGTCGTATTTTGTGATTCTGATTGATCTTGGAATTTGAGCATTAATAAATTCTATCTGATTTTTAAACTGTTGTAGAGGTTTCTCTGAAATATCAATTACGGGGGTTGAAGATTGTTGAGAATGTACCGTGTCAATATAAGAATTTTGATCATTATTTTCTTCGTTGTTTGGTTTTCAATGTTTTCAGTAGCGTCAGTTTGAGGGGGATTATAAGTTGGAATGTCGAATAAGTCTGTAATATCGGGAGTACTTGCTCTGCTAGCTAGTCTGCTGTCATAATTAGTTTGTTCTGGTTCAGGGGTTGATAGCGATGCAGGTCTAATATTTAATGGGTGAATTTGAATTCTGGATAATGCATCTGCAACTTTATTTATTTTTCCGGGGATATAATTTACAGTAAAGTCAAATTCTTCTAATTTCATTGCCCAACGAGTTAATTTTGAATTTGGTTCTTTTAAATTCTTGAGCCATACTAATGGTCTATGATCTGTAAATAAGGTAAATTTCTTTCCATAAAGATAGGGTCTAAATTGTTTTGTTGCCCAAATAACTGCTAATAATTCTCTTTCGATAGTACTATAATTTTGTTCAGAATTATTTAAAGTCCTAGAGGCATAACAAACAGGTTTTCCTTTTTGAGATAATACTGCGCCTAAAGCGAATTTGCTAGCGTCTGTGGTTAGTTCAAAAGGTTCATCAAAATTGGGGTATTGTAGAATTGGTGTTCGAATTTAGATAAAAACTCTGTTGTATGAATAATTTTGTTATCTTTCTTTAAACATATGGTTAAGAATTTTGTGATTTTCGCGAAATCTTTTATAAATTTTCGATAATATTCAAATAGTCCTAAGAATGATTTAATTTCGGTTCTTGTTTTGGGTGCTGGAAAGTTTTTGATTGCTGAGATCTTGTTTGGATCTGGTTTAATTCCTTCTGGAGTTACAATATGTCCTAAATATTTAATGGATTTATGTAGAAATTCTGATTTGTCTAATTGAATTTTGATATTATGTTGTCTACATCTTTGGAATATATTTTTAAGTCTAAACATGTGATCTTGAAGAGAAGCAGAATAAATTATGATGTCGTCTAAGTAGACTAGACATTGTTGGGGTGTTAAACCTATAAGGGCGTTATTGATTGCACGCTGGAATGTAGCTGGTGCATTTTTTAAACCAAAAGGCATTCTTTTAAATTGGAAATGACCTTCTTCTGTCGAGGAAGCTGTTTTTTCTCTATCCTTTTTTTCAATTTCTATTTGCCAGAAACCGGATGCGAGGTCAAGAGTACTAAAATACTTTGATCTGCCTAAATTATCTAAAACGGTTTCTATTCGGGGTAATGGGAATTTGTCCTCGATAGTCTGTTCGTTCAGTTTCCTGTAATCTATGACGATCCTCCACTTCTGTTTTTGGGATGCGTCTAATTTCTTTTTTACTACCCAAATTGGAAAATTAAATGGGGATTCGGATGGTTCAATAATTTGGTCCTTTAACATTTTATGAATTTGGTTTTTGACTTCTTCACGGTGAATCTGGGGGTATCTATATGTCTTAGTGTAAATTGGGGCATCTGTTTTTGTCCTAATATGGTGTTTTGCTAAATTTGTTGCTGAAAGGGGTATGTCTGGGGTGTAAAATACGTCTTTGTATTCATAGCAAAGGTTTGTCAAGAGGGTTTCTTCTTCCTCATTAAGATGTTCTAATCTTAAATTATTTTTTAAATTTTCGTTCAAAATTTTTCTTACGTTGGAAGGGGATTTGACATTGAAATTATTAAGTTGGATTAAATCATCTGAAGTGTTATAATCTTCTAAAATTAAAGGGTCATAAATACTGATAACTTGAGGTTCATTGGAAGTATTGATAAGGCTTATTTGAAAATAATTATTGTATAATCTGACAATAGCTGAAGGCATAATGACGTGGGCGTTAAATTTAAGTTTGGAGGTTAATTTTGTTCCATTAATTCCAACTGCTGGAAGTGTTGTAAAAATTTCGGTTCAAGCTGGTATATGGATCTTTTTTATTGGTTCCTGATTTGATTTTAAATTTGAAAAATTACAATGATTTCGTTGTTGCATTTCTTGCTTTAATTTGGAAGGGTTATAATAAAAAGGTACGGTTGTTTTTTCCGTTTGGATATGCATCCATTTATAATCGATTGATGCGAATAAGTCCATCAAAAGATCTGATCCTATAAGTCCTACATAGTCGGGATGAAAGTCAAATAAGTAACATGTATGAAGTCCTTCTTCGCCAAAAAGATTAGGTATAGGGATGTCTGCTACGTAATTATGTTGAGTATTTCCATGGGAAGTTGTAATTTCAAAATTATATTTATAAATAGATTCTGGGAAGTTTTCTTGCACGAATTTGGGAGAAATGATAGTTTTTGAACTCCCTGTATCGATCAATAATTTTTCATTCGATCCTGGGATGATTAAATAGGGTAAGTTTGCTTTGGGGTTTATGTTAAAATGTAATAGGGGTACCGAGGCTCTTAATGAAAATTTACATTAGAGTCCATGTTTTCGTATTCTTCTTCTGGTTGATTGTAATATTGATTTTCTTGGACATATTCGTCTTGGGGATGTTCAACTTGAGGATAATTAGGATTTTCATTAAAAGTATTATCAAAATATACTAGATCTGGTTCGTCATATTCAATATTATTGAAAGATGTTGATGGTAAATTATCGTCGTGATAATTTATTTCTTCTGGAATTGCATTTGGAAAGCGTCTAAAGCGTTGTGAGTTCGTTCTGAATTTATTTTGGTTTCCTAATTGTCTGGTAGCGGGTCTTTTAATTATGCTAACCTCCATAGGTTCTGGAGTATATGTGGGTTAATGGTTCGGTTTGAAAGAACTAAAATTTCTAGATTGATTTGATCGAATGTTGCTACTTGAAGCATTATTCGACGTGAAATTTGGGAAATTATTTTGTCTATTAGAAAAATTACTTGGTCTTGAATTAGTATTTGAGAAATTAGGGAAATTATTTGAAAAGTTATTATTTGGTCTTGAGAAATTGGGGAAATTATTCGGATTTCCAAATTCTTCAGTTGTAGGTTGAGTAGTACATAGGTTTTGGGATGGTTTAGGATAGTTATTTTTAGATGTTAAATGTATTTGATTATTTTTTGTAAAATTCTGGTTCATTTTAAAATTTTGGTTTTGTGAATAACGAATATCTAGTTCTTCTTTAATAATTTTTAGGGCTGATTCTAAAGAATCTGGATTTCTAGATCTAACGAATGTTCCTAAATTTTCGTTTAGTCCACTGACAAATGTTCGTAAAGCTAATTTTGAATTTTCTTCTAATTTGTGGGTTTTAATTACTACTGGATCTGGTCCTAATGAAACTTTTGCATTTAGGTTCGGTAAATGTGTCCTAATTTTATTATAAAATTCAATAGGGTTATCTTTTCCTTGTCGAATTCTAGTTAAGTCAATTAATAAATTTGTTTCTGATCTTTGATCGCCAAAATTTTCTATTAAAACAGTTTTTATTTCATTCAAGGTATTGTAGTTATATCCTGTTATAATTTCAAGGGCTTGTCCTTTTAATCTATTTCTAATTGAAGAAATAATTTATTTATTTATGAATTCTTCGGAGTTTGCTGTACAAAATTGTGTGGTAATAATTTCTGTAGCTCTAACAAATTCTGATAAAGTGGCTGTGTTGCCATCATAAATGGGAATTTCATTTAAAAGCGTTGGATTGAAAATTGCTATATTATTGTTGTTATTATTTAAGAATAATAAAGGGGATGTATTTGAATTTGAGCTTGGGTTTACTGTGCGTTCAGCACTTCTACAACGTCTCGGAGATCGAGATCGATTTCTAAGCATTTAAAATTAAACAAAAATTGTATAATCTTTACCTTAAAAACTAATTTGTTAAAAAAAGAATAATTAGAATAACACAATTATTTTTAAAATTATTTTTATTGTTAGTAAACAGTTTCGGGGTTCCTACCCATACATGGCAAGCATGAAAGGCTTTATAATGTCACTAGCTGACAATACCTATTCGGTCTGGCGTCTACCATGTACGTAATCAATAATTAATTAAAAATGTTAAAACTAAGTTAGTATGGTTTTAAAAATGATTTAATAAATTCGCTGGTTTCTTCTTGAAACACTTTTCACTTTGAAAGAAAAAAAAACACTTACTTTGTTGCGTAGAATTAAACTTGATTGCAATAATCACGCTACAGCTGTACCTAGTCGAACGGGAGACCTCCGGGCCAATGTTCGAAGCTTTGGAAGGCCTGCGTCGGACGACGTGCTGCTGGAATGTCGCGCCTTGATTCTCGAAGTCCCGTGCCAATTTTAAAAGCGGTGAAACTCCAATTCTCTTGACGTCGACACGTTGTTGGGAACGGTTTTCCTTTGGATCAAGTGTTAAAACACAAAATCGATATTTATCGTCGATTTTCCAAAATCCGTTACGAAATCTGCGCCAGTTTTGGACACAAAATCGATATTTCGATTTTTCAAAATCCGTTACGACTGCGACAGTTTTGATTATATTCTGTCGCCGAAGCTTTTTTTAAAACTTTATTTATTGAATATAATAAAACACATTTATATATTTCGTTTGCAGTCGTAGAATTTATTTTACTAATTTTTAATTAGTAGAAAACTATCTTGTTAACATTAATGATACAAATGTATTAATATTACTTTGTCTGTAATTATTTAATCGAAGTTTAAGACGAGCTTAAATAATTAAATTTGAATTAACACACTTAACAGAACAATTTTAAAATTCACATTTAAATGACATTAAGCAAAATAATTAATTAAAACTCGAATGAGCCTTTATGTTTTACTAGCAGGACAATTTTAAAATACACACCTAGTTACACAGTGTATGTATCCTGTGTGTGTATACTCACACAGGATAAACACTTGTTGAATATTTAATAATGACTTGTGAGTTGGATGAAGATTTATAAAGACTAAAGACTTAATATTAAAACAGAGGTATTTATACCTTATCTGCCTACACAGTTTTCATGGTCATGAGAGAATAAATGCTAAAGAAGTTTCTCATAGAGATAACGTCCACTTATCAGAAAGCTGGTAATTTGATATCGTGAGTTTTATTATCTTAAGCAATTCTCATGTAACATGATCTTATCTATAGTGCGATTCTACGTACGTTACTCGCGTCCGATGTGTAGAAGTTATTTGAATGTAAAACGTTGGGTGAATATTCTGATATATACCTAACGTGTGATGTGTTACTACTGACGGATATTTTTGAGAATTTTCGATCGGTGTGTCTTGAATACTATAATCTTGATCCTGCACAATATTTCACGGCACCGGGTTTGAGTTGGGAGGCTATGTTAAAACATACGGGTGTAGAGCTTGAGTTGTTAACTGATATTGACATGTTACACTTTTTTAAAAAAGGAATACGAGGAGGGATGAGCGTGTGTGTTGGACGCAAAGCTATTGCAAATAACAAATTTCTTCCAAATTATGATCCCTCACGACCCAGCTCCTTCATAATGTATCTAGATGCCACGAATCTTTACGGATTTGCGATGCGACAATTCTTACCTCGTGGTAACTTTACGTGGCTGTCAGAGCGAGAAATTGAAGATTTCAACGTCATGCAAATTACAGACGAATCCCCCCAAGGTTTTGTCCTGGAAGTGCATTTGGAAATTAGTGAAAATTTACATCATGCGCAGAATGAATTTCCCTTTTGTCCCGAGATAATGGCTCCACCGGGAAAAAAACAACAAAAACTCATCCCCAATTTGTATAATAAATCCAAGTACGTAATTCATTATCGTAATCTAAAACAGTGTTTGGAACACGGTTTAGTATTAACAAAAATTCATAGGATTCTAAAATTTGATCAATCGCCTTGGTTGAGGTCTTATATAGATTTAAATACCCGTTTACGAAACCTAGCTAAAAACAGTTTTGAAAAAGACTTCTTTAAATTAATGAATAACAGTGTCTTTGGTAAGACGATGGAGAATGTTGAGAACAGAGTGGACATAAAGTTATTGTCTCATTTTGAAAATTGTGGAAAGAAACGTGGTGCCGAATCCTATATTGCTAAAGCTAATTTTAAAAGTGCTGCTGTTTTTACGGAGAATTTGGTAGCCGTGGAGATGGAACGAGTTTTAGTGCTTTATGACAAACCGGTTTATGTTGGTTTTAGTATTTTAGACATTTCGAAAACTGTGATGTATGATTTTTACTATAATTTTCTAAAACGTTTGTATGGCGATCGAGTTTCCTTACTTTATACGGACACAGACAGTCTAATAATTGAGGTATTCACGGAAAATTTTTATGAAGACATGAAACTGCACTTGGATAGATTTGATACTTCAAATTTTAAAAATGACAACTTGCACGGAATTCCACCAAATCAATCGGTGCTTGGTAAATTTAAAGATGAATATATAGGCATTCCCCTAAGAGGTTTTTGGGGTGCTAGCGCGAAAGCATATTGTTGCGAAACGATAAATGATGTGTGTAAAAAAGCGAAAGGAATAAAAAAAAATGTTATAGACAATGTATTAAAGCGTGAAGATTATGAAAATATCGTTGAGAATAAAGTCAGCGTTATTTTCTGTAAAATGTTTATCTTTAAGACAGAACGTCATAACATATATACGGAAATGAAAAACAAAATTGCACTTTCCGCCGTAGATGATAAACGGTATTTGATTCCTGGCACCACGAAAACCTTAGCTTGGGGGCACGTTGATATTGTTCCAGAAATGGTAAATGAAAATCTAGATATGCTTATGGAAATTATTGATGACGATTTACAAAGACAAGATTTAAGTCGATTGATAGAATTGCTAGAGAATGAATTGTAATTTTTTTCATTTAATTTCTATTTAATTTTATTATTATTAATAAAATAAATGTAACATGTTAAAAGCGTGTGTCAATGTTTGTCTACTGTATATATAAATAATTATGTAAACGTGTGTTGATGTTTGTCTACTGTATATAAATTCAATATAACTAAATGTTGTATTATGTTGTATTAATTTTGTCTGCTGTATAAGAATAATTATGTAAACTTCCCTAGTCTATAAAATCCGGGTGGGAATCTTTAAAAGTGGTAGGAATGTAGCTTAAAAGCGTTGAACGTAACGTATTGCTCAGTGACAATCGAAATGGGTTCAATCAAAGTGGGCTGGCAACACCATTGGGCACTTGAAACCACAGATAAAACTGACCAATACTATCAAAGTATAATATATTTCGACCACGTTTAACATACGATGTCCAATGCGTACCTTCCCCATCTGTATCATCCAAATTCACAATTCCACATTCGTTTTTACGGATACGTTTCGGTAACCCGTTTCGCATAAAAATACCTCTGAAGTGTGGAATTTTAAACTGGTTTACGTACTTTGACAGATCGATATTGGTCAGTGCTCGGTGTGGTAGCTTTAAGGGTAGTTTTTTGGAGGTCGTAAATACAATCCTAATCCTTTTTTGTATGGTTTCAAATATAATCCTTTTCCTACAGGCGCTTGCTCCATCGCTTTATTGTGTCGTTTCGTTTCTTCGAGAGCTGATTTCGCTGCTTTTGCTTCATTCACTGCTTTGGCAACCGCAGCTGCTCCCGTTCCCAAGGAGCCTATAGCTCCGAGAGCGGCAAATAAAGGAATGAGCGGTAGGAAACCACCTTGTTTAGGGATAGGTATAATCCGCCCTTTGGGAGCAATGATACGTTTACGTTTCAAGGCCGCTAGGGCAAGACGAGCAGAACGTTTTAAAGATAATTTTTTTACTTTACCACCAATACGTTTTCTAGCTAATTTGATGGCGTTGTTAAAATACCCCTTCTATTCACTTTAGATCGTCGAACACCCATACCTAATTTTCTTTTTCCAGACATAATGCTGGCCACAGTAAGCGCAGCCGCTCTCTCTCCAAAACGAGCGTCCTTAGAACGAAACCTCGTCCACGCCTTCTGTCCTAATATACGATCAGCTTTATGACGTTCACCAAGGTCGTTAGTTTTTGAATAGACTATGTCGTGCTCTTTACAAGCTTCATCCAACGGGTTTATTCCTTTGTCTCCACGAGCAAGCCTTTGATGTAAACGGGTGCCAGGTCCACAGTAGTTATACCCTGGTAAATGTAATTCTAACGGTAACTTATTAATGAGAGTGTTGATCACTCCCTTCCCCTTACGAGTTGATTGACGATTCTCCGATTTTCACAGAGTACGTTTCATAACACATTACTCCTATCACAGGAGAAGAGTGACTGAAAGCTTGCTCCAACATCTTTATATATTTATACCCTTTACCCATATACGCTCTTTCACAACGTGTCCTACATGGAGCAGTTAAAGTTGGTGCGTCAGAGACAGAGGTTGTCTATTATAAATCGGGATAATTGTTCACCGACGCCGCAAGTTTTTAAACATAGTGTATTGTTGGGGGCAGGATGCAAACGCGGTATAATAGTAGGCAGTTCCGGATGTGGTAAAACCAACCTAATGATAGGTTTACTAGAACATCCAAACGGATTACGCTTCGAAAACGTATATGTCTATAGTAAATCTCTTTATCAACCGAAATACGCATATCTGCGCGAGCTGTTTCGATCATTTCGAATACGATTCTTCTGAAACTATATTACCACCTAAGGATGCAAACCAAAACTCAGTTATTATCTTCGACGATGTAGTTTGCGATAGTCAAAGCACCATACGTGATTACTTCTGCTTCGGGAGACATAAACACATCGACTGTTTTTATTTATGTCAGACATTATTATTATTCAAATCTTATTGTCGTGTTTAAGCAGGATAATACTAACTTAAAACACATATTTAACGATCATGTTAGAGGGGATATGACTTTCAAAGCGTTTAAACACTTGTGTTTTCACTGTTGGAAGGAGCAATATGGCTTTTTAGTAATCGACAAAGATTATCCACTTAATGGGGGATGTTATCGAAAAGGTTTCGACTGTTACTTCACCATAAATACCGAAGACACGAACTAAACGTTTTAGTAAACATGGATAAGCGTGTAGCAGAAGACTTGGTTAAAGCACGACGTCATGTTAAACAGAAATACAAAAGTCTCAAGTCTGAAATTGCACGGTCAGAAGTGGAACTACAACGCCGCTATCAACCTATCACTCAACCATTGCGTGAGTTTATAACCGGAGTTAAAACGGAATTATTAACTCCGAAAGAAGAATCCTTAAAAACGGAAGTGTCTTCTCCCATACCTACCTCGACTCCAAAAAAATTTTATAAACGACTTCCACCCCAAGACGAATAGGTATGCCTCGCGAACCATCACCTATCGCCCAAAGAATGCGCACTACTAGCGTTCCCTCACCTGATATCTCGGTTTTTGAAACAGAAGTCCTGGAAGAATCTGGGATCCCAACATTGGATCAATTGAAAGAACAACTTGCTGCTGTTGGGTTCAGCCCGGAATTCCAAACTTACATAGATGAGACCTTTTCTGGTAGAGCTAAAATGTATATGGAAAACATGTTCAAGGATACTAAAAACGAGTTCGATCATCATTATGGAGTACGATTCCATCCGGAATCTCACCAGTACCTAATTGGAGACGCCGTACTCACTTTTGACGAGAACGACTTTATTATTAAAAAACCCTTAGGTACAATTTTTAAATATACAGGAACTCCTGGTTTGTACGAATTAGTATTTAAAAAAGCACCTATTGGATACACCCAATCAGACTTGCAGAAGTATAAGGACCTTCTTACACGTACCAATGCTACCAGAAGAGGTTACATTGAGGGTGCACAGCTACACGGAACCGGAAAGAAATATTCAAATATAATTAGACCCCTTCTAACTACTCCTGGGGCAAGATTTCGAAGCGAGTCTACACCTACTACACCGGTCACGCGATCGAAAACTCGCACAAACAGGTGGAATTTATACCTTGGAAAGATCCTAATAAATTAGTGGACAGATTGAGACTCCTTTTAAGTTCAAAATCGGCTGGTCACACCGGTCACACTAATAAAATCATATATATTATCGATGAATTAAGAGCTGCTAAAATTATCGAATAAATCATCACACGCGTATCGATCCGTTTCATAATATTGCTAACGTTAGTGCAATCATGACGCTCGATAAATTCGGTAAACATCTTCACAAAACCCCTGTCTGAGTGAAACTCGACACTCATTCGAGAGTGTACCTATTAGAATATATACAAAATGTAAGGTACACAACAATGATGTATATGTGGGCGGACACCGAGCCAGCGTCGAATGAACCTAACATTTCCGACCTACCGAACTATTACAATTTGAAAGGTAGCAACAGTAAACGGGAATACACAATACCGTTTACAGAAGGGACTGTACAAGAAGTGTGCAGCTCACCACCATGCTATATGTATGTAAACGGCATTAGTATTGGTGGTGCTGCCAACTTAATTGGGAGACTATTGAGAAAAGGCGATAAGATTAAGGTGAGAGGTACGTCGCTATATCCGTCAACAGCCGCCCCATTTTACTTCGAAGCTGTTATTAGTCTTCCATATCACCATATATCATCATTACCTCAAAACCATGACTAGATAAGTTCGGTAAACATCTTCACAAAACTCCTGTCCGGGTTAAACCCGACGCTCGTGCAAAAGTATTCCTTTTAGAAGACGTGTCTAATGTGCACTACGAGACAATGTTGTATATGATGGGAATATACAATCATGAAAACGGTTATGCACTTTTGAACTCCACCAACTTCGAGTATGTCGTTCCTCTAACAAAAGGTAGCATTAAACAAATCAAATACTATCCCACAGATGCGCAAATCTTTTTAAACGATACGTTATACGATGCCGAATCACTCATCGGAGTGTCATTGAAGAAAGGGGATAAGTTTAAGGCGAAGAAGCCTGGATCAAGGGACATATTTATTTTTGAAGCTGTTATTAGTGTTCCAGCATTTTCTAAATGAGTATTAAACGTCAAATAATTGAAGAATTGCATAAACCTGCTCGTAAACGATTTCGAAGAAGACGCGTAATCGTAAAAGGCTTGAACGATTTGTACATGGCAGATCTTGTGGAAATGATTCCCTATGCTAAAATAAATAAAGGTTTTCGATATATTTTAGTTTTGTTGAATATGTTTAGCAAGCGTGTTTGGGCGTGTCCATTTAAACGAAAAAAATTAAAAAATTATTATCATCAACAGGAGGTACCCCGTAAATTTACAAACGGATATGGGAAAGGAATTTTACAACCAGCATTTTCGTAAGCTAATGCAAACTTTCAACATTAATCATTACAGCACGTTCTCTAGTATGAAAGCAAGCCCCGTGGAACGTGTAAATCGAACCCTCAAAAATAAGATGTGGAAAGAATTTTCAATGCAAGGGTCATATAAGTGGTTACAGTTATTACCTCAAGTAGTTGCGAAGTATAACTCAACAGTACATGGAACCACTGGATTTAAACCTATTGATGTTAGTCGGAAAAACGCTAAGAAAATTTTACAGACAGTCTTTAAATTTCCAATGACCATAGATCCATGAAGTCCTAAATTTAAAGTTAGTGATCACGTGCGAATCAGTAAGCACCGGGAAGCTTTCGCAAAAGGCTACACTCCAAGCTGGAGTACAGAAATTTTTAAGATTAAATAGGTTCGACTAACAAACCCTACAACGTATACTTTGGAAGACGTTAAAGGTGAAGAAATTCACGGCGGATTCTACACGGAGGAATTACAGATAGCTAAACATCCAGATATATTTTTAGTGGAACAGGTCTTGAAAAAAAGTCGGGATCGCGTTCTGGTCAAGTGGTTGGGCTTTGATAACACCCATAACTCGTATATAGCAGCACGTAATATAGTAAATTAAGTAGTATAGATGCATTACTTTACCTGTGCAAGAACATGCTTCAATTATTCTAAATATCCTTGTGTGTTTTATGTTTATTTTTATAATAAGTTATATAATATACGTTTTTCTCTCAATATGTTATTTTATTTATAGTATATAAGATACAAAAAACCAGCTTATAATATGCATTACAATCAAACCTTACTAAAGCGATCAATATAAATTCTATTTCTATGTTCTATATCTAAAATTCTATTTAACACTACACCACATTTCTCGATACGTCTTTGAAACCGACACCGATTTACAACACTTTGCATCCACAATGATATTCGTGCTTGTCTGTAGGCGTAATTCCACGTAAATAAATAATGTATTTTATTATTCCCCTCCTTGATCGTAACGCGTTTCTTTTGGTTGTTCATTTTTGTTGTCTACAAACTCTTCTGTTGTAGACGTAAATGATTCCAAACCTTCCTTGTTTAATTTATCCAACAAGCAATCTATACAGATATTTCCTTCTAAATACGATTCACACAAGTCTACCCCTTTCTGAAACTGTAGAACTCTTTCTTTACACTCTTCGTCGGTGTAATATTTGCCTAATCCGTAGACTGCTTCGTGATCGGCATCAAAGCGTAGATCGCGTAACTCTTCCTGCACTCTCTGTACTGCACTTTTAAGATCAATAGCCTTAGGCCACGATTGTGAACTATAACACATCCACATCTTTATACAAGAACGTTTTGCAAGTCGATGTCACACTGAATTCTTTCCGGGTACAATGCCACTAGTTCCAAAGCACACACAACGTTCTCGGACGGTGGTAAAGCAGATAACACTTGTTTAACGTTTTCGGTGGAATCCCCGCTTAATACACTCGATTCTTTTAATAAAGCTTGATAAAATTGAACAAAATCTTGCTCTACAAGGATTTTCAAACGGATTTCTAGCAGAGGAAGTAGTTCTAGAAGCTGAATGACGCTTTCAAATCCCAACCACACTTCCGACCCATCAATACGTTCGCGAAATCTCAACACATTCTTTCCTTCGATATTTTGGACGATAATAGTCTTGCACGTTGATATAGTTACTGGATTGGTCGGTATTTCACTGCTGTACAACAAACTTTTTATAAGCGATTGTTGTTGAACTACATCAAGCCATTCCTCGAGCGTAAAAGTAACTAAACCAGTCCTGATTCCGAAGATTCTCGCTCGTGGTAAAAGGTCTACGGGACACAATCCAATAGTTACCGCTTTACATTTAGATTTATTCAAATAGTAAAGTCGCCCTTCTAATAAAGGATCTGTGACAATTTTGCTTTGCTGTCCGATGATGACGATGAACTTGAAGATGCATTTGATACTCGTCCACTCGCAACGTTCTTGACGACTTCAAACGCTTTAACCAAATTTTCCATTTTACAAAGATAGTAATATAATTTACAATGCACTTACTTATGTAACTAGTAACGCACTTCTTGAATGCTTACTGATAGATTAAGCTCACTTAATGTTGCAATTGGTAAGATCCTATTTTTATATGGATCAATTCATGGTGGGGATAATTAAAGGGTGGGGTTTAAACGTAGTGGGGGAAAGTCTATCAAGAGTTCTTTTAGTCTACTTTCTGCTGCGAACATGAGTGCTTTACCTATAAAACTCTTAATAGTGCTAACCGCCGTTTATGATGGTGTTATGTACATCGCACGACCGTCGGAGTCCATTTTCGGGTCAATAGTGTTCTCCCAAGATCCAACGCGTTACAACTTAAAAAGTGATGTTCTGCATGGACTAAACGTTTACAGTGTTTCATTAAGTAATGTTACACGTGTACCTTCATCATTCAAAGTAAAATTTCATTATCCGTCACATGACATCGAGACCAGCTGGCAAACAATTGGTCATGATCCGCACATTTGCAAACTGCCTGATTCACCAACGAATGTTAGCTGTATAGTTATCGTCTCAGTGGCGATCTTTGTATTGGTTATATTTGCCATATTTTTGATTGTTTACGTGGTTATTTATTTGCTTAACCTTAAAGTTTAATAATGTGCATAATACAACATATTGTATTAAACTTTGTATTTGTACTGCAACCATTTTTTAATAAAACCACTTGTTAATAAAAGTCTTTTATTTTTTTTTGTTACAACATTGTATACAATCTAAACATTTATAATAAACCTTTTTGTAATTTATCAGTAATTTATCAGATTTCTTTTTATAGGCTCACGTTTAATGTAGTTCAGTACATAACAGTTATTCGGATTACAGTCTGCAGGCATATACGTCTCCGGAACTTTAAAATCACTATTATGCACCTCAGGTATACATATGTGGGTTACGTTCTTTTGAATATCTAGTGAAGTTGAGAGTCCTTTCCTTGTGAAATTCTTCTTTAGTTATCCACTTAAACGGTCTATGTTCACTATTATGCAACCATGATCTATTAAACCAAATGTTGCGTTCTATATTATTTATCCACACATCAGAAATTTCGTTATCCCACGTGCGGCATACACATTTGAAAAGTACGAACGGACAAGTGTCCTCCAAAAGATATATTTCGTGAATATGTTCTCTGCCCGATTTCGTGCATTCTATTCTTTTTGAATTTATTGGATTACCATCTCAATTAAGTATAAAATTTCTATATATGAACATACAGTGTGACCTATATCTTCAATGCTTTTTAATTCTACAATGTTGGGCAGTTTACATGATTCAATTAACAACCCGGTATTGTGCGTTTTAAAACGAGAAAACTTAATTGTGCCAGTCTTTAGTTCAATAGACCATTGATGTTCGTACCCCATTTTATACTAGATAACTAACTATAAAAGTGGACAGAAAATGAGTTTATATAGAGTTTTATGGAGTGGGAAAAGCTACTTTTTAAAAAAATGAATATGTAATATCTTTAATTTACAAAGTTGAACATAATTTACTGTTTGAGAAGTTTTTAAATACGTGGTTTTTCAACTAATTTATTTGTGAATGTCTATATTTTAAAACCCCAAAAGGAATGAATTATTTAACTTCAAAAATTAATAACACGCACGTGCAATTTGCAGAGATTGTTTTAATTGACAAAGATTACCAAACTTCTGATAAATTAGAAAAAACTTTATTTGATATATATGCGGTTATTTGATAAAAAATGTTTATCGGTACATACCTGCAAACCTGAGTTTTGTTTAATTTATTTTATTTATGGAAATACTTTTTCAACAACACTTCCAAGATATTTGTGTAGATGAAATTGTGGTCAAACGCGTTTTATCCATCTTCAAATCATTAACATTTCTACATTGGTGCAATAATTTTAAATATAATAATAAAGTATATCATTTGCACGCTCGATTGCGAGTGTTTAAAAGACGTTAACAGAAATTTTAAATCATCCAAAAGTAGTAAAAAGATAATTATATTGAAACATACTTAACAATAAAGTTGAACATAATTTACTGTTTGAGAAGTTTTTAAATACGTGGTTTTCAACTAATTTATTTGTGAATGTCTATATTTTAAAACCCCAAAAGGATTATTTCTGAAAAGCAATACAAGTCGAGAAAATTATTTATTAAAAACCTGGTGCTAAGATGATTATTAAAACTATGCATGATACAATGTGTTGGTACATTAATTATATGAATCAATTATTTAACTTCAAAAATTAATAACACGCACGTGCAATTTCAAGACAGACAGAATTTCAGACTAACAAGAGAGAGAACTTGTATTCTCTTTTCTCTCAAAACCAACGCAAACGGTTGCTTTCCTTTTGTGTGGCATAAATTACCTACAATCGGTCATTAATGTAATCGACACAATAAACGGGAATTGATGCGAGACTTTTAAATGCTTAACTGTACTCGGTTTTGAGAGTACCCCTCTCCCCTCTTGTTAACGAAAACCGGGAATTGTCGTCAGTCAATATTGAACAGTGCTCCAAAGCAGTAGTGCTCCAAAAGCGGTGTGCTTCAAGGCTTCAAGCTGCAGATAAGCGAACCCAAGTGCAAGACCGGCTTCGAAGGAACACAAGCCAGTGTTGAATTTTCAACGCCTCCGAGGAGCAGAAGGTCCGATCGGTGTGTTAATGCAAACCCAGGCCGGTCGCGAAGGAACACAAGCCAGTTTTCAATGCCCCGGAGCACGTAGAATGTGTGTGTTAATGCAATAAACGTTTTAGCTTCTTTTATTCTGATTTGATTTAAAACTACAATAACAAAATTGTTTAAATCATTGTAACAAAAGAGATTCTTTAAATACATCCTTGTAAAGATCGTTTTAAACTGCAACTTAATTTAAACTCTAAAGTATGTTGATACACGAACTCTTTCTTTATTAAATAAATCTTTTAAGCTAAGGCAAGGATAATTTTAAAGGATCTCGAAATATGAATTATTTCTAAAATGAATTATTGTTTCAGTTTATGGGAGTTTCATATGGTGACCTCGTTCAGCATGCGAAACTGGTTTCACATAAATGAAAACTAATTTATCATTCACGAATTGTGATTTTGCAATAATGGAAACAGAATTTTTTAATATAACTGTGTAGAAAGAGGGGAGAGTTTTTCTTTAAAATTACTTGTAAAATATAAGCTTAATATATTATCTACCCTCCTTAAAAAACTACATTGAACAAATATTTATTTAATTATCATTAGTTTTTTTCTATATTTTAATTTCATTTTGTTATAATACGTGAACATGTTTGTAAATAGGAAGTTGCGTGACGAGATTGCGACATACTATAAACCGGCTTTGTTCGGGCAAAGAAAAGCGGTCTCAACAAGAATTGCTGTTAAGTTTTTTAATAAATTAATTTTGTTTATTCCTCTTAATTATGTCTTAAGGGGTTTATTGCTCATACAAAATTTGCATTAATGTAAACAAATATAACTTTGTGGACTGCATTTATACTATTCATAAAACGATGTTTTATCTTAATTGTTATTGTTAATTATTTTTTGACATATACACCCAACTATGTTTTTGGCATTGTATAAATAAATTTATTATTATTATTATTGCTGGGTTTATTTTTATCTAACAAAAAATTTATTTAGCACAATTTGGAAGAAGTAAATTAGAAAGTAATAATTAATAAATGCGTAGTGAATTTATTGTACAATATATTGTTCGATTTTTTTAAAATGAATTATTCCTTTTAATAAATTATACGATATTGTTAAGTTTATTTTTAAAAATGAATTATAGATATTAATATAAGGGGTTTATTGTTCAATACATAATTGCTTATTATTAATTGTTGTATTAATTGTTGTAATCTAAATAAATTATTATTATTATTATTATTTTTGATTTTTATTATAAGCAAAGAGAGAAGGGAAGTGGCTTCTAAAGTGGAGGGGCTTGGAGAGGGTAAGTGGCTTCTAAATGGGAGGGGCTTGGAGAGGGGGGTTGACTTCTAAATGGGAGGGGCTTAAAAAGTGAAAGGAGGTCAAATGGGAGGGGCCTAAAAAGTGAAAGGAGGTCAAATGGGAGGTCAAGGTTGTGTGGCTCCACTAAGCCCCTTTGTTATCTACTTGCAATCATTAAAATGCAAAAACAAATTAATTGTCGTAGTAGCATAAAACAGCATTAAAATGACTTGTAAACAGTGCCGGCCCTAGGGGTTATGACGCCCCGATGCAAAGATTGTTTCGGCGCCCTTAATGAATTTATTGACACAATATATTTTCATTAAAAACTATAAAACAGGCAATAAGAAAATACTTGAGTGCTTATAAGTATTATATATTATTATAATATATTACATTTTATTTGCAAGTATAAATAGTACACATATAATAATATATACTTATATTAATACATAACAGTTATAAAAAATTTAAATAATAAAGGGTAATTAATTATTATAAATTTATTCTTCTAATTTGTCGCAAACTTCGTTTTCAATTGATATTATTGCAAGTCCAACCAATCTTTGCTGAGAAATAGTTGATCTCAAATATGACTTAATTTTAATTTACAAAAAGATGGTTCGCTAGTTGCAGCTGATACTGGGAAGGTGAGTAGAATTCTTTAATTCTACTCTTAAATTTTTCTTAAATTTTGATAAAATGAACTAACGCTTCCACGAAAAAATAGGATATAAAAAACCCACCGGGTTATTTCTATAAACTTAATTTGGTTTTTAACGTTACTTCAAATAACTCGTTGAAGATGATCACCAGGTTACTAGGAACCTTTTGGAGAAGACTTCCAGTAATCATATGTAGGGACTCAAAATACTGCTGCTTATAACACCAATATTAAGACCTCACATCCAAATGCAGCTTTCGAAATTTCCGAATCAATACAATTAAGGGATCTTCTTTAAGTTGTTAAGACAGCAACGAAGAGGAAAACTCGCAGTTTCAACTATGGAGGTCAAACAGCAAACTGGATTTTAAAATGTTGATTTTCTTAAGACTTGATTTCAAGTCTGGATTAATATCCCTATAAATAATTATTGATTTTGTAGAAAGAAGTTTATTGATTGCATCAATAAACGAAGAAGAAACTTTAATAAAATAAAACGGTGGTTACTTTCCTAATTCCTAGGAATTTTCAAGATGGAAGAAAAGCGTTCACAGCAACAAGAAATGTTTAATTTCGTTATTGCAGAAATTCCAAACAATAGAGTTGATAGTTTCAAAATATCACAAAACCATTATATGCACTAATCAAACTATAATTGGCCCATCAAAAGGGAATTTCACTATTAAACCAAAAGTTTAATCAACCACAAAACTAACGTCTTGCATTGTCTTGCGTGTTGTAGAATACCAACGGGTCGCAGGTGGAATTGTTTCCCGCCACAAGAAGCGTCTATTATTGTATTGCATGTTAACGAATTAGAACGCCAGAAAACATTAATGCCCAAATAGGGATTATTGAAAAATTGTTATTTTGTAGTTGAAATACCAAATATAGATGGCACCATACAAAATATTGTTAAATTTAATGGAAACGGACAACCAAAGTGATTTGAAAAATTGATAAATAGCAGTTAAAATGTTAAACTTAATTAACACAAGAGAAGAATTAACTTATCTTATACAAACTGAACTTATACAAAGAAAACTCTATAATTTTGCATTCAATAATACTAGACCTAGATGGCGTTGCAAATAAACATTGAAAATCGACTTTTTATAGTATACAGGGTGTATTTAAAAAAAACCAATATTGTTTTTATCAATATACAAGCTCTTAAAATAAAAAATAGACAGAAAAACTGTCTGTTACAAGTTGACACGTTCTTTAATGCTAGTTTAGTATGCAATTTCAATATGGCCCAATATCTTATAAAAATCTTATAGAGTTCTTGAATAATACTGAAAAAATTACAGTGCTTATATTTACATTGGTTGCATCGCAAATGATCAAATTTAGAGTACAGACTGCACAGGAAAAGAAAAATGCGCGGGGGTTTACATTTAAAATATGCTTCTGAACACCGTCTTCTTGCCTCGCATATTCACTCCATTATGATAGCCCTGTCCTCGCATATTTTTATAGTCTAATTGCGAATTTTTGATGTTCCCTCATATTTTCTTTGTCGCCTTTGTTTTCAGTAGATTTTATAAAATATTTATTCAATTTCGATTTTGGGATCCGGATAATTTTTTCTTCAATTCCATTTCTGTATTTATTAGAAGTAATTAAAGTGTTAAATAATAAACAAGTGCTCTATTGAACCAACCAGTACCTCAACCGGCAAGAGCGGCAACATACAATACTTTAGTAGTATACCGCTAGATTTTATTCACTTTATGCGTGTATGACTATGGGTAGACTTGTTAAAATACTATACTAAGATTAATTTCTTACATTTAATAATTTCGGCGCCCTTCGCGTATGGCGCCCCGATGCGACGCATTTTTTGCTTACCGTGTGGAGCCGGCCCTGCTTGTAGAGCAGAGAAGTTTTCGCAGCACAGAACAATTTCATGCGAATGAGACTTATCATTACTGCCCACCCGCTGCCAGGCATGACGAGCCGCCACTGGCCTTTATATAGTAAATAACTATTGTAACGGGAGAGAAAAGGAACGAACCTCTTTTCGAGCGACAGGTGGTGTGTTCTGCTGCCTTCGAGAGAATGACGCATCGCACAAGCATGTAAATCAGACGCGGTTTATTCTGGTGTATTCTAGAAATACATGGTATGTTCGGGCGATTTCTGGAACGTTTATAGGATGGTATAAAGTCGACGCCGCGGAGAAAAAGAGTCAGTCAACAGCAAGTCATTAACTGTGTATTACAAAATAAATAGTGAATATAAATGTTGTATTAGAAATTCATAGTCTGTAAATAATAGTTTTAATGGTTTATAATCATAGCGTTAATTTATAGTGTATTCATTAGTGTATAGAAATAAATATTGGTTTGTGAATAGACGATTTAAACAGCACTTGTATTATTATTTTTAGAAAGAACGTTACAGTGGTGTCAGGTGTGGGTTCTAAAATAAATAAAATCGCGTAATAATTAAATAAAGTGCTGTGAGAATAAATTTTTAGTGTTAAAATTAATTTCAACAAACGATTAAAATGGTGATGAAACTATTGAAAGATCTCTTAGTAATAGATTTAAAACGGGAATTGGACGAGAGGGACTTGGATAGTAATGGAAAGAAAGAAGTTTTGATAAATCGGCTAAGAGAATGGCTTTTAGAACAGAAGGAAGATCCTGAAAATTACCGCTTCGAAATACCTGGACCCGCAATTGATACTAGTTTGTTGTTAAGTAAAATGGAAGAAAGTTCTAGAAAAGCCGAAGAAAGTTCTAGAAAGTCCGAAGAGAATTCTAGAATTTTAAGAGAGGAATTACTGGAAAGTTCTAGGAAGGCCGAAGAGAATTCTAGAAAACTAATGGAAAACACTAAAGCATTGGAAGAAAAAGTTTTGGAAAATTCTAGAAAGTCCGAAGAAAATGTTAGAATGCTAAAGGAAGAAATACTGGAGAATTCCAGGAGATCTGAAGAAAATTCCAGAAGGCTTAAAGAAGAATTGCAGGACAATGTCAAAGCGTTAGAAGATAAAGTTTTCGAAGAATTTTTTGAGAATGCCAGTGCGTTAGGACTGTTGGAAGGTAGATTGGCGGAACAAGAAAGGGTAATAAAGATGGTAGAAGAGAAAATAGCCCAAATGCAATTACCATCAACAGCTAAGAAATACGACATAACCGATATGTTGGAAGATAGAATGAGGCAACTACGGTTTCCCTCAACTTCTGAGTTTAATGAAGTAAAGAAGCAAATTAAAGAAGAAAAGGGTCCTGCTGTAGGGATAAAAGTAAAAGCACCCACGTTCGATGGAAAGATACCTTGGTCCATCTACTACAAACAATTTGAGGCGGCCGCTGGGGCCAACGGATGGACAGGCAAGGAAAAGGCCGTTTCTTTAACAGTGGCTTTGCGTGGAGACGCGTTGAACGTCCTGCAAACAATCCCAGCAGGACAGGAAAATGATTATCAATTGTTAGTGTCTAGATTGGAGATGAGATATGGAGACGCGCATCTTCAACAAGTGTATCACGCGCAAGTGAAGAATCGTATCCAAAAGAATGGAGAAAGCCTGCAGGAGTTTGAAGCCGATGTTGCGCGGCTTGTCCGATTGGCGTACCCTACGGCACCCGATTCATTTCTGGGACAGCTCGCTGTGCAGACCTTCATTGATGGGTTAAGAGACGGGGAAACACAACAATCATTGAGGCTGGCACGACCAAGAACAACTGATGATGCGCTTGCTCACGCTTTAGAGTTTGAAGCCGCAAAACAAGCGTCCCGAGGTCACGGACGTGTTCGGACCGTTTTGGAAGAAGATGAAGGTTCTAAAGATCGCCTAGAAGAATTATTAATGAGAGTTCTTCAGAAGGAAGAGAACCGTAAAAAGAATCCTCAAGGAGTTCGAGGACCCCGTTGCTGGAACTGCGGTGAACAAGGGCACATACGACGCCGCTGCCCTAAACCCAAACAAGTTCAGCCGTCGGAAAACTAAAGGGGGTCGACGAGAGGGGGCGAACGTTGACCTTGAGTGGAGATGCCCCGGAGATCACCATCCATGCCGTAACATCGAAGAACAGTATCAGCAGTTTGTTCGTAGATGGGAAGATTGCTAACCGAACTGTTCCACTACTTATTGATACGGGGGCGACAAAATCCATCGTACGCCCTGATGTTCTACGATCAAGTATTAAGTTGTTACCCACAACTACTCAACTCCGTACAGCAACAGGTGAAGTGATACCAACACGCGGAGTGGTGAAGATGAAGATTGGTATTGGAAGTGAAGAACGTGATCATGAGGTGCTGGTAGCCGACATCATTGACGAATTCATCTTGGGAATGGACCTCCTGAGAAAATTTGGTTTTACATTGGACTTGAAGGAGGGTGTTTTGAAGGTTGGTAACGAAGAACTTCCGTTGCACCCACGAGAAGATCCTGTCGTAAGGGTTTTGCTGACAGAAGATGTGATATTGCCTGGTCAAAGCGAGATGGTTGTCGAGGCAGGTTTGGATGGAGATCTTCGGGTAGGATGTGTGAGAATGATGGAGCCTGTTTGTGATAAGAAGATCCATAGTGGCATATTGGTGGGAAAAGCGCTGATCAAGGTTGGAAAGACTGTACCGGTGAGGCTTATGAACGTTAATGTGGATCCGGTGACATTGAAGAAGAGTACCCTTGTGGGACAGTGTGTGCCAGTATTCCGAGTAGCCAGGTGTATGGCTGATGTTCCAAAACCAGTGCCCAAAGACCATGGTGGAAAATTAGTGGGTATGGTTACTAGTTCGTGCGAAGACCTTAACAGAACGGAAGTGAAAGAGGTACAGGGTTTGGTTCACCGATACCAAGATATCTTCGCTCTTGACGATAGCCAGAAGGGACGAACAAATATAGTAAAACATAAAATCAATACAGGCAACTCTATGCCTGTCCGTCAGCAGCCGAGGCGTCTACCTCTAGCAAGGCGAGCAGAAGCCGAAAAGATTATTACTGATATGGAAGAACAAGGGGTCATCGAGCCATCCAGCAGTCCATGGGCATCACCGGTGGTCCTGGTCAGTAAGAAGGACGGGTCAACGAGATTTTGTGTGGACTATCGGCAGCTTAACGACGTGACCAAGAAAGACAGCTATCCCTTACCACGCATCGACGACACGTTAGATACCCTGTCTGGTTCACGATGGTTTTCCACTTTGGACTTGAAGAGTGGTTATTGGCAAGTTGAAATGGAACCTGAAGACCGGGAGAAGACCGCGTTCACTATTGGTTCCGGACTATGGCAGTTTACGGTTATGCCTTTTGGTTTATGTAACGCTCCGGCCACCTTTGAGCGTTTAATGGAGACCATCCTGAGAGGGCTGTCGTGGAAGACCTGCCTGGTATACCTAGATGATGTGATTGTAGTCGGAAAATCATTCAACGAACATTTGAAAAACCTAGAGGAAGTGTTCCGAAGACTACGTGGAGCCAATCTGAAACTGAGTCCGAAAAAGTGCCACATATTCAGGAAGGAAGTGAAATATCTCGGGCACGTCGTATCACAAAATGGAGTGGCAGCCGATCCCGATAAGATTCGTGCAGTTCAAGAGTGGCCAACACCGAAAGATAAACACCAAGTTCGTAGTTTTCTTGGGTTATGTACCTACTACAGGCGTTTCGTTCCTGGGTTTGCCAATATAGCGAAACCTCTGACAAGGTTAACTGAAGATGGGCGCGAGTATGTTTGGAGCGGAGAGTGTGAAACAGCTTTCCAACAGCTGAAGCGTGCCCTGACAACAGCACCAATATTGAGCTATCCACGGACAGAAGGGAAATTCATACTTGACACAGATGCAAGTAATCTGGCCATTGGGGGGGTACTTTCGCAGATACAGGATGGACAAGAAAAGGTCATCGGCTATTTTAGTAAGGTTTTGTCGAAAGCCGAAAGGAATTATTGTGTGACCAGAAAAGAACTATTGGCCGTCGTGAAGTCCGTTGAGCACTTCTATAAATACTTGTACGGACGGAAGTTTTTATTGAGGACGGACCATGCAGCGTTGAAATGGCTTCTACAATTCCGTAATCCTGAAGGCCAGGTCGCAAGGTGGATCGAACGATTACAAGGATACGACTTTGACACCGAACATCGAGCGGGCACTAGTCATCGAAATGCCGATGCTCTTTCAAGAAGACCCTGTCCAACGGATTGCCGTCATTGCTCTCGTTTGGAAGAGAGGGTTTGCCAAGTACTAAGGACTACCATCGTCAACGACAATTGGTTGCCGGAAGAATTGCAACGACAGCAGGAGGCTGATCCCGAACTAAAAATGGTACTGGAATGGAAGCGCGTGGGAGAAAGGCCTGCCTGGGAGGCCGTCAGCCCTTTCAACAGAGCGCTCAAAGCATATTGGGCCCAATGGGAGTCCTTGAAGGTGGAAGACGATCTCCTGAAGCGAGTACTGGAGAGTGAAGATGGCACCACCATTAGGTCTCAGTTCGTGGTTCCAAGAAGCCGAGTGGCTACAGTATTGCGACATCTCCATGACGGTGCCTCCGGAGGACACTTCGGTGTGAAAAAGACCTTGGAGAAAGTTAGGGAGCGTTTTTATTGGGTCAACTGTAAAGAAGACGTGAAGGAGTGGTGCCGGAAATGTGAATAATGTGCCACTGGCAACGGACCCTTGGGGAAACGAAGAGCACCTATGAGGCAGTACAATGTGGGTAGTCCTCTGGAGAGAATAGCTATAGACATTGCCGGACCATTTCCCGAAACTGACGATGGGAATAAATACATCTTAGTGGCAATGGACTATTTTACCAAATGGCCAGAAGCATATGCCCTACCAAACCAGGAAGCTGCGACTGTTGCTGACGTACTAGTCAAAGAGTTTTTCAGTCGCTTCGGAGTGCCCATGGAGCTGCATTCGGATCAAGGCCGCAATTTCGAGTCTGTACTCTTTGGAGAAGTCTGTCGATTGTTGGGCATTCGCAAGACTCGGACCACACCGTTACATCCGCAGTCCGATGGAATGGTAGAACGCATGAATCGAACAATGGGCAAATATTTGGCCAAGGTCGTCTCCGATCATCAACGAGACTGGGACCAATACCTGCATCTGTTCCTGATGGCTTATCGTGCATCGGTCCACGAAACAACCGGTCAGTCACCAGCGTCTGTGATGTTTGGACGCGAGTTACGGTTACCGTGTGATCTGGAATTTGGGTCTCCACCTATAGAGCAGGAGGTAGCCGGGAATGATTATGTCATCAACTTAAAGAAGAAGTTGGAGGATATTCACGACCGAACCCGAAATAATAGTCGAATCGCGAGTGACCGGATGAAGGCTACGTACGATGTGAGAGCCCAAGAAGGAGGGTTTCAACCTGGAGAGCTTGTCTGGTTATACAACCCGCAAAGGCGTCGTGGCTATTCTCCAAAGTTACAGAGAAATTGGGAGGGTCCATACCAGGTGAAGAAACGAATAAATGACTTGATTTATCGCATCCAGAAATTGCCAAGAGGGAAACCAAAGGTGGTACACTCCAATCGTCTGGCGCACTATGAGGGAAATAATGACGCAGTTCCGGAAGATGAGGCTGAGGTGGCTATCAATACCGTAAGGCCTGGAGATGATCAGCCAACCTTTAGAGAATTTATGGCTGCGTTCTCTGGAACTAGAAAAGCGCGATTCGGAGTCACGACTGAGATGCAACAAGATCTCTTCCGGGTCCCTGGTGATTATTCCATTGCCCACTGTGTCTCCGAGGATCTCCGTATGTCTAGGGGGATCGCAGTGGTGTTTAGAAATAAATTTGGACGGATGAATGAACTTCGAGAACAAAATCCCTCTGTTGGTAAATCCTTACGCTTGCCTGATCATGACCGATCCATTTACTACTTGGTAACCAAGCAGTTTTACTACCAGAAACCGAGTTACGCCGACTTGTGGAGGGCACTATGGAATTTGAGAATCGAGTTGCTTACCAGGGGAATTAACAAATTGGCAGTTCCCAAACTCGGCTGTGGGCGGGACCAGCTGGATTGGAGAATCGTTAGAAACATGCTGGAAGTTGTCTTTAGAGGTACGGACGTCAAGATCTTCGTCTGCAGTTTTGACCCACAGCCCGCATTAAGGCCAACGAAGAGTGTAGACTGTTATTTCTACCGTAATGGAACGTGTAGTCGAGGTGAAGACTGTCGATATCGTCATGACCCGTTCTACAGGAACCAGAGCATAAAACCTGTTCTGGGACAGAACAGACTTGAAGAGGGGGACAGTGTAACGGGAGAGAAAAGGAACGAACCTCTTTTCGAGCGACAGGTGGTGTGTTCTGCTGCCTTCGAGAGAATGACGCATCGCACAAGCATGTAAATCAGACGCGGTTTATTCTGGTGTATTCTAGAAATACATGGTATGTTCGGGCGATTTCTGGAACGTTTATAGGATGGTATAAAGTCGACGCCGCGGAGAAAAAGAGTCAGTCAACAGCAAGTCATTAACTGTGTATTACAAAATAAATAGTGAATATAAATGTTGTATTAGAAATCCATAGTCTGTAAATAATAGTTTTTAATGGTTTATAATCATAGCGTTAATTTATAGTGTATTCATTAGTGTATAGAAATAAATATTGGTTTGTGAATAGACGATTTAAACAGCACTTGTATTATTATTTTTAGAAAGAACGTTACACTATTTAATCCAAATAAAAATTAAATTCTAAAATCACGTTACAATTTGATAATAAAAGGATTCCTTGAAAAAGTAAATACTACTAATAGAATGTAGTTCCGGATCTGACCTTGAGCCAGCCCTGACAACTTAGTTCAAATTTCAAACGAATTACGAAAATCACTGAAGAACTTAATTTGAATTCACTACTTGTAAATTTTGTAGGAGTAAAGAATTCGCTCGGATTATATTCTTTCTAAAATTCGTAATATTTAAGGCGAATCTAAAAGTTTGCGAAAAATCTGTTAAACAACGCTTTCATGGAATAATTAACCTTTTGTACTTTTTCGTTCCATAAAAGTATAATCTCCCAACCAATGCAGTAATGTTTCAAATTTTGCTAATAATGGACAACTACAAATGCGTTGTAATAAACAAATTTGACACTTTTATGATAGTTTGCTAAAATTGGCATTTATCATAATATGGTAATAAAAGATTTAGCAACTTGACAACTATGAATTATGAACATTTCTGGCATAAATGTAAATTGCAAATAAACTGTTGGTAACTTTAGTTTTAGAAAATTTAGTTTGGTAAAATGAAACACATACTGCGTTTAATTTGTGGCATGTTTGTAATAAACTTCTTGGAAATAATTTAAAAATCCATGACAGTTTAGCCGTGTATTAAATCGATGTATGTTTTAACAGACTGTGTATAAATAATTAAAAAAACTAAGTTTTCTATTTACTATAAATTAATAGTTTTGTGTGAATAGTGACGCCATATTTCCTCCGATTAGGTACTTATCTGTCAAATCAAATTGTGTGGTTTACTGTCAAACGAAGTATTTATGAAGTAAACAATAATAAAATTACCAAAGTTTTCATTTGTTTTCATTTAATTCGCTACAATTTCAATGGAGAAAATGCATGCCAACGGACCATCATAACAAACTAACGGATTAATGGCACATTTCATTTGTAGGTCATGGTTGTTACATACTACCAATATGGACAGTTAATTATTATTTATAATATTAAATAACACACATGATGTAAACTTTAATTTCAAAAAATATTATTTATTTAAGACAATGCACCAGACAAGAAGAATACCTATTGTAGATTTGAATGATTATCTCACATGTAAACTTTGCAAAGGCTATTTTATTGATGCAACGACAATCATAGAATGTCTACATACTTGTGAGTACTAGCATCAAATATCAGATTTAAACCATATAGACTAACCTGTTTTTATATTTTTTAGTTTGTCGCAGTTGTATTGTACGTTATTTAGAAAAGAACAAGTATTGTCCAGTGTGTGATGTACAAGTACATAAAACCAAGCCATTACTTAACATACGACCGGATAAAACGCTTCAGGATATTGTATACAAATTGGTTCCACGTTTATTTCAAAGTAATTGATTTTTATTGAGTGTTTGCTTTGTAGCTTATATTCTAATAACGCATTAGTTGCATTTGTTACTAATATCTCGTTAGTTTGTGGTTTATAAAAGAAAATTAAAGGTGCTTTTTAGAATTTAGAAATCAAAATTGAGAAGGTACGTAGATTCAACTGAATCTAAAATTATTTAGAATCTATTGCACTTAATCTTAATATGCAGCTTTTAAAATTCCTAATAATTCTCGCATATTAGGTTTTACGAAAATTATACTGAAAGATACATACCACTTGCACAAATAGCATTTGAAAATTTAACCAATTAATTCAAATGCTTTTCTAACTTATATACCGAAATTACTGGATAAGTAAAACTCGTCAGTAAATGTGGGACAGTGAACAACATAACCTATAAATCTGACGCAATGAACAGTACACAGTTTATTATACCTGGTATATGTTCAATTTGTGATTTCCCAATAGATTTACAATCTTGTAAGGCTTTATTGATGAAGTATATTTATATTAATAGTAATAATATACAGTTTGTTGCATTTAAGATGAATACACTCCCCTAGTTTTGTTAGTTTAAGAAGTAAAAAATTTGAATGTTGGCACAGCGATACATATTCAAGAGTTGCATTTTATGAGGTACTCAACTTAAATGTGAACTGTAAACCCAGCCTACCACGATCCTTCAAACGGCCAATTCTCGATATTTCGCTTCGCGTGGTAGATATAAAAAGTTATTAGAAAAAGTTGTTTAGAATTCAATTTTGATCCTTAGTAGCAAGTTTCATAACAAAATAACAAAAAAATAATCATTTCAAAAATTGATTATTTAAATTTTTTTTACTTATACCTACCAAAATTAAATGTATTTTTTGTCAGATTGACATTTCAATTCAGTCAGTTCAATCAAATTTTATTTTCCATGACACTGTATTGAATTAAAAAGTAAAACTTGTAACTGTGTGCAGTCTTACCGCTAACATACTGAAAAATTAAAAGTGCAAATTTTGGCATGAGACTTGCTACTAAGGATCAAAATTGAATTCTAAACAACTTTTTCTGATAACATTTTTCGATATCTCCAACGCAAAGCGAAATATCGAGAATTGGCATAGTTTAAAGGGTCATGGTAGGCTGGGTTTCCAGTTCACATTTAAGTTGAGTACCTCAAAAAATGCAACTCGTGAATATGTATCACTGTGCCAACATTCAGATTTTTTACTCCGTAAAATAATAACGAAACTACGGGAGTGTATTCATCTTAAATGCGACACACTGTGTAATAGTCCCCTTTCACAGGCCATAAGCTCATTGGGGTATAGCAGGGTAGGCTATACCTCAATATTTATATTAGAGGGCGATAATGAAAATTATACTCTGAAGAAAATATTGTAATAGTATATTATGTATTAAGGGCTTAATTGAGTGTCTTAGCGCCCGTAGAGTCAGTTAGCGCCGGAGACGAAAGCCGAAGGCACTAAGACGATAAAGGGCTCTAAAACACTAATTAAGCCAGACATGCATACGTTAGTTTATGTCCGGTCTATTTATTTATTTGTTCAACAGGGTTACCCCTTTTTACAGAACAAACTGTGTATCTAAGAAAAACTTACTAACTAAACACATTCGAGTAGAAAATATAAAAAGATAAATAACCTAGTTGTAATCCTACTATATTAAAACGCCAATTGATCTCGGGAACGAAAGATCTAATTTACGCGGCGACCTAGATATAAGCTAGGGGCAACGAGAGAAGCAAAATAACACCAAAATTATGGTTCCTACTTTTATGGTTTCTGAGATACAGAATTATTTTAATATTAGAGGCTTTTGTATGGTTTTTGTCTGATTGGGATGATCGTCAAAAAAACTATTTTTTCCCCTCCCGCCCAGTCCTTTTTCAGAGTTGGGAATTTTTTTAAATTAATCTGGCATCTCAAACATGGTGAATCGAAAATGATTTTTTAATCATATTTTAATCAATATTTTATAATTAAATTATCGCGCGTCGTAGGCGCTCGGACCGCCGATTTTATAATTATTATTTTACAATTAATTATTACTGGTTTAATGACATTTTTTGTATATGTTAAACGGCAAACTCAGGTCTAGTCAGGGTTGTTCATATCTTACCCACCCAAAAAACCCACGTGGGTTTTTTTGGGTAAAACCCACTTAAAAAAACCCAGTTTTACCCACTAAAAAAGCCCACTTTATTTTATCCTAGGTGTGTATAAAAAACAGAGTCATATAAAGGTAGATAAATATATTTTATGAACTTTACAACGTAACCCCGTGTAGTTTCTTTACAACATAATCTCGTAATCTCTTTACAAAACGTTGATCTTAAATTATCACAATACGGTCCGAATCACAATGTCACACAATCAGCCTACTTATCGTCATCTTTCACTTTTACCAACTTTTCAACCTTTTCTAAACTTAGCTGGTTACGTAGTTCCGTCCATACAACTCCAAACGTAGAAAATATCCTTTCAATGGACGTGGAACTAACTGAACAATTGCTGACGCACATCATAAACTCGCAGAAGTCTTGTGGCAACGCTTGAGTCTTCTCTTAAAATGCTATTTGTCATGTTAAAATTAGTGTTACAAAATGTGATTAATTTCGAATCCTTTTAACAACTACTTTTAAATGTACTTTTAATTTAAATATGAGATTTCATGTGATATTGATGCACACAATAAACACATCAAACATATAAACTATGTAAATACAGAAGTAATAGATTAAAATTAAAATTTCTACAAATGAATTTAATTCCTAAATATAAAAAACCCAAAAAAAACCCGAAAAAACCCAGTGGGTTGGGCTTTTTTAAAAAACCCGGGTTTTTTGCAACCCTGGGTCTAGTTCAGAAACATTTAGAACATAGGTTCCCAACCTTTTATGGACTACCGCCCCCTTTACAAGAAAAAAACAATTCCAACGCCCCCCTTTACATAATAGTTAATTATACCAATTTTATGTCTGTCTATTATCTATTAATAATCACAAAGTAAAAATTAATTCTCTCTCTCTCTCTCTTTCTCCCAGCTCAAAGCTCCAGCGCCCACTAGGGGGCGGTACCGCCCCCGTTGGGAACCTATGATTTAGAACTTCATTCATAAAACGCAGCATAGTAATTATAGGGGGACAGACTGTACTACGCATTTGAATAGGGATGTGGAAGGTCTCTTCTTAGGTCAGATGATCTCACATAATGATAGTCCGGATAGTGATTTTTTTTTAAGTATAGAATACGTAAGAAAAATTTCTGAACCTTTTCAATTCTTTCAATTTGATATAAGTAATGTGGATTCCATATTGGACTTGCATATTCAAGTATAAGTTTAAGTTAATATTTAATTTAAAATAATAATTTGGAAAGTACAAAATTTCAAGTGGTCTATAATTACTTTTTTGCACGTCCTATATACAGGGAGATCAAAATTGAATGTCCTGATCCTACACTACTTTCCACGAGCTTGATATCAATATTTACATCCATCACCTGAGAGTCAGGACAAAAGCAGTGGCGTGCGGATGACATTCAAAAAACTAACCTCCAAAGTAATGTACAAAAACTTAGAAACACTTTGGTTTGTATGAAATTAAAAACATGAAAAACAAGTTCGTTTTTAATTAAAAAATATATTGAAATGGTTATAAGGATTGTTTATTTTCTCTCATTTGAACTATGCAAAAGTTTATCCTTTTCATACAAAATAAACATCAGGAATTTAAAAGAATTACTGAATGCTAATTGAAATATTTTACTGTTTTATGTGTTACCATTGATAACAGAAATAACAAGACGTGTCAATTTCACTTGCTACAGTATTGGTAACCAATACTATTATTATCAATTATTATCATTAAGATCAATTACGATCAAAAATAAGAAGTAAATACAAAAGATTTCATTTAATAAACAATTAAAATTACACAAATTAACACAATTAAAATTATTACAATAGATTTATAGTACGTGTTCAAAATGACCTCCATGACAGCCAGACAAGCATCTACTTGTTTTTTCATATTTTCGAATATGTTTACCAATTGCTCAGGTGTAATGCTTCGTACTGCCACAGTAATAGCGTCCTTCAACTCATCTAGTGTATGCAAGCGAGTCTGGTAAATTGTATTTTTTAAGATGCCAAACAAACAATAATCTGGTGGCGTGAGGTGAGGTGACCTCGCAGGCCAACGTCCTGCACCGATTATTCTCTCACCATAAAATTGTTCTAAATACCGAACCGTTCTTCCAGCTGTATGAGCAGTAGCATTATCGTGCTGAAAATATCCACGTTGCAGTTCCTCATCATTAAGCTGGTTTATAAACGTTTCTAAGATTTGTTGGTAACGTGCTGCTGTTACTGTATCTTCAAAGAAAACCGAGCCAATTATCCGCCTCCTGGATATTGCTATCCACATCTCAATTTTTAATGGATGAAGCTGCGTTTCTTGAAAAACGTGTGGATTTTCTGCAGACCATACTCGATAATTTTGTGAATTAATGTATCCGGACAAATGAAACCATGATTCATCGGAAAGAAGAATGTGAGATCCAATAAATCATCATTGCGAAGATTTGCATTAAACCAGTTACAATATTGAATTCGTCTTTCATAATCAGGGGGAAGTAACTCTTGCACGACAGTAACTTTATATGGATGGAAGTGTAGTATTTTCTTTACTGCCTTGTGAGCTGTACCATATGATAAACCTACAATAATTTTCATTTAATATTTCAAAGTAATTTTCATATAACTGTTACGATTACCTGTTTGTTGAGCAAGCTGGCGTAATGGTTTGTTTGGACTACGTTCTACACGAGTACGCACATCTGCAACAACATCTTCCATAAGTACAGTACCACGACCACTTGACTTCCCCTTACTAACACTCCCTGTTTCACGAAAACGGTGCACAATCCGGTGTAGATGTCGAATTAAAGTTTCTTCATCAATTTCCATATCAGGGAAGCGATTTATCCATTCTTCTGCACAAAGCGTTGGAGAATATTTCCATTCTGCATTACCAATCTCGTTCACCGTTGCGAAAATAAGCTTCTATAATAAATTTCTCTTGTTCAAGAGAAAAGGGCATTTTGATAGAGGTTATTGACCTGTAATTTCACAATTTCTACATAAAATGACTTTATAACAACAATAAAAATATTTTTTATTTACCTTGCACTCAATATTATCCTTCAGTGGTAGTCTTGAAAAAGACTTTTATGTATAGAAATAATAAAACAACGAAAAGAAATAAACGGAATTAACAACGCACGGCAATGAGTTAACAACAAAAACAATTTTGACAGATTGACATCTAGGGACATCTAATAAATTGCCCAGAATTCTTTATGTCATTAGTTTTATTTATAAATTGGATGTAAATATTGATATCAAGGTGATGGAAAGTAGTGTAGGATCAGGACAATCAATCTTGATCTCACTGTATAAGGCTCTACTTTAGTCCTCCAAAAGAGGGAGTAAAGTAGCACTTTTACTCCCTGAGGGAGTAAAGTGTTTCTATGAACAACAAAAAAAAGTAATCACTGTACATGTTAGGATTTATTATCCTGAAACTATGTCATTTTGGCGTTTGCAGAGTTCAATTGTCCGAATGACATGTAACGAAATTTCGGGAAAAAATTTCGAAATTTTGAATTTTTGCGATTAAATCCTTTAGGACATGCAAAAAATAGCGTATATACCACTGGACTAAAGTGCATCTTTTAATCCCTCATGTGTTTAAGTTAAACTCACATTCGTGATTAAAAGATGCACTTTAGTCTCTGGGTATACAGGGTGTCATGAGATAGAACGCATTAATTTTAAGGGGTGATAGAAGACATCAAAAGGAACAAAAAAGTCTGCATAATTTCTTTTCTATGCTAATAAGCTTCCGAGTAATTTAGAAAAAACCGTTGCCATATCTGGCAACCTTGCTTAAGTATAATCGCAGCTGGGTCTTGACCTTGTTTTAGAAAATCAAACAAACAAACTGATGATGACAGTCGTCCTTTAAAAATAATAAACATCGAAAGCAGATTAGTCGGGGACTAGTTCTATGAAAATTGTAATCCGAACTGTTTCCGTAACCAAAGTTTGTACGTCGTAGGACGTTAAAAACACGCTGATTCATAACAAACCAAGTGTAAAAATAAAACAATACTGACCTACATTTTATATTTATTAATTTCCGGAATATTTTCAAAATGTCTTGACGTATTTGTTTTTTTTATTAAAGAATACTATCTTATGTAAAAAAATTTGATTAAGGCACCTAATTACCATAAAATTAAAGATTTTTTAATGTAGCCAAAACAAGGTGTCAACAAAATCCCTTAACCTAATTACCTAATTTAAATTAGATAAATCTTCTCTTTAAAAGATATTCTCTTATAAAATCATTAAAAACTGTTATTAAATAAACAGCAAGTTGCGAATTGAGTTAGAGACAAATTATTATTTCAAAGTTCAACGAACTACAAACGCACTATTTTCTCAAGGGTATGTATTATTTACAATTTTATTATTTTAACATAGCTGTGATCAGGCATTGACCCAAATATTCTTAAAGGTTGTATAAACAAGACGTGCTTTATTTTCAATGTCAAGATGTCCAGATCAGCATTTTGGCGGATGTCTACAGATTTGATTACAAACCCATTTCGTCTAAGAACGTATCGAACAGTTTCCCTGTTGGTACCGACTTCATTAGCAATCTGAAGGCTGGATTTTGATGACTTTTCTTTGTCAATACCGCAAATTATTATATCGCGTCTTTCCTGGTCTTCTGAAAGGAGCCCTTTGTTCTCTTCTGTGGCATTTACTGTTTGCAACACACATCCTGTCTGTTCAAAGGCATGAACAATTCTTGAAATTGTTGAACAGTGTAGAATTGGCCGTTTTTCAAAATTTGCTGCAAATAAATGAACAGTATCTCTAATTGAATTACCACCGTACACCCATTTCATTATTAGTATTCACTCTTTCAGAGTATACTTACTATACAATTACTAATTTGAAGCAAAATTTGACAGGTAAAATGTAAATTTCTTTTCGAATATGTAGGCATAGTAACAACAATTATTTTGATTCGTCGCTGTATATTTCGTCTTTCTCTTACTTCAGGAAATCCTGTTGCACTGTTTTAACTTATGGACTTTGCAATGTTGCGTGAAATTATTGTTATACGGTATAATTAATATTAATACATAATAAGACATATTAAATATGTAAGTAAGACTATACAAATGATATGAACAAATCAAAGTAAATGTAAATGAAAACCAGTAAATGTAATAAATCTGGAACAAGATCTGTAAAAATATCACAGTTAGAGGTAGTGGAAGGGTTATTTAGGTGTTTTAATTTCCATTTTCAACAGTTGCCCCATTTAGACATTTGTACTTATTCTTTGAATTTTGCTAAAGCAAGGGATACATCATATTAAAACTAATTTAGATTATAACAAATATATTCATAAATAGCATAGGTATACAGTGCGAGTATAAAGTCTGGAACTATCGAAATAAATCTTTTATTAAATGTTTTTGAAAAAATCCTCAAACAGGTCGATTTTTATGTTAAACGAGACATATTCTAGTGTAATTGTTATTTGTTTTTGAGTTATGGCGATAGCGAACTTGTTTTTTTAGTGGAAACCGTAATTTTATAGATTTATTTCTATCATTATGATAGATTTGGAAAGCTAATGAAATTCTAAGACCAAATATGTTAAAAAAGTGTATTATTGTATTAAGAAATTTTCGAAATAATTGTTTTTAAAGTTTTAAAACAAAAATTGAATAACAATCCAGAGTTTCAAGTTTTAATAAAAAAAATTAAAAATTCTGTGAAGAACTGTCATAATATTAATGCTAGTTCAATTGTTACATGACTACTGGATTGTTTTATCAAAAAATCTGAACTCTTGATTTCAACTTTGATTGAATAACAATCAAGAGTTCCAAGTTTTTGATAAAAAAATAAGTAGCCATGTAACAACCGATTTAGCATTAAAATTATGGCAGTTCTTCACAGAATTTTTAAATTTTTTTATTAAAACTTGAAACTCTTGATTGTTATTCAATTTTTGTTTTAAAACTTTAATAGTATATTATGTTATTAGGAGCAAAAGTGATATTTTTATGTGGCGCGGCTGGACAGTTTAGCTGCCGAGCTTGCGAGGCAGGTAAGTCCAGCCAAGCCACATAAAAATACTTTTGCTCCGAATAACATATACTATTTTTTCTTCAGACGTCAAAAAACATTCAATTCATACATTCAAATTACAAAAATGATGAAATTTGAATTATGTTTGAATAATACCAACTTATCTAGTGTGGTATGAAAACATTGTCTTGACAACGCTGTCATCAACAACGTGAAAAAAAAATTCGTCGGCAAAATTTTCTCAATTGAAAATTTCAATTTCATCAAAAGTGGGTGTAAATACTCCATTCGTACTACTACATAGGCTACATAGAAGAATCGCTCTCGAACAAAAAAGATAGTGCGATGAAGATTTTTCCTTCTGATGTAGCAAGTACAAGCAATGTCTGCATCGAAAATGAGGAAATGTCTACAATGGAGTCCACAGCAAAGAAAAATGTTCAGTCCTCTTTAGTGTCAAGTGGTTTAAAATTTGAAAACTCTAATGTAACAAACTGTACCTTTAATTTGTATTTTAGCAAATAAATGAAATGTTAAAGTTGAATAATAGGTGACACTGATTCGATGATTATGATTGGTTCTTCTCGCCGGCTATAATATTCATTATAGCCGGCGGCAGAGAAATAATATTTCTACTTCATGAGATTAGATCCAAAATGTCATGTTTCTGTGACGTCTGAAGAAAAAAGTAATTATCTTGAAATTTTCTTAATATAGTATCATACTTTTTTAACATATTTGGTCTTAGAATTTCATTATCTTTCCTAATCCATCATAAAAAATTACGGTTTCCATTTAAAAAAATTTGCTATTGCGACAACTCAAAAACAAAAGAAAATCTACAAATAACAATTACACTAAGGGCCGGTATTATAAAACTTTTTACTTCCTAGATAAAATTTACTTTGAGAGTAATAGTAATTTATTGTATAAGGGTTTTAGATAGCATTTTATTCACGCAAGAATGTTTAAACGCGAGAGCTTGCTCGAGCGTTTAATTTTCTTAAGTGAATAAAATGCATCTAAAACCCGTATGCAATACAATGTTTTATCCACAATCACACTCATTTAGAATCAGAATTGCCGAATTTTATCAAAAAATTATTTGACATTTTACTGCGACGGCGGATGTTACCTTGAAAATCATTATTCGTGTTCCATTTGTCGTAGTACCTTTGCTTTACTGGTTGCTAGTGTGTTCAACAATCATTATAATTCCATGTGTTTTATGTATAGAAACCCTAGAGTTTTATAAACCACATTATACGTTGGCAAGGAGTTCAATTATTACCTTATTATATAGTGATTGTGGATAAATTAATTTATTCTGTCAATTTGCATATGAAATTGACAGAACAAATGAATTTACTCTCAAAGTAAATTTTATCTAGGAAGTAAAAAGTTTTATAATACCGGCTCTAAAACCACTAGGAGCTCACAGACCACTAAATTTATAATTTTAAATCTCGCGGACCGCTAATATGAATTTGTTTAAAACGATAAATACATTAGTAAAATAATGATCAGAGAACTTCCATTTTAATAATATGAAACGCACCTATTTAATACCAGGTACCCCTTTATATTTTGACCCTTTTTAAACCTATATAACCTTTGAACTAATTAAGATAATGAAATACGGGTTTTAGCAGTCTTCTTATTTATTAAAGTTTTTTCTGAGTACCCGTATTTTATGTAGTGTTGCCCCGATTCGGGGTCTTGGCTGCATCGGCATTGGGTTTGCTTTGCGCAGTAGTAATAAATGACGTAGAACAAAAGCTATGCTTAGTATCAAAAGTAACTTCTGTCTCGCCAAGTCACATTCATTTCTGCTCAAGAGCTCTCTACTCTTCTCTTCCTATACATCTGCGAGCTCAGTTTTTAGCGAGAGGTTATTTTCCACTGCCGGTAACGTCTACGAAGATAAGCGAAATCGCCTGCTACCTAATAATGGGGAGCTGCTTACATTGTTAAACCGAAATCTGCAAACTCTTGACTTCCAATATGACTTAGTGTGCGTCCGCAATGGCGCACCGCACTTCGCCTAGACCATAGCCTGGTATCCTCGCCTCGCACGCCAAAGAAAATAAGTGCGTTATTTTAAATGGGCGTGGCCGCAACGACGCTTCGCCCATAGCACCGCACTTAGTCTGGTACCCTCGCCTAGCCTAGAGAAATTGAGCTTGGTATTTTTCAGAGCATCGCCCATCGCACACTGAGGGATTTTACTAAAATATAATCAAACGTACCAATACCCATTCTCATGTAGTTAAAAAGACGGTTTGAATTTCTTCATAAGTCCTTGTATAGCTGATGAAATTCTCCATAATCAGGCATCTTTTTAGTTATGGCATGCACTGCCGTCTTTCAGCAGTTTTCAAGCAATACCACGTTTTTAAATATGAATTTAATAAGATATCTTCCTCGTCCGAGGTTGAAAATGTAAAATCCATATTTGCGCTATGGATGCTTACTTTAAAACTGACTCAAAAAGGCCAAGTGCGGTGCTCCGTTCCGGACAATTAAAGGCGAGGGTCAGGGCGAAGCTCAAAGACAATGGTTGAGGCGAGGGTACTAGGCTATGGTCTAGGCGAAGTGCGGTGCGCCTTTTTAGAATATTAGCTTACACACGTGTACAAAAAGCTTCATTAATAAAATATAGTTATTGTAGTGTTGCCTTTAAGAAAAACTCATTTTAAATAAAAATATTCCCGTAGATTTTCAAATTGCCGATGCATCGGGGATGCGTATCGCCAGATTGCCGATTAGGAAAATAGCGAGAATCAGCGCCGATATATCGGGGCCTGGTTTAACCGGAAATAACAGTGTAGTTTCTGGGATAGGACAGCTTTGTTATTTCAAATGGAACACCCTGTATATTCTTTTACCGTTGGAAAGCCCATTGTTTCCCCGTTTTGAAAGTGCCAGACTTCTCATGGTTATTATACAGGGTGGTGGTTTTATAAGCTCTTAAAATGAATACTGTATGTTATGGAAATGCTACGAAAAAAGATAATGAAGATGATTTTTTCTTTTGCAATCTATTCCTCTTCTCACGAATTTCTTCATTTAGTTGGTGCAGGAGACCTGCTTAGTATTCGCCAGTTATTGTTTTCCCCTTTTCAAGGTAATCTATGAAAAGAATCCATTTTGCATTCCAGAAAGCACTGGCTATGACCTTTCTGGTAGATGAAACCGTCTTCGCCGTTTTTTTCTTCCACCCACTGCTTTGATTGCTGTTTGGTTTCTGGCATGTAGTGGTGGACCCATATCTCATCCATAGTAATAAATCAGCGCACAAAATCGGATGGATCTTTTCAGATGGACAAGCTTTCTCATAGGTAATTCATGATGTAAAATGTACTGTACTCTTTCTTCTGATATGCCTGTGGCCTCAGCTATCTCATACACCTTTAATTGCCGATTGTCCAGTACCATAGTGTGCACCTTCTCGATGTTTTTTTCTGTGGTTGCATTTTTTGGTCGTCCTTTGCGTGGATCTTCAAGTGATGTACGGCCACGTTTAAATTCAACCGCCCATTGTTAAAATGACATGCGTCAGTGTTAAAAATGGAGGAGCAGACTCGTTATAAACCTATACCAACTTTTGATGAATTTCTGTTGGCGATAAACTGTCCAAAACGAAGAATTTGATGACGGTACGATATTCCAGTTTATCTATTTCAATGAAACACACACAACACTTCTACTTTAAAAATCCATATAAACAAACTATTTGACAGATGAGTTTGAAACTTAACGTGCGCTATTGTGACATATGTAGCAACATTACAAAAAAGATTTCATCGATAGCACTGCCATCTCTGTGCAGGGCTGAGATTATTTCACCTTATCCTCGTATGTAACTTACGGGTACACCCTTACATAGGAAAGTTTCGAAACAAAAACCCTCTGAAGTTAACTGATGAGTAGACTATACAAAATTTTGCTTTGAATGGGATTTAATAATTTGTTTTAAGTAAGTGCTGAAAATAAGATTGACAATCAAGTAGAGTCTACTGTCAAATAAATAAATGTATTGATTCAAAGAAAAAATATATTTACTATAATTTCCACTTATAGTATATTTTACAATTTATTCAAAAGCGCTATTAATACCACATATGGTAATATTAAAGTAACCCGCTATAATTGTGAATGTTGTTTTAAAAACTTTATCAGATTACAGAATTATATAAATAAATAATGCATTTTCTTTAAACTCTATAAAATAGAAACAGAAATACGTAAAAAAAAGAAAAGAAACTCCTGAAGGAGACTATTCAAGACAAACAAAAAGAAAAAAATTAATTGCTGGTTAATCTTGAACGTTTGATCCTTCAAAAAAATAAATGTTTCTGTTAATCTTTTTTATATTTAATTAATTTAAGGCGATAGGACACGCTTATCCCACATTAAGTGATCATTACAAGGTGCGTACATCGTCGCGACTACTTCTACTAACGTCCATATACGAAACATCAGAAGGAAATAGACTGAATCATTTGTATTTTTATAAATTTGTAAATGTAGCAAAAAGAAAATGTTTATTAGAAAAAAAAACAAAATCAATTGGATAGTTAAAGAGTTCTAGAATGGAGAAAACATGTTAAACTGAACAAATTTGTAATATTTGTGTAAATAAATGGCATTAAAAACAAAACTTCGTTATATGTATTAAAAAATTTAATTTCTAGACTAACTACATTTAATTAATCCGCATCAAGTACTTCCCTCTAATCTATAAACATATAGGTAACTGCACAAATTTCTATTTTATGAAAATTTTGTTTAATTAAGTAACAATAATGAAATTAAAGTAAAAAGCTGCATTGCCCATCTCAGTTCTCCTCAGTTATTAGGCTAATGCACTATCTTTGTCGTATTCTAAACGTACATCTGGCGTGTGCTAAAGAATTAAAATCGCCCATGTAAGATACACATACTAACGTCGCTCATTTCTCGTATAAAAATAGCTGGGCAACTGACTTATGCTTTTCGATGTATTTCGTGGCCCGTGTGCGAGCTTCGGATGAGTTCGGACTCTATCGGCTGCCGGTAGAAGTCGAGTGCCCTTCTCTGTTCGATTAGGTAACGCCCGGTAGGATAAACAAAGAGAAATGGATTCTTTATGACAGAAGTTTTTTGAGAAATAGAATAAGAACTAGGATAATGGGCCCTACGGGCCTAAGCACTTAAGTATGATAGAAATAGCATTTATCGATTTTTTTTAAAGTAGGTCAGTATTTACATGACCTACATAAATCTCCAATCGATTCTCTATCGATAGAGCACATATTAGTACCAAATAACACTCAATAGCACTAAATAGTACGATAGAATCAGCATTTATCGATTTTTTAAAACATAACCTAATTTAAAAAATTTTAAAACATAACCTAATTTAAAAAAATTTATCCTCGGCAAATTACGCGTCGAATGAGCCCAAGCCCATCTCTCCAGCCCTTATAGAACGCGAGAATGGGGCTCGGACACACATACAAATCAACTTTAGTAGTATTGGATAGACACTTTCATTTAGGTGGCGCTGTAATCGATGTTAGGTATAGAAACATAACCTCACTTTTTCTGACTATTTATTTCTGTAGATTTGATTGTTATTGTAACTGCAAAATGCCTTATAATTGTTGTGTGCCTCAGTGTTTATCTATTACTAATAAATATTTAATTAGAAAATGGTTGTTTATCATTAGATCAGGAAAAAAAACCAACAAAATATACAAAAGTTTGCTCTAAGCTATTTCTACCAAAAGATTATAAAATTACCAATATGAGTAAATTTTGTAACTGTAATTTATTTTATATCTAAGCTTACATATTTTATTTTTAGGACAATGGAAAATTCTTAATTACAGAACTGCAGTTTCCTCTCAATGTTTACCTGTAAGAAAATTTGACAAGGGTCACATCAGAGAACGATTTAATACTACCCAATACAAAATTAATTAATTTATTGATGTCTCTACAATTTTAAGATGTTCTTTTTTATGTATAGCAGTGATTGCTATTATGTATAGCAGTGAAAGATTATTATTATTAAAGACAAAACGTGCACCTAGTGGTGATTTGATTAACTAAACTAGTTCAATTGATCTATTACGTTAAGATAAATTCGTTTGAAGCGTGGTCACGTCCTATGCTCTTAAAAAAAATGTAACAAATATAAAATAATAAAAATCTTAAGAGAGGTTTATTTAAGGATTTATAACTATGAAGTTTTATTCAATAACAAATTTGCATTATAACCCAAATTTGACCTCTTTTAAAGTCATATCTTGTTGGACAGTACACGGTACAACACAAAAAAGTTTCCAAGTTTTCATAGTTTTTCTCTAGCTTTTTGGTATGAAGATCACGAATCTGCTATTGGTTTTTTCGGGTCAGGTCAAATACTGTTGTTTCGATGACATCCGCGTGTCATGCGGCCAACACATTCATGTTTCATGAGTCGTAACTCAAACTGGTTTGTTCACGAAGTGATTTCTACCTTACGAATGCAAAACACCAATAGAAGAATAGCATGCATACAACACATGAACAGGATTGATAGTTTTGATATTCTGATGCTTCCTGGTTCTACAGTTTTTTGTTTTGGTGCTTGGTACTGTAGTGATTTAGCATGCCTTGATTTAGTATACAAGGCAACAGATGTAAACAGAGTCAGATATGAATTCATAAATAAGCCAGTCAAATATTCATTTTCTCCTCTCCAACATTTCTCTAAATTTGGCTATTATTTGTATAGTGTTTGACTACTATAGGCTATTGTATAATAAGTAGGGTACCCCGACTCAACCTAACGGTAAAGAGAGATGACTGACGTGGTAACTGTAACTCTTGTTCATCTGGACTGGTCTAGTGCCCTCAGCTCTTTGTGATGGGTGGTAGCGGATTAAGTCTGAATTCATTGTGTAGCGATTACTCATGCCTATCTACCAATATATCTACATGGTAAACGCTAGAACTCTCATATTATTAACATCTGGGTAACGAGTTAACTGTAACCAGGGAATAAGCTGTGGCAATGCCAGGTGCTTGTTACCGAACAACAAAAATTGCACCAAAACATGTTTAATCACTAGTAGATTATAAATTTTGTTACCTGATGGTCAACACTAAAGCTAATCTACTGCTAACAACTGGGTAACGAGTTCTGTAACCAGGTAATAAGCAATGCTTTACCGAAGAACAAAAATTGCACCAATTGCAAAAATTGGTGCACCGTAAAAGTTTGCCTACCCTTCCCGTACATTTAAAAACGAGTTTTATTTGAAAAAAATTGAAATATAACTGAAATTTGACCTGACCCGAAAAAACCCATAGCAGATTCTGCATCTTAAAAACCTATAGAAAAAGTGTATTAGAACCTGGAAATCCAATTAAAACCCCAAAAGTCCAATTTTATTGTAGAGTGTAATTTTAACCTTTGAAGTGTTTTAATCTTAATCTTTAGTTTTAATTCAATCAGGCTTTGAGAATTTTCTGATCCTTTAAAATTTAAAAAATGTATTTTTGAAATATAACTTTTCCGTCATTTTATTTCAGGACCATCACATCTTTACAAGACCGTCACTAATGTTTTACGTCAGATTCTTGTTGAAAAAAGTGCTTTAGTAATAACTATAATTAACGTAACGTATTTTAATATAAGTCTTGATACTTATCAAGAAATACATAATGACTAGATAATCAATTTCTTTACGTTTTGTTCAAAAATAATTGCATGGCGGTCTTACCGGTATAATACCTGTTTTCTTCCATTTGATAGGCTCTGGAATTTACAATGATTGGTAAAGTATGGCCCCCACTTAGATGTATTTATAAAGACTTCTTCTTTTGAGTAAAATTGTTAAAAATGTACAGCTAACCCCTTCATTTTTTTTTAAAAGCTCAGACTGAAAGTGCACGGGTTTGGGATAATTGGGATAAAAGATGTGATGAATTCTATCCATGAACAATTTTGATTATATTGTTGAGGTTGTATGGTTATCCTGTGTGACCTATCAATAAATTTCAGAACTCTAATTTAAAACTAATTTCAGCCGAATTTTAACTCATTTGTACAATAAGTTTTAAAAGTTGATACCAAATTTCTTTAGTGGAATTAATAAAATGTGTTTAATGTGTATTAACTGTTTAATTATGCCCATGTAAGGTAATATTTATGAGAGGTATAGAATTTTGAGCAAAACAATCTGTAAAAGAAATTGTCAAAGCCGCAACTAAAGGTGATTTTGTTTCAAATCCTACACCTCTCATCGTGAGATTTCTACATATGAAAGCTGTGACTTAACATTGATAGCAAGAAACTACAGTGATGACATCTAAATAATATCATTTGTGCTTGCTATTAATGTTTATTATTTCAGTATATTAATTTTTGCTTACAATTATAGTTAATTTCTCTGTCTTTATCTATGGTATTCAATTTTAATTTATGTGTATGATTTCTAGATGAAATGTGTAGAAGACGTGAGTTTTACGCGGCCCACTCGGAAGCGAGACCATCTAATTTGGAACAGTGTGGTGAAGCTTCTTATCAACACATACTCAGTCCAGACGAAACAATTTGTTTATCATTGAATTATCATGGTAATACAGGCCCCCCTAGGTATGTATCTATATCTCTGAGATTATCGATAAACAATAAAATGACTCGAGAGTTAACAGCTTCCTAATCTAAATAGTATTAATAACTACATTGAAATAAAAGCATCAAAAACATTAAACTTTTTGGATTCCTCGTATTGAAATGCTAATCTCTTTGTTGTAAGTTTCAAATGCTATTTAAACAAGAATACTACAACTATTCTAGCAAAAGAACACTGACACTACTCTGAGAAACATAATCTATTATCAATTAGACAATTTTAAGTTTATATTAAACATATAATTGATTCAAATATAAATTGATTCTGTTTTTTGTAGGTACTTAAGATGTCCAGCTGCAGTTTCTGTTGTACACTTACAAAAACTTTTAAGAAACAAATATGATCTAACAGAACACCACCGAGTGGATATATTGCATAATCAAGATTGCCTTAACTCTCACCTTACACTTATGGATATTGCATATATCTACTTGTGGAGAAGGGTTAATAATATTCCATGGCCAATTGAATCAGTTTATTATAATAATTTCTCATTTACAGAAGGGACCATTAGAGCTGACTTATCGCATCTATGAAAGTACAACAAAGAAAACAAAAGTAGAAACACCAACATCATTACAGACGGCATCATCGACAACGACATTATCATCATCACTGTCATCTTTGCCTATAGAACAACAGCAATCAATCGAAGATGCATCTAGTGTTGCACAGGATAAATCAAAGAATGAATGGAAAGAAGTGCAATTACGAATTAGCGAAAACGGTGAAATGTGCATTACGGGTGTGGACGATTCAATAATACTAAATGAACAGGTGACTAAATGTAATAGCAGTAGTAGTAAAAATGAACAAAGTGCAGTTGTTACGACACCATTGAACGATGCAATTGAAAAGGCTTGTTCTCCTGAAGTAGAAACGAAAGCAGAAGTTGATCCGGTGCAATCTAAATCTTTATTGAAGAAAGATGTACCTGCCTTAAAGTTGTTAGGAAAGGAAACAACTACAACAACTACCAGTATTCAAAGTACAATTGCTCCAATTAAAAATAATGCAATTGCTGTTACTGTAAGTACCAGTAATAATGGAAAACCTAGTGTTGCGACTTCAGTAACAACTGTCGTTACAACATCCAATAATAGTTCTAGTTGCACTACTGCTACTATGGGAACTACAATAATTAGTACAACCGCATCACTAATTACAACAAGTACTATTACTTGTAGCAGTATAACAAGCATTGCTACTACTTCTACTACCACCACCACTATAAATTCTTTAAATGATAGACAATTAGGAATTAAACATAAAATGCAAAATCATTCAGAAGACGAACCTGTTGCGAAACAACCAAAACAGACTATTTTAAATCATTCTTTAGGTATACACAATCTTTCAAATAATCATCCCCTCAAAAGGCATTCACAAATACGAAAAAGTACAGAAAATATCAGTAGTACGTCTTCGGAATCAAAGCATACTACGTGTACCATCTCTAATTCTAATAGCAGTTGTACTACTGCATCAACAAATTCAGTACCTAGTTCTTCCATGTTTGGTAAACAAACAATAATCAACAAACAAATTAATAATAATAATAACAACAACAATGCAATGCCCATGAGACTAAATACTTCTCAAAGTCAAAAGTGGCCACCAAATAGAACACCAGCAACGAATCTACCTTGTTATGCTCCAAAAACAAACTATAACCCAGTGATTAACGTTCCCAAAGTGCAAGCAAGTACAACTGTATCACGAATGGATCAAAAAATAACTGTTTCTTCATCACAACAGTCATCAGCATCAGCCTCTTCTTCTTTGTCATCACAACAACCAGCAACAATTCTAAATAACAAAATGCCTGTAAAAAGTAAATCTAACAATCCAGTTGGATATAAAACACTACGGGATCCACCGAAAACATGGAACCCTCAAATTTCCAGAGCCAGTCTATTAAAATCTCCCGATCCAAAGTATGGAGATTTAAAAAATGTAAGGCCAGCTAAATTCTTTAAGATTAGAAATAATATGCCTAGATATCTGGGAAATCCTGCATCAGGAGTTAAACCTTTATATCAAGTCCATAATAGTCCAGAAAAGGATAAAAGTCCGGAAACTATAAGCAAACCTGATAATAAAACAGAGTCTATTAAAAAGCATTCAATTGTAAAGATAGATCCGAAAACATTAAAACCCATTTCAGAAAAAGCACCTGAAGTTTCGAATTTAAGCAATCAAACGACAACGGCAGATTTAAAAATCAACACAAGTTCAGTTCCAATCTTTAACCCGTTAAAACTTCAAAGTTCTCCAAAGAGTGAAAGAAAATCTCCAAAGAGTCCTCAATCACCCAAGCCTAAAAGCTCATCGTCGCCGCCTAGCAAACGGGAGAAAATAAACCTGAATTACACACCCCCAAATCCTTTTATTCCAAACTTAACATCACCTACGCTTAGCCCAAATCAATTCTTATACCCACCTGGTCCTCCTGGCTTTCCAACGTATGACCCTCGAATCATGGCAGCTTATCATAGTTTGTTGTATGGACAACGTATGCCTTATCCACCAAGCCCATTACCAGGTTTGAGCTTGGATTTAAATCAGAGGAAGAGTTTTGATCTACCAGCTCCCACAAGTCCCAAAGTGCCAGCACTATCACAGCAGTTCAGTCCAAAAGGACAAATTAGTCCAAAACCACCACCACCTAGTATTGCAGAAACAAACTCTAAGCCACCTTCGAGTCCAAAACCGCCAACTACTACTAATATGCAACCAAACAGTCCTAAGCTTTTAAATTCCTCGAATAACGTTGCAAATTCAAAAAGCAGTAGTAGTATTACAACAAAAAGAACTGGTAAAGAATCTGGGAAAAATGAAAAGAGTTTACAGAATGCTGTTGAGAAATTAACGCAAAATAGAGTTAAGGAATTGATAAAGTCGGAAGATATGTTAAAGAATAATAGTAAAGCATCCGTTGTTGAAAAAGCTGTAGTGGTGACGAACGATACTTCAACGAATAATCAAGATGAAAAAGTTACAAATCATAATAAATCACAAAATAGTAGTAGTAATAATAAAAATGTCGTAGAACAACAGCATACTGATAATAACAAAAAAGAAATTGTTACAAGCAATAATAGTAAAGAACAAAGTATGTTGAATCATAACGATATGAAGCAGTTACCGTCTGGAAAGAAGGATATACAAGCGAAGAAGGATATGATGCAACCTAAAGAAAAGAATTGTAGTAAAAATAATGTGAGTAATAACAATAATACTGATAGTGTGCCGTTAGTAACAGATGCCAAGAAAAAGTGAGAAAAGAAACAAAAGACTAAGAAAAATATATTTTACTGTGGTATTATTATATTTGACAAGCTCATTTTTTTTGGGAGAAAAAAAAGATTTCTTATTACGATTTACTTAGCTTTTAAAACTTAAAAACGAAAGTGATAAAAAAGATAAATTTAGTCATATATAGATTTTTACATTCAATGTTTGTTTTTTCTTTGGGACGGCTCCTTCTTTTCGTGTGGTTTTATTATTCGTTTTTTATCATATCAGCAAAGTGCCTGCATTTGTAGACATTATTGTTTTTATTAGGAAATATTTGTATAGTGCAGCTGTGAGGTGCCTTTGCTAATCACGGATTTTTTAGATATCACACAACACAATACATACACACACTCATAAACATACACACCAATTTAAAACTCATCTCTACTACTAATCCCTTCTTATATCCTTTTTTTTGAGTAATACTCTTCGCTTTTAGTTTATAGACGGTTTTTTCGCTTTTAAGTTGTTACAACAGTTATTGTATAGCATTAACATCTTATGCAGCCTGGTTTTTGAAAAAAATGTAAAAAGAAAAAGATAATCTAAGATATCAAACAGTAATTCCATATTCTTCAGGCACTTGACGGCAATTGATTTTTAAATTAAAAATCAAGGCTTGTGATTTTCATTTATAATAATAGTAAAATTATGAATTGTTTAAACTTTGGAGTAGTTTGTAATGAACTGAAATTTGAGCCTTAGAATTTGTCTTGATGAATGAACACCAAAAGCCAATTAAAAATAAGAGTAAATGTATATAACAAAATTAATAAAGAATATTATTAATAATATTATAATACTCATATGAGTATACGAAGATGTTTTGTCAGTAGAAAGAAGGTAGGTAGATAGTAGGATTTATAAACTAAGAATTTCATTTAGAAATTATTCAATCTAACTCCCATTTACCTGTGATTGACACTTTCGTAATACTTGTTTTTATACAGAAACGTAAAGCAGTTTTAGTTGAATGGTGCAGATGTGATTGTTAAAATGCGAAAAATTTTAAAGATAGTTTTACTCTGAAGTAATTATCTTGCATTACGAATTCAGAAATGGTCCATATAAAAGGAACCTCATTGCTAGGGCTGTGCATAAGAATTGAGTAATACTCAATTGGGCCTCCGATTTTTTTTAAATACAGTGAAGTCTCGCTAATTCGGACTAATTAAAACAGGGCCAATCCGAATCATCGCGGTTTTCGGATTACCGCGTCTGTAGAGTTACAATGTTTTATTTGTAAGTAAATGGAATTAAAACATTCTGCAAAAACATTTATTTAAAAATAAATAAAACTACAAAAATATTTAACGCAAAATAGTTTTAAAAACGCAAAAATAATGTTCCTCATTAATATGTCGTTAATCAAAAACGGCTGCATTTTGTTTGTTTTGTGTTTTTTAAACTTAATACCTTACACTGAGAAAAGCGTTTAGTTTGAACAATTAAATTTATTCAATTCAAGTAAATAGATAGTTAAAATCTGTTAAATCAAATTAAATTTAGTTTAACTAAAAAGTTGAATTAAATACATTTAATTGGTCCTACTAAATGCTTTTCTCAGTGTAGATACGATTTTTCTTTTGAATCTTCCAGCATCACAATCGTTTCAATTTTTCTACCGCCCATTGCAAAGCCACGCTAATCTTTGCAACTGTTTTTAATGGACCTTGCTGCTTGCGAATCATTGAATAGCTTTTCCCCCCGAGATTTTTAACAGACATAAATTGTGTCTTTTTAAAATTAAGTATCCAATCTTTACTTGCCCTGATGTCATCCTTTTTGAAAACATCTTTGATAAAGTTACAGCAGCATGCGGTGCATACGAAACAATGCAGTTGCGATTCGACGTATGCGCTATCGGACTCGTACATATTGCGTGCGAGCGTGACAGCGCATACGTCGCATCGCGATTGCTTCACTGTTTCCTATGCACCACTGCACGCTTCTGGCTAAAGATGCTTTGCCTTTTCGGTCAAAATTTTGGAAGTTTTGATTATCAAAACCTTTAAATCCGGATTACAATAGAATCAATGTAAGTAAATTGTTGATCCGGATTGTCGTGGTATTCGGATTAACGTTGATTCGGATCAACGAGGCTTCACTGTAATCGAATAATCGATCAAACAATTAATAAATTGTCCGATTAATCGATTATTTTAAAAAAAATAATGGTATGAATCGATTATTGATCGATTGCTCTGTTAATCAATTTTCTATTATTGATTCCCATAATCGCACAGCCCATAAGTCACAATACATTATTCGTAGAAACACTTAAGGAATACGTAAATTCAAAACATTGAAAAGTACTTGGATCAACCATTTTTAAGGTAAAATATTAAGGTAAAAGGTAAAAATCGCACTTGGAGTTCTCTTTTAAATTGATTTCTACGTTATACAAGCATAGTTTCAGTGTCACTTTTTTTTGTAACAAAAAAATACTATGGTAATGAATTTCAGAAAAACTAGGTACTGCTACAGGTGGCCAGCGAACGTCAAAACCTTGAAAAACGGGAAATAACTGGGAATTTGCACAATCGGGAAAGAACCTTAAATTAGTGATCAAAGTCGGGAAAGATCTTTGAAAAAATAAAATAATTTTCATAGTACTCTCAAAAAGAATTATTATTTTATGTTATTATCTTTTTTTCTATTTACGTGTCCAAAAGAGTTGAATACTGGAAACAGTAGCATTTTATTGTTTAAAGTTGATATCATTGTGGAACAGCTGTTCTTAAAATGTCTAAACTTATTTACTGCAAATTTAAAAACCAAATGCAGGATTAGAGTTTTCAATGTTTTCAATCAAACTAGTTGACAAAGTATCCCAAATTTTGATTACAATTAAATTATTTTTTAACGATTAAAAATTAAAGCTAATAGAAAAAAATGGTATAAAGTATTCATTTCATAAGACACATTTTTAGCCCACGTGTTCAAGTTTAGAAATCGAACCGCTTAGCGGTGAATTTTCTAAAGGACATTGACACTAAATGAAAAAATAATATAAAATATTCGTATTATTATAAGACGTTTTAGCGTCTTTAACGCTTCTAAACTTGAACGCGTGCGGTAAAAAACGTGTCTTATGAAACTAATACTTTAATATATTATTTTACACGCATTTTGCATGTCCAATAGAATACTGGAAACAGTAACATTTTATTTTTTAAAGTTGTTAGCACTGCTGGTCTTAAAACGTCAAACTTATTTACGCTGTAAATTTGAAAAACAAATGCAGAATTAGAATTTTCAATGTTGCTAACTCAAAAAAACTGCTCAAAGTTTCCTTAACAAATTTTATTTGAAAACTAACTAATAAGTTATTTTTTTAATGATTACAAAATAACGCAAATAATACATATAAAGTATTCGTTTCACATGACGTTTTAGCGCACTTGTTCTTTAGAAAACTCCCCACTAATCTGGTCGTTTTCTAAACTTGGACGCCTGCACTAAAAAAACGTGTCTTATGAAAATAATACTTTATTATACTATTTTCTATTTTGCGTCTATAATAAAGCTGTTAATGCACCCAAAACAGTACGTTAATAGCTCATTTGTGTGCTTTAATAGCCCAACTTTTGCAAAGTTGGTAGCATTGAACAAATTGAAAAAACAGAAAATTGACAAAAACTTCACTCAATTTTCTGTGTCAATCAATGAATTTTCAAATGTCACTTCAGTAATAGAGAAAATAGCATAAAAAACTCGTTTCATAAGTCATTATTGCACTCGTCCCTTAGAAAACTCTCCGCAAGCGGCTCGTTTTCGAAATTTGGACTCGTGCAATAAATCTTGCCTTATGAAACTCATTCTTTAATATACTATTTTCTATTTGCGTGTCCAAAAACGATCTATTTGAATACCGGAAACAGTAACATTTTATATTTTAAAGTTGATATCACCACTGAACAGCTGTTTAAGTATCAAAAGTTATTTAGGAATTTGATGCTGATGACTTCACAGGTATATCTGAATATACAGGGTTGTCCATAATAACTGTCGGTTTTTGTAATTCATGTAAATGAAACACAACAACTGATATTGGAACAACTTTTATTTAGATAACAAAAGAAATGTTGAAGGTACACCTTTTTAGTTCAATTTTTTCACCATTTGTACCAACTAACTACGATAACACAACTCTACATCGTTTTGGGAATGCATCCATAGGTATATCATCCCAAATTTGTACCAGAACTTATTTGATTTCATCGATGTACATGGGTTTTAGATTCTTAAGTTGTGACAACATGTATCCCCAAATTGATAAATCTAAAGGATTAAGGTTCTTAAATTATGCTGGGCACAAACTTGTTAGGATGAAGTCTGGTGCATTTGCTTCTAGCCACTGCTCCACAATGATAGCCGTATGTGCAGGTGCAGAATTTTATTGGAACACTCATATACCATACAGATATATCCTTCTGGCATTAAGCAACAGCTGATCTTCTAAGATACTCCTCAAGTAGTAGTTTCTGTCGATCTTGACTCCTTTGTCAACAAAAACCAGCAGGAATTATTCTTTTCTGGAAAAAGTCCGCCATACCATAATTAATACCATTTTGGAACCACGATGCAGCTTTTCAGGTTGTGGGGATGTCTTGCAGGAATACAGCAGATATCCTGTCATTTTGCGAGCTAAAACTTGGCTGCAGAATGAAAAGCTTTTTATCAGAAAATATTATGATGAGTCAGCGTGCCGCTGCAACAGAACTTCGCATTTTCTCAGCCGTTCGTCTTGTTCCATTCTATGATCCCATGAATACTTTTTGTATGCCTTCATATACAAATCATTTTTCAAAATTCTTCTAATGGACGATCTGCTTAAATTGAGATCCTTAGCCAATTTAGCAGCTGATTGGGTAGGATTTTGACGAAAGCGATCTCGAACCACTTTTACCAAATGCGACATCCTGACAGATTCCCCCTTTTTCCACCCTTTTTTTTGCTGTATTTCAATCATTCCTCTTTCGTGATAACATTTTGGAGTGCACTCTATGGTTCTTTGATTGATTCCGATACTTCTCAGCTGCCTAAATATATCAATATTTCAAAAACCACGCAGATGCAAATCGAGCACTAGTTTACGTTTGACATTCATTTTCTCTGCAACTACTTTTAATACTACTAAAAGTATCAACGAAAAATAATGAGCGTAGGAGGAAAATGTTACACGTTTCATGAAGAAAATCTGCGTTAAAATTTTGCCGATAATTATTATGGCCAACACAGTACAGAACTGTGTTAGGGAAGCTTTATTATTTTATTCAGGGATGTGGTGGTACTGGATGTGTATAAATGGCCAATTAAATCGGCGGTTCTTAACTGTTCATCTGTGAAAGGAATTTGGGAATTATATTTGTGGAACAAAAATTTTGGTCCTAAAGTTACATCAAAGTCAGTGGGAAAATTATATTTATGTCATATCTAACGTAAATAGAAAATACAGTTTATTGAGTATATTTTGAATTAATATTAGCAGTTTGACATAAGATTAAACCTTTAAGCAAATTTTACAATAAAAGAAAAAGATTTTTTTTCTCGCCATTTCTTCCCTTATAGCAAACAAGAAAGAAATATGTGGGGATCAAAGAGAGAGAGGGAAAATCCTTGTATAAAATCCTATAGAGAGGATTCCTGCAATGATTCCAGCCCTTATGGAATTCAGAGGTCTTTGCATAAAAATTCCCAACTTTTGGAAAACTTCCTAGATAGGGTTACCACATTTGAAAACATAAAGAACCGGACCAAAATTTTTTACTAGGTATAAAATGCTATGTATGAAACGCTAAGTCAGCATCGGTGGTCTGCTATTGCAATTATTCGATCTTATTCCTTAACTGACTTCTCTTCTTATAATTACAAAATATAAGTCCTAAATATACATAATATATCAGATTATTTAAAGAAATTCATTGAAAATGATTTTAACCGGACATTTGCTGTTCAGTTTAGTAGCTGATCCAGACACCAAACATGGAGAATGGTAACCCTATTACCAGATGATATCATTAACGGACGTTGCAAAACTTAAAACAGATTAGAGGTTACAGACATATTAAATACCATATTTTATACGAACTGCTTTTTCGATATATATATTTTTTACATCATAGCCCATTTCAAATCAAATTCAGAGATATGAACATTTGTTCCTTGATAACCTGTGAAACGACTTTAAAAATTTTTGAAAACAGGAAAAATATTTGTTCGAATTACAAAAATAAGCTACAAAATATGTTACTTCATGTATCTGTAACCATTGATCCATTTTCAGTTTCGTAAGGTCTTTTGAGTGCATCTTGACATCCTGTAAGTTTTTCAAAAGTCTAAGATTTTGCTGCAAATTTTCAATGTATTAGCGTGGAAACAGTAAACAGTGTTGCCTTTTACTGAATATGCCAAACATTCAAATTATATTTTCATTGGTTACATTTGCCTTGACTTTAAGTTAACATTAACTTATTTCAAATGACAGTCTAATTGAAGTAAAAATGATTGAAATATGAAACTCATGTTGTGTAATAACCACTGAAACTTAATTTTGGAAATCTTGGAAACTTCAAACCAATACTGACAATTCGATTTTGATACTAAGAACAAAATGACTATGTTTCTCATGTCACAGTTAATGCCTAGTTATCGGTTGTGTGGTCTAGCGCTATGAGTACTGGTCAAACAGTATTTGTAGTTAAGTTTCGTTGGCCTGGGCCAGAAGTTGGGTGGGTGATCCCTAAGTGGTACGAAAATCACAACTGGTCATGCTTTCGGAGGGCACGTTAAGCCGTCGGTCCTGGTTTTCAGTGTTATACTGGTAGTCATTAGGTAATGTCAGAGGCACTAGCACGACCTGAAAAATCTGACAATCTAAACAAATAAAAATGTCTAGTTTATAAAGCAACTAATAGCTAAGACTTAATAACTAAATTTAATACATAACAACTAACAAAATCCTACCGGTTTATACAACAATTCAACTAGAAATTTAACAGAATTAAAATAAATTCAATTGTTATTTTAGTTATTCAAGTCTTAATCGTTAACTGAGTTATAAAAACCCATCTGCGTAAACACCATATTCTAATTCTTTATTAATTTTAGGTGTTAAGTCTTAGATGTTAATTGCTGTATAAATCAGGCATTAGTTAACAATTTTATCATGTCAAAGAAGTTGTGATTGCTGTCTACTAAAATTGCTTGTTTTATGAAGCATCAAGGTATCACTAATATAATTTTGAAATTATAATGTTCCAAAATCCAATTAAACAGAATTTCATATTCACAGACCTTCCATGATCCAAACTTTTACAGATTCACATTTACGTAGGCTAAATGCCTCGAATTCCCATATTGAGATTTTTCAAATCTTGCAAATGCACACAGTTCCAAATTTTTATCACACTACTAATAGTACCATTGCTGTTCTAAGTCCACCACCTACTTCACTTCAAATATTCATCTCCGATATTAGTACATTTTTTAAATGTAGAATTATAGATTGCTCCCGAAATTTTTAAAAATGTGGTAAACCAAACATTGGCTATGTTTGTCAGTTCTAGAAGACAAGACTGTGCTCCCGGTGGTTCAGAGTCCACATTAAACTGTAGGTTCTCTTTGTCTGAACCATGAAAAGATTACTCACCTAGATTAGGTGTTTAGAGCTGTTACAAACTGTTATACATATATACGTCATTATATTTTTTAATGGTGTCTCCTAACCACACATTGTATCCTCGATATGAAACGCTGAGAAAAAGGTAACATCGTTACCGAAGTTCATATTGACATTTAGTCAAATACAATGTGTGGTTAAGAGACACTGTTAAAAAATATAGTGTTGTGATAAACTACAGTCCTTGCAATCTATTATTACATATACACACACACATGGAAGTCCTTGTACCTAATTTATCTTCTTTTTTCCCCCTAACCAGCTGATGGAATTGGGACTAGAAAACCTGTAATATCTTTGTGTTATAAATTTTAATTATAGTATTTAATTAATATATTAATATTTAAACATATATTAATATTAAATTGTTTATCTACATTTGAGGAGAAAACTCCCAAAATGCATTTTGTCCAATTTATGCAATTTTCAAGAATTCAAAAAACTGTCAGTTAATTACCATACATATCGGAACCGAGATTTAAGGATTATAAATTTATAAAAAAATAAGTAATTTTTTAGACTTATTCTCAAAAATCATTTGACCAAGGTGGACTAAAGTATTTTTGTTTGAAAATAACGCATAGTCTTTCATTAACTTTGCACAGAAGAAAATACAACAAAAAAGTTAGTTTATCCTTGAATATTTATATTTATTTACTTACATAATCTACAAATGTATAGTAATCAACTAAAAACATTAAATTTAATTATTTACATTTCCTCTTATCAGACGCGGATTCACGGGGGGGGGGGGGAATGGTGGAAATTTTTTACCACAAGAACAAATACCCATCTAAATTATAAACTTTTTAGCATATTTATCACATTTTTTAAATTTGTATTTGTCGTCAATGCTTTTTCCATCTTGAAAATTTATTATTATTATTATTATAAAAGTGTGGTCCTGGAATTTGATTAAAATCGGCATTGACGTATATTTCGTTATCCATCAATACACACCCCTGATGTTTTGCTAAAATTTCTTCATATAACTTTCGTGCCCGATATTCGGCTACAGTGTTTTTTACATCATTTTGATTTGGCATCTTTTTTACTTTTCTGGTTTCAATTTTATTTTTCGCTTAATTCTTACAATTCTTGAACAAACTATCGAATTTTATAGCCACCTTTATTAAAGAAGAATTCTAAAATAATTCACTATTTTATGCTATCACGCATGTGTTTTCCCAACCCACTCTGTTTTTTTTGTTGTTCCAGTAACCTTAAACTTTTTTATGACATTTGAAACAGTCTGTCGCAGTATTTGCACTTTTTTTGCAAACTCGGTGTAAGTACAATTTGGATTTTTCAAATATTCGGAAATGATTATTTTTTGATTTTTTTCTTGTTCAGATGCCATTCTGCTAAAGAATAACAGTTTCGTAAAATTAACAATATATGTTTTCTCACTTGTTCTACCTACCTGTTACAGCTGTCAAATCAACAGAAACAACACTGATGAGTTGTCAAATGTTTTGTTGCGCAAAGTTAATCAGAGACCAGGCTTTATATAGAAATAATACACATCTTATGGAATATAAACTTTAATAAACATCATTTTAGTTATATTTTTTATAGTTAACAGGCATTAAACATTACAAATATTAATTTATTTCATACTGTGTCACATTTGTCAGTTTTACGTCATACTTTTCAGTCCGGAAATTGCAGTTTTACAGTTGTGTATGACTGAAAAAAAACTTTTGCAGGATTTAAATAAAATAAATCAACTGAACAATTGTTTATTATTGTTACCATGAACACTCGTTCTTCATAGATGACTATATTTTGAATTTCTTAAAATTAAATAAACTGTTGAAGAAATAATGATATCACAGAAGTTATTGCCATCACACAGCAAACAAGTAGTGGGCGAATAGTAACTATAATTAGCAACGTGATAGGGAATGTGGAATAAACATTTTTGTCTTGCATTTCGAGTAGGTACATTAAAGGTAATGACTAATAGAATTTCAGAACAATCAATTCTATTACTAATAATTTTGTATAAATATAACAACGATGAAAATGTTCGCCTGTCTTCGAGTGTCATCAAAAAGATGACTTTACCACATCATTTTAATCCTATTCACCCACTCTCCAGTTTAGTTTGAATGCTACAACTTTTAAAAATTATTCCGTACCTTTTCCAACCGGTCAATGTATTTGTTATAATAGGGGCTCCATATCAGAGTGGAATATTCTAACAGTGTACGCACCATAGTACAATAGAGTAATTTTAAAGAATAAATAGAAAAGTTTGTGGATGGAAAAGATATTGAATTAATATGGGTGTTAAAGCATAACTTCCTATCAAAAACTACACCTAAATCTTTTAATTCTGATTTCCGCGGGAGATTGTTATTATTGAGTGTGTAATCAAATTCAAAGTTTGAGCGTGATTTATAAAAGGAGATAAAGAAACATTTGTCTTCATTTAAGTAAAGCTGGTTTACATCGTAACATCATTAATATCAGTTTGAAACAGAGAGGCATCATCATAATTAAGAATTCCTGAAAAAATTTTAAATTGTCTGCGAATAGCAAACATTTTGAGTACTTGATCGTTTCATGAATATCGTTGATAAATAAGCAAAATAGTAGAGGTCCGTCCCCAGTGTGAATTTTGTGGGACATGGGATTTACGATGATTGACTTGGATATAAAATTTAAGATAAGTACAGATTGTACCCGACCAGTTAAATAGCTTTCTGATCATTTATATAAATAACCATGTATGCCAAGAGCAAATAGTTTTTTAAGTAAGATAAGGTAGGCGAACTAAAAATTAACACTAATTTTTAACTTATAAGGTGTGAGCAACGGAATTTTGATTCAGAGAACGCCTTGGAAATTTTAGATTACATCTGATATTAATTTTAAGTAGGTAGTAGAACTACTACAGATCATTGAGAACTACTCTCAGTCATTAACTGACAGATCTACTTTAAATGCATTTTAGCATTTTGGTTCTGATTTCGGAGCTTCCAACAATCTTTAATAAAGAAATTTTTAAATAATACAATTAAATTAAAAATTTATTAAAGAAGATGAGTTATATGGCCCCCACCTACATCTCTACACAATGCAACTCTCCTTTTAATTTTAATTTCTTCAATTTTGTTGCTAATTCTCTGTTAGATAAATTTCATCCATATTTCTCTTTTGTACGTCATTAAATATGAATGTCATTATTAAAAACTGATTTTTTTTTTCAAAAACTGTTAATCTGACAGCTCTTTTCAAAAAGTGACAGTTTAAAATGTTTAAATAAACTAATTCGTACGGTTCAAAATTGCACATGACCCATATGTCTATCTCTTTCTTTCAAGGCCAACTCTGAATCAAAATTCCGTTGCTCACATGCTATTATTTTATTGAAAAACTAAACATATAATATATAACATATAAAGCTAAGCATATAAAGCTTAATATATATTATTGTACATAATTAGTTAATTATACTAAGTGGTCCATCTTGTACAGCTTTGTTAATTTTCCTTCAGGTATTTTGTAATAATTTTTAAAAATATTCTTCGTCAAATTCTCTCAATTTTAAGTTAATCCTTTGTTTTAACTGTCGAAACGATGATGCTGTCCAGTTATCTGCATACTTTTGTTTTAAGTGAGCCCAAAAACGTTCAATAGGCCACAATTGTGGAACATTTGGTGGATTTTCATTTCTTTTAATGTATTTAATGCCCAATTCTTCGAAGTTCAAAATGATTAAATTAGCGTAATGGCATCTGGCCAAAAGATGTATCGTCCATTAGGCTATTTTTCATCTATAAAAGGTTTTAAATCTTCGCTCTAACCATTCTCTTGTATATGTTTCTGCATTTAACCGACAATTTGCTTCAACATAATAGGGAAGACTTGGACCTTTTCGAGACATTGCTATTCAAACGCACATTTTCTTTTCAAATTTTTTTCGAAACTTAAATTGAGTTTTGTATGGAACATTTTGTTTATTTTTAGAATAAAAATACAAATTTGACGATTGTTTATTATTTTCAAATGGAAAATATGACTCATCATCAAAAATTATGTCCTTTTTCCCATCCTCCTTAAAGTGTCCAGAAACTAATAGCGTTTACAATTTACTGCTCTGGAGTGCTCTTCGATTGCTCAGAGCAAATTCCGTATTCAATTGGTTCACCTGACGTTCCGGTCATCGAGATTTGTGTGTTCGATTGCGGCAAGCAGTCTGTGTAAAAGCACATTGAAAATGCTCTTCATTCATCTGTCCCACGAGACAGATCAATTCAGATCAAAACAAAACCTAACCTCTAATTCATTCGTATCTGCGTTACTTTAATTAAAAAGGGATTCAATCTATTATTATGGATGATGAAAGGTGTCGTTTGGCTTTATTGGATTCGCCTAAGGATAAGAAAATTGAATCTATCAATTAATATTTAAATGAGAAACAATTATTATGCAAAGTTCGTAATTTCCTGGAGACGATAAATTCATTTTCTGATGAATCGGTAGGTTTACTATAATGATAGGTACGCAATACAATATTTTATTAATCGTTTTTGTTCATTTTTGCGACCGACGTTTAATAAATAGATTCCTGACCATGTTTCAAAACAGTTAGTATTGCCAGGTGCTTTATTATTATTAGTTATAATAATTTATATAATAATGGTCACACAAACACACGGTGATCAAAATGATTTTATTCGGTTGTGTATTGTGAATCACTCTTCGATCAATCTAAGGTCAATCTACATAAGAGCAATGACGTCATACCCGTTTTGCGAGCAACCGCAGATCAATCTGCATTTGAGCAATCCGGGCTCCAATTGAAAATGCTATAAGACATTAAGTCGTTCCTACTGTCTCTGTTGTTGTTCAGGTGTAGATTTAGATGCATCAGTTTTTCGAAAATGCCTAATTCCATTTTGCTTTAGTATTTTACTTATATGCAGATCAGAAACCTTAAATTGTTGTGCAATTTTACCCATTGTAGCTCCATTCTTTGTTGAAAGGTCTTAAAATTCTCTGAATTTGATTGTTATTTAACTTTTTCCTCGTTTTTCCCGATCCTCGTGCCCTTTCAAGTTCAATTCCTCCATGTTCCATAAACCGAACTTTTACTTAAACCATAACTTTTGAATTAACTTACGTTTTTCTAATTCATTTAATACAGACATCTTTATCTCTAAAAAAATAAAGCAACAAAACACACAAAATTAAATAATACAATTAAAGACAAACTGAAACGTCAACAGTAGCAATTGTTAAAACATACCTACTTGATTTATTAGCAGCAAGTAGATATTAAAATAGTGTCAATTTTAAGTTCGCATACCTTAACATAAGGCACTCTGTTAAATGCCTTTGAGAAATCTATGTAGATTGAATCGACCTGCACAGACTCCTGACATGCATCTATTATATAATGACTATAATGCAACAAACTAGAGGTAGTTGGTTGGCCGGATAAAAATCATGTTGTTCAGGGATTATAAGAGTTTTGTATATAGCCGAGTTGTTTGGAAACTATGCTATCAAGTAATTTTGGAATATCTGACTGAATGCAGATTCCTCGGTAATCTTTTGGTCCATTTTTAAATATAGGACAACTATGTAACTCTTTTTAAACTCAAATTACTGTAAACATTGATTTACCGGACTTGTAACAAAAATTGTGACAATTCTTACACTGTGATATACAACGTAAACTGAGCTGTCAGACACACAAAACACAGTATGTCCTTACTTTACGGACAAAATGCATTTTGTTTGTCAGCATTCGGTGGACAAAAAGCATTGTGAAAGTCCAAGTAAACTTTGCACAGCATTTTAAAGGGCATGTAATGCGTTTAGATCGTCGAGTTGTAATTAAAAAAGATGCAGATTTATACAAGCTACGCTACGCCATCTCTAATTAAAAATCTCAAATTTTGGACAAAATGCATTTTGGAAATCTGCTCCTCATTTGTTAGAACAATTTTAACATATTAATAACCTTTCCTACGTAGAAATTATTACAAATTTAGTATATTAGTATACATACAAAAACCAGTACTGTTTTATGGTTTGTTCGGTTGTGACCGTATGTTACTAATTGCAGGAAACCGCATTTCATAAATACACATATTTCAGGAATTTGTCATTTACGGAACTCAAAACCAATATTTTGGCTACAGTGGTTGATTTACGGTACATACTATTAATCACCATTTAGGATTGCCGTTATGGTAATACCTTCAACCCATATCAACATTATTTCCTGTATCTGGTTTACTTTATCTCATTGTTGCTAAAGCTTTCTTGACAAACAGGTACTGTTTGTTGGGAAAGCTTCAGCAACAAGAGTGCAAATCTTCCAAGAATCTTACAATCTTAATATTTAAAATTTTGCTTTATAGCTCCAAAGTGTAAAGATTGAAACCAAGATTTTAGAGAGCCAATTTCAAAATTTTCAGACATTCAGAATTGTGTATTGTTAATGTTTAAGAATACCTCAGTTTCATAATTTTAGACTTTGAGATTTTAAGTTGATCAATTTTCCATAATTAAGATGATCAGGTGTATTGGTTGATTTGGAATAAGCCCATCGAGTGATTGACCGATTCTTATGACTTGCCTGTCTTTAATTATACTATATTTAGAATAAAGTTGCAATTCTCTTATTAATCTGACAATCTCATAAAAGAAATCTTTAGGATACTGAAGTTATTGAAATCTATTTTGGATACATTTTTAAAAATTAAAATTTACTTATGCTGCAGAATAAATTATCTATTTTAAAACATGTATATATAATGCACATCTATTCACGGTTTTGTAAATTTTATAAATCTTGATGAATTCGTAGACTTTTTTGGTCTCTGTCCACTGCTTCTATGTTTACATCTATTTGACTCGATTCAGTTGAGTTTGAGATCTCAAAATGCAGTTTGACAGGGAATAGTGTATTCTGTAACAAGTTTAGAAGAAATTCGATGCGAGTGAAAGATTCAGAACACGAGCGTGAGGAACCACGAGCATCGAATTTCGATTCTAACCAAGTAACAGACTGTGCTTTCTCCAAGACCACAAGAAAATTTAAACTTAGCAGTATTTACAATTTGAAAACGAGCACAATAACCTTAAAAAGTATGACATTTAATGTAAACAATGAAATCAAGGCTACCCGTTTTTTTATTATACTGTTACAGAATATTCATTCCATATCTAGTGATGGAATGAAATACATGCAAAACACATAAGTGTTTTAGAATATTTATTCTAAAACAAGAGTTAGAATATTAAGTTTTTATTATCAAAATTAATTTCAGAATTTACAAATTCCATAGTGGTCGTGGAGAAAACCTATTCCTATATAGGTTAACAAAAAGAATAGACGGTTATAGCTGATAGTAGTTCTACTATCATTTATAACGGAATGATACACTCACTGTATTAGCCATCATTTGACATCATTCTGTGCCCATGGTCGCAACAGTATCAACCAGAAATTGAGAATGATTTCTGGTATTACCTGGTAATAAATAATATTTCTGACCCAATGCTATTGAAAATCGTCGATTTTGTTAATGTTGCTTGCAATTACAGCGACTAAGATTCTATTAAGTAAGTTGATGGCAATTACTGATATCACCTATTAATAATAATCATTGCAGAAATTTAAGTTATTGTTCATCACCAACGAGTGACACCATAAATATTTCTTGATTTCTGATGTCTGCTACAAATTACCTTTCGTGGTGCTTTAACACTGAACATCAATTCCCGTTGATTGGTTTATGCATTATCTACAGTGAAAACAAGAAAGAATATAGCCAAGTGACCAAAACTCGATTGCCTTCTTTCCATGCAGGGCAAACTCGTATAAGATACCTTAACATAATCATAACTAGTTGATCTCCTTGAATTGGATAATTAATAATAAATTCTAGATTAGAAGAAACTATTTCAAAAAAATGAAATGCACAGCAAATTTACACCCCTCATGCGCATTCTGCTTTATTTACGTTTTCATACCATAGCAACTTTATTCAACCTATAGTCTTGCCAAAAGCTCAAAAATCTGCACTATTGGCTTATAAGTATTTCTTGATTTCTCTGTACTATACCCTTTAATTGCTTTTAAAGAATTTTGAGTCGTCCATTGAAATCTAGGTTTGTTATTATCCAGCCTGAGTATGACTTGTGTAGTTCAGTATCCCATGCTCATAGAATTATGACAAGTGATTAATCACTCTTCGTAATTTTATAGTATGTATGTGACCACGCCGAATTGTGGGCTTAATTGAGTAGTAGCCTGGTTACAAAGTCAGCCATATTCATTTCACTTAAGTTTTTAGGAGAGCCAAAAAACTGTTTTAGTCTGATACCTACTTCTTACTTTTCGTACCTAAATAATATTAGAATTTGATGGACTTCACAAGTTTTGACACTAACATAAATGAAAGAACAGTTTATGAACGGAGTGATGTGAAAATCTCGTTTTTTTTTTAATTTTGGAGATGGTGGACTTTGTAACCAGGCTATTATCTCAATTATACAATTGGCAAAGAAATGTCATGATCTGGTTATTATCATCATGTAAGCCAATTAAGTTATTGGCAATAATATGGTTATTCTCAATAGTTAGCATGCCAAGATTTTCTTTCATGAAGTATTGAGACAAACGTGAGGTGAATAAAATTGTTTGCCTCAAGTTGAAAACTGAAAGGAAAGATAAACTATTGCCAACTTTTTCACTTTTTGTAAGATTGCTTTATTTTACTTAGTAGTTTTATTGAAAAATATAAATAAAATACTACATCTAATATACAATGTGTCCTCGGATGGAGTTGACAAGAGGAAAATTTTTTTTATTGATTTTACGACAAAAAGTCATTCTTTATATAAAGTTCTGCTTGTTGAATAAATAAGTTTACCATCAGAAAATCTAAGATTAAATGTACAGAATGTCCATACATTAAGATAACATGAAAAGAGAAGTATCATTTATTGCATTTTTTTAATTTAAATACAAAATTTCAATCAATTAAGAAACTCAACAAAAAATATTCTACAAGGCCACCTCCAACTTTCACACATATCTCCATTATTTTAATAAATTCACCATAGACTTTACGTTTGGTTTGTGGTCCATGTAAATTAATTTCATTCACAGTGTCCTGTATTCGTGCTTTTAGTATTTCTCGATCATGCAGCAGGTCATCTGCGTAAACTTTTTGTTTTAAAGTACACCACAAAAAAAAATCAAGATGTGTAAGGTCAGGCGATCGAGCAGGAAAATTTATTGATCCAACTCTTCCCATCCATCTTTCACTGAATTGATCTGTCAACATTGCTGTACCAAAAGTGTCGAATGTGCAGGGCACCCGTCTTGTTGCCAAAAAATGTTACGCCGCATTTCTAGCGGTAATAGATAAATTTCCAAAAGACGCACATAAACATGTTTGTTCAAATTCTCGCCAATAAAATATGGACCAACGATTCTATTGTAAAAGATTCCACACCAAACATTCACTTTTTTATAACGTTGACGTAGTTTTTTTTCAACGATGTAGTTTGTATTTTAAAAAGCCCAATAGCGACTGTATTGTGATGAAACTGACCATTAGTGCAGAAGGTTGATTCATCAGTAAAAAAGATCATTCTGTGAAAAATTGTATCTACGAGGTAATTCTCACCAACCCACAAACAAAAATCCAATCGCTTCTCTTCATCTCCATTTTCAAGTGTATGTCGGAGCTTTGGTTTAAACGGCCGAACTTTGTTTTCTCTATAAATTCTTTGCAAATGAGTTTTACTACTATGCAGTCGTTGTGATCGTTTTCGTAAAGATAATTTTGGTGTTTCTATCAATGAATCGAATGCCAAAAGTGTAGCTGTATCGTCTTCGTTGTATTTTTTCTTGGGTTTCTCAATAGTCACTACAGATCCAGTTAAATCACATTTATTTACAAGTTTGCGGAGTGCTTCGCACGATAGCACAGTGTTTAGGAATTTCATGAAACATGTCTATAGCATATCGGTAAGACACGTTTCCAATACCATAACATGTAATCAAATAAATACCTTCTTTAATGGTTAACATTTTGTAAAACCAACGGGAAATAACTGAAGTGAAAAATCTACACTTAATGACGTTTGACAGTTCAATACAATACAATGTCAAGACAACAACCTTTGATCGACAAGATTAATGTATGATTATCTACATTAAATTCAAGATAACACGTTATCTTAATTAAACTTAACAACATACAACCATAACAATCTAAATTTAAACTTGAAATTTTGTATTTTAACTGATTTTATGTTTTTAAGGAACTTTTTCTATTAACAGTAAACTCTAAAATGCAATAAATGGTACTTCTCTCTTGAAGCATTTTCATGTTATCTTAATTTATGGACATTCTGTACATTTAATCTTAGATTTTCTGAAGGTAAACTTATTTATTCAACAAGCAGGACTTTTTATAAAGAATGACTTTTAGCCGTAAAATCAATAATTTTTTTCCTCTTGTCAACTCCATCCGGGGACACACTGTATATTTGTGACAATTTTAAATATTACCATCCATAATAAGTGCTTTTTGGGTATTGAGAATGTTTCAACACAGCCTTGCTTCCAGACAATCATCAAAAGCCTCATACATTTATATAGTACTTTATAATACTGGATGAGGTGTTCAGGATTTGACTATCGTTTCTCAGAGAAACATTTTAAGCTTTCAAAGAACTTTTTAAATTATCACTGGGTAGCTTTTATATCAGACGCTTTGGCCTCCCTCTACTGATTTTCCAAGTTTTTACCCTATCTAGCTCAGAAGTTTTAGTCAATACGTTGAGAGCGAAAACTGAAATTGAAGAACCATGTCTTACATTCGCCTTACAATTTCTAACTAAATTCGACTTCAAATAACTGAGTTACTAATTTCCAACTACTATTGTGTAAAACAACAGGATAACAAATCGATTTACAGTTTTCACTAAACAATGTGAACAGGGCATTTCTAGTTCATATTAAGAAATCGAATCCAAAGTAATATAATAAAATCGATATTTGATAAATTTAAGTTTGTTTTGTACGTATTACAAATTCTGAAACATCAAAACACACATTCACACCTCAAAATATTTAATTTACGCTTTAATAATCACACTATCACTTCTAATAGAATTATACTATTCTCATAAGGTAATTCGCTCTCTGTATCAATTTTCTAAACACGTGCGCTTTGATAAATTTGAAATCTAGATGCAAGCATTAAAATATTAATTATATTTATTGCCATCAAGTGTTTGAAAGTGAATATTATTTATGTTAATTATAATTCTGTATTTGATATTATGTTGTACCTCAATCTCAAGTTTTATTTATTTTTGTACTACAGGGCAGGATAAAACAGGGTGGCCCATTTTTTTATATTTACAAACTTTGTTATATTAAATGTATTTTCTTTATAATGTTGCATTTTTGAGAATTTTTATATTTCATTCATGTATATATATTATTTGTGATTTTGTCCATTTTTTTTTAGTTATTATAACTGGAGTAATTGCGTTTTACTTTGGTGAATATTATAATAATTTTACACTTTTCTTCTTCATCGTTGTACAAAAAGTAGGCTGTATAAAGCTCAGAAGGCTTGTTTTAGTAAATAGGAATGGAAGTTTATATTATTAATGTAGAGTAACGAGAGAATGTTTTAATTATTATATTAAGTTGTAAATTGGAGATTTTATTGTACATTGTATATATTACAGCACAGATTTAATAAATATTTATAGTTTCCCTATATAGAATTATTATTATTCTTAATGATCAACAGCCAGTCTTTGGCAATGTCTAACAGCATCTTTTAGTTTATATACTAAATCCTGTAATTCTTGACTGGAGCACGAGAATCTAATGTGTTCAGTTTTCTTTTCACCAGTAGCTTCATCATATTTATTAGTAGATAAACATATTCTAAAAAGTGGGCCATCCTACGAGCAAACGTAGGGGCCATCTGATTGATCCACATTGCTTGTCTATAAAATAAATAATTTAAACAGGTTTCTCTTTTTAAATAAATCTTTTACCTTAATAATATAATCGATTTTCCATTTAACATCGGTTATATGTGGTAAATGAGTACCTATATTCCCCAATGCGACTTGCAATTCCTGTTTGTTTCTCTCATAAAAATCTGCATACAAATCTGCCCTTTTCTTAATATAGTTACATTCTTTAACTAAGAATGTCTTGATGCCTTCTTTATCAAAATTGTGCCTTCCAAATTCTGCACTAATTGTTAATAATGTTGCATATACACACTTTATTAGATCGGGTTTTGAGTTGTACAATGTATTAATATCTAAAATTATAAATAATTATAAGTTTTTAGTAAAGCTTTAATATAAGGTCCTGCATATGGTTCACAAAATAATTAACTTGACGTGCATGCTTTAAAGAGATGTGCATTAATGCCAGTAGCACATAATATACAGTGCCTTGTACTGAACTTCACTCAGGTTTTTAATATACATAAATAAAGTTAAAAATACTGATACTTACTGTGTATTTCCTGACCAGAAACTAAAGTGGAAAAAGTGTTTTCTAAAAGTTTTTTATATGTTTCATCTGGAATGTTAGAATTTGAAGTTAGTTTTAAGTTGTCTATTAATTCTTCACTTATATCCATTATTTATAGATTAATGATAAATTAATAAAAAATTCCTATTTGATAGTATAGTTAATAACCTCAAAAGTCAAAACAAAACAAAATTTAATAATAAAGACGGATGACAACATTAAGAAAACTAATTCCCTAATACATGTGACAATTGCAATGTTGTCAGGTCTAATAATAATTCGTTATAGGAGTACAATTTATGCACTACACTTTTAGTAGAGTCAATTTTTGCATTAAGTTCTTATTTTTTACTATCTAAAGATAGAGACTTGAAATCTTTTGTAATGCCTTCAGTACTGGACCAATATAAAATGTTATGTTTAAAATGGGGGCACGCCCCCTCGGGGGGTTGAAACCCCCATTTTGTACCCCTAATTTAATAACGCAGCCAAATTGAGCGAAATTTATATTAGGAGGGTTCTTGGAGTCGCTGATTATGAATCCAATGAGAAGATTGAAAAATTCAAAATGGCGGTCCTAAAATAACGGCATTTGAGATTGAGAATGCGATTTACGCCGTTTCTATTAATTTTAGAGAAAAACTCAAAGATTCAAAAAGTGCTTAAAATGTGATTCTGTAGAGGAATACAGTATTTTGATTACCTTATTATGAACCCATTCGCTCTGCCCTAGTACGAGGGGAACTAGAATAATTATCTACCTAGCCATGACTGAAACAACTGACAATCGTCAGCGTTTAATGTCAAATAGTGGCAAGTCTTTTATAATTGTATCTGAAGTTTCAGTGAAATTGACCTGTTACTTTTTGTTTTGTGCGCGATTAGTTGACAAAAAATGAGTGTTTTGAAATTGGAGCATAGGAGTGTGATTACGTTTCTCACAAAAGAAGGCAATGGTCCAAAATTTATAAGAGAACGTATGATTGCCGTATATGGAGATGATGCCCCATCATATTTTACGATTAAATTTTGGTCAAAACAGTTTCGTTGGGGACGTGAATCCATAGAGGATGACCCTAGAAGTGGAAGGCTACTTGAGGCAACCAACAGTGAAATGTGTGACAAAGTGGAAGCTATGGTCTCCACCATTGCTACTGCTCTGGGAATATCAGAACCTAGCGTTTTGACCATATTGCACGAAAAGTTAGGCATGAATAAAGTCTCAGCGAGGTGGGTTCCCAGGTTGTTGACTCCAGAGCAAAAGACGCGAAGACAGCAAATTTGTCAAAACAATTTAGATCTTTTGGAAGCTGATGCTGAATATTCCTAACGAGGATAGTGACTGGAGACGAGACCTGGGTACATCACTGGGACCCTGAGACAAAGCTGGAATCTATGCAATGGATTCATAAGGGTTCTCCACCCCCAAAGAAAGCTCGCACACAGCCCTCAGCCGGAAAACTTATGGCAACAATTTTCTGGGATTTGCATGGAGTTCTTCTGATCGAATATATGCCTAAGGGCACTACAATAAATGCAGAGGTTTACGGTAATACGCTCAAAAAGTTACATTCGGAAATTACCAAAAAACGTCCCCACTTGAGGCATAAAAATGTGCTCCTTCTTCATGACAATGCGACGGTTCATAAAGCCGCCAAAGTTCTTCCAATTCTGAACGAATGTAACTTTGTAGAGTTAGACCACCCACCTTACAGCCCAGATCTGGCACCCTCGGACTTCTACTTATTCCGAAATCTGAAAAAACATTTGAGAGGCCACCATTTTGAAAGTGATGACCATTTGAAACGAACCATCAATGACTATTTTGGCAATCAGGAAGCATCATTTTTTTTAATGGTATGAATTCATTGCAAGACAAATGGCGAAAGTGCGTTGAAGTTGGGGGAGATTATATTGAAAAATAAAATTGTTTAAAAAATCATGCGTCTTTTGTTTCATGCTTAGGTAGATAATTTATCTAGTTTCCCTCGTAGTAGAGTCAATTTTTGCATTAAGGTCTTATTTTTTACTATCTAAAGATAGAGACTTGAAATCTTTTGTAATGCCTTCAGTACTGGACCAATATAAAATATAACATGTATAAAATGGGGGCACACCCCCTCGGGGGGTTGAAACCCCCATTTTACACTCCCAATTTAATAACTCAGGTTTTCCATCAACTTGAGGCAAATTCATGTTGCAACATTTTTGGGGTTCCTCATTATGAACTCAATGAGAAAATTAAGAAATACAAAATGGCGGTCTTTGAGATTGGAAATGCGATTTACGCCGTTTTTATTGATTTTAGAGAAAAATTCAGAGAGTCAAAAAGTGTCTAGAATGTGATCTTGCATAGGAATACACTATTTTGGTTACCTTATTATGTAACCCCCTTCACTCTCCCCTAGTTGGATTCTCAGTGAAGATGTTGCATAATAAGATAACCGGAATTACGTATGCAGAATAACATTCTAAACACTTTCTGGCTCTTTGAATTTTTCTCTAAAATCAATAGAAACGGCGTAAATCGCATTTCCAATCTCAAAGACCGCCATTTTGGGTCCGGCATTTTGTATTTTTTAATTTTCTCATTGAATTCATAATCAAAAACCCCGAAAACTCCCCCAATATAAATTTCGCTCAAGTTGATGGAAAACTTCCCGAGTTATTAAATTGGGAGGGTAAAATGTGAGTTTCAACCCCCCGAAGGGGCGTGCCCCCATTTTAAACATATTACATTTTATATTGGTCCAGTACTGAAGGCATTACAAAAGATTTCAAGTCTCTATATTTAGATAGTAGAAAATAAGACCTTAATGCAAAAATTGACTCTACTACTAGGGCAGAGCGAAGGGGTTACATAATAAGGTAACCAAAATAGTGTATTCCTTTGCAAAATCACATTTTAAACACTTTTAGACTCTTTTTCTCTAAAATCAATAGAAACGGCGGAAATCGCATTCTCAATCTCAAATGCCGTTATCTTAGGACCGCCATTTTCGGTCCGCCATTTTGAATTTTTTAATTTTCTGATTGGATTCATAATCAGCGACTCCAAGAACGCTTTCAACATAAATTTCGCTTAATTTGGTTGCGTTATTAAATTAGGGGTACAAAATGGGGGTTTCAACCCTCCCATTTTAAACATATAACATTTTATATTGGTCCAGTACTGAAGGCATTACAAAAGATTTAAAGTCTCTATCTTTAGATAGTAAAAAATAAGAACTTAGGCATGTTTTTTGCAAAAATTGACTCTACTATTTAGAATATAATAAAACTGTAGGAACATAATCATCTACCACATACAATCGGGATGGGATCTCAAGATGGCGGAGTAGGTGTTTCCGGTTTTGTAATGAGATATTTCCATTGGCGGTTCTCACTGACACGAAATGCGCACATCATTGAACTGTATATAAATAACTGGAAGGGACGCGCAAGCACGCTAAATCAAAAAACGTTGTGTCAGGGGCAACAGACAAGAATGTAGTATTCCCGTTTCTTTGTAACTTATGTTACCTGCATTATGAGGACACGTGGTGAAACTTTTTGCTGATTTTTAACGTAGATTAAGTTTTATTTTGTGTGCGACCAAATGTTTAATCTGAATCATTGAGTTAGAAAAGGACCAGGATACTACATTGCGGCGGGTTGCATAAAATTTCAAATGTCTCAGCTATTTACACAAGGTATCCATTCCAGTTATTTATATATAGTTCAATGGCGCATATAAACTACTTAACCTCAATTTTAAAAATGGTATTTAAAATTAATCTTATAATATAAATTTTATATGTAATATGTTAAACAAACGAATACTTACTTATGAAATGTAATTCCCTTCTTCGTATTTGTCGGAGTTTGAGAGAAAAGCAGATTTAGTCTAATGGCGGCCAGTGTGACGTCATATCCGTCGCTTTTAAAGCTTATTGCGCCGGGTAGTACGCTCTTTCCTACAGTTTTATATTCTAAGGTTTTTTAAGCATTCAAAACTAACCATTTAAGATTTTCTTACAAGTTGGCATTAAAATGGTGTTTGGTATTTTGCTAGAGTCACTACATCTAATCAACCAGCCAGATCTACAGTTCTTCCACTCGATCTTTACCCACACGTCATCAATTATGTGTAGCTAGTAAAGACATTTCAATGTTCACATCCTTATTACTTACGTGAGAGAATAAAGGATAAAGTACATTTTTTAAGTGGTAATGCAATGCTTTCTCGAGAGATGGTGCTAAAAGCATTATGAATATTTAAAACCGAAATAATTCTTATTTGTAATTACAAATTTATTCTATAAAATTTTGCTGTTTAACAGTTCTAAAAATTGAAAGGTTGCACAAAAAGCAATATGAAGAGAGAGAGATAATTTAAAATTTTCGAAAAATTTTATTTTAGTTCTGCTTTTTTAAAAAACTAAAAAGTGAAGGAAGGAGTGAGAACTGCGTGATTCATTTAATAATTTTTGTGTGGTAGCCGTCATTTTTCAAACGACTTTTTTATTTCTATTAAGTACATTTTATTCACTCTTAAAACATCTTTACTAAATATGTAGTTTAAAGATCATCACACATTTTCTGTAATTAGAAAAAGTAAAAAATAAAACTATTTTTTGGAACAACTAACTTAATAAATATTGTAGGTTATCCGAAAGTTTACGACTCTTAATGGTTGTGAACTTGGCTAAAATGTCAAAAATATGAAACTATACCCTAACATATAAATGAAGGATCCAGGTCAATGCGTGCACATCAGCTGTGAGAACATTACAATAAGATAAGAATGTAGGCAGAATATTGTATTGGCGCTTTAAAAAAGTCAGTAGCGTACGTTCGGATAGTACTTTTTAACATTATGTAAATTTGTCATCGTTGAGGTATCTATTCAACCCTAATAACGAGTTATAATTAAAAATCTCATTGCGTTTTAAATGGCATAGGGTAAGGAATACATTTAAAGAAAAGTAATTGCAAAAATTTAACTTTTTTTGTTGACTTATGCCATTCACTTTTGTGGTCTATACGGATGAAAATAAATTTTATTATTATAGGTGGAATGAAATAATTCAACTTCGACGTTAATAATAATTGTTCTTATAGTATAAATTAATTTCATTTTCCCTATTTTGTACGTATATTCGATTATAATCGAATACACATTAAGCATCAACGTTACCCTTATTAAATCACATTTTATGACGCTACTGAATCATTCGAATTCATCTGTTGCTTCTGTTATCAGATAAATTATTCGAGTCGACCACGAGATCGTGGAGTGAACACTGCGTGATTTGCGATGCTTTTTACAATTCTGCCCTCGTGATATCGGTAATTTTAAATCCTTCATTTATATGTTAGGGTATATTCGTTGATTTTATTAGAAATTCTTGTTTATTAATTCGTACGCATAAAATCTATGACGTGTGTGTAAAGATTAAATGGAAAAACTGTAAGTCAATCTATTATCTAGGCAACCTTATACTGGCAATCACAGTACCGCAAACGACACCGCATTGGAGAGATAAAAGCGCGAAATTGTTCATTACTTTTATCTGTATTTAATTAATAAAATCCAGGTTTAGTTTAAAAGGTTTTTCTACATATTCTTTTAATTCCTATTCTGAAAGTTTATTGTCAAATAGTTACGTAAAATGCGATTATAATTGGTCCATTATTAAAGACTATGATTTCTCTGCCCCAATATGGTGGTGGTTTGCGGTACTCTGATCTACCAACATGATCATGGCCTAACTGTTTAGATGTAGTGGCACTAGATTTTTCTAGAGTTCCTGAATGAAAACCTTAACTGTGTTATTTTAGAGTTATTTAGAGAATACCTACAGTTTAATAAGTTATTTTTAATATTTCAGTTTATTTCCACACGAAAAGTATTGTTACATTACATTTATTTATAATTTGTTTCATTTAAACTTAAATTTTGTACTCGTTGACATTATTGGGACACGCCAATAAATATAGATGGCGTTGTACAGCAAAGCAGTTAAACAAAATGCCTTCGATGTGCGGTAGGTGATTATGCAGGCAACCAATGAGACGCACCTTTAAACCTTCTAGGTTGACAATTATCCTACTGCATAATTGGATTTAATAAAAATCCGTTAGAGTGCAGTTCAATCTTTGGCGCGTCCCAATTGCTTACAATGTCACTTTGATTTAATGACAATTTTCGTAACCAGATTGTTTATTTATTTATTTTTGGGCGAGGAATCAGAATGGCGGAGCATCCGTCGTACCTCATGGTGCCGATTGCTATGATCATTTGGCCGACCCTACTAGAATTTATTCCACCCCCAGTAGGAGTTTTTATTGTGCCAAACATCGCATTGACACGGGACCTACAGTTTTACTTCCTATCCGAGAAGAAGGCATGTTTTTAATTTTTCTCCGCTATGAAGAATTACCAGCTCGGCCGGGGATCGAACCTGCGATCCTTGGATTATGAAGCAAACATGCAAACCACTAATCCACCGAAGGTCTTTGTTACTCATCTAAAATTTAAGAAAAATCCGCTTCCTTATTGATAAAAATAGTGCAAAGATTTCTGTCGGAATAGTAGATACCTACAGCAAAACAAATGAAAACACCAGCATTAATTAAGTTAGCGCTTTTTTATAATTTTACACACTGTAAATGTGGTTTAGTGCTATAAATTATTTAGAGGTTAGTTAAATGTCAGAAACTTTTGGTAACAAGAGGTAACAACAAAAAATAATATGACCTCAACAATCTTTATTTTAACTCGATGTATCCATTAACACTAGCAAAAAGCTGGCGTTTTCATTTTTGGCCGCCATTGTACATACAATTTATCAGTGGCGGCCGCTGCATACGTAAACCCGGACCACTCGCAGTGCAACACATGACAATATACTGCTTTAATGGGTGCGTACGAGCATGCTAGCGATATACCAGTTTGTAGTGTGGCCCGGGCTTACGTATGCAGCGGCCGCCACTGCAATTTATAGAAACAAAGAAAAAGGGAAAATAACATATATGTACACTATGACTAACTGTCCTAGATTTACTTGATATCAACTGTACGTGTTGGCGCAATTCACCTACACTACCGTTCATTTGAAATGTGTCATTGAAAAATTGGCAATTTTATAACGTGGAAAGTATTGCTTATGTGTTCACCTAAGTAGTAATTTTGTGGTAACGATTTTGTTTTGATTTTACCCTAAAATATCTGTCAATTTACCCTGCCACCAAATGATTATAATATTAGTATTTTGTCTTATTTTGCTGACAATATTTGTAACTTATTAACAACCAGGTGCTGCAATAATTTGTACCAGGTTATGACAATTAAATACAAAGCACAAAAGCATACAGAAAGGATGTCTTATAGATGGCTGAAAGCGTCAGAACTCAATCGCGCTGTTGGCCTGTTGGAATGTTGTACAGTGGTTTATTACAACGAACAGTGGCTCACCAGCCAAAGTGTTATTGGTAGAGCCTGTCAAAGATTATAAAATCTATTAAAATAAAATCTACGTTATAAATCGCAGTTTCTGTAGTAACTTATTTCAAATGAACGCTAGTGTATATAATAATTTCGCAAGTTTCGGATACTGTTATCACTACTATTACACCAAAAAAGCCACTAAATCTGGTTGTTTAAGTTGTTTCTACTCGAATTTACGAAATCGGAATAGAACAGGAACAGAATAGAAATAATAATAAAATACTAAAAAGAAAAAAAACGAAATGCAGCCTAAATGAGGCATTTCAACCTGACACAGCCTTTCATCTAATATTCTCGACATTCTAAAGTGCCCTATTAAATTGTCAGGTAGATAACGTGTTATTAAAACTCTCGTATTTTACTACCAGTTGACATTGTGGTTGCGATTACTACATCAAACAAGTCAGCAAGGGCGGATAGGTAGTAGTACAGCACCCCGGAAAATTTTATCTTAAGTATTCCTTATCATCTAACCTCTTTTCTGGTAAAACGAAATTCCCATTGTTTCCATTACCGAATTGCATTTTAAATTCTTAAAAATATTTCGGAAGCAATTGATAAGTTTTTAGCTTAACATGAGAAAATTTACTGCATCTGAAATACATATACAAATACAAATGGCATTAATACTTAAAAACCGTGTCACCGCAGAACCTGTGACACTTAAGTGGATTGCTTTTGCACGTGTCTTACCCATGCACGTGCTAAGACATATGCAAAAGCAATTCATTTAACAGGTTCTGCGTTTTCTAAGTCGCGAGATAACCTAATCTCCAAATGACCTTACTTCACCCTACTTATTACTGCTTCATTTAATGTAAACCTTCCTTACAAGAATTTCTCAGTTTTGGAAATAGGTAATAATTTGAGGGGGCTAAATGCGGCGTCATAATGTATTTGCCCCAGAAAATTGATGCGAGGACAATCTATCTTTCTAACTAGCGTGTTTCTTTTGTTTGTTTTTGTCTGGATCAGAATGACAAAGCCATGTTTCGTAAAGAAGAATTTTCTTCAAAACGGCGGTAAAGTGACTTGGAAGTTGTCACAGGTATCCACTACGGCGAATATTCAACATTCGACGTGTTTACCTAATATATCACCTTATTCATCTTTATTTTGTTCATTTTTCCATAACACTTATCAAGTTACCAAAATACCTATACCTATAACCGCCAACAATCTGTAACAATCACATCAGGAGGAAACTGGCCAAGTGTCGGTTTCGCCCGTTTCACTATTTCTGACCCGCGTTCCGGGAAGTTACTTAATTATTGATTGTCTCAAATCTATGGAAAAATAACCGCAAAAACCATATAATGTATACATATACATAATCTTTAACCCCTTATTCCTTTCGGTGTCGAGACGCCGGGCACGCCGAGCCCCAAAGTGGATATATGGGTGTAAGACGAGGCAGCGGAGCCATGTAGGCAAGTACACTGCGCTCGTAGTTTACCCATCCGAGTACTTTCCAGGGCAAACTCGACTTAACTCTGTTAAGCGATATAATCCACTACAACCACCCTGTCGCACTGCCGGCCCATATAATGTATATTTAACTAAAATCCTTAGAACTAAATTTGTCAGTAAAGACCTGATTTAAATGCATTTGCGTATCTTGATAGGTATTCGTAGCGATCTTTTGAGTTTTCTTTGCATCTTAATTCCTTGTAAAAACAATTAAGTGTCATTTATTGGACATTTGCAGACAAAATATGTATTTATTTAAATTCTGTAAGTACCTATTTTTTCCCATCGGGAATCTTGCAGAATGTAGGCCCATATTCAAAATAATCAATTCTATGTGTAGAGAGTGTGGTTGTAGGAGTGTGTAAGCCATAAACACGCCGACGAATACTTATAACTTCTCAATAAACCAAAACAATCAGGAATAGCAATACCAGGTACCTTTTCTAGTAAATAGCAAAATACTTGTGAAAAATGGATGAATGTATTTAAACCTGTTTATAAACGTCTGTAATAAACTAAACATGTAATCTTAACAATCTAATATTAAAATTGCAATATGACTTTTTTTCTTATCAGCAATAATACAATATAGATATTCCTACTCTCGCAACTCTACTGACACTTTGTAACCATCTACAGGCTTTAATACCAAGTCAGCTTTAAGTTTAATATCCTCAATAGCTTTATAATCGGCAGAAAAACGACATTTTCTTATAACAGTCGCTATTAATGCCTTCATAGTCATCATTGCATATTTAGGACCTAAAGTGTACAAAATATTTAAAAAGTTAATTACAATAACCGTTTGAAAGATTACCAACGCAGTTTCTTTGTCCACCAGAAAATGGTATCCAACTATAAGGGTGACGATTAGCGACTGCTTCTGGAAGAAAACGATCTGGGTTAAATGTCATAGGATCAGGCCATAATTCTGGATCCTTATGTAAAGCCATTATGATCATTACAACAGAACTACCAGCAGGAATCATGATAGAGTCATCTAAAGACAAATAAAAGACATAAAAGAAGATATAACAAATTTTAACAAGTATACCCAATTTAATATCCTTGGTAATAGCACGAACAAGCAACGGACCAACTGGAAACAATCTCATAGTTTCTTTGATCACTCGCTCTAAATATACAAATTTTCCTAAATCTTTACATTCGACGGGCTTGTCTGGCCCTAAGACTTCTAAGACCTCTTGGTAAACTTTATCCTGCATTCATAATAAGAATGTAATTAGTTTTTCTTGTAAGTAAACGGTTGGGCTTACCTGTATTTCAGGAAATATTCCAAGCATGACGAACACAAAACCGTTCGTTGAGGCTGTTGTATCGCTTCCCTAAAAGACACAATACATATACATTACAGTTACATATACAATGAATTTTGGTATTGTATGATCTGCTATAGTATGGTTTGCGATAAGTATTCTACAACTAAGATTGAGAATATAAATTTCTTTTAGTTCTTTGACTTTAGTTTTTGTAAAATAAACCTTGTTTTTGGTAACTTGACGTTATAATATTCTATCAGAAACCAGCTTTGAAATGATGAGTATTTCTTACAGCAATCATAAAAGTATCCACTTCTTCTCTCAACTCTTCGTCGGTAAAATTTGCACCTTCTTCTGATAACTCAATTAATTGCTGAAGGAATGTTCTCATTTTTCTCGGTTCTGTTAGAAAAGATATATTTTCTTATAAATACACCAGGACATAATAAATAGTCGTTACTAAAATATGGCTTACCCTCTTCAGACAAAACCTCCGGTATGTCTTTGCTTTCTTTCATTTTCTGCTGGTAGGCTAGTCGTTTTTCTCGTACTACCTGACATAAAAAATAGTAGTAATGAGGAACTGATGCGTGATGCAATATACTTACAGATCCAGTAAAGTCATGTAATTTTTTTATCACATCATGAAATTCCTTGGCCAAAGGGGTTAAATTGAAAATAAAGTCAATGTGATACCATATCACGAACATTCTTGTGAAAACTATTTCCATTGCCCTAAAATTGAAATTAAATCAAAATACACGATAGTCGCGGTCAATGAGTCTATCACCAATCTGATTGATTGAAATGAATAGAATTCTTACTTGTTAGCCCATTTTACGTAATCAGAATCCGTTGTTTGTGCGTTTACTGTAATACCCATTGCGGTCTCTATGATAACCAAACAAAAATTAGTTTGTCGTTAACAAATTTAAGCTATACTATAACCAAAAAATGAAGGATCTAAACCGAGTGAATCTAGCAGGCGCAGATTAGCAGTCGGAGTTGATTGTGAGCGAGCCTTGTTCCCAAATTGTCAAATTTAGACAGTTTGAAATTAAAAATTGTCATTGCAATCTGTCAAAGTTTTGAAAGGTTTTTCACAACTCCAATTGTTACTTATTAAACTACTATTAATAAATAACATTCTGATAGCAAAAGTGTGTACGACATTAGTTGCTGCTTAAAAGATTTTTCACAACTCCAATTAATATTTATTAATAGTAGTTTAATAAGTAACAATTGGAGTTGTGAAAAACCTTTCAAAACTTTGACAGATTGCAATGACAATTTTTAATTTCAAACTGTCTAAATTTGACAATTTGGGAACAAGGCTCGCTCACAATCAACTCCGACTGCTAATCTGCGCCTGCTAGATTCACTCGGTTTAGATCCTTCATTTTTTGGTTTAGGTATAGTAGCATCTTACCGCAGATTATATCCAACGTACACCGACTGACAGAGTGAAAAACATCAAATGTTCCCTTTCCAGAAACTTTCTTTAATTGTTCTACTAGAATCTGCGATTGTTCTGCAAACACTTCCACGAAATTGTCTAGAATCTTCTGATTAAACGTTGGCATTATAATCTTTCTATGACGTTTCCATTTTGGCACTAGAAGCAAAATACATAATTTTTGTAACAGATAGCTTTCAGCCTGTTAACTTTCTAGTGAACTAAATTGAGTTCGCTAAGTCAGCTTCTCAAAGCTCCTCAGGTCATCATAACTCCAATTGGAAATAGGCTCTTGATAATTGTTCAAGGCGAAATGTAACGCAGTAGCTGTTCAAAAGTTGGCAGCCATATCTTTGGAAAACTGCATATGTCCTTCAATTAAAACGGTGAATCCTAAACGACCAACAGTACTGTCAAAGAAAAGCGTAAGATCGTAAAATGGTTTATTTAACGAATGAACTACTTTACTTTTAAATCTTAACAGTGGGCTATGGGGATAGGAACATTTGGATCAGTAAAAGGCCGATACACAATATTTTTAAAAAGTTTAGTCCTTACTAAGTTGTATTATTACAAGAATTATGATGATTTTGATAGACGATCACAATTTTGTGTAATGGCCCGGATTAATAAATCCGACTTCGTTAATAACATTTTCTTTTTAGATAAATACACTTTTTGCTTAAGTGAAACGGCCAACAGACATGATCGTCTTTACTGAGCTTCAGAAAATCCACACTGCCTGACACAGGGTTACACATAAACATCACAAAGATAAGAATTTACAGACAGAGTTATTGAACCGTCTTCATCGACGGAACTCTGACCGGAGAACGATATCTTCAGTTATTACAAGAACCCATTGTTCCTGCATGTGCTGATCTACACCCTAATTTTTGGTTCTCGCAAGAAGGTGCACCACCGTACTATCAAGTAAATATTTGTGCATGTCTTGATGATGTATTCTAGAACCTTTGGACAGGTAGAAACGGGACCATAGATCGTGGCCTGCACGATCACAGGATCTAGTTGCGTCAAAACATTAGAAGTTGCCATTTAAAAAACGATGATGACGTCATTACTCAAAAGTGACTGCAAAGCAAGTTTCCGACAGTGTCAGCCTATTCGCAACATGTAACCAAACAACTTTTATCTGAACATTTTTCCGGTCATATGATTAACAACGATTCTCAACGATTTTTGAACAAACGTTATTTGTTTTATTCGCCTCCTGCTTAGAAGTAATCTACTCACTGCGATACTTCGAAATCGTATTCAGTACCGTAATTTTTTTTTATTTCATACTGTGTCTCATTTTCTTATTTACGGTGACGATTTGAGTCCGGTAAATGGAACATTACAGTAGTGAATCCGGTAATAGTATATTACGTTATAAGTCCGGTAAACCCAAGTTTACAGTAGCGAGTTGAAAACGTTTCGGGACGAGGCGACGAAGGAGCCGAGTCTCGAATGTTGAAACGAGCTACTGTAATGGTTTACCGGACGTATGACGTAAGGCGTTTTATTTCATACTGCCTCACATTGTTCATTTTTTAAAAAAATGCATTTAAAATTTTCAGTCCGGTAATTTTTTTTACCGGACTCAAATTAGATTTTCAGTCCGGTAATTTTTTTTACCGGACTCAAATTGGATTTTCAGTCCGGTAATTTTTTTTACCGGCCTTGTAACGTAATAATTCATTTACCGGACTCAAATGAGTCCGGTAAATACCCTTTTACCGGACAGTATGAAATAAAACGTATTTAATATTAGAGCAAAAACAAATCTGTTGCAATCATTTCGTTGCTAACGTTACTATAAATAAGGTCATCCGAATATCCCTGATCATTTACTTAATTATTAAATTATTACTTTTTAATTAATTGCGGCACAGTACGAAAAGAATTTTTACCTTTTTAATGTTAAACTTTTACAGTAACTTGTTTTGGAATTCAACATCTCAACTTGCCACTGTAATCTTATTTACCTGATTTATAACATAAATAATTACTACCGAACTTAAACGTGTCGGTACTGTAAATCTTTTTACCGGACTTTTGATTTAAAGATCCATTTTCCGGACTAAAATAAGACCTAGAAATCAAAGAATACGGCACAGTATCTAATACAGTAAAACCTTGGATTACAAGTAACTTGGTCTGGGAGTGTTTTGCAAGACGAGCAAGTTTTGATAAATTAACTAGATAAACGAGCGAAGTCTTACCAGGGTCGTGTTTCAGTTATTGGTGGCCTCACGGCTGAAGTTTGGTGGGAGCCCTTTATCACTGTACAGGATGTCTTGAAATAAGTAAGCAATAACACACAGGCTTAAAGAGCGTCAGAGATAACAATAATAATAGAGATAGATAATTAATAATAATAATAATAAATAATAATAACAGAGATAGATAATTAATTTGTAAGAAATTGCTTGCAGTACTTCTTGCTAATACGATACTGTTATATTTTGCTCTAATTTAAGTAGTAAATAAAAGTGGTCAAACATTGAGATAGCAAAAACAATATACCTATGCGATATGTATTTTAGCCTGTTGAGTTGACAGGAAATTCCGAGGAGGAGTATTGGTCGAGGTCAAGTCTTTGAAACTATGACATCAACGTAAGCGTTCATAAACACAAGATGTTTATTATCAAAAGTTTATTCGATGGTGTTTTCTGTTGTAAATAAAATTGATTAACAATAAAAATCGCCCATTAATTTAAGATTAAATGTAGGATTTATTATTCTGTATTCTGTTTATTAAAGAACGTAAAAGATTTGTGTACACAACTGTCTTGTGCAGTGTGATTTTTTTAAAATTTATATAATGCCTCGACAACAAGGTCATTGGCATAAATAAGAATTACATTCTACAGTGATATCATATTTGATGGAACAGTCCTGTTACCTTTTTTTGTTTATTAAGGAAGTAATATATCTCTGGTTATCTTGGGTTGCTTCTGTTAAGGAATTAGGTATGTTGTATTTTAGTCTTAGGTCATTGAATTTTATACAGTTGCAAATGGCGTGCTCTATTGTTAGAGGTGCAGCACAGGTGTCACACATTGGTTGTTCCTTCTTCTCAAATATATATGAATGGGTGAGTCGCGAGTGCCCAATTCTCACTCTAGTTAAGACGACCGAGTCCTTACGATCACGTGGGAGAAGATTCCAAGGCTGAATTATTGGCTTGACCTTCCTTAATTTACTTTGGCTTCTGTTCCATTCCTCAGACCATTTTGCTTGTGTGATGTCTTTAATATACTCTTGAGGTCGCTCTGTAGGACGTTGGATTCGAGTACAGCACCATTAGATGTCACTGCTTCTTTTGCGGCTGAATCAGCTGTTTCGTTACCACGTACACCAACATGGGTTGGAATCCAGCAAAAAACCATGTTTTTCTTTGAGTTATGTGCTTTTCTTATATTTTCTAGAATTCTAGATACAAGAGGATTGCTTGAATTGCGGTCTTTTAAAGAAGAGAGAGCACTAAGAGAGTCTGTTGCAAATAAGAATATTTGAGCACTGGTATCATTAAGGGCATACTCAACTGCCTTGGGAATAGCAAGTAACTCCGCGGTAAAAATGGTAGTTATTATGGGAAGACGATGTAAGTGAAGCTTACAGATTATTATATACGATTGCGGCACCTACGCCGAGATTTGATTTAGACGCATCCGTGTACGAGGCTTGCTCGATATATATTGCGAATTGGCAACCCTGCTTTTGCTAGGTGCAATCTGACTTTTGCAACATAAAGTTTGACATTTTTGACGGCATACGTATTCAAAACGTTTTGTCATACGGACGCTATTTGTTTTATTTACATTGAGTTGAAAATTTTCTTTCGGCCAAAAAATGGAATTAACTCGTGAACATTTTCGTGCTATGATTTTCTACGACTTCCGACGTGGATTATCACAACAACAGTGCCTCGATCAACTTATTTTAACTTTTGGTGATGAAGCCCCACACAGAGCAACTGTATATCGTTGGTTCAATGAATTGAATCGTGGTCGTAGTTCGCTGGCAGATGAATCTAAAGAAGGTCCTCCAAAATCGGTTGTGGTGCCAGCAAACATCGATACAGTGCGCGAACTGATAAAGCAAGATCGTCATGTGACTTATCGTGAAATTCAGGCATCCTTAGGCGTTAGCATGACTAGCATACATTCGATATTGCATGAACATTTAGCCGTGAAAAAGCTGTGTGCACGTTGGATTCCACATAAGTTAACAGTCGCTTAAAAAAAGGCTTGTGTCGATTGGGCGAAAGAAATTATCGAGAAATACAACCACGGTGCTTCAAAAACCGTTTATAACATCGTCACAGGTGACGAATCTTGGATTTATGCGTAGGTATGAGCCCGAAAGTAAACAGCAGTCGACTGTATGGGTCTTCCAAGATGAGCCAAACCCAACAAAAGTCGTTCGCGCTCGAAGCTCTTCGAAGCAAATGGTCGCCTGTTTTTTTGGAAAAACTGGACATGTCGCTACCGTGGTTTTAGAGGATCGTAGAACAGTCAATTCAGAATGGTACACAACAATTTGCTTACCAGAAGTCTTCAAAGAAATAAGAAAAAACAACGCGCGACGCCGGAGCTCACACACATCAACGCAAACAACTGGTTTTTTGAGCACAGTGGCGTGCGGTCCATGGAAGTAATGGAAGTAATGCTTGCCTTGAGAATTTATTAAAAATAAAAACAATGCTAACAAAAATACTTTTGTAAAATTATGGTTATCGTTTATTTAAATTGAAATATTTATCAAATTAAAGCTCAATATCAACTCTGTACAGCAAAAAGTATAATTATTTAGAGTACTATTCACTATAGCACGGAAAGGTAATACCGATTCAAATGTGATACATACACTTAATATAAGCACTAATTACAAATGCTCTTCTCTTAACCTTGGCGTGAATCAGCGAGCGCGGGGTGTTATAATAGACGGATGCTGTTTGGCTGGTTAACATTGTTTGGTCGTAATTTTTATTGTGCTTCGTTCCCAAATGTTTATTTATTATAATTTGATTATTTGTTCGATTTAGTGTTACTTAAGTAATGTAAATCTGCGAATGAGACTGTATTTTGTCGCATTTTATTATTTTAATTTATAAGTTGCATTTTTTTAAAGACAAATAATTAAAATTGCATTATCGTCACGACTGCAAATTCAACTGCGTCGGTGAAAGGTTCGAGTACCTTCGATATAGCCGAATCGGGATGATTTTTTGTTCAGTTTGTAAATTATTAATAAGGAATTTTTCGCATACAGTTTTGGAGAGAAATTACAAATTATTAAGAAAGGCAGATCAAAACCAGATCTTTCAAATTTAACAACAAAGATTAAAACCTGTACCGGTATTTTGCTAAGAAAGACCGGAAAATTGATACGTAGTAGTAGTTTTTTTTTTTAAATAAAGAATGATAGTCAACAAATTCCATAAGTATAAAGTGTAAAAGTGCTTCTTTGAAAAACTTTTAAGCTTAATAATTATAACACTGTTTTTTATTGTACCTAGCAGGGGCGGATCCAGAGCATTATTTTGAGGGGGAAATCTTTGGAAAAATAATTGTTTTAATAAATAATAATTAAACAAACATTATTTGTTTCTATTCTATGTAAACTTATTTCTAAATTGGGGGGGGGGGATTATTCCCTCCCCGTTAATCCGCGCCTGTACCTAGGTGTATTATAATTAAAATCGTGGTTGCTTCCCTAGCCTAAATTCTCACCGCACGCCACTGTTTGAGCACTCAAAACGTCGTCCCGATATAGTCCTTATTTGGCACCTAACGATTTCTTTTTGTTCCATCACGTAAAAAAGAAACTGCGTGGACAACGATTTTCGACGCCGGAAGAGGCGGTTGATGCATTCAAAACCCATGTGTCGGAGATACCTGCTTCTCTATGGAAAAAATGCTACGAAATTTGGTTTCAACGTATGCAAAAGTGTATTGATCATCGGGGAGAATATTTTGAAAAACAATAAAAAAGTTTCCAACTCTAAATATTTGTTTTTGTTAGTTTTTTGCAATACATATCGAGCTATCCTCGTATAACACTTTATACTCAGAATATTTATGTAGAGTTTCATTGGCTAAAGAACGGAGAAGGTCAGGATTGGTATCTTTTTTAATGAGTTTGGGCGGTTAATTATTATAGAGGGAATGGGTAAGGACCAAGGTGGAGTTTCAGCAATATGTTTAGAGAAAATACTAGTTAGGTACTTTTTTAAGTTAGGGTAAGTGGACTGGACTACATTTGTGAGGGGCAGTAGTTTGCAGGAATTGGAAATTAATGATATTTGGTTAAGAATTATGGGAAAAGATGGATTGTTGATATTGGAAAGACACTTGGTTACATGATTAAGTAGTATCTGGTCTCTTCTGACGTATAAGGGGGATATGCCGGCTTCTGCTATGATGCTTTTTACTGGACTTGTTTTAAATGCTCCGGTTGCTAATCGAAGGGCACTATTTTGTATCACATCCAATGTTTTTAATATGTTATTGTTGGCAAAGCCATATACCATACAACCGTAGTCCAGCTTGGATCGAATTAAGACATTGTAAACGTTGATAAGTGATTCTCTGTCTGCTCCCCAATTAATATGTGCAAGCGTTTTTATGATGTTTAATCTGGACTGACATTCGGTTTTAAGATGTTTAATGTACGGCACCCACGAGAGCCTTGTATCAAATATTATGCCAAGGTATTTAATAGTAGAAACGTATTCAATGGCAAAGTTGTTTAGTAAAAGTTGAAGTTGTCGGATTTTGCAAGTTCTTTGCTTTGAGAATAATATCGCTTTGGCCTTTTGGGAAGAAAATTTAAATCCTGTCGTTGCTGTCCAGATATTGAGATTGTCTATAGCTTTTTGTACAAAGTTTGTCAGAGTGGTTTGATTTTTTCCTTTGCAATAAATGATCAGATCGTCAGCATAAATTAATGCTTTTGTTGGAGTAGTAATTGTTTTGGTGATATCGTTAATAGCGAGCAGAAATAATGTCACACTTAATATAGAACCTTGCGGTAAGCCGTTTTCCTGTGTAAAGTATTTGGATAGAGTATTATTCCATCGTACTTTAAATTTTCTTAATTTAAGAAAGTTATCTATAAAATACACTACATGACCGGCCAGTCCTACGTCGTATAAAATTTTAATCATTCGTTCCCTCCAGACCATTTCATATCCTTTTTCTAAGTCAAAACTGACTGCAAGTACTTGCTGTTTCAGAATCTAAAGCCCACACTGCACATTGGGCACTACAGTTTTTTCGAAAGCCATATTGTTGAGGGTTTAGCAATTTGTTGTGTTCCAGGAACCACATAAGGCGTTGGTTAATGATTCTTTCTACAATCTTACAGATACAGCATGTTAGAGATATTGGACGGTAATTTGCGGGGTCCGTTTTGTCTTTGGTAGGTTTGAGAATGGGAATAATTAAAGCCTCTCTCCAAGTGTCAGGATAAAGGTCTTCTAACCATATTTTATTATATACATTGAGGAGGTATACATGATACAGGTAGAGCATGAAGGGAATGTTATCGGGTCCGGGAGTTGAGTGTTGTTTGATGTTATTAAGCACGGAGTTGAGTTCTTCTTGTGTTAAAGGAGCGTTTAGAGAGGAGAGAATCGGGAGAGGAGTCTGGATATCTTTCAGCTGTTTAAGGTTGTGGGTTGATTTGTAGTGTAGAAAAGCTGGATCATAATTTTGATCACTAGAATTACTACAGAAAACCTCACCGATTACGTTAGCTGCTTCCTCATCTTTTTCAATTATGGAGTGGTTAGTCTTTAATATTGCTGTAGGGATGGAGTTGTTGTAACCCTTTATTTTCCTAATTCTTCCCCATATCTTTGATAATGGAGTAGAGATGTTTATAGAAGATACAAAGTCAGACCATGATTTTCTCTTACTGGTTTTTAATATCAACCGAGCCTTGGAGCGTATTCTTTTAAAATGGACGAGGTCTTCTTGAGTTCTGGTGCGTCTATACTTATTTAAGGCGCGTTTGGATTCTGTGACAGCTTCTTTACATTCATTGTTCCGCCATGGTACAGATTTATGGAAGTTTTTGGATTTGATGTAGCCAATAGTACTTTCGGCAGCTTGAGTAATGGCGGTTGTGAAAGCAGTTATTATATTGTTTATATCTTCTTCTGGTTGTTGAGAGTAATTGGATAAGAAAGTATCAACAGCTTTTTGGTAGAGATCCCATTTTTCATTTTTAAAATTCCACTTTTTATTACGTACAGGTCTTTCTTTGGCCGTTTCTGAAGTTAGGGATGTAATATTAATGTAGAAGTGATCGCTCCCTTTCAGATTTTCAGAAGCAGACCAGTTAAGGTCTAGAGCGAGTTGAGGGGAACATACTGTTACGACAATAGCCGAAGGACTTCCGTAAGACATGTTCAGATGTGTGGGACTTCCATCGTTAAGTAGAATAAGATTGTATTGATGGATTAAGTTTTCTATGATACGTCCCCTTGTCTGTTTTACGACTCCCCCATAATAGGTTGTGAGAGTTGAAATCGCCTAATAAGATGAAAGGAGTGGGCAATTGATCAATAATATCTGTAAGATCGCTAATGTTAAAGGTAATGGCATTAGGTAAATAAATATTGCAGATTGTAATAGTAGTTCGAAAGAAAGTCTGAACTGCAACTGCTTGAAGGTGTGTGTTAATGTTGATGTGTTTACATGGAAGACTCTGATGTACGTATGTTGCCACCCCACCACTACTTATAGATGGATTTAAGCGATTTTTATAAAATACTTCAAAATTCTTAAGTTTTGTGTATGAGTTATCACTAAAATTGGTTTCTTGTAGACATAATATTTTAGGGTGTAGTTCGTTAATTAGTAACAGTAGACACTCTCTTTGGGCGGAGAAGCTATTGATGTTCCATTGTAGGATCATCTTGTTCTGGGTTGTCGTTTACAGAGTGATTATTATCTCCAGATTCTTCAATTATTTCTGATATTAGTTTATTTTTAACTCTCGTAAGTCTTTTTTTAAGTGCAGAATGAGAATGAGGGTATAAGGTATCTATCATTTTTATAAGACCTTTCAAATTCGTGGAGTAGTTTTTCAGGATTGACATAGGAGAAGTTGATCCGAGGGCATTTTCGAGGAAATCGATAAATGTATCGTAAAACAGTGTAAATTGATCTGGAGATGTGTTGATTATGTTTTTGATTTTATTGGAGTCATCTTCGCTTTCTGATGGCGTCTCTAAACTTTCTTGAGAACCTGTCTTTTTTCTCTTGCTTTTTCTGATGTTGTTTACAACGCTGGGAGTTGAAAACAAATTAATTGGAGTAGTAGTAGATTGAGAACAACTCTGTGTTTGTGAGTTATGGTCTGTTAAGGTATCTTTAGTTTGTGCAGCAGGCTCAGATATTTTCCCTTGTGGGGGAATTTCAGTTATTATAAATGGAGATTGTGTTATCTCTTTTGTATTATTCGGTGCTTTTTTGGGGCACGCCGCTGCTACATGTCCGTTCATTTTACATGTATGGCAAGTTATGCCTTCGAGGGAGATATAAATTCGATATTCCGTGTTATCATGTTGAATAAAGACAGATGATGGAATATTGATAGTCTCGATGGAAGCTACATATACTTGTCTTCTGAAGCTAAGAACGTGGGAATATTCAGGGCTGTTTAAGCCCGCCCTTAAAAATTTGTGATACTAACGTTAATCCTTGAAGTTTCAGTACATTTTCTTTAACTGAATTTGGGATTGATGGACATACATTTGAAATGACTAATCGTTTGGTAGGTGTTATTAATCTACGAATTTGTGTTTCTGTTCCATTCACATTTATTTTATTGTGATTTATTAAAAGGTTATCAACCTGTTCTTTATTAGATAAGAAGATACAAATTATATTATTGGATAATCTAGACACGTAGGTACCTTATATTTTGTGGTTTTACGATATTTCCGACGGCTATGACATAATCTTGTTGGGGTATATTATCAACAGCAGGAATTATAATTACTTGATCCTTCGAAGGTAACTGATCTATGGACGTTTTTAGTTTAGTTGCGTACATTTTTTTTCAGTAGGGTTGGGAGTTTCTGTAGGGGATTATTTATAACAAGGGAAGATAAAATGGAACAAGAGTTGATATAAAAGTAAATAATTTTTAGGTTCACACGATAATATGAAAGTTGAAAACACATATACTGATATAAGGATAATCGCACAAGCCCGTCCGTATTCAATCACGGTCGGAACACCGCAGTGTGATTTTATTGTAATAAATAATCTAATAACCGCATTAAACTATTGATACTAATATGAATTATGTATTCTTCATAACACGTATAACTCATAAGCCAGAACGAAATATTTTATATAGAAACATAGAGCACGGAAGAAAAGATTGTTTAATACAAATTATCGTTGTCAGATCATAAACAGTTCCTAGCGTTTAATGTTTATTTATCCCTAGATGGTTTCAGTTTTCCTGAAGAGGATTATTGGAATCAAGTAATTATTCATAAACATTGCAGATTAGAATTCGTAATGTAATTTACTTATAAACCTCAATGGGTTTTATGTTTTATAAATTAAATTCAATGCCGTCCACACTAATAAAAATTGCCGCTTAATCTAATTAACTTACCTTATTCGCTGACCTGTATGTATGTATTTATGTATTATAATATTTTGTTGGTGTTACATTCTTTTATGAGCTGTTGTTAAAAATTTAAGTTTTCTTAAGGGATAAAATACGTTTATAATTTGTTTGACTTAATTGCTCAATGCATTAATTTGCACAATACATATTTTATATGTGTCTAATTATTTTAGACTAAAATATCTTACTGATACACAGCGCAGCGTAAGGAGCGGAAAAAAACTTAAACTTTATATTGCAAGCGGAAAATCAAATTTCAAAATGTAATCTTTTTTATAAACTAATTGCTTCAAGTCAATACAAGTTAAATTATATATTATAATAATTATATGAAATTGAGAAAATGTTTTATATTTATATTTATACGAGGGTAAATCAAATATAAACGGTAATTTTGCTATTCCGCTTAGAATGCAGTTCCGAGGTAGCTGATGTTGTGTGGAGGTTATGTTTGGTTTATGAGAAGTGGGGAGCCGGCCGGGTTCGCGCACATCCTTGGCTTTGTAGTCAGTACAGACATGACCGAGCAAGAGGTACATTCGTCTGTTGCGCAACGGATTATCATAAAGTTTTTAACCAATGACGGCGTTAAACCGTCAGAAATTTTTGAACTCGTTTGAAGGCACAGTTTGGGGACAGTACACTGTCTCAGAATCGTGCGTATACGTGGGCGAGAGAATTTAAGGGCGGACGAGAACGTGTTGAAAACGAAAGTCATGATCGACGCCCAAGGACAAGCTTTACAGATGACAATACCCGTACCGTTCGAGAGTTTATTGAACGTGATCGCCGGTTAACCGTGGAAGAAATTTCATCAGAAGTGGGTATCAGCTATGGAAGTGTTCAATCCATTATAACTGATCAACTTGGTTTTCGAAAAATTAGTGCTCGATGGGTTCCGAGGTTGTTGATTGGAAACCAAAAACAGGTTAGGTCGGAGATCGATGAAAGGCTTCTGAATCGATTTCAGCGATAAGGGGAGGCCTTTTTGCAGCGCACCGTGACATGTGATGAGACGTGGGTACATCACTCCACCTCCGAATCTAAAATGGCAAGTAAGGAGTGGCGAAGAAAGAATGAAGGTTGCCCAGTGAAGGTCAAAACTCGGCACTCAGCTGGAAAACTCCTTGCAACAATTTTTTTTGACTCTAGGGGAATTTTACTGATCGATTTTCTACAAGATCAACGTACAGTGAATGCGGCTTACTACTGCCAGTTGTTACGGTCTGCAAAAGGCGGCCATCGAAACAAAAGACGAGGCATGCCCATCAGAGATGTCATTCTCCTCCATGACAACGCCAGACCTCACACTGCGGCCTTGACAACGGAATACACTGGAAGAAATGAGCTGGGAAACCCTCAAGCACCCTCCTTATAGCCTTGACTTGTCCCCCTGTGACTATTTTTTGTTCGCGCCTATGAAGGAATCACTGGGAGGAAAACGATTTGGAAGGAACTTTCTATAACCAGGGAATACTGAAACTTCCAAATCGGTGGCAAAAGTGTGTAGATCACACAGGAGACTATATTGAAAAATGTTAAAACAGTGATTTGTGTATAACGTTATTCAATAAATGATGAAAAAATTACCGTTTATATTTGATTTACCCTCGTATATTATATGTTCAATAAGGTTTTATGATTTTATTTATTAGACTCTATATATTCGGTCTTTTCTCCGACAATATATTTTTTAAATATAAAGAAAGAAAACAAAAATAAATCCTTAAATTTAGAAAAATTGTAATATTTTTTATTTGGTGGGGCCCTCGATTGGTGGGGGTCCATGGGCTGCAGCCCATCTAGTCCTCCCTTGAATCCGACCCTGGGTCTTGCAATACGAGTAGTAGGTATACGCTTCGTCGCCGATCCACGTGATAGCATTGTGACCACCGGTGTGTGCGTAAAGAATGTTTTTGTCCAACTGTAGTGTCTGCTTTTTAGCTTTTTACCAAAATAGCGCGTTGTGTAAACGTAAATGCGTAAGCAACGTATGTAATGTTAATTCTCGTTAGTTAACGCTTCATGTGCGCGGGGTTTATACTAAATAGTTGAGAATGAATCATCTGAGTTTCCATTATTTCTTATGAGGAAATTCGCTTGGATATACGAGTACTTTGGATTACGAAAACATGTCCGAAACGAATTATGTTCGCAAACCAAGGTACCACAACTATTTTTGGCGCCTGTCTGGAAAGTCTATTTTTCCAGCCTCTTGTGAGACTGGAAAATGGATCATCCCCATCCTGAAACTGAATAAGTTCATTCCATGAAGATTTAAGTTGTTTCTATGGCACAAACCCGTGTAATGATGTCTAGTTTTTCTTGTTATTTACCTTATTTTCATGGAGGTTTCTGCCAGGCGACTTTTTGCAATTAGAAATTGAAGAAACTAAAATTTTTCTTTAGTTATTATTATGCGAGTGCCTGCGAGTCACTGCATCTGTGAAACGTTTTCTGAATAAAAGTCCTATTGAAATAAAAAGTGGACATAGCTCCGAGTATACGGGTTTGAAAAAGTGAGTTGCAGCCGTCTACACGTGTTTCGCACTTATTAGTGCTCATCAGGACGGCATAGCAAATAGAATAAAATAAAAGCAACGAATTTAAGAAAATGCACAACACGATTTTGTACAGAAAGCAGCCAACCACAACAAACGTCACTACTCAGTGTCTTCGATCTGATGCTGCAAATGTGTGTTGGCTGCTATCTGTGAAACGTTGTGTTATACATCTTCTTGAATTCGTTGCTTTTATTTCTTTCTATATCATCACTCTAACACATCAGGACGGCATAAGAGTATGCCGTCCTGCTGAGCACTAATAAGTGCAAAACACGTGTTCACTTTTTCTTTTTTTTGGGTATATGCAGTATTAAACTAAGGACTAAATACATATAAGGAAAAAAGTTTATATAAACATATGTCCTAAAATGGTTCGTTTCTGAGTTACAGCGGTTAATTTAAAAAAAATCATTGGTTAGACGCATTTAAGCTTTTCAGACCATTATCAGGTAGGTAATCCATCCTTTTTGTTTTCTGTCGTGGCAGTTGTTTAAGCCATTTAAGTCATTCTTTCGAAGAGATGCATTTAATACGGTTTGGCACATTATAATAGGGCGGGAAGCAAGAACACTTTACGAAGATCATTTTCCAAACCAACCTTTGCCAAACGAGAAAACATTCGAAAGACTTCATATTAGATTAAGGGAAACAGGATCTTTCAAACCGGTAGTCCGAAATCGCGGCAGACCACGAACCACAAGAACTTTGGACTTGGAAGAACGTGTATTGGATCGTGTTGAGGAAAAGCAGGTGAGAATCTCGATCATATGACAGTGTGGCGGATTTTAAAAACCAATCAACTGTATCCGTACCACGTACAAGGTTACAGGGACTTAGTGAGAATGACTTCCCACCACGAGAAGCTTATTGTACGTGGTTGTTAGAAACATGCGCCGCCAAACTTCTCTTTTTGCCATTTGCGCTCTTTACTGATGAAGCTGGATTTACAAGAGATGATATCGTCAATTTTCACCATTTACATCAGTGGAAAGATGAAAACGCTCATGCAATTATTCACACCAGGAATTTGAGCGTGTAAGGCAGTCCATGATCCGACGAACACATCAGTGAGCTGCTACCCGTGAAGGTCATTTGAACATTTATTAAGATTTGAACAACTCCGTTTTTGTTGTCTTTTTGAATAAAAAACTGAAAAGCCTCAATTAGCTGTAACTCAGTAACGAACCATTTTAGGACGTATGTTTATATAAACTGTTTTTCTTATTTTTAGTCGTAGAAACCCCCTGTGTATAGTCAGCCCACCATTTTTGTTACACCCTATATATTATATATTGTTATGATATAGGCATAACATGTATGTGTGTTGCCTATCCAAGCGAAAGAAGAAATTATTAAGGATTTCACAATTTTTATTTTAAAACCATAAAATTTAGCATTAAATATGTTGAGGATACACACTGCAACGCTGTGAGATGGAAGGGGATAAATTTTAGACGGATTCTTCACCTAAATTTCATAGACTCAATTTCATGATGGACGATCCTATGTCGTTGGTTGATATTTTGACATTTAGATATTTTGAAGCCATTTTATGGCATGTTTTTACCCGGAAATTATTGAAGGCATAAGTGAGAAGGTATACACAAGTATTTATTACTTTACTTACAGTTTTTATTATTGAATTTTAAGAAAATGTTCTATTTCTTTGACGATTCATAATTGTCTACATTAGATGGATATTTTTCAATGTTATTTGAATTTCTAAGTAAAATATTTTACTGCAATATTGTTAACCAAGTTCTAGGGTGCATTTGACACTAGAAGTGGGGAACTTTTTATAGAGAAGGTTTAGGCATTTGAAATCCCAAAATTGTAACGTTTCAGCAGGGTCGTCTGCTAAAATGTTAAAATTTAGTTTATATTTATAATTTTGGTGTCAAAATCTATGTAGTTTTTGTTTGATAGGATCTTAGGATTAATTTTATAATATGAAAAAGATGTAGCAAGATGTTAAAATGCTTTTATTTGAATTTTTGTGAGAAAATTCAAGATGGTTGCCAATGAATCCTAACTCTAAATTTGCATTTTAATAGCCGTGTTTGGTACCAAAATGAAGGAAAAATTCTCCTCTTTCATTTTATAACATTTATTTAAACAATTAATTTAATTTTTTATCAACAATCTGGTTAGAAAGGTTTTTGGTGGGATAGATGTTGTTTTGTTTCTAAGAAGAAACCAAATTAATCTAGTTCCGAACTAGGAAAATCACTAGCGATTCGCAATTGTTTTCCAATTATTATAAAAACAGCACGAAAATTTGGTTACACTCTCTTGAATCTCCATACAGAGCAGTAGTCATGTCAGTTTGTAGGTTATTTTGATAAAATTTCGAGGTTATGTTGGTGAATTTTACGCCACTTAAATGTCAATAAAGTAATGTTATGATAAATGTCATCTTGTTCTTATTAATTTAATTAATAATAATTATAATGAACAATCAAAGTGAACTAAAAGTGAAATAATTTTTTTTTTATAAAGGTAAGTGATATTTAGTTTTGTATATTTTCAGAGTGTTTTAACATGATTTTGTGTTTGTAAATTTCAACAATAATAAATTTTATTTTGGAATTTATAACCTTTCATCTTTCATCAAGTGTTGGAGGGTTTATTATTCCCTATAATAAATTTTTTTTCTTATTAATAGCAACCAATATCATAGCAATATGTTGGGTTCAGCAACCCAGCATCAGTCATTTAACACTGCCTTCGCCACTGAGTTAACTTCTAAAGTTTCCTAGAGAGCCTTTCCTAGGCTCTCTCGCTTTCAGGCCTCTACTTTTGGCGTCGTCCTACGGACTCGCCTATAGAAGAAGCACTTTGCCGGCTTTTTACGTAAACAACTATTACGTGTGATTAATAATATTACTAATACAATTACATCAGCTATAATTTATTTTTAAAATTATACATTTTTACGTAATCGTATTTCGCAGTTTGGTTTGACGTCCATGGCAAACATTAAGATTTTTCTACTTAATTATACAAACCATAGATTTTGTTTTTTAAATTAATTAACGTTTTGTAATTGTTAATCTTCCTCTGCAAAATAATGCGTTTATAATATTCTAATTAATTCCTACTTAATTCAATTATAGTCGTTATATTTTATTGACCCATAAACCACTTTAATTTCTTGCAATCATTGATTTTTATCTAAGCAAAATCATTCATTAATTTTATTGATAGATATCAAAGTAACCATGCTGACAACTTGCTTTTGTTATTTAACCAAATTGGCTTTTTTGTAATAATTATTAATTTACCTCACAAAAATTAGTAGGTAAATACACCTATATTTTAATCAATCCTTAATTGAGCCAATAATTGTTTCGTATCAAATTGATTCGATTAATTTCTTTAAAGCAAATTTAACTTTTCTTTTATAAATTCTTGTATATAAAGTTTGAGTACCTTTGATTAATAAAATTTTAGTTAATTGTTCTTTTTGAAATCATTTAGCGAGCTAATAAACTAATCTTTTTTAAATTATTGTGCCATTACCTGTAATCAAGTCTGGTTTTAATTAGTAATGCTCATATGCAATTAATTCGCCAACAGCATGATTTTCTAAACCAATTTTAACTGTTTGCCATTGACTTTGTAACTTTGTTTTTGAAGATTTTATTATTGATTTCATAGTTAACTCTTAATTACGTCGTGCGTCTATAGTTGCATACATATTTATGTTTTAAATCAATTAATCTTGTATTTAATTAACTCGTTAGCAAGTATATGTCCACTGGAGTTACGTCAAAACAAATTAATTAATTTCTGTTTAAATCTGGTGCTTTAGCATTTAGTTAATTTCTTGCACTATCATCTGTTAAACAACGCTGACGATAAGTTTGTCTATTTAAATCAAAGTGATTCTTGTAATTCCTATAAATCTTTAGTTAAGTTTTGTTTTAATCAATAATTTGTTCAAAATCAACTAGTATTCAATTCAACCACTAGTTCTTGGCATTTAGGCATTTTTTTAGTGAGTTTGTGTAGAAATTCGTACATAAATGCTAATATGTGAAAAAGGTGTATTTTGGCAATAGAAAACAAGAACCGATGAGCATATAAAAATAAACCAATTTTTACCCTCTTTTTAGGGGGTCTAAAGACTAACTTCGGGGGTTTTTGCACATTATATCGAAAAGTAAGTCCTAAAATAAAATATAACACGAGTTCAGATTTGTACTGCATAAGAGATCGGTCTAGGACATTTGGGCGCTGCCGTTTAGGCGCGGCCATCTCGGAGCGTCCGTTTCAGCGCGAAGACAGTTGGGCATGGGACAGTTCGGTGCAGGGACACTTCGGCGCAAAGACGGTTCTGCGCAGGAAGATTTCGGCGCAGGAACATTTAGGCGCGGAGATATTTTGGGAAATGTATATTTTTGCGCAAATTAGGGTAAAACTTTGGAAGATATTTAAAAAAATGTTTATTTTTAGACCATTAGTTTATTTTTGTATTTTTATGTGCGTACAGAGATACGCATTTTTATATTATTCCAGTCGTTTTTGTCTTTAAGCACTGAACTATAAGCATTAAGCAGTATCCATTTGTAAGTGTAAGAATATATTGGACGATACATTTTTGATATAATCACATAGACTTGTCTCATAACTCTTCTTACATAGTACTTAATTACGTATAGAAAAGCGCATAACAAAGTAATTTTTTCATAGCGCGTATACGGGTACTGTCCTCAGAGAGTATTCCTCTTCCACTTTGGTCGAAATTATCTCTACGCGTCGTATAATAAATCGGAAAAAATCGTTAAAGGTAAGCTAAAGTAAAAAAAAATAATTAACTCTTTAAATTAACCAGGGAGTCTATAAATGGGACATAAGAATGAACTTACCTACCTTTTATAAATAGAGAAAAAAATGTTTAATTTTATATTAAATAAAAAGTGGGTATTTAATTTTAAAATTTATTTTAATATAATATTATAATTTATAATATATTTTATTTTCATATACATAATAGTACTAGTGGTTCCAATTTTGCCGGATTTGGGTATCAATCAACTAAAGTGGAAGTGTAATATGATAGCAAAAATTACCAAAAATTGGTACCAAGAGTGGTATTCGTGTGAAGATTTTACAAAGAAGGTTTTGTTGCTGTAACCACTACTAGTGGTAATTATTGTTATAAAATCTTTTCTTACATTTCTCGTAGTTCACAAATTTAGAATTCTTAGAAAATCTGCCAAACAAGATTTAAAAATAACTGAAAAGCGACAAACAGAGCTGTTGGAGGTAAAATAATAAACCTCATACAAATTATCATTTACAGCCCCCAATATTCCATTAGATACCTGACCATTCATTAAGTAAACTATTGAATTACATTCAAAAAGCGATTTTTTTTTCATAAACAGGTAAAAATATGTTTGCACCTCTTAAATCTTACAGGGTTAGCACTGGTGTCAATAGATACGGAACCCGGAATAAAATTCCATGTTACAACCTTGAAGAATAAAACTGTAAGTTGTGTATATTTAATATATTTTTAAATATAGATATTTCAGGTAAACATATTTAAAATATTATTGATCAATTAGTATAAACATTTCATTTTAAACAAAATGTTATATTTTTGTCAAAAGATTCTGCCCCCTCCAAATCTTTTTCTGGCTATGTGTCTGGCTTATTAGTTAAAGTCGAAATAATAAATATCATCAAAATATTAAAAATGATAAAGTAGTAAATAATGATCCTTTTGCAACAGTTTTTACAATTGTATAGTATGCTGTCGATGCCGTAATAAAATATACGAAAAAAACGAAAGCTTATCTTAGCTGGCCCTAAATATAAATAAATTTTATGTCCGGTCGGGCGATTATGACCTATTTAGTGCCCTGTTTTTAGAGCGTAAGTTGCTAAATTAGAGCTCTAGGGCTCTAAAACTTTTTAGAGCCCGCTAGAAAAATAGTTACCCTTGTTTACGCAGTCTCCATAGTAACAACAGTAATTATATACCATTACACCTAGCTACTCGAAGTTTTGCACTTTTTAAATTATTTTTATTTTAAAATTAAATATTAATTTAAACTTAGACTGGACATAAACTAACGTATGCATTTCGGGCTTAATTAGTTTTATCGGGCTTTATCGTCTTAGCGCCTTCGGCTTTCGCCTCAGGCGCTAACTGACTCTGCGGGCTCTAGCACACTCAATTAAGCCCTTAATACGTAATATACTATTATGAGCAATAATAAGTATATTAGTAACCGAAGTTTAGACATACGCTATTATAGCCCTAGCGTAGCGCCAAGTGATTTAAGACGCGTGGATTATAGTAGCGTGTGTAAACCATGGCTAATATAATAGCTTTTCTACTACTAACATGTTACTTTGCTTTGAAATTTGCAAGACATTTTTTATTTAAAAGAATATTATTAACCAAGTTTAATAATAGTCATCAGGCAAATATAAGGTATGTAATAGACGCTTCTGGCAGGGTGTTAAGAAAATCAATTTCTGCAGTCACATATAGGACAATAATCGTCTCTTCTAAGGTTAGTAGAGGAAAAATTAAATTATTTGCCTGCTTTCAGATCTTCCTAAGCAGATACTGAAAATTTAATTTGATTTTTTCTGCTATTTTAGAAAATTATTCAGTTTTTTCTCATTATTATCTAGTACTGTATTTTATTGATCGTACTATATTTATTACCTGTAAGTACCTACAGATTTTGTTCGTGTAATTTTTACTAGACAATTTCCTAAATAAAGGCGTAGTACTACTTATATTTACCACTGCGTCGAAGTGTCTCTGCGCCGAAGTATCCCTGTGCGGAAGTGCCCCTGCACCGAAGTGTCCCTGCCCCGAAGTGTCCTGCGCCGAAACGGCTGCGCCTAAATGGTCGTGCCCAAACATCCGGTTCCCACAAGCGGTGTATGCGACTTTTTTGTTTCGTCCATAAAGGTTACAGATTGACCGAGTTACAGCACTTTGAAATTTGCGAAAAAATCGCAAATTTTATCCAAAAACAGGGATTATTCTCAATTTTAGGGGGCTAAAACGCATTTTAAATCGCCTATACAAGCGGAAAGAGTTTTGACCATTTTCAAAAACTCGGTCAAATTCGATGAAAAAAAAGTTCTCCAAGGTCGAATTGGATGTGTTTTTCCTCCTTTACAAATCTTTCCCGCTTGTGGTGTAAATATATGGGTCACATTGGGTGTAAAATACGTTTTACCCCCCTAAAATTGAAAAAAGCTGAAAAGCCGCTGTTTTTTGGCTCGAAAATTCGCGATTTTCGCAAATTTCAGAAAGAAGTACTATAACTCGGTCAATTTTTAGCCTTGGAGGAATTGGACAAAACAAAAGAAAATTGCATGTATTTTTCGTGCTCTACAAATTTGAACGTTTGTTATAGTATTTCGATTTAGGGCTTACTTTTCGATATAATGAGCAAAAAACCCCAAGATTGCCCTTTAGACCCACGAAAAAGGGGGTAAAGATTGATTTATTTTTATAAGCTCATCGGTTCTTGTTTTCTATTGCCAAAATGCATCTTTTTCACATATTTATTTCATGTACAAATTTTCCATAAGCATTTCAAATTTTCTTTTGAATACCGTTGATTTTTTAAATGCGGTTGTTTTAAATTAAAGCACTTCAGATTTTCTTTCAAATACTACTTTATTCAATTCAAACTACTCTTGAGAACTAAAACAAAAAATATTTTTATTAAATTGGACTTCAAATTACTATCATGATGATGGGGGGATTGTATCTGCCAGAAAATACATAATTCTTCCCATCTGTAATGTCGGGGTTCCACACAGACTTGTATATGGAAGTGCAATGTAGTTATAATTGAGCTATTGTAGTAAATCATGTGTAAATATATAAATCAAAGACAGCTTGATTTTCCTACTTTAATTAAGCTTGTTAAGTTAACTTTCAAAATAAATAATGTAACAAAAATAGAAAATATAAACATTGTTCTTAACATTCAACTCACCACACAGAAGAAATTTTGTTTCACGCTTTCTTGCACAAGTTTAATTAAGAGTTGTATTACATGAACTGTCCTATATTTATTTGCACAGTACTTTACATTACACTCCCCCACCATTCTCTATCATTCACACAATTGTATATCTTATTCTAATGAGATCATGTACAATTGTAAATACATACAAATAGCCTTGGTAGTGTAGCGACTAGCGTGCTATGCTCTCACCCAGGCGAACCGAGATCGAATACCGGAGCAAGTAGATCTGGTTAAGTTTTACTGCAGTTTTCCTTAACTCTAATACAAATGTGGAATTTGTGCTATAACATCTGTAAATCGACTGCAGCCGCACAATTGACCTGCATAATAATAATAATCGCCCCTCCCTTCCGCACAAGCTTCATAGCTTCTGGGGCTTGGTTCGCCAGAAAAAGGGTAGTAGGTAGTAATTATTATTAGTATAATAGTACGGAATTTTTAAAATTCAGTAGCAACCGAGATTTGAACCCATGTTCTCCGAACAAGAGGTAGGATCTCTACCACTGTTTTATTAAATCTTAATTAACTGCGAAGACTGATTAATTTCCATTATTTAATTACACACATATGTACAAACTGTAAGGCAAATTTAAGCCATTTTAATGAAGAAGCAAAACCAATTAGCCGATTGTTAAGTTACCAAATGCAACATTCATAGGACGTTATGAAACTTTTTGCTTTCTTATTTCAGTGGGATGACTACACATAACACAGAATTAAAAAAATTCGCAAACTTGGTTTCTACTTCGTTTCCTATAGTGTGTGCTAAAAAACGCCAAAGCAGGTTTGGATTTAATCTTTTCTTCGGAGTTAAAAGTCTTAAATGTAATCTAGAAATGATCATTTCATCATTTGCTTTATCTGAATCTGTATCTCAATAATGTTTGACATGCATATCATAATTAAAATAGTCATTGGTAATTCTCGATGTATAAAGTAAGCCAACAAACACTTTACAGCAATATGAACAATGCTGCTGCACCTGGCACTAGGGTTGTTTAGTATGTTGCACGTCACAAATGCGGCCATCTTAAAATTTAAAATTTGAATTTATTTCTTAACTTTCTCGGTAAATACAATTATGTTTTGAAAAGACAAATTAGGAAACAGTTTTTATGACATTATCTTGAGAAATAGATGCATATGTCGACATTCGCTATGACTATTTTTAGCACTTATTGTAATTTAATGTTACACTTTTAAATACTGCGCGCCTATAAATTAAGAAATGATGACAATAAAATCTAGAATCAATTATGTTTGAAAAAATCCTTGAACACGTCTATTAGACCAAGAGCCAGCAACGTATTTCGAGTTGTCATTTCAACAGTCGTGAAAATCTGGGTACTAAATCTTATATACCTGCTGAACACTAAAAGTCAATTCTGGCAGCCCCCTGCGACGGGGTTATACTACCCCAAAAGTACTAAGAGGGTGAGAAATAAGATTCTCTCTCTAACCTGCAGGCCGCTATATAAGTGTCTCGCTCGCACTAACATGTAAACCTACATATACCTACTTTATTTATTGTGTCAAAATTTCAAGACTTTTTTAAATCAACATTTACAGCGTTCTGGCAACATTTAGAAGAGGAGGAAATGTTCTGGCAATATTTTTTATAAATAAAGAACACTAAAAGTAACCTCGAAAGTAACCTCCTGAAATTTCATGACTGTTACTTTAAATAAATTGAATCTTATTTCTCACCATCTTAGTAATTTTGGGGTAGTATAACCCGGCCGCAGAGGGCTGCCAGAATCGACTTTTAGTGTTCAGCAGGTATATAAGATTTAGTACCCAAATTTTCACGACTTTTGAAATGACAACTCGAAATACGTTGCTGGCTCTCCGTCTATATGAATATGAATATAAAATACATAATAACGGGTGTTTTTTTAGGCAGAGAACTTTAAATTGGCAACACTGTCTTATGTGATAGCCGATTTGACAGTTCTCGGTTGTTTTGGGGTTAGTTTGGTTTGGCAATTCATCATGAGTAGACTCACGCCGGAGCAACGTTTGCAAATTGTTCAAATTTATTTTGAAAAATATGGTTCAATTCGAGAAACTCATCAGGCATTACGTGCATTTTATGGTGCTCATAATCGTCCATCAGAGCGATTAATTCGAGAAACTGTGCATCGTTTTCGCAATACGTTTACTTTAAACGATAATACGCATCCCGTAAGACGTCGTACAGTGGGCACACAACAAGCGATTGATGGTGTGCAGCGTAGTGTTGATGATGATCCAAATGCGTCAATTCGTCATCGTACTCAACAATTAAACTTGTGTCCATCCACTTTATGGAAAATCTTGCGTAAAGATCTTGGTTTACATGCTTACAAAATTCAACTTGTACAGGAATTGAAGCCACACGATCATCGTTCGCGCCGTACATTTGGTGAATGGGCCGAAGGAAACATTGCTATTGATCCACAATTTCATTTGATAATTTTGTTCAGTGATGAAGCACACTTTTGGTCAGGGCCGGCGCGAGGCGGGTTCAGCGCGTTCAACGAAACCAAGCCCGCGCTTTAGACGGCCCCGCTTTTTATAAGGCGCCACGTTACAACTTACAAATACGCGCGCTTTCTCTGCTGCTGTAGTCTCACCGATATTTTCGTGTCACTTAACAACTGGCAAAGAAAACTCCTATCATTCAATCTACGTAAATCTTGATGACGTGATTAAAAACTTTGCAACGAAAAAAGCTAGAAATAATTTTTTAAACTAACCACTTTCAAAATGACATTTTGCGAATGTAACAGTTAAAAGCAAACGTAGTGTTCGCGCATTCGTGCTTCAAAAAGTTGCAAAAAGCACTGGCCTTTTTAGGCTCTCTAAAAATAATTCCCCTAAGAATTCCCCCTCCAAACATTTTTTAACCAAATTAGTGAAATCTTAACGGAAATTTTATGCTGATGCCGAATATGTAAATCATTTTTGGGTAAATGCCCCTAAGCCTTCAAAATTGATTACTACCAACTTAACCGCAACAAAAACGCCACTACCTAACCAAAACGCTATGCAAAAACAAATTCCAGTTTTTTCAACGTAACCTAACTTTACTTAATCTAACCTAACCTATCCTAACCTAAACCTACCTTAACTTAAACCTAACCTAATATAAACTAAACCTAATATAACTAAATTGTGTAATTGTAAATTAGACAATTTGGCAATCGTAGGAACTTATATATAATATGTATAATTATTATTCATTTCCATGAAGCTTCAGCATTTTTTTACTTTTGATACCCAAATTTGGGGCCTTCGGGGCATCCGCCCCAAAAATGATTTGCATATTCAAACGCCCCTAAGCCTCCAAAATTGGTTGCTACCATCCTAACCTCCACAAAAACGCCACTCCTAACGAAAACGCTATACAAAGGCAAATTTGATTTTTCTCAACCTAACCTAAAACTAATCTAACCTAACCTAGTCTAAATCTAAACCTAACGTAACCTAACTAAATTGTGTAATTGTAAATTACACCATTTGGCAATCATAGAAACTTAATATAATTATTATTCATTTCCATGGAGATTAAGCATTACTTTTGATCTTCAAATCCTATCTTTGGGCGTTCGCTTCAAAAATGATTTTTGGGAACCAGTATGGTCAAATGTTTGGTGGGAAGATTCTTTAATAATTATACCTAAAATTTAATTTAGGAAATGCCATTTTTCCCATTTGGATATTAGAAATCACAAGAGAAGGATTAGTAATCTATAATAATTCCACTGACAAATGTACGAGCGCCATCTATTGGCAACAAGACAATACTATTGCCTACTTGGTTTTATGTTTACTTTGAATTCGAAACAGTCTTACAAATTTTGGTTAAGAACGTTTTTTTATTGTTAGTTTGTTTCAAAAAATTTTGTGCAAAGCCCGATGCGCGAAGTCATCTTTGACGTATTCGCACAAATGAATCACTCGCTTTTCATACGCGGCTTCGCGTACTTCCATCAATAATGCTCCTCTATGATCTTATTATAATATATAATGTGTTTTTAATAAATAATTTATTTAGAAGTTGTTGTAGGTCAAGTACAATTTTGAACCCGGCCCAGCAAAAGCTTACACCGGCCCTGCTTTTGGTTAAATGGCTATGTCAATAAACAGAATTGCCGCATTTGGAGCGATGATAATCCACAAGCCATTGCCGAAACACCATTACATCCAGAAAAAGTCACCGTTTGGTGCGCTTTATGGACCGGTGGAATCATTGGTCCATATGTCTTCAAAAATGATGATGGTCAGAACGTTACAGTCAATGGTGAGCGGCACAGAGACATGATTACTAACTTTTTCGTGCCTCAATTGGCAGCCATTAATGTTGCAAACATGTGGTTTCAGCAGGACGGCGCACATGCCACATAGCGCGCGATACAATAAATTTACTGAGAAAAACATTTGGCGAACGATTAATTTCACGAAATGGATCTGTTAACTAGCCACCTCGTTCGTGCGATTTGACGCCATTAGATTATTTTCTCTGGGGGTATGTAAAATCGCATGTCTACGCCGATAAACCAGAAACAGTTGAGCACTCGGAAGCCAACATTCCACGCGTTATTGCCGAAATACAGCCTGATTACTGTGAAGAGTGTGTGAAAATTGGACCTCCAGATTACGCCCTGTATTCAAATCATATTCAAACATTAATGCCATAAAATTATCTTTTAAATAAACCCAATTTCATGGATATTAAAAACATTTTTCTGTGTTTTATTTCAATTTAAAGTTCTTCGCCTCTAAAAAAACACCCTATACATAAACATTTTATAATAACTTATAAAAAAAATTTTTTCTGAATCCGACAGTGAAGTAATCCATTACTGTACATTTTTATGCAAGTTTCAAACTAATATTTCAAATCAAAATTGTTTAATTGCTATCAATTATAATCAAAGTGCAGTGAACGCAGATACGTTTCAGTCTTGTTGAATGATCTTGTTTGATCGAAATACAGTTATTGGAATGAACAATTATAGTTATCAAATTTAACTTATAGTGAAATGAATTTTTTATTGGATTTCGTTTTTAACATAATTTAAACTCGGATGTGTTAAACTAAATAATATGTTTTAATGTGACGTTGCTTTTATTAACGAAAAATGTTTTTTGATAGACATTTAATAATTGAACTTTTATGGTTATTTCGGCTATTTTTTGCAAGAAAAGGAGAACGTTATTAAACATTAGTTCTAAAGAGAGATCGTTATTAAGAACTTTATTTCCTTGGATCAAATTCCAGTAGCGGCATCAGTAAGGTGTTTTCCAGATTCTTCAATTTCATCGAGCGATTGAGTTTGGTGATATGTGTTTGTTTTAATGGAAATGCAATATTGTTTCAATTGCTTTGTAAGGTGAAATCAGATTAAACTATCTGAATAAGGTATTGATGTAATTTGAACCATTATTTCTGTATCGAATATTTTTGACCACATTTTTATGTGTATTATTTCTCTGTCGTTAATAATTCTTACGTTGGGTATCATTTTTTATATATTTTAAATTTTGTAACAATGTTTTATTTGGAAACTTCTTATTTTTTATTTTCATTTTTTAATAAATCTATAATTAAATTTAATTAATCTGAATATTACAGGACCATATATTTATGAAAGTCTTTAAATATTTTATTCAACCTAACTTTGACAACCGATTTTGACTAATTAAAATTAAATTAAATTTAATAGATCTGATTCCAGTTTCTGGTTACTGGTATAGAGTCAATATTTTTATAAAAAATTACTGGACTTTCCTAATCAGATGGCGCCCTATTAATATGCATTTTCTTGTGTCTTAAGACTTTATCTATTCTTTTATAATTTAGATCTGTGCAAACAATACCTGCAACCTGAATTTAAATTTGTAGAAAGGTACCTCAAGCCGTGGCAATCTTGAGTTGTACAGTAAGTATTAAATGTTTTGTGTTGTACAGTTTAAGTAATTTGTTTCGTTTCCGGAAAAATAACTAATGTTTCATAGTTTAGATTTTGTGAAATAGTGTGAATAGTGTTAAATTTCACAAAATTAAATCATTGTATAAAGTAAGAATGTAGTTTTTATCAAGAATGAGGGCTGCTTATCTGATTTGTTGTGTATTATACTAACATTATTAGATTTTTTTAAATTTTGAAAACTAATTTTACAATGTTTTATTTATATCTTTTCTAAGTTTATTTAAAACTTTAATCGTTAAGATGTTCCCACAGTTTTCTTGCAATTTTCGGTTTTATTTGTAGTTACTTTAGTTATTTTTATTTGATTTACATTTCAACATAATTCTAGACGTTGTTTTTTCTTTTTATATTATTATTTACGCATTTTCTTAGGGCGGGATTTGAGTTATTGGAGTCCCCTGGGCTGAAGTTTGGTGGAGGTCCTTTATCACTATATAAATTAATATAGCAAACATATTATACAAACATCAAATGTCTTATATTACATCGATACCTCATGCGAAAAAGGTGCCGGTTTAGAATTTTTTATGTAAAATCGTATTTCAAATTTTGAATGAGCACCTTTTTCACTACAAATTGGTACAATCCACAATCGAAATTTTCTACGCACGAGATATCGACATATTAATTTTAGAATTCTCTTGCAAAAGATTATATATATATATATATATATATATATATATATATATATATATATATATATATATATATATATATATATATATAAGTACATAACAAAGGGATAATAATGGGCATTCGCGCAATAGAGTAACAAGAGAAAGTGAGTCGCAGCCGTATACACGTGTTTCGCACTTATTAGTGCTCATCAGTACGGCATAGCAGATAGAAAGCAATAAAATAAAAGCAACAAACTAGAAACGATGTACAATACAAAGTTTCACGGATAGCAGCCAACCACACATTTGCAGTATCGGCTCGAAGACACTGAGTTTTCAGTGCAACAACAAACGTCACTACGGAGGTGGCTATAGCCACTACCGTGAGACAACCTAATCCCAAGAAATATCAATAAGAATAGAAATATTAATGCGCGTAAAAATACAAGTACATAACAAAGGGATAATAATGGGCATTCGCGCAATAGAGTAACAAGAGAAAGTGAGTCGCAGCCGTATATACGGCTGCGACTCACTTTCTCTTGTTACTCTATTGCGCGAATGCCCATTATTATCCCTTTGTTATGTACTTGTATTTTTACGCGCATTAATATTTCTATTCTTATATATATATATATATATATATATATATATATATATATATATATATATATATATATATATATATATATATATATATATATATATATATATATATATATTGATAAAGGGTACCTTGTCACCTCCAAAGTAGATACCCAGCATACGTTGTCACCTCATATATAACGTTGTGACCTCCGTTTTCGGAGGTCACAACGTTTTGCCCTGTTTTCGACTGTATAAGCATATAGATGGTGTTAGAAGCCTAAATTCATTTTTGTCTGGAGGTGATAACGTCATACTTATACTCACAAAATAAATTTTTAGTTCAGCTGTAGATCGCTGGCGTTGCCGTCGCTGTTAGTTGTATAATTGCCAATACGATGTCACCTCCGCCTGTATATGTTGTTTTTTGTATCATGTACGGTACGTTGCAGGCTCCACACATTGGCAACGTTGTGTACAAGACCTAAACCACTCAGGTATATAGAATTCCATCGAAACCAGTACCCCTGGCGTAGTTTCGGCCATTTCACGCTACCTGAATTTTTACAGACACTTTTTGGGTATAGCAGCATTTAAATAAATATTTGTAAACTACTCAGAAAATTTAAGGGATCTCTTGAATTGTACGTCATTTTTAAATAGTTAATGATACTGAAAAACAATAAAATAATAATTTCTATTTCATTTAAAAAGTTTTGAATTGAAAACGACTTTCTTTGAGATATGAAAAAAATTAAATAGGTAATACGTTTTAGTCGTAATTATGTATAAATAAAAAATTCATCTTTTTACAAAATGATCATTTCGGATTTACTGGATTATTATTATTTGATTATTATTTTAGGAATTGTCATATGACATATGATATATTCATTCTCGCATCCACAAAGAAAGATTTAAAATCTTCAATATTTTTAGTATTACAATTAATATAATAATTAATATAATTTTCAAAGAAAAATAATTTTACTAAGCAAAATAATGTAACATTTGGTATGTAGTTTGCAAATTTCACCAAATTACCCGGTTAATAAAGTTTTCATTGACATTCTAACTATGTTTACATTTGATGAAGGAAAGAATAAGTCTGAAATACTCATTTTGTAATATATATTATGTAATTAGGAGATCAAGCGATATTTTAAATCCAAGAAGATGTATAATGCCGAGGCGCCAGCCGAGGCGTTATAACATCTTCGAGGATTTAAAGAAGCTTGATCTCCGTATTCGTATTGCATAAGTTGTTTTATTTTATTTCGTATTTCAATCCTAATTTCTCCCTTTTAAAATCCATCCGAATTTATTGTATAAAGAAGCAAGTTGCCTTGTCTGTGTTATCATACTCGTAACTAAGGAGATAAAAAGCAGCATGCATGCATGCATGTGGCTATAATGCAACATCAAAATATTTACGTTGCCAACAACAACGGAGATCAAGAACATCTTGAACTCCGGTATCATTGACAACGGAGATCAAGATATACTTTATATTACGAATTGTGGTATATAAAGAATTGTTTGAAATACGAAATGAAATAAAAAATATTAACTGTTTATATTTTTACATAATTACGACTAAAACATATTTTCTATTAAATTCCATAAGTTCTTATTTTTTACTATCTAAAGATAGAGACTTGAAATCTTTTCTAATGCCTTTAGTACTGGACCAATATAAAATGTAATATGTTTAATATGGGGGCACGCCCCCCTGGTGGTTGAGACCCCCATTTTGTACCCCTGATTTAATAACGCAACCAAATTGAGCAAACTTGTGTTGGGAGTGTTCTTGGGGTCGCTGATTATGAATCCAATGAGAAAATTAAAAAATTCAAATAGCAGACCCAAAATGGCGGCTCTAAAATAACGGCCTTTGATATTGAGAATGCGATGTACGCCATTTCTATTGATTCTAGAGAGAAATTCAAAGAATCAAAAAGTGTTTATAATGTGATTTTGCAAAGGACTACGCTATTTTGGTTACCTTATTATGTAACCCCTTCGCTCTGCCCTAGTAGTAGAGTCAATTTCTGCATTAAGTTCTTATTTTTTACTATCTAAAGATAGAGACTTGAAATCTTTTCTAATGCCTTCAGTACTAGACCAACATCAAATGTAATATGTTTAAGATAGGGACACGCCCCCTCGGGGGGTTGAAATCCCCATTTTAAGCTCCCAATTTAACAACTCGGGAAGTTTTCAACCAAGTTGATCAAAAACTATGTTTGAGGGAGCTGTGAGGTCGCTGATTATGGATCAAATAAAAAAATCACAAAATTCAAAATGGCGGACACAAAATGGCGGTACTTTAGATTAAAAATGCGATTTACGCCGGTCCTATTGATTTTAGAGAAAAATGAGAAAAGCCAGAAAGTGTTTAGAATGTGATTCTGCATAGGAATACATAATTCCGGTTACCTTATTATGTAACCCCTTCACTCTCCCCTACTGAGATGCCCACTAGGGTTGATTGAAGGGGGTTACATAATAAGGTAACCAAAATAGTGTATTCCTATGCAAGATTACATTCTAAACACTTTTTGACTCTTTGGATTTTTCTCTAAAATCAATAGAAACGGGCGTAAATCGCATTTTCAATCTCAAATACCGCCATTTTGAGTTCGCCATTTTGTATTTCTTAATTTTCTCATTGGACTCAATATAATCAGGAACACCAAAACCCCCCCCAACATGAATTTCACTCAAGTTGATGGAAAACTTCCCGAGTTATTAAATTGGGAGTGTAAAATGGGGGTTTCAACCCCCGAGGGGTAAAACCGCCATTTTAAACATATTACATTTTATATTGGTTCAGTACTGAAGGCATTAGAAAAGATCTCAAGTCTCTATCTTTAGATAGTAAAAAATAGGAACTTATGCAAAAATTGACTTTACTACTAGGGCAGAGCAAAGGGGTTACATAATAAGGTAATCGAGATAGTGTATTCCTTTGCAAAATCACATGAATTTTTCTCTAAAATCAATAGAAACGGCGTAAATCGCATTCTGAATCTCAAAGGCCGTTATTTTAGGACCGCCATTTTGAATTTTTCAATTTTCTCATTGGATTCATAATCAGTGGCTCCAAGAACCCTCCCAACATAAATTTCGCTCAATTTGGTTGCGTTATTAAATTAAGGGTACAAAATGGGGGTCTCAACCACTAGGGGGGGCGTGCCAGCATTTTAAACATAGTACATTTTATACTGGTCCAGTACTGAAGGCATTACAGAAGATTTCAAGTCTCTATCTTTAGATAGTAAAAAATAAGAACTTAGGCATGTTTTTTGCAAACATTTACTCTACTATATAGAATGACTAGATTATTATAAAGCAGGGGATGAATGAACTTTCGTTCAAAGAGAAAAAATTGCAACACATGAAAAAAAACGTTATAGGTCCTGTAAATGATTCTCCTTAGTTATCGTTTCAAGATTTCAGACGCGACTTTTGTCTTCCTTCAGAGATCAAACTCGTTCTGTAAAGTTTCATTGCCGGATTTATAACATAAATAACTATAAATCAAAAATGTTTCTTTTTATAACATTCTATTCGTAAAAAAATCCTATACTAACATCCTATCCTATTCGTTTGTTGGCGAAGGAAATGGACATGAGCTCCAGATCTATGTCGCCACTAATCAAGGAAGACCTTAGTATGAGGACTGGACACTTGTTAACAGCTCGACATAATGAAATAAGAAGAGTTGGAAACAAGTCTCATTTGCAGAGATAGGTGAAAAATCTTCATCGCCCAATCTTGTTTCCCTGCATTTTATATTTGGATTTAGGATTGATGCATTATGATTACAATTAAAGTAATTGTCAAACAATTTACATAGTTGATTTGGAAAACCCGTTTGCACATCGCAGCTAGGATGCGTGAACTCTCCTAAAGTCATTCTATTTAGATTCCTTATAGGAATCGAGCCCAATTAAGTAAAATACTTGTATTTACCCTATAGCGGAGTTGTTCACATGATAAGATTATTATTTATTTATTATTTAGGCGGAGTTACTTATCGCTCGTAAATAGCAACAAACAAAGTCACTTTAAATCCAAATAAAACATACTATTTTTTTCCACTAGGGTAAAAGTGCCTCCTCTCTATGATTAGAAGTTTAGTCTAGCAATACCAACAATTTTTTATTAGAATAAAAAAAATTAAAACAAAGGTCTTTGAATAAACCCCAGCGTGGCTGAATACTAGACAGTCAAATGTCGTTTTCTCGACATTGATCCAAGTGTAGGCGAATTTTCAGATATCGAATCTTGGTTCTCTAACTCATGTTTAATATGTATTTATTTTTAAGCGTTTTATATGTATAAAATGATGATGTACTTCAAACAATATTATTGCTTGGGTGATTGTTAAATCTAAGCCGGCTGTGAAAACTGCTGCAGCGCTATATTTCCAGCGGTGTGTTGGACGCACCGATTTTCACCCACGTTTCAAGCAATTTTCAGATTCTGAGTCTCGGTTGTTTAATTGTCACTCGAGGGTTAATCAACAACCTGATACTAATTTTCGGTTCACTAAACGTTGTACAAGTCGGAGCCAATGTTCAGAAACCGAATCAGGATTCCTTACAACTTGCCCAAGCTTCAGCCAATTTTCACCCGTTAGGTCAATACCAGTTACCCATAGAATATACTTAAGTCAAATATCAGATACTATTTCGCTAATTTGCTTTAACTAGTCTAAAGCTAAGTACTCACAGCAGCGGATCCGCAGGCGGATGTCATACGATTGGTCGGATTGAGTCGATTTGACTCAAACCGACCAATCGTATGACATCCGCCTGCGGATCCGCTGCTGTGAGTACTTACCTTTAGTCAATCTCTACATATCAAGTGCCGGTTGCATACTTATCACCCAAAACCTTAGCCAACTTTGAATCTTAGGTTCGCTAAACTAACTCCAGTTTTAGCAATCTTCAAAATTCAAAATCTTGGTTTCTTACCCTTCGGCTAAGGTTGGGTCAATATTCATATTATATTTTGCTAAATTTCTGTAAATGTGGTTTATTGTAAAGATGGATTAGTGGTTGCTAACCTACTGAATTTTTATGAACTTAAACTTACACTGGCAAGACTAAAGTGTAAACTATATTGACTTACCGACTGTACATATGTATTTGCACAAGAAGACGTACACTATGAAAGTGTTAGGTTTGTACGGTCTCAATATGTGTTGAGAGTCTAAGACATTAATCATTTATACGAATTTTCGATTTCTTCGTATTTATTTTGTTAATGAACATTTTATATCCAACACAAAAATCGACTTTGCATTCAGTTACGGCGAAACAGTAATGGTAGACTTCGTTGCTTGTTTGCACTAGCATTCATTAAAGGAAAAGGATTGTGTAATAGTTGCTTTGTTTCGCAATTACCAGCCTTGGTACTACATTAACATTAGTTTTATTGCGATATCGGTGTCATTTATTGTCCAAAACATTGCATAACGTATTGGTTTTAGCCAATAACAACCAATATTGGGTAACTCTGATCTTTCCATGTCTGAGACCAAGCTTGGTATCAAATTATCATCCCTACTTTAGTCTAGCAGTGGGCCATTTTCGGATATTAAGGTTGTGCCAAGGTTGATAAACATTGTTTCAAACAAAAGCTTATAGTGGTATTTTGTTTTAAATGGAGAGCCGCGAATGCTAACATAATTAAGCGTCAAATAAACTGCCACTTTTAATTCTGATAACGCAATATACCTACTATTTATCTATGGTTTATACAATGTTATCAAAAAAGACTACATTAAGTTAAACCTGTCTTTAATGTGGACTTAAAGTACACGTTTCATAAAACGTACATGTTTTGTCGTTAGTAAGTGCTTTATTTAAAACATAAGTTAAAACATAAATTTACAAGAGGTAGGTACATGTATAACAGTGTAACATACGTATTCTGTATTTCGTTAGATCAACAAATGCTGGAAAAAATGTCTTAAGCAAAAATTCTATAAAAATGTTGATTAATTTGTTGTGTTTCGATTTGTTTTAATGTTAATAAAGTTGGTAACTCTTTTTGTTAATCAAATCACGGGAAATTCAATGGTCCTACATGATACGTGCGTGACTTCGGAAACAACAAGCATTTGTTGTAAAAAACACAATATTTAATTTGTTTATATTAAACTCTTATCGAGTTTAGTAAAAATTAAAAGAGTATCTGCCTTTATTTCAATCGAAATGGAATCTGGATAAAAGCATATTCAATTTAACCGTTATTCCCGAGATTAAAAGAAACTTTATAGAATATCATATTTATACAAATACTACGTTACATAACTGATTTATGTCTAATACATCTAAATTTCAAAAATATGCTATACTAATTTTACGCAATATTGGTACTGGTTGCGTTCTTATTGACTTTTATTGACAATAACAAAAGAATTCCCTTTTTCTGGTTTTGTTATATTTTCAATTCATTATAGAAAGAAATTTCTTTCTAATATCACCGATCTAAGTATTTCTAATCAAATTACTAAAGTTTTCATTTAAAAAATACAACTTTATGAAGTAAACCAGAAATCAATGATTATAATTAGAAAAGCCTTATTCAACTAGTCAGTGCTACTCATAAAGACGCTTTAATAGTGTCGAAACTGCTTTTTAATATCTTTAATAACAATTCATAAGAAATACCAAAACGACAATTTCCTATAACTCAAAAAATAAAAAATAAGTAAATCGAGAATGCTCGCTTGTTTTCTTTTGTTATCTGGCCACTAAAATGCCCTCGGCGAGCAATTTAAACCACCCGATTTCAACATCTGGAGACCCACAAGAGAACCTTTTTATGAAATGTGCATCTATGGAATGTGGAGTCAACGCTCTGTATATATAACTGCACATAACGGTGGTATCTTCTGACCTCCGAACACTTGGCAGCGCTGCTGGAGGTAACAGCGAACTATAAGTATCTTCTTATATATAAATTTTGGAGGTCGGTTCGTATCTTCTGTATACTCTATATATGACAAAATAAAACAAGGGAAATAATTTCCCCTTTCTTGAGATTCGGATTCTAGAGGTTCCCCTCATCACAAATATAACAAATTTTTAGCAATATATCCACGGGAATACCCGGAAGTCAGGCCGTCTCCTCTGTATGACGGAGGTGACAGCTTAACAGGCATCAATATATATATATATATATATATATACAGGGTGGTCCAGACCACCCGTACACCCCTTTTAAAATGCGGGGGATTAAAGATTTTTAAGAAGACGGAGGGTGATCTTACTAATGTCAATGTGCTCTATCGAGTGACGCCAAGATGGAACTTCTCTGACCTCCCCTTGTAGGGGGTAAGGGGGGCAACTTTAAAAATTCAAATGGGAATTCCTAAATTTTATTGCATATTTAGATTCTACTCATCAAGATATGAATAATTTATTTAAAACATTTTTTTATTTTCGCAACAGGTGGCGTTGTAATCGCAAAAACCGATTTTTTGCATTTTCCGCCGTCTCTGGCATATTTACAGGTGCAAATAACAGTTTTTGATATTTTTTATTGAATAGTGATGAAAACGCTTTGCTAATGTGTACTGAGAAAAATTTTACGTTACGATGAAAAACGGAAATTCTCTCCCTAAGGTGTTTTTAACAAACAAATTTTTTTGCGTTGTACGGGACAACAATTTTTTTTCTGAAATTTCTATATCGTTTTTCAACCTTAACGTCTACTTATTTAGATATTGCTTAATCTTTTAAACCTTTATCTGAATATTTACTTTAAGCATATGTAATTAATGTTTACTTTTTTAACTAATAAAAATGACCGATAAAACATTCTAAATTGTAATCTGCTCTGCATATGGCAAAATAATATTTAAATCGTACTAATTTAATATTTAATTTTAACAGAAAATAACTTGCTACACTTCTTTACTTCACAAGTCATGGCCTGAGTGGATGAGATATCCATATTTCATCATTCATTGCTATACGCTGAAAGAAAGATAACCACCGAAATTTAATAGTGAATTACAAAGTGAAATTCTCGTCGGCAGATTTTTGTAATGCACCATGACATGTTTTGTAGTAAAACCATCTTCCCCAGTAGAATCTTGGAAAATGTTGTTAGAATGGAAAAAAATATTGCACGTAAAAATATCACGTACAACGTCGAAAACACCTTAGATAGAGAATTTGCGTTATTCATTGTAACGTAAAATTTTTTCTCATGAAAGTACACATTCGCAAAGCTTTTTCATCACTAGTTAGTAAAAAATATGAAAAACTGTTATTTGCACCTGTAAATATGCCAACGACGGAGGAAAATGCAAAATATCGGTTTTTTGCGGTTACAGCTCCACCTGTTGCGAAAACAAAAAAATGTTTTAAATAAATTATTCGTATTTTGATGAGTAGAATCCAAATATGCAATAAAATTTAGGGGTTCCCATTTGAATTTTCAAAGTTGCCCCCCTTACCCCCTACAAGGGGGAATCAGGGGGATTCCATTTTGGCGTCATTCGAAAGAGCACATCGACATTAGTAAGATCACCCATCCTCTTGTTAAGATTTTTTAATCCCCCGCATTTTAAAAGGGGTGTACGGGTGGTCTGGACCACCCTGTATATATATATATATATATATATATATATATATATATATATATATATATATATATATATATATATATATATATATATATATATATATATATATATAAGGCATTTTCAAGAGCCTGAAAAATAATTCACTAATCTCGATTGTGTTTTTTACATTTATAACTGAAAATCAAACACTGGGAAAACTAGTATTTATTCTGGGAAATAGAATTGTGTGAGAAATTTTCCTAATTTAGAAACTGTGTTATGACATTAGGGACTAGTAACGTTGAAAGTGAAAGGCACTTTTCTTTATAACGGATAAAAAGATAATTGAAAGTTTTTTGAGCGCAGGCATTGTATCGTAAATCGCTAATTGTGCTGCAACATTTCCATCTATATGGCTGTACAAGTACAAATCAACATCTTTAAGATTGCTTCATATAGTTACTTCAAACTGCCAACCTTTATTAGATCCTAAATTTTCTTTTCATCCTCATATTCTTATTAGACTATTAGATTAAATAAAGAAATTAAGAGTAAGAGCAGTGTAGATGCCTAGTTTATGCAACGATTAACGACTAAAAATTAAAAGCTAACAATTAATAAATAATAATTAATTAAAGAAAATTCGGCCTGCTTCTAGAACAATTACAAATTACTAATTAAGCATGGGCATATGGTCAGATGATCACAATACCGCCATAAAAATTAAATGTGATATTTGTGTAGATAGTCTATCCTCAGTCTCGACATTGTGAAGAATATGAATAATGTGAATAAATTTTAATAAGTTTTCAACGTTTAACATCACTCAAAGAATTGCAATGTAGGTTGGTGCGATTCACACTGTAACAATTTTGCAAGTTTCTAGTAGTATTATAACGGTATTATGAGGCCCAGGAGCCCCCACCAAAGGAAATTATTACAATTTTTTTAAATTTAAGAATTTGTTTTTGTTTTATTTCTTTATATTTTTATAAAAAAAAAACCCGCGCGCGGCAGTCTTGCGACGTATAGCTGAAGCATAGCGTAGCCCACACCAAGTAAAATTAAAATAATTGTGTTGGAAAGAAAAGAATGGCAGTTAGAGGTCTTTGCAGGAGAATACAGGTCGAGAAGGTGATTGGTTTTGGAGATGTTTTAGTTTTTTTTTAAGTTTACAGCGCAAGAAATAGAATTTATTCAAGCGAGAGTTTCAAAAGTTATACAGATCACTTGTGCGGTTCTATAATTACAGTAGTGTTTTAATTTACTTGGCTGTCTAGGTCGACCAGGTCCGAGCTGGCACCCGGCCCTGGCCTCACCCGCTTTAACAGTCCAGGTCCGGGCTGGCGCCCGGACCTGTCCTCGGCTGTTTATTCTTATGTCCATTCTTGAAAATTATAGAAATTTAATTTATTCAAAAACTGTCCCAAATTTCGAATATATGTTTAACAAACAGTACATATGATAAAGTGTAGAATCGAAAATTGTAAAAACATACAGGGTGTTTAGTTACAAATAATGGAGTTGATAGCAACCGTAAAAAAACGAATCACCCTGTATATACAAAAATATTATAAAATATAAATTAAAACTGATTTCATACCGATCAACTTTGGTGTTCAGCTTTTCTTTGTAGTTCTTACAGTTTCCAAGACAAGGTCAGTATCGTCTTACCTGAGCTGCCTTGTACATGTACAATGCTTGATGCAGAGGTACTTTTGAAAGATCGCAGCGTCTTTGCTTACGCTATACTAAAGTCCAATTAGGCTTCGCGCCAGTGACGTGCAAAGTGGGCCGAAAACGGAACGTCTTTTCGTTCACCCTGTATAAACGGGTGGTGCTAGGACGGAAACAAAAACACTTTTGGACACTCCTCGACGCCCTCTATCGCATGAAACTTTCAAGTCTTTGCAGGCTGTCACCCATCTCCCCCTCCAGTTTACCTAACCTAACATTTTTTGAGGGCACGCCATTAGAACGGGTCAACTGTATAATGTAGCCGGCGTTCCCAGGAATCTCCCGGTATGCTTAGCTTCATTTAGTGTTGATAAATACGCCTGCTAGGAGGGATCAAAGACTAAATGGAGGTTTTCGAAAAGCGACATTCCTGGAACGATGATCTTTTGTTTTTTATTCGAAATTACCGAGCTATGACCGTTTGAAACTTGGAATGACCCTCCCCCCTCCATCTACGCCCCTGTAATTCGGAAAAAAAATTTATTTTTATAAAATATTGTCGGGGAAAAAGACCAAATATAAATACAATCTAAAAAATAAAATCATAAAACCTTATTGAACATTAATTATTTTATCAATGTCATATAATTTAACTTTATGAATATATAATTTAAATTGATTTGAAACAATTAGTTTATAAAAAGATTAAATTTTTAAATTTGATTTCCCGCTTGTAATATTAAGGTTAACCTTGTTTCCGCTTGCATTTTATATTTTTAGATATAATAAACTATATATTGTACAACTCAACACACTGAGTAATTAAGTCAAGCAAATTACAAACGTATTTTATACATTAAGAAAATTAATTTTTAACAAAAGCCTACAAAGCACTATAACAACAATAAAATATTATAATACATAATTATATATACTTAAAAATAAACGAACAGTACTTGAATACGAGATAGTTAATGATGTGTAGAGAAAGCTTTCCTTATAACTTTCTTTTCTAGAGTGTTTACTTTCCAAGTTATTTAAAGTTCAAGTTTTCAGTCCGTGCCTGCTTGCTGCTAGACATGCACCTTATGTCGCATAATTTTGAAGATCGTAGTTTGTTAAACTTGAAATAACTTGTTAATAAAGCACGATTCTGTCTTATGCCGCAAAATACTAAAAATGTCCTATCTCCTTTTTACTTATGTTACTTATTTTACTGTGTAGTTTATCTTAGAATAAATTCAAGGTCTAATAACATCTTTAGAAAAATATCTGATTTTTAAAAAGAACATTTAGTTTTCTAATAAGGCAATTTAATTAGATTAAAAGGCAATTTAATTAGTGTGGACGGCTTTATGTTTAATTTGAAAACATAAAAGCCATTCGGCTTTATAAGCAAATTACATTACGAGTTCTAATCTGCGATGTTACCATAGATTGTTAACAACCTGAATAATTACTTGATTCCAGTAATCCTTTTCAGTAAAACTGAAATCACCATGGAATAAATAAATATTTAACGCTAGGTACCATTTATGATTTGATAACGTATTAAACAATCGTGCTTTCGTACTCTATACTTGTAAATAAAATATTCCATTCTTGCTATATATATATATATATATATATATATATATATATATATATATATATATATATATATATATATATATATACAGAGTGTCTCAAAATAAACGAGCAATAACGCAGACGTTTAAAGAGCTTCAGATAATCTAAAACTAAAGAAAAAAAACTCTAGCAGCAAATTGTTTGCAATATATGTTGTCTTCAATTTAAGTAGTAAATACAAATGGTCTATCATTGAGATACCGATGCAACCGTTCTGGCGAATGTAGTCAACCATCCTAACAGCTTCGTATAGCCTATTGCCTGATAAATTTATAATAGGCCGTATTTGCTTGAGATAACCAAAACAATCTAAAGTGATACTTATGCGATATATACCTATTAACCCGCCTAGTTGACAAGAAATCCCGAACAGGAATATTGGCCAAAGCCAATTCTTTGTAAACGATAACAACAACGTAAGCATTCTTGCTATCATAAACTGATTATGTTTATTATCAAAAGTTTATTCGATGCTGTCTTTCGTTTTAAATAAAATTAATTAACAATAAAAATTGCACGCACTTCATTTAGCACTTAAGCACATAAAAGTAAGATTTATTATTCTGTATTTTTCTGTTTATTTTCGAATGTCATTAAAAACATAAAAATGTTGTGTATATGTTACATAACCGTCTTGTGCAGTCTGATTTTATTGTAATAAATAATCTAATAACCGCAATAAACTATTTATACTAATAAGAACTAGATATTCTTCATAAAAACCATAACTCATAAGCAAGAATGGAATATTTTATTTACAAGTATAGAGTACGAAAGCACGATTGTTTAATACGTTATCAAATCATAAATGGTACCTAGCGTTAAATATTTATTTATTCCATGGTGATTTCAGTTTTACTGAAAAGGATTACTGGAATCAAGTAATTATTCAGGTTGTTAACAATCTATGGTAACATCGCAGATTAGAACTCGTAATGTAATTTGCTTATAAAGCCGAATGGCTTTTATGTTTTCAAATTAAACATAAAGCCGTCCACACTAATTAAATTGCCTTTTAATCTAATTAAATTGCCTTATTAGAAAACTAAATGTTCTTTTTAAAAATCAGATATTTTTCTAAAGATGTTATTAGACCTTGAATTTATTCTAAGATAAACTACACAGTAAAATAAGTAACATAAGTAAAAAGGAGATAGGACATTTTTAGTATTTTGCGGCATAAGACAGAATCGTGCTTTATTAACAAGTTATTTCAAGTTTAACAAACTACGATCTTCAAAATTATGCGACATAAGGTGCATGTCTAGCAGCAAGCAGGCACGGACTGAAAACTTGAACTTTAAATAACTTGGAAAGTAAACACTCTAGAAAAGAAAGTTATAAGGAAAGCTTTCTCTACACATCATTAACTATCTCGTATTCAAGTACTGTTCGTTTATTTTTAAGTATATATAATTATGTATTATAATATTTTATTGTTGTTATAGTGCCTTGTAGGCTTTTGTTAAAAATTAATTTTCTTAATGTATAAAATACGTTTGTAATTTGCTTGACTTAATTACTCAGTGTGTTGAGTTGTACAATATATAGTTTATTATATCTAAAAATATAAAATGCAAGCGGAAACAAGGTTAACCTTAATATTACAAGCGGGAAATCAAATTTAAAAATTTAATCTTTTTATAAACTAATTGTTTCAAATCAATTTAAATTATATATTCATAAAGTTAAATTATATGACATTGATAAAATAATTAATGTTCAATAAGGTTTTATGATTTTATTTTTTAGATTGTATTTATATTTGGTCTTTTTCCCCGACAATATTTTATAAAAATAAATTTTTTTTCCGAATTACAGGGGCGTAGATGGAGGGGGGAGGGTCATTCCAAGTTTCAAACGGTCATAGCTCGGTAATTTCGAATAAAAAACAAAAGATCATCGTTCCAGGAATGTCGCTTTTCGAAAACCTCCATTTAGTCTTTGATCCCTCCTAGCAGGCGTATTTATCAACACTAAATGAAGCTAAGCATACCGGGAGATTCCTGGGAACGCCGGCTACATTATACAGTTGACCCGTTCTAATGGCGTGCCCTCAAAAAATGTTAGGTTAGGTAAACTGGAGGGGGAGATGGGTGACAGCCTGCAAAGACTTGAAAGTTTCATGCGATAGAGGGCGTCGAGGAGTGTCCAAAAGTGTTTTTGTTTCCGTCCTAGCACCACCCGTTTATACAGGGTGAACGAAAAGACGTTCCGTTTTCGGCCCACTTTGCACGTCACTGGCGCGAAGCCTAATTGGACTTTAGTATAGCGTAAGCAAAGACGCTGCGATCTTTCAAAAGTACCTCTGCATCAAGCATTGTACATGTACAAGGCAGCTCAGGTAAGACGATACTGACCTTGTCTTGGAAACTGTAAGAACTACAAAGAAAAGCTGAACACCAAAGTTGATCGGTATGAAATCAGTTTTAATTTATATTTTATAATATTTTTGTATATACAGGGTGATTCGTTTTTTTACGGTTGCTATCAACTCCATTATTTGTAACTAAACACCCTGTATGTTTTTACAATTTTCGATTCTACACTTTATCATATGTACTGTTTGTTAAACATATATTCGAAATTTGGGACAGTTTTTGAATAAATTAAATTTCTATAATTTTCAAGAATGGACATAAGAATAAACAGCCGAGGACAGGTCCGGGCGCCAGCCCGGACCTGGACTGTTAAAGCGGGTGAGGCCAGGGCCGGGTGCCAGCTCGGACCTGGTCGACCTAGACAGCCAAGTAAATTAAAACACTACTGTAATTATAGAACCGCACAAGTGATCTGTATAACTTTTGAAACTCTCGCTTGAATAAATTCTATTTCTTGCGCTGTAAACTTAAAAAAAAACTAAAACATCTCCAAAACCAATCACCTTCTCGACCTGTATTCTCCTGCAAAGACCTCTAACTGCCATTCTTTTCTTTCCAACACAATTATTTTAATTTTACTTGGTGTGGGCTACGCTATGCTTCAGCTATACGTCGCAAGACTGCCGCGCGCGGGTTTTTTTTTTATAAAAATATAAAGAAATAAAACAAAAACAAATTCTTAAATTTAAAAAAATTGTAATAATTTCCTTTGGTGGGGGCTCCTGGGCCTCATAATACCGTTATAATACTACTAGAAACTTGCAAAATTGTTACAGTGTGAATCGCACCAACCTACATTGCAATTCTTTGAGTGATGTTAAACGTTGAAAACTTATTAAAATTTATTCACATTATTCATATTCTTCACAATGTCGAGACTGAGGATAGACTATCTACACAAATATCACATTTAATTTTTATGGCGGTATTGTGATCATCTGACCATATGCCCATGCTTAATTAGTAATTTGTAATTGTTCTAGAAGCAGGCCGAATTTTCTTTAATTAATTATTATTTATTAATTGTTAGCTTTTAATTTTTAGTCGTTAATCGTTGCATAAACTAGGCATCTACACTGCTCTTACTCTTAATTTCTTTATTTAATCTAATAGTCTAATAAGAATATGAGGATGAAAAGAAAATTTAGGATCTAATAAAGGTTGGCAGTTTGAAGTAACTATATGAAGCAATCTTAAAGATGTTGATTTGTACTTGTACAGCCATATAGATGGAAATGTTGCAGCACAATTAGCGATTTACGATACAATGCCTGCGCTCAAAAAACTTTCAATTATCTTTTTATCCGTTATAAAGAAAAGTGCCTTTCACTTTCAACGTTACTAGTCCCTAATGTCATAACACAGTTTCTAAATTAGGAAAATTTCTCACACAATTCTATTTCCCAGAATAAATACTAGTTTTCCCAGTGTTTGATTTTCAGTTATAAATGTAAAAAACACAATCGAGATTAGTGAATTATTTTTCAGGCTCTTGAAAATGCCTTATTTGCCTATACTTAAGATGGATCCTGTTAAAAATAATAAATTATAAATCGTAGTATTTTGGGGGTGATCTTAAAAAATAATTACAGATTCAAATATAAGTAATAACATATAAATAGTAGATGAAGTAACTCAAAGTAGGTAGAAGGCTAACAGCTTCAGAAGATGTTTATCGCTAACTTCGTACGTGCATTTTATACATAATTGGCAATTTACAATTCTAAGAAGAAAAATCATTAATATTAAGAAATAACTCAAATAGTACAACTGTTTACGTTTATAGAATTCTTAAACTTCAAATTATGGTTAGAAATCAGTACTTTTGTGTAGATTTCAGAGGATTTAAAAAGTTACTCACCAGGAGCAGTAAACAATCCAGTACGAACCACAGCTTCAGCATATTTATATAATTCTTCCTTTTCAAGTGCATGAGGACTATTTAAAATTATCTCCAATTGTTCAGGCTTCCATATGCCAAAAAATAATTTTTGACCTAACCATACCCTAACTGGAGACTCGTAATTAGCTACGAGATACAATGCATTGTGTAAAATATCTAGAAATATAAGATTTATTTACATTCACAACCAAATTTAGTAGTTTTATTTTTTTTTACTCACCTCGATTTGAGCCAGCGAATTTTAATGCATTACCAATAAATGGTAACGTAAAGGGACCATTTCTTTTAGCAGCTAATGCGTAAAGTCTTCTTCTTTTCCAATGGTACTGCATATACCAAACAAGAAAAGTGAAAATCAATATGAGGAACAATGTATCAAAGGCACTACTACTAATTAATGTAATTAATCTTGATTTTTGTAACATTTCTACCGAAATTTCTTTCATTATCTAACATTGGATTAAAGTTCAATTTTAACAAATACTAATTTATGCGTAATATTTTTATTTACATGGATGCTTTTTGATGAGATAAATAATTTTTCAGGCGAGAACGAGTTTAGTAGTTGCGATACACGAGTTTGTTTCAATAAAAAGAGATAATAAAAACAACGGTGGTGTTTTATGTTATTAGATGGGGAGATGACCTCCATTAAACTAGAATAAATACATGACAATAAATCTTTTTCTAGTCTTGAGTAGTTTTCTTTTTGTTTACTTGTACTGCTTATGATTTATTTAATAATTGAAACACGTTCTAGAACACATCAATATTAATTATTCTTTTTTATCTGCTTTTACTTTGCATATTATTATTATTTTTATTATTATGTAATAGTAAGTCATACATTAGTGTAGAAATTTGATTTACCACGTGCCAATACGATAACACGTTGAAAATTACCACTGGGGGTGGAATTCCCCCAGATTCAGATAACATCCAGAAGAGTAGTATGACCATATATCAATCGGTGTCCTCCGCTATCTAGGCGGTATCTCTACCAACTGAGCTACCGGGAGACGACTATCAGCATAGTGACAAATTCTCTATATAAATTAGATATTTTTAGATAGCGGAGGGCCTGGGTTTGACTCCCAGCCGGGGCGATACATTTTTCTATATGAATTTGCATTCAAAATATAATCTAATGTAAATCATTAACTAAACATAATAAAAATTAACTTTAATCTTAAATTTATAAAATTAATTTCCTTTCGGAATGATTCATAATAATCTAGGTGCTTTGTCAGCAAATTGTTGATCTTCATGTAGATCAGTTGGTAGAGATGCTGCCTAGATAGCGGAAGGTCTTGGGTTCGATTCCCAGCCAGGATTATACATTTTTCTATTTGAATTCGCATTCAAAATGTAATTAATAACATCATAATAAAAGTAAGTAAATCATTAATTATAATAATAATAATAATAACTACTACAACCCATAACCTAAACCAAGACCCCAGAAGCTATAAGCTTGTGCGGGAGGGAGGGGGCGATTATTATTATTATGTAGGCCCAATATGCGGCTGCAGCCGACTTACAGATAGAACAGCGCAAATCCCACATTTGTGTCACAGCTAAGGAAAACTGCAAAAAACCTTAACCAGATCTGCCGGCGCCGGGAGTCGATCGGGGGCCGCTTGGGTGAAATTCCGGCACGCCAGGCATTACACTGCCAAGGCTGTTTAATTAATTAAACATAATAAAAATTAACTTTCATCTTAAATTAATAATTAAAAAGTTTTACAGTTAATAATTATTGATCTGCTAATTGTTGCTGTTATAGAACATACCACATCATTAAATGTAGCATATATCATCAAAAATAAAAGAAATATAAAACACCTACCTATAATAATAGCTGTATAATTAAAATAGTTTCTCATTCTTGACAACCTTAATGATAATAGTTTAATCAATCGACGTCCATAATCCTTTTAAAACGGATGGATAGTCTCGTTGTTTTGTCTCTCTACCTTAGTTAGTCTCCGTCTTTCAGTGAATAAGAGTGACGGATGATATACGGTCGCATAGCCTATAGACTTCTGTATATGAAACCGAAGCCCGAAAATCAAAATAAATGATATATTTTGTAAAAGTTTCCCGTATTGTGAATATGCTGTGTTTGTCAAAAATTATATAAACATTTTAATAGTTATTTAAGATATAAGTGTAAAAAAGCCATTCTTTATTACGCGAACAGTTTAACATACGAGCGAGTGTCTTAAAGGATGGGAGTGCAATGAAGAGACTTTTTACACTATATCTTACAACGTTTTATCTACGATCATGACGAGTATTCATTGTATTTGATATATTTTTTTTTAATTTGTGACTTATGTCAGGTGTACATATATTAGCGTGCTTAGATTTTTATGTGCTAGTTGTTTAGCAACCAGTTTGTAAAATATTCATAAATCATTAATTTATCATACACGCTTGTTGACATTAGCGTGCGATAAAAATTTTATAACACTAGCGCAATAAACGCAAACTTTTTACACGAAAATCAGTGTAAAAAGGTGGTCACTTTTTGTATGATCGTAGATAAAATGTATTTATCACTCACATCCTTTAAGACACTCGTTCGTGTGTTAAATCGTCCGCGCAATAAAGAATGACTCTTTCCACTTATATCTTAAATATCTATTATCTACGATCATACAAAAAGTGATTACGTTTTACACTGTTTTCGTATAAAAAATTAAATTTATTGAGCTAGTGTTATCAAATTTTTATTGCACGCTAATATAAACAAAAGATGTGTGATAAATGATTTATTAATATTTTACAAACTGGTTGCTAAACAACTTAGCACGTAAAAATCAAAGCACGCTGATATACATGACATAATGTTGTGATCGTACCACAAAATGGATTAATATTTTATTTGTAATATTTTGTCATTCTAGTAAACCAAAATTATAAACCATTGCAACTTTCCTCTTGAATGTGATAATGGTAGGTCAGAAAATAACAACGGGCCTTCTTTAAATATATTTTTTAATAAAAAATGTCTTTAATAAAATATGACAAAATTACTTATAAGTTAATACACATGATAGAAACAATTTTTATATTATTCGTGTTATGTTTTTTTATATGTTTAAATAAAAGATACTTAATTATTGTCATTAATTAACCTTTATTAATATCGAGTGAGCAGGGAGCATTACATACACAATGCAAACACTGTATAAGATGTGTGTCCTCCAAGCCGACTCAAGTGGTACTGACGAACGGGCCAGGATTGGCTAGTTACATCACTACAAATAAATGTTGCCAAATTCAATACATAAAATTCCTAGGTTATGTAGTAAAACATCTAATAACAATCATAACAAATTGCAAATTGATTAATGGCCTCCAACATTTTACAAGTAAACATGGAGATGGTGTAGTTTAGGAAAAATTACTTTAAAGTGATTCTCGTGAGTAGCAACAACGTAAGTTTTACTTTCAATACTACTGTAAGGTTCCGTTACTTTAAAGGGTTAAACAATGGTTCCAGACAGGACGCAGGAACTTTCAGTACTACTTTAAAGTTTTAAAAACTTTAAAATAACTTCGTGCAAGTTACTGCTACAATCATAATACTACTTTGAAGTTGCGACGACTTTAAAGTAATTATACTAGGCGGCAATACCGTTCCATATACTTTAAAGGTTACTTAGAAGTAATATAACTACATAGTTCCAATAAATAGTATCAACAACTAGACAATTACTAAAATATTCCGAATTAAAGTAATTAAACCTATAAAGTCATAAATTTAGTTTTAGTTACGTAACAACTACTCAATCAAAGTTCCGATCTCAGTTACTGCTACTTAGATGCTGCTTGGGAAACCAAACGGTTTCTGGGAAAAACAAGAGTTGCTAATTTGTTTAAATTTTAAAACATTACCATAGATTTTATATTCGGATCGGGTGTAATTGAATAAAAACAGTTTGTTTTCAGATTTATGAAAATTCAACGTCTGCTACTTTGTTGTTTTTCCTAGAAACCCTTCAATATTTTATGGTTCAACAGTTTAAACCCTTTAACTTTTGGTGCTACTTTTATTGTGTTTTTAAAAAACATTTTAATTATAAATGCTGAACTGTAAATTGTCCAAGTTCATGTATATGAAAGCGAATCATAATAAAACTAATATGTTCAAGGAATGTGACACTGGTGCGATGTGCTGAATCATCGTACATACCCAAAAGAATTTAATAACTGGCCAGTGGTTCTACAAGATAGCGTTGATCTATTGCGGTAGGTCAGTTTTAACTTTTGTTCTACAGCTTTATTACTTGGACAATTAATTATACCACTGATAGGAAACCTACAGTATAAATTAACGCAAGTAATTTAATTACATCCTGTTAAATCATGTTTTAATTACAACACTAATATAAAAATATTCAATTACAATACATTTAAACATAATCTTCTCAACTTTTGGTAAAGGAAAGAATCGGCCTTGAATATTCTTTTCATCCTTGCCCTGTCCCAAAAAAACAAATCAACATTTACACTTCATCAACTTTTTCCTCTTTCTGGAAAAAATACGATTATGGAATTTTATTTTAATTATTAAATAAAGAAAACAGATTAGTAAAAGTTTTACAAGCTTCCCCAGTAGCACACACATGTTGGAAAAATATTGTTTCCACATATTGGTCAAACATTGTAAATGATAGACACTGACGAGATTGGCACAATATGCGGAAGCAATATATCTCCAGTACTGCAGTTTGATATTAGCCATACATTGGAACATTATATTGGTTCATAGCATTGGCACAATGTGTGCATAGAATATGTCTCCAACATGGTAATATTTGTCCAACGTTAAAGCATTTAATTTTGTTTATCGTTTCCAGCCTTATTTTGTGGAACTCCATAATCATGATATCATGATATCATGATATCATGATATATAAACACATTATCTTCTGGTTTTGTTATGTTGATGACATTTTAGCTTGTTTTGGCAGTTCTTTTGAGGTTATCAATGAATTTTTAATTCTTATAAACAATATCCATCCTAATATAAAATTTACACTAGAAACAGAACAAAACAGGGCTATAAACTTTCTAGACTTAAATATCAAGATTAACGCAGACAATCTTTTTGAATTTTCCATATACAGAAAACCAACACAAACAGACATAACAATACCAAATGAATCTTGTCACCACAATACACATAAAATAGCAGCATACAGATCATTAGTACACAGAGCTTTAACTATTCCACTAACAAAATCAGATTTTAGCAAAGAGATATCAACCATTAAACAACTAGCACATGCAAATCATTATAATCCGAACATGATTGACACTTTAATTAAACAAAAAGATTATAGGTTAGCTATCAAAAGAATATATCCCATTGACAATCAAACAGAAGACACAAATTACATATCTATACCATATTTTGGCAAAATATCAGAAAAAATTGCACATATACTAAGAAAAACCAACAATTATAAAATAACATTTAAAACCAACACTAACACTTTTTCATTTTTATTTAATGCTAAAGACAGAACACATGATATCATGAAATCGGGCATTTACCGTTTAAATTGTTCTTTTTGTAGTTCGGTATATATTGGACAAACACTTCGAAATTTTGACATAAGATATAAAGAACACGTACGTCATTACAAAAATAAACATCCTGAAAAATCGAATTACGCCAAACACCTTTTAGAACAAAATCACACAATGACTCCTCAAAATAATATTAAATTCCTACATTTTTGTAATAACAAACGCAAATTAGACATTTTAGAAGCCTTTGAGATATACAAACACAAACTCAGGGTACCTTTAATGAATGAACAACTTGAGCTCAGTAATTCTCCGTTACTGGAAGTATTAGATGTTTAATTATGATTTTTATTATTAATTTTTATTATTATTATTATTATTTTATCTAGTTACCTATTTTGTATCTACCTTAGCGACGTGTTTGTTTATAATTATATTACCTTTGATAATGACAGCATAGCTGGCGAAACAATATTGTCAGGTATATTTTAATAAAACCGTGAAACTTTTAATAATCTTTATTTATTTCATAAAAAAAGCATTTAATGGTTCAATATTCTTTTACAATATTGGCGAAATGCATTAACAGGATATTCATCCACCGTTCAAACGTAATATTGGTGCAGTATACTTGTACTAGTATTGGTACAATATGTTGATGTGATAAATGCTTGATATATACATTTTATTACGATTAATGTCTCCTTCAACAGGTGCTATTTGTCACAAATCACTTTGTATAACTTCTGTTCGTTTAACCCAATCACATTAATAAACGACGACGATAATAATAATAATAATAACAATAATAATAAACCGACAGTCCATATCGTTAAATTAATGTTCAACTGTAGGTGAAGTCGGAGGGAGAGAGGGTCATCGTAATATGAAGCACGATTATCTGCTAAATGTAATTCAACTTTTTTATTTTGTCTATTTACACTTAAAACTATCGATATATCTTCCATATAGAACTCGTTTTAGATGTCTGTACTTAACACACTAATTCATTTGAGTCATTGCGAAAACTGTAAATAAAAACACAAACGCATTAAATGTTAATTGGACTTTTATCTATTAGATTTCTAGTTAAAACGTTAAATAAATTGTATCAACGTAAAACAGATAACTAATAAAATTAAATATATCAAAAATATATTGGCAACATATTGGGCCAAATACAGTGAGATCCAATTTGAGTGAAGACGGTTTGAATTTCGCGCCTTAGGTTTTAGTGTATTTCACGTTGTTAGTGTAGCACTATTGCAATGTGTTGTGTCAAATACAGAGTCAACTCGTCACTTTCTCGTTTACATCGCTGTGCTTTACTACGTTGTTCCGGGGTTTCATTGAAATTTTGCTTTATTTCGTTTGTTTTTTTATTTCACAAAACAGTTTTCTTCCGAACTACGGTTTGCTACACGATTTTATCATCAAGTAAACTTATTATTTAAAATTAACGAAGCTTATAAGCTAGATTATTTTTGAGACGCCGCTGTAAAATATAAGAAGCAAAACAGTATTCATGTTGCCAATGTGACAATAATTTAACGTGGCGGTAAATTCAAACTGTCTTCAATCATTTTGGATCACCCTGCATATATTGCGTGATCTTTGAAGATAAAATAAAATACAATATGTCCACCGTTCCAAATATAAACATAAATTATATACGGTGGATTGAAATGAGAATACACCACAGATATTTTTCTTTATTCCTCTCAGCTAGCTCAGGTTTGCTCAGTAAAGCATAAAATATTTGAATTACGAGACTCTTATTTACTTTTATGCCTGGAAAGGAAGAAAAACTTCTATTGTAAGCACTAAGACTCCTGCAAGCTGGACAACGGCTACTAAACTCTGAATTCAAAAGAAAAAAACGCTGGATGCTTGTATTAACATCAATTAAACACATATGTAAAATTGAAAACACATAAACTTTATTTAACGAACAAAATAAAAATTCAAATGGAAAGTCAAAGTAAAAAAAAATGTTATTCAAAATAATACAATTGAAAATTGAGAAACACTTCTCAGGTTTGCTCAAACGTTAGAAATAATTGTAGTGACCTGACATAGGATCAGTACGGTCATTCGTTTGAACAAACCAACACAAATGAAATTTATTTATAAATAAAAATATTCATCAAATGAAAATAAATTTTATATAAAAGAAATTTAGTTGTTTTATTTACTTCAAATCAAATAAATTCTCAAAAGAACTTAATGAACTAAACCAAATAGTTTTATATTTAAGGATGAACTTTACAAGTTAATTATTATTCATGAAATTAACAAGAATCATTCATTATAACCAACCTTGTATATTACAATATATTTTCCCCTTTTTAAAAGTTAATCCTTTTTATTGGTAACACTGCGATGAAACCAATCAGCTGACTTCTTGTTTATAAATTATCGATACAAAGATCGATGATGAAAATAAATCCACTTGAATTTATTTAAATAATCACTTTCACTTATTGTTACACAATAATTAAATCTTCTTTTAATCCTTGAAGATTGTTCAGGTAACACTTTAATTTATTTTAACTTTGTTTTATATATGACATTAGCGTCAAAAACATATGGTTAAATATCTAACCTCAAATTAATTACAGATTTTATCCGGAGCCGGGCATAGATTCTGCCTTGTACGTTTTATCGACTGATTTTGTTACAATTTGCCCCAGCTTATATAGTTTATGCCAGAACAAAAGAAAACTATGACATTTTTTTAAAACAATGAAACATCGAGTAAACTCACGTCACTAATTCCGCACAGCTGTTATTTTTTATCACTAATCCTAATTCTGTTATTACAGAATTGTAGCTCTTGAAACGAAGATCAAAAAAGTATAACACATTCATTGTCCCAAAATGTATCATAACGAAGATATTCAAGAAAAACGATTGACAATGTATATATCTCGTTACGATCTAATTACATATAAAGTTCAACAAATCAAGGTTCATCCTTTACAAACTAGTTACAGGAATACATGACACAGGTAATACAAATAATTTCTCCATAGAAACATCTTTACAATTTACTATAAACATAATTTTTTTAGAGTACGAACACCAATTAATGCATATACAAGTGCCAGCTTAAATATTAAGTCAATGTTTATCAATTTATGCTCAAAATGTCCAGCATACAATGCTCTAAGCAATTACATCACAACAATGGTGAGGAAAAACAGGATAAGAGTCTATAAAAGTCATATCAACACGAACGACAGGATTTAATACCTTCATTAATTGAAGTGATTAGAAATCTTATAAACAAATTCAAAAATTAATTGTATTGTATAAGTCACAACAAGATTGACCTAATTAATCTATTTTCAGCTAATTAGCAACATAAACTTGAGCTGGCCTCCTGGAAAATAAAAAAATTTATCTAACGCTAAACATAGTCTGTAAATTTAAATATGGAAATTACTTCCTCCTAACAAGTGGGAAGCTGTCCCAAAGTGTAACTTGGGTTGCATAAACATATTTATAATCAAGCAATCTAATTAAATGATATCCTTTTTCTAAAACTAAACCTATTTATTTATGCATAAGAAAGCTAGGTTATGTTTGCATAAGATTTTTATTTTTAATTTAAGTATTAATGAACCTAACTATGGTTCTATATATAGCCTTTATATTAATTATGCCTACGACATAACATGTCTCTCTTTTAATTTAAATCTGATATGTGTGAAACATTTATTTCTAACGTTTCCGTTCCGTCGTTGATAAAATTTTCAATACGGTGATTTGATATCACCGCAATATAGTAGGAGTATTTGTTAAAAATTGTAGCTTAAGTTTGATATTTCATTCACTTTAATAAAAATCTGTAAACATGTATTAAAGGCGAGATAATGCTATTTTTAATAAATTTGAAATTACATAATTATGTACCTAGTTTTATTATCTTCTGTGGCTGAAGCTTTTTTTTAAATCTTTATTTATTGAATATAATAAAACATATTTATATATTTCGTTTGCAGTCTTAGAATATATTTTATTATTTTTAATCAAGAGAAAACTTTATCTCTTTTTGACATTTATGATACAAATATATTAATATTACTTTGTCAGTAATTATTTAACGAGTTTAAATAATTAGATTTGAATTAACACACTTAACAGAACAATTTTAGAATTCACATTTAAATGACATTAAGCAAAATAATTACTTAAAAACTCGAATGAGTCTTTATGTTTTACTAGCAGGACAATTTTAAAGTCCACACCTAGATAAATACTCACTCTAGATAAACACTTGTTGAAGAGACTTGTGAGTTGAATAAAGATTTATAAAGACTAAAGACTTAAGATTAAAACAGAGGTATTTATACCTTATCTGCCTACACATTTCTGATGGTCATGAGAGAGTTGGTGCTAGAGCAGTTCTCATTAAGATAAGATAAGACTTTCCTTTAAAATGTAATTTGATATCGTGAGTTTTATTATCTTAAGCAATTCTCATGTAACATGATCTTATCTATAGTGTGATTATACGTACGTTACTACCTACTATTATCGTATTTACACGTTCTGCAAATGAATCACAGACATATTGTTTACACAATTTTATTCATGTTTAAACAAAATGCTAATTAAACTAGACGGTTATAGCAATTAAAATATATGGATATTATAGTGAGTACTTACAGATATAATGAATATAAATAACTGACGCACTTACAAACAGTGAATATAAATTTTTAAACCAGAAACGATAAGCAGCAGATATCGCAACACTAAACCAGATGGTTGAAAACGGCTGCTTGTGCATTATTAGACGCGAAATTTGAAATGCGATCATTATGAATAATTATTATTGAGGTATTATTAGTATTCAGTATTTGATAAAACCGTGTGAGTTATGGTAACTTGTAATCATCTTTCATTTTTTTCGACGTGGTACACATTTGTAAAACATTTTCACACATATAAAGCACTCACCTATGTATAGCTATTTTGATTCATTGAATAATCAAGTAACCTTGTTTAAAGGCTGCTTATTGAGTGTCCGAACTATAAAGGTGAAATATTAACTCACTCTATATCCAATATAAGACCAGTACAGAATAATACAATATGAATAATTTGTATATGGGACTTATGTGGAAGAAATATTGGTTACGTATATTGGGCGCCAATCCTGAACCAATATAACATCAATATTAATTAGATATATAATATTAAATATCTACTAATGAATTAATCATATAGTGGGCTGAAATATAAGCCCAATATAGGATCAATATAAAGGAAAACATATTTTTTAAATTTATTATTTATATATTGGACCTTTGTAGGAGCAATATTGGCTACATATGTTGGGTGCCAGTCTTTAAGCCATGTGATACCAATCTTGGTTGAATCTTCCAAATATTGGGCCTGAATATAATATGTTACCCATACAGCACCGATATTGGGTCAATATTGTATAATATTGTCGTTATTATAATCTACCTGACCATTGTTTCGACAACTAAGCTGTCATTATCAAAGTTAATACAGTGTGTTATAGAAGTTGGGGCATTAATTTTTACTGTTAATTACCTGTGATGAGTATAATCGATTACCCAAATATTAAAGCCGTTGAACAAGAATCAAACACTGACCTACCCCAATCGGTCCACGGTATTTTGTTTGACGCCACTGCTTATTATACCTCCATAAACAAATGAAGGAACTAGGTCATTCGTTATCAACACGTCTTGAACATAAAAGATAAGATTAGATTGCAAGCAAGCTCTTGTTAACTTAGCTGTTAAAAATTTACAAGGTCAGTTTTTGTTTGTCATTGATGAACACATTGCTCCCTAACAACGGCATAAAATAATTACATTTATTTTACATGCATACAAAATTTCATTATGTTCATATAACATTAGTTGGGGGTTTGCATTTTAACATTTTGTGTCTAATTAATACAAAAAAGGCTAATTGCATAAACACTTACCTCTTAGCTAATTAAAACATTATTATAATAAAAAATTGACAAGGAAAGATTAATAACTTATAAACACTTACCTCTTAGCTAATTAAAACATTATAATATAATAACATAAATATTATAATAAATGTTCAAAATGTTGTCCATGATTATTTGCACAAAACTGCGCACGTCGTATCCAATTGTTGGTGATCACCGGAAAATTTTCTCTAATCTCCTCTGCAACAGTATTTATGCGTTGGCGCAAGTCCTCAATAGTGTCAATTTTGGACACATAAACTCGTTGTTTCATATGCCCCCACAAGAAGAAATCTAAAGGATTCAAATCTGGGCTGCGAGGTGGCCACGATACAACACCTCCACGACCTATCCAACTACCAGGAAATGTCACGTTCAGATGATCCCGTACAACACGACTAAAATGCGGTGGAGCACCATCATGTTGGAACCAAAGTTGTGGACGGATGTCCAATGGCACTTCTTCTAAAAGCCCAGGAAGAGTATCCCTTAGAAATTCATGATAAATTGCCCCATTAACACGTTCTGACAATTCGTACGGCCCAACCAGCATATTGTTGACAATTCCAGCCCATAAATTAATTGTAAACCGCTGTTGAAAGTGGGAACGCCGGACAGCATGCGGATTTTTTATTGCTCATTCATATGTATTGTGGAAATTGAATATCCCATTGCGTGTAAATGAACATTCATCCGTGCACAATATGGTGCGAGGGAAATCTGGATCTTCCTGATGACGTTGTAGTAGCCATTTACAAAACTGTTGCCGGAGAGGATAATCGGCTGCACTTAGCGCCTGCACCCTTTGGACATGATAGGGATACATTTGGTTTTCGCTTAATGTACGCCAGACTACACGATGCGATACTGGTAGGTCACGTGCAATTTCATGGGTGCTTAACGATGGATTTTCTTCTATCCTGTCTAAAATTGCTTCTTCTCCATCAATTACACGTTGCGGGCGTTGACCACCTCCTCCTCGACCACGTTGACCCCGCAATGACCCGGTAGTACGTCCTCGCTGAACCACTGCAACAAATCTCCTTGGAGCTGGAACTACTCTTCCTGGAAATCGTTGTGCATACAGTCGGGCCGCTCTCGCTGCATTTTGATCAGCTGCACCATAACATAACACCATGTCCATTAATTCCTCGTTAGTATACCTGTGGGGCATGTTTGTGTACGAAACGGCACTTGTTCTTTATTGTTTAGGTGTAATTTACACGAGACCACTACCGTAATTTCCCTAATATTAAATTTAAATTCAATAAATCAATAACACTACAAAAGTTAGTCACAAATTAATCACTCACTTAAGCACTGTTTAATTTCGCACATAGTATTATGGAAACAAAATTAACTACAATTGCAAGAAGACTGTATGAATTTAATAATTAAATTAATTATGAATTTTATTAATTAAATTAATAATAAATTAATTTCTAAATACGTCTGTTTCGTTAGTCGTATTATTATAAAGTAACCCCTTTACAGTCAGTCAGTGTTTTAAAAGCAATTAGGTCAGCAACCTTTTTTAAAGAAGCAAAAACGTGCTTCAAACGTAAACATTTAGCTTAAACTAACATTAATGGCAAAGATACGTACGGTAATTCCCCGAGATGTTTACTTTTAACCTGTACCTACCATAATTCCAGTGACACCCAACCAGTTTTTGTAAATTAAAAGAAAAGCCTTTTTCACGTTTTTTATTCATTTTTTTCCCTTACTTGTATAATGAAAGTTGCTTATTTTTCTATGTACTATGTGCCATTTCAATTAATGCCATAAGTGCCATAACACACTGTATAATTATAAACAAACACGCCGCTAAGATAAATACGAAATAGATAACCAGATAAAAAAGATAAAAATGTATTTTTTAAATTATTTTGTATTTACCTTAGCGACGTCTCTTATTTTGAATTTATTTAGTAAGAAAAACTTTGTTTAAATCCCGCAGTTTTTATCTTGCAGTTTCTGTATTTAAAAAAGGTCAAATTAAAATTCCTAGCAAGGAATTGCAGTAGCGTCATCTAGAGTTCTAGACGATGTGATGCTCTACTCTTTTAAGGTAGAACGCCACCCAAACCTTACAACTCAAGGATTACATAATTTAAGTATGATTGGGTAAATTCAGTGTTGCTCATTCGAATGATACCCCAAAAAAGGCATTTCACTACGATGTACCGAGAAAACGATGAACAAAGTTGTACTCAAATTCACTGATGGATATGAATTAACACAGTATGCCCAAGAACAGCTTGAAAGTTTTATATTTAAACAACTCATCATATATACGAAAACTATGTAACAATAGTTTAAAAATTGAATTTTATATTGACGTTGAAAAACTGCATGACTTTCTATTTTAAGTTAATAGAATTTTGAGTTTGCAACTTTTATTGTTTATTCTTATCTTGTTATTCTTATATTTGTTGTTATCATACCCTGACACCAACATCCTAGTCACGTTAAGCTTGTGTATGGAAAGGTTTGTTGTATTTTATGTGGAAAAGGATTACCAACTTGATGCAGTAATATCAAAATTGAAAAATAATAAAATAAAATAATATCCATTGAAAAAGTAAGGACAGCACTACTAAAAGACTGGTTGGGTCATTCCATGCCAAATCAACACAGCTCACAACCCGACCATCTCAGATTTTTGTGAGATTTGGTAGGATGGTAGAGGACATAAAGTAACTTACGCTTGTAAAGTTATAACGCTCAGTGATACACAGTAATCATATAGCAGGGTTGCAAATATGGTAAAAAATGTAAAATTTATGCTTACAAGGTGAACAAAAACAATTCATAGCTCTGCTTCTAATTATTCTAGAACTTTCATCTTAAGCTTGTTTTAAAGCTAATAGAGCACAGTGTTCATAAATGTTTGTTTGTATGTTTTAATATAAAATATCAAATTTTTGATTCCAAGGTCACATGATGCGACCTTTGAACTTGAATATCTAAGAAAGTGTACCTTCAATTTTTTAGGAATACAATATGTTGTATAGCTATATGCAGCCTCCCTTTGGTGTAAGTTTCATTTTGGGAAGCCTATGGGAACAGGAGTAAAAAAATTGTTAAATGTGGTAGTTACACACTTCTTACACAAAACATACATCTGGAAGTTCAGTCAAGCTCAAGAGTATTGTATCAGGCATTTAGTATATATCTGTGCAGAACCTGCAAATCGTATCTACTGAGATAAGTATAGGTATGATGTTGTACCTGTACCTGCAGATGCAGGTAGTTATATACAGGGTGTCCCAGACAAAAATGACACATTTTTAACACCTAAAACTGGCCCAACAAAATAAATTATGCGATTTTCACGATTAAGTTTTATTTTGTATTATTGTTTCAGCTTTGTTTTCCCTCATTTCTACAGGGTGTTATAAAATAATTGCCTATTTTCAAAGTTAAACTCTTCTACTTTACAAACATTTATAAATTCTTACCTTGCTCTTTATGATTAGAGAAGTCGTTAAAATTTATAAGAAACGGTAAAAGTAAAAACACAACTAAATCTTTTGTCAAACTAAATATTTTAATACGAGGTGTGCCAACTTAATTCCCGGAATGCACTTGTAACAAGCATATGTTCAAAGCTGTACACTAGTGGCTATCGTCACCTTCAAAGTACTCTCCTTGTGCAACTTTACATTGGTTTAGGCGGTGCTGTCATTTCTGAAAACAGGCCTGGAACTCTTTCCGGAATTGTCTTTAGTTCCTTTATCACATTTTGCTGGATATCAGCTATGTTAGAAAATCTTCGTCCTTTTAGCGCAGTCTTTAGTTTAGGAAACAGCTAAAGATCATAGAGATATAAGTCAGGTGAATAAGCAGGATGATCTAATTGGGTAATCGATATTTTGGCCAGAAATCCTTTCCTCAGGAATGCACTATGACTGAGCGCATTATCGTGATGGATGATCCATTTGTCAGGCCACAATTCAGATCTTTTCCTCTAAACAGAATCTAGTAATCTTGTCAGCAACTCTAAATAGCCAACACTGTTGGCTATTAATCTCACACTTAATGATCTCTCAGATCTTACCAAATCTCGCACTCTGTTTACATTTGTGTCCGTTACTTGTGTTGTCGACACCCCACTTCTGAAATCTTCGTTGACATCTTTTCGACCATCTTTGAATCTTTTATGCCACTCAAAGACACAACTCTTTTAGGGCATCCACACCATATTTCATTTTCAACAGTTCCAAGATTTCAGTGGCAGTTTTGCCTATTTTCACAAAAATTAAATGTTAACACGCTGCTCCAGATTTCGGTCAGTCATTTTCACGGCAAAGTTCACATGTAGACTATTTTTGTTTTCGCAAGAGTCAACTAAAAAAAATGACTCCATCGGCTTGAGATTTATGTACGCATTAGTTAAACCATGTCCGAACATATCTACTCTTGTAATTTTTACCAAATCACCCCACGGGCGATACTACGCGGCCATTCCGGGAATTAAATTGTCACACCTCGTATAAGTTACCTTTTTTTAGGTTAGGTTAGGTTAAAGGTTAATTAAACAGTTAGATTAGAAGTACAATGTCGTACATACAAAAGTACGTATGTATGTAATTACATATGTGCTTAAGCACATAAGCAGTAAGCACATAAACACATAAGCACATAAGTACACAAGTACGTAAGCACGTAAGTACATAAACTGAAGAGAATTAACGCAAAGTAGTGAAAATCACATAATTCCATCTTAAATATTTTGTTTAGTCAGTAGTCGGTGTTAAAATGTGTTACTTTTGGCTGGGACACCCTGTATAGCTACCTGTATCTGCAGGTACAGCTACAACATCGTACCTATACTTGTCTTAGTAGATAAAAATGCAGGTATCTGCACAGATATATACTAAATTCCTGATACAATACTCTGGTCTGAACTGCCAGATGTATGATTCGTGTAAGAAGTGCGTAACTACCACATTTAACAATTTTTTTATTCCTGTTCCCATAAGCTTCCCAAAATAAGACTTACACCAAAGGGAGGCTGGATATAGCTGCACAACATATTGTATTCCTAAAAAAAATGAAGGTACACTTTCTTAGATATTCAAGGTCAAAGGTCACATCATGTGACCTTGGAATAAAAAATTTAATATTTTATTATAAAACAATTTTTTATAAAACTATGTTCTTTTAGCTTTAAAACAAGCCTAAGATGAAAGCTCTACTATAATTACAAGTATAGTTACGAATGTTTTTTGTTCACCTTGCAAGCGTAAATTTTACATTTTTTACCATGTTTGCAACCCTGCTGTATGAATACCGTGTATCACTGAGGGCTACAACTTTACATACGTAAGTTGCTTTATGTCCTCTACCATCCTACCAAATTTCACGAAAATCTGAGATGGTCGGGTTGAAAAGTTAAGTTTTTTGTGATGATTTGGCATGGAATGACCCGGTTGCAGAATATATGAAGAAGGTAGCTTGAACTGATTACAAGGATGAAGGAGATGAATATTGAAGTAATATGGAACAACATAGATAAATAATCAGAAGAAAGCTGTTATTGAGATTATGAAATTAAATTAAAAATATTCGACGACATACGCTTTCTGAGTGCCAGATAAGCGAGGGAGGCTAGGTAACCTTATCACTGCCATTGTGATTGTCATCTTTATTATCATTGCCAGTGTTGATGTCGTAATGTATCTAGATACAAGTATCTAGCCTACTCCTACACCCGGAACTAAGACCTTACGATTTTCAGGTTAAGATACAATAAAATTGCTGAAAATGATTGTTCACATGTTTACGATAGGTCTAGAAAAGTTCTACGTGACCCAAACTGCATTAGCAATATACATTTAGACCAAGACGTGCAATCTCAGCAAGACATCATTGTTTACGTTTTATGTTATAAAAATCCCAACAAACTGCATTACTGCCACACTCAAAGCAGCTGAATCTCCGATTTTAAAAGTTTGAAAACTCTACAGTCTCGAAGATTTAGTAAACTCGAATTGAAAGTAATAGAGATGTTGAATTTGGCAGTTCTAAAATAACAGTTTCAGATGTTAGAAAACTCAAGCATTTCTGCAGGGACAAAAACTTACGTATAAGGTTTTCGGAGACTAACGAGTCTTACAGATATTGAAGAAAAGGTTTCAGCGATTCAAATTGTTAAGGTTTCAAAGTTCTACTATGATAAGAATTGTTAAGTTTGCTATTAAGTTTCAATTAGTAATAGATGCCTAGGACTAAATATAGATGCTACAAAGTTGAAGGCGCAAAATTCAAGAATTTAGAAGTTGAAAGCCTGGATCAGCTTACAGTAGGGATAATTTGTAAGTTTTAGAGCCCCAGATAATACTACCAAATAATTTGAAATTTATCGATGCATTTTACTTATGTAGGTAGGTTAGTTTTGTATTTGTTATTATTGTATCTCAATTTTGAATTAATTATCTAACTTTTTTAACGATTATAACCTAGACCTTACCGAGAACTTTCTCGAATCTCGATGGTCCAGCAACACTTTTTCACGATATACATAGTGATAATACTAGTCAACTAGTTAAATGTTCGATTTAGGTATTAGTTTGATCTAATATTTAATAATATACCAAAAATATGTATTAGAATGATATAGATTAATGGTATTTGTGTTACTATTCTTCAGAATATTCTTTTTGCTGGGGATAATGCTAACTCATCTAAGCTTATTACATTATACTTGTATGTATGTAGTTATATTTCATATTATAAACAAGAAACACCGGTACTTATGTTGGACGTATTATTGTTGTTATGCATGTAATGCAAAAACATTTTATATATTCAGGTGTTAAAATTACTAGAACTAATTATGTCAAGGAATTCATATTAAACACATATTTTATGATTATTAAGAATATTATTTAATATAATTTCCTTAAGTGTGCATGCAGTTAAGCTTTAAACATGTCATACTCAATTACGTAGGTATATTAAAATTACTTGTAGAACATTTAATAACAAGAATACGAACTTTTTATATATAATTACAACCATCAATATCTCCTCGAGTTGCTGTGTCTCAACAATTTTGCTATTCCCGGGATTCGAGACTGTTTTTCTGGAAGTCCCGGGAATCCCGAATACTAATTTTATATAGGCAAATAACACAAAAATCTAAATATTTGTTTCTAAAATTGCTTGGAAGGATATGCAAAATGCAAGGGAACCTGAAAAATATGATACTACTATTTAATATGAGGTCATCCAGTACAATCAACATAAAATTTTAAATACTATGAACAAGCACTAAGTACGTCTTTAAACATGATATTCTCCGAAAGCAAAAGGAAGATGATTACTTACCTATCGAATGTATTAAAAAAAATAATGTTAATTATTGATGCTTACCTTTATGGTAAATCATCGTACATTGTTAATTACATCCATTTTTTAACTATATTAGGAATTAAATTAATAAAATCCAGAGTTTTCGTTTCTTAATAAAGGGTTTATTTTTAATTCCACCAATGGATGTCAATGTTATCATGTTTATGAAATATTTTGTTAATAGTCCAGTCAAACTAAACATTTAACTTGGAAAATGGAAGTACATGGGATTTTTTTACAGCATGTAGGGGGGGTCTAGAAAAGCTTAACTTGAAGTTTTCGACCTCAAATTCATATGAGCTTTTTCCGCCATCTTGAAAAGAAGAGATTAAGTGTTGTTTTCAAATTATCTCTGTAACAGTAGGTCCGACAAAAAATTTGTATAAGGCATTTTTGTCGCCAATACGATCGTCTACAACTTTTATTTGAAACTTTTTCGCGTAATATAAAAAATGAAAAAGTTCAAACTTTCATCAACTTTCAAGTTCACTTCTTTTCAAAATGGCGGAAAAAGCCCATATGAATTTGAGGTCGAAAACTTCAAGTTAAGCTTTTCTAGACCCCCCCTACATGCTGTAAAAAAATCCCATGTATTGCAGACAAAGTGTTCAGAATTTAACAGTATAATATTTGATCCTTTCTGAACAACATATTATAATTTAACAACAAAAGAACAAACATAAATTATGTTCAAATACAATTAACTAAGCATTGCAGGTTTCGCTGTAAATTTCGATGTAATTATTGTATTTTTCGTAGAAATGAAATTGATTACACTGCTCATATTGTAATATGACAAGCACTGTAGGTCATATTAATGATTTATATTCATCCGATATAAATATGAGGTTTTATTAATTTAATTAACCGTTGTTTGTATTTTACCCATTTAAAGCTATGTAAATCGATAATTTTAAATGAATTAGACAGATGGCGTATCGATTCAATAAATGAACAAGGTCCGTAGATGCAAAGCAAGCTTTGAAATATAGGTCATCTCATACACTTCCACTTCCAGTAGCGCGAAAATGGCGGAACATGTTAATTAACATGAAAACAGGAATAATCGACAACTCGACTTGTTTTCAGTTGGGTACTAAGCGTTAATTCAACGTTTTAGAACGGCATGCGCCTCATATGACGATCATGTCGGCTTCGATAGCAGCCGTATTGCAACTTTTACTAAGCGCGAAAATGACGGCATTGCGATGACCTATGTTTCAAAGCTTGCTTTGCATCTACGGACCTTGATAAATGAAAATTTAAATTTTTTTACTCAATATTACTTTCTAATAGCAACTTATATCATTCTAAATAATGAGTAAAAGCACCAGTAATGTTGGCCACATTGGAAGTTACCAGATTTGACATTCCGTTTATAATAAATCTTAGGTTTAATAATAACAATGCACAAAAATATTGAAAATCTAATATTAATTTGATAATAGGCATTCATTTTATGTAAAGACGATCACATTAATATAATATACACCTACGAAATTATAATTTTTATACAACTTTTTACTAAATTTACGTAACAAAATGCATGTAGTAATTTTTTCTTTATTAAAGTTTGTGTTAGGTTTGCTCCACATCGCACATTTTACAATAAACACAACACACACAGAAAAATAAACTAATAACAGTAGCATTGACACAAGCTTACTATGTTTAATTGAATTTTAGATATATGTAAATGTTAAAAATTCAATATTTTGATTTTTTAATAATTACTTATAACTGAATATTTAAATGTGACATGACTACTTTTTCCAAATAATAAATAACTGCGTTAACAAATTACTGCGTGAAATTAAAGTAAATAAAAAATTTCCTCCATAGCCACCAAAGGAGAAAAGGTTCAAGCCACGTTCCCTCTTTGAATTGCAATGCTTATTTTCTGAATTAGGTAGGCTTCGGGCGCAGTTCTCTTTAAATTGCAGCCAGCCGTCGTCCGATAGAATCCACAAAATCTAAAGCTTCTATGCTCAAAGCGCTCATAGTTTCCACTGCAAATGGCACGAAATAATAGTTTTGATTTATTATATTCTTATACTTATTTAACTTCTTCAAAGCTACATTAGCTGCAACTTTTCTAGCTGATATGAAGGAAAAATTTAAATATGACGAAGCTAAGGTATCACTGCATGTGCTATCCCAAATAAGAATTTGTTCATTTATCCATGGGATGTCATTCCATCAGGTCTCTTTCCCTCGGCCGTTGCAAGTCCAGTTGGTGCCAGGACAAAAGGAAATTCGACTGATGCCAAGCTCCTTTTTAAAATATTTAAGGTTGAAATGACAGGCTTGTCGACCAGTACTTTTGGAGTAATTAAGTCCATGGGTACCTTGACTACCTAGTTCTGATCCACAAATACATGTGTGTGGAACACATACGTATGTAACATTCAAGCCCTAAGGCAACAGATATTCGGAAAGTATTGTTAGCTAGTAATGTTCCAATAGCTTTTGAGTGGATGACGTTCAACCATGCACCGGATTCATTTTCACAAGAAGCTAAATATCTAGCGTTATCAATTTTATTTTCAAAATTAAAAGTTGAACGGGTAGTTTTAATATTCATGAGATCCCAATTATTCTGAAAGAAAGGGACAACTGGAATAAGAGTAGCCTCGTCGGGGCATTTAAGTTTCTATTATTCCAAAGGCAAGTCTTCTGAAAGTATTTCCCACAGAAATTGGTCTAATTTCAAAGGTTAATCCTCAGTCACAATTATTACGTTTCACAAACAGAAGATGTCTCTGAACTTTTTCTAGAATTTTTCTTGAACATAGCATGTTTGCAGAAATTTTTATTTTAAATTTTTTAAAAGTTTATTTTTATTTCCTACTTCTTAAATCACCTACTCCTTAATAGATGGCTCTTTCAAAAATCTGAATACTCATTGAATGCTGAATCTTAAAATTAATACAATACAACACAATACAATAGAAACTATTCATACTCAAAATCCAGAAACAAGTTGTAACCGTAAACAAATGCTGGGTTCGGTATTTCAACTTTTCAACAAACATGAACAGAAAATGCGTATTTTTATGTAATCGGAAAAAATGCATGTAGAATATAATGTTCTCAAATAGGTTGTATTTAAGTTTTAATTTAAAAAGTACCACTACTTTGTAAATTTTTAATAATTATTATGGAATTTTTAAATAAATACAGTTATTTATGATTTTTTCTTTTTGTTTACACTTGATCTCTGCCCATATACCTGCAATGGTAAGTTCCCAGAAAATCGGAGAAAGGAACGTCTCTTTCTTTAGCTTCAGTTTTGTAAATAAACAACACTAATAAGTGGTTTTGCCCCAACACTTTTATTATATTCAAACTGTGTAGTACCTGATTTCTTTTTAATTGTAAGTAGAAAGGAAGAAAGTGAAATCTTGCTGTGCAAGCAATAAAAAGGGGTAACTAAATAAAATGTCAAAGAAAATATGCAAAATACTATTTTTTAATGATACACGTAAGTAAATAAAATAACCTTAAATAATTTATATTTACATTAAATTGCATTTTTATAACTTATAATATGAAACTTCGTGTTTTCGATTGACAAAATATTGAAATGTTATAATTTATAACATTTCATTATTTTGTCAATCAAAAAAACGAAGTTTCAGGTTTCGTTCATGACGACTATCAACTAATTCTACTGCATAATGATTTATATAAAAAGATTTTAATTTCTCGATCATTCGATTTATAAAAGCATCGTCTCTTTCGATCGTTTGTACCTCAATTCCTTTAGGGGTCCAAATTATAAAATCACATTGCGGTCTTTCCGTAATAAACAATATTCCCTGTATTTGATAATAATATTTATGCGATTTTTTTAATTCTAGCGAGTCCCCTACTAATTTAGAGCAGAATGTTTTAATGGTTCTAGCTGCTTCTTTTGGAGTCAGTTTTTGTGCGGAATAAGGGCATTTTATTTCGATTATCTTATTATTGCCTACTAAACCATCTGGAGATGCTGCCAGAAAACCAAGTCCTTTTGTTCTGCAAACAATTAATCCGCATTCCTGTGTTTGAGAACCTGTTAATGCTTCATAATCCATACGAGCTACAGCTTCATTTATTTTACCGTATTCCAATTGAGGTAAACCTGACAAGTTTCTATACAAGAAATCATGCACTAGCTTCCCAAATTTGGTTCTTCTGGTACATATTGCTCCAAAATTTGAAGCCGTCAGTCTACTTCGCCTTTCTTCGAACCAAACTGGATTGTCGCTTTGTCCTCGTGTGTTTTCTTCAATCGACGCTTGCTTTTCTGCAGACACTTCTAAAGCGTCAATTTGTTCTTGAACCAATTGTTCTAAGACTCCATTTGGTAAGTCAGGTTTCATGCAATGCTCACCATAATTTTTAAAATCGGTTTTTGTAAATCTCAAATTGTTATAAAACGGTCTAGTTTTGCTGCGACGTCGTGATCTTTCATTTCTCGCTATCTTTGATTGAACTAATCGTTTCAATCTATAGTTTTGAAATTTACTTTTTGAAGATTTTATCATCCATGTCGGCCCATGTTGATAAGATAAAGCCGCTCCCCAACAACGAATATTAAACCCATTTCTTCTGCTATAAAAATTTTGTTTTCCGCCGTTATATTTTGCTATTAAATGCATGAGCAATTCTGCTCGATTACTAGTCGAGTTTTTTATTAAAGAATTCGCTTGAGTCGCTAATCTATCGATAACTTGTTTTATTCTTAATTTTGTTTGTGATGTACATTCTTCGTATTCTTTTAAAACGGTTTTTTGCCCCGTTGTCATGCAATAGTAGGATTTGCAATTAGTATGATCCCCAAACACGTGCATGGGCATGTTTTTTAAATCCTTCTGTAAGTTAATGACAGACTTCTCGTTTTCTTTTGAGTGGTGCGATATTGCTTTTCTGCATAGTTTTGTTATTAAATTGATCCTTGAAGCAGGTAATAATCTTTTTATTGTTATGTTTTCGGCAGATTGAGTGTACAAATGTTTTTTCAGATTTTTTAACAAATGGTTACTACATTCCACTTTTTTTACTTTACGAGAGTATGGCACTGATTCCAGAATTTTTGAATGAACACTCGAATCCCCATCACCAGTAAATGTTGTGTATTGCAGATTGTGCATGAATTCACTGTTACAGAAACCTTCCTTATATATAATATCTGCTTCCATAGCCGAAGAAGATTCAGTCCAATTGGCGAAACATTTATGTTCAGGTTTTTGAAGATTCTTCTTGGAGGCTATGGCACATATACTGCAATATTTATTGCGGATTCCTATAAAGAGAATCTTTTTCGAAAAAACTCCGATTATCGCGGCGACTCCGGACTTCGCTGAGTAACGATGTCCATATGACCGATGACTCCAGCCACCATCGACTATAACTTCAGTTTTTCCTATGCCACCAATGATATTTTATGTTTCTTTTGAGTATTCATATTCTTCTTTCCCTGCTGCTTCAATTGAAAGTGTTAATTCATGATACCAATTTTTGCCGACCTGCTGTTGATATTTTGCATAGGTATTTGTTGAAAATCCTGGAATGCTTAAATTCGCAAGTAACTCTTCAATAAAAGAAAAGCCTTTCCCGTTGCTAATTGTAATTGAGGTCATAATATTTTCTAAACTATCTTCACTTTCATCTCGGGGATTAATTTCCACGGATGTACTCATTTTACACGATGGACATTTAAAAAGCAACTTGGAGTTCAGGCTACTAATATGTTCTTTCTCAAAAGCAAAATATCCCGTTTTACTAATTCTACATTCATGACTCTCCAATTTTCGAATTGCCGTTATAAAATGTTGAATATCGACAATTCGCCGACCATTAATTTTTTTAATGTTAGGGTCAAATTGGCCTGGCAATCTAATTCTTTCAATTTCCAGTTCGGGTAGATCCTCATAGTCCACATTACTGAAACAGAAAATGCAAACCAATAAAACAAAACTTCAAGTAAAAGGGTTGAAGCTGACATGCAGTGTATTTAAAAGTATCCGGAAACTGCAACAGTTTTAATAATCATATTCTATCTGTACGTAAAATGACGAATGAAAGAAAAATTAATACAGTGTGATCCAAATTGAGTGCTTAAACAAATGCCGTAGCATAGTAATTAGTACTTACTACTCAATATAAAATAAAACTTTTAAGAATTAACAGAAAATATTTCTGCAAACAATAATACACGCGTTTATATTATATAAGAATGTTTTTGGTAATTTGATAAGATATGATAACTATCCCCTACAAAACATTTATCCCATACTGTATTTTCGACTGTGTTACTTCAGAAACAATAAAATGTAAGAAATAAATATTAACGATAGAAAGAAACGAAAGAAATAATTAACTCTCGTTAATAAATTTCAGGAGATACCCTCATAGAATGTAACATAATTAATTATGTACGTAAGTTACTTACTTTTTATTTCTGAAAGACTGCATACAATTATTTTCAACGGATGTACCACTGATATCTTCGGCGTTATAATTAATAGATTCAGCAGCAGGATTAGCACTAAGAAATAATTTAATAATTGTTTGATAATTCCATGGTTATGCATTTAAAAGCTTACTGTTTCTTTTTAAAATGCAATCCTCTTCTGGTCTTCTTTTTAAATGTCATATTTACTTATTCGTACTGCACTAATATTAAGATATTGTCTTTGAATAATTATGTAATATTTAGTTAAAGAATACACTACACTATACACTAAATACTATAATACTAAATAATAACAAATGTTCACTAGGAAGTTGCAAGAAAACACAACACGCTACTCGTAATTATTATAATACTAAAAATACAAAAATATTCACTAGATTATGAAAAACCAATCTTACTGCAGTTTACAACTCCTGCAATAATACTAAAATTATTATGCTTAAAAATGCTTAAAAATGCTTTAAAATGCTTATTTTTAAAAATTAAAAAATCTGGTTTATGCTTATAAACATATATTTTACAAATTTTTCTATGTGTGTTATTTTTTTAAGCGTGGCATCTCCCCCACGAAATGAAGAGAGACGACACAAAGTGATAACTGATTTTACAGGTAAGGAATGATCTGAAGATGATGATGGAGAATGTTTTCTGAGCCTGGTAAATGTAGACCCGCGAGTGATGCTGAAAAGGACCCCGCACAAATCTTATGGATTTTGCCCCTCGGTCAAATTGGCTAAAAATTGTAGATGATATAGGTTTTGTGCTACTGAACAAAAGTCTCAATGTTCCAAGTCCAGTCGTTTTCATGCTATGGGCACTTGAAGTTCTTTAATTTAACGTCATTTCAACAATGTTTAAAATCAGGACTTGAAAAACAAGTTGGCGTGGCATATCTTTGACAATAATAACGTCAGTGATTTTGAACTTTTTATTTTGACACCTACCTATTAGTTGAGATCTTGTAATAGAATTGTTTTAATAAATGTGTTTTAGTTTAATACCTTATTCGTTGCATCAGTTATTTTTATTTTTGTGTTTGTAATATATAATTTAAACATTTTCAGAAGCATAAATGTTGCCTCACACAAACATGTGGCATTTTAAAGATATCTGCGTGTTCTGCATTGCAGATAACGCAGGAACAATTTCTTCGTTGTTTCAAGATATTTAACCTGAAACTTGATGAATCTGCTTGAATGGCAGCTATTTGTTTTATAATAGACTGATTGCAATTGAAGCAAATCCTTATGTCATTGTCAATATTAATATTGGGCAAGTTATTAATAATACGTCTGCATAATGCTATTTGTTGTTTGTCGACATCGGCACCAATTCGAGGCAGGTTCCGGGGATTGTTTTGTAAATTACAAATGTAGCATCTCTTTTGTCTGTAAGCTAATAACTAATAATCTAACATGAATCTGCAAGAATATAATTCACTGTCAAATAACTATGTATATGCATAAACTACACAACAGTACTATAAAACTTATATTTTTATTTAACATTTAAATTGTATATTACAAACAAAAAGAAAAATAACTGATGCAACGAATAAGGCATTAAACTAACACATTTAAAACAATTCTGTTGCAAGATTTCAACTAATAATAGATAGGTGTCATAAATAAAAAGTTCAAAAACACTTTGAGGTTATTATTGTCAAAGATAATGCCAACTTGTTTTTCAAGTCCTGATTTTAAACATTATTGAAATGACGTTAGATTGAAGCACTTCGAGTGGCCGTAGCATGAGAACGACTGGACTTCGAACTTCACGCCCATTGACACTTTTGTTCAGTAGCTCAAAACCTATATCATATCCAATTTTTAGCCAATTTGACCGAGGGACAAAATCCATAACGTTTGTGTGGGGTCCTTCGTGTGTGGAGTGCTGAAAAAAATATTGTGTTAAAAAATGAAAAGCGATTGGATCAAGTGCTCAAGTCCTGCAAAAATTGCTTAATGAGTATTGTACAATACTGTAACAAATGTAGGAGAGAAAATATAAGAAAGAAATATATAAAAACGAAGAAGTAATTCACATGGCATCTCAACTCATAAGTATGGCATCTCTCCTACAATATCTGGGATAAATGCCATTTTACTACCCTTTTTATTTTTTATATAATTATTGATTCTGCTTATGAAAATTTTATAATTGTTTTCATTTGTTGAAGAAGGTTTAATTAAGATAAGAAATAAATATCTTTAATAAGTGCAAAAACCTTTTTATTGGAAACCCTCAAGCAAAATGGGTGGCGTTTCTCCTGAATTTACCCTACTTAAGCTGATAACCTCAGAATTAACGAACAAAGTAGTCACTATTTTCACCAAGTTCCATCTTTGTTTTTGGGGTTATTATTATGGTTATTATTACTATTAAATAGAAAATCGAAAAAGTGAACGGTCAAATTGTAGTACAGGCTTTATATAAGCGGTATGTTTTTGAAAATTAAAAATTACTTAATGCAATTTGGTGTTATTATGGCGCGCGTTTACGCATTTTTAACTCTGTTCGCGGGGTGTACAGAAGACTCTTAAAACTTAACAGTATAACTTTAGATTAACATTCTAAGTTATGTTTTTCATATGAAATAATTCTTCGCGGAGGCATGCACCAGCAACACTAAAAATCATTGCCACCTGTATTGTAATAACACACTTAAATAAAATGTAAACCAAAGTTCTAAAACATTACCTCCATCATTAGATACGTTGTACTAGGCACATACTTCACAAATTTGTCAAGTTCGTCCAAACCATCAATGATGGTTTGAACTTCTTTGAAGATGAAATAATAGTTACCTTGTCGAAAATATACGTTAAAATTAAATCTTTGTTGACACTCTTATTAATGCCTTAAATTTGTTGCTTTATCAGAAATATTTTTGCAGATGTCATCGAATACATTTTCAAAGCCAATATCCGGCAGAATATCCATATTTCATCTTATTTTACACGAAAATGTTAAACGCGAATAAATTATAAAATTGTCAATCAGCAAAATCAAATGTTCCAATGGTTTTATTTCAAAGCTTGCTGTTAGAATACCATAAAAACTACAGCGATCTGAAAAAACATGCATGTAAAGCATAACTAAGATGGTAAAGCGTTGCTATGAACATTTAACATGTATGTTTTTGTTTGATCTTGTAACTATCAATTTACCGCATGGATAAAACAATTGTTAACCATATTTTCAATGCTAGTATATAGTAGAAATCTTTAATCCGAACATATAAATGCAGGGCTAATTGGTATTAACGAGGAATTCAGATTAATGGATGTAATAATATAAACATTGCTTTATGCCATGGTACTTTATTATAAAGGACTTAACTTAATTTGCTAATTTTATTACAAAACTTTTATTTCTAATTAAGAAAATCACTAATAGTAGAGTGCTCGGAGACCGGAAACTTACAAAAAAACACATTTTGTGGGACTTCGGGGTAAAAATGTATAAATTACATAGAATTGTAGCATTGTTTCTGTAGATTCTAAAACTGCAATTTGTCAAAAAATTCTATGGTGCAAAAGGGCACTATTTAAATATTTCGAGTTAATTACGCTGTTGGAAAATAGAAGATATAAGCTACCTCTGTAATAAAAAATTATATATATTTTTGTACAGATTTTTATTGATTTTAAAGTCTTAATAAGAGCTTCTGTTTGGAAATGCACGTAAATCCCATAAGCGAAAATTGAGAAGGTTTCACATTTATGCAGATTTCTCGTTTCAAGCACTGCACAAATCTAATTAAATTCGACTAGTTTTTGCTTTACACCGTTTTATCTCGGGAAAGGTAGCATTTAACAAAAAAATGTATTCTTGTGAAAGTGTAACCACGTTTTTGCAATTACGATGGTCTTTGATTTATGAATTTTAAACAAATATTAATCAAGATATGTAATAAAATGTAAAACATCATTATTCATTGTGATGTCCCACCGCAGCCGGCTGTACAATCATAATAAGGCGTTTGCATCTCTCGTCTTACCGCGCCTGCTCCGCATGTAGTGGGTACATATTTATTTGTCTATCATTTACTAATAAATTTTCGTTTTTGTTTTCTGCTTGCAATTATTCGCAACAAAAGTATATTGTATAACTAACAAAATAATTTGTCTACATAATTAGGGGTAAAGTTACAAATTACAAACAAATTAGTATCAGACTGTACGACAAAAGACTAGAAAATAGTACCTATTTTACAAACATTATCGGCTTTATCTGAAAACATACGAGGGTGGTCCCAGAAGTACCCGACCCAACAAAGAAAACACAAAAATTTTGGAAAAAGATTTATTTATTTTTCAACGTACCTAATCTCCTTTCAGCTCTATACACTTTTCCCAGCGGTGTTCAAAAAGTTCGATACCCTTTTTATAATAAGAACTGTCTTGCTCCTCAAAATACCCATTAACTGCTGACATCACTTCTTCATCGTTGGAAAATCTTTGACCACTGAGCCATTTTTTCAAGTTTGGGAACAGAAAATAATCCGAGGGGGCTAAATCTGGCGAATATGGTTCATGAGGTAGCAATTCAAACTTTAATTGATTAATTTTGGCCATTGCAATAACGGATTTGTGAGCTGGCGCGGTGTCGTGATGAAACAACACTTTCTTTTTAGCCAAATGCGGCCGTTTTTGCTTGATATCTTCGCTCAAACGTTGCAATAAGTTTGCATAATACTGGCCGTTGATAGTTTTTCCTTTTTCGAGATAGCCAATAAAAATTATTCCACGCGCATCCCAAAAAACCGACGCCATAACCTGGCCTGCAGATGAAACGGTCTTCGCCTTCTTTGGAGCCGGTTCTCCCTTTTGAGTCCATTGTTTCGATTGTTCTTTTGCCTCGGGTATGAAATGATGGACCCATGTTTCATCCATTGTTACGAAACGGCGCAAAAATTCTGCTTTGTTGCTGTGAAACTTCGCAAAACACTCAATTGAAACATTTTCACGACACTGTTTTTGCTCGAGTGTGAGCAAATGCGGCACCCATCTTGCACACAGCTTCTCATGTCCAAATTTTCAGATGATATGCGATGTACCGCACTTTTTGAAATACCCGTAATGTCTGCTAGCTCGCGCACTTTCAGTCGACGATCATCAAGTACCGCTTTGTGGATTTTCTTCACCATTTCTGGAGTCGTCACCTCATTTGGTCGACCACTGCGATGCTCGTCTTGGCACCTCGTACGGCCTCGTTTAAACTCAGCTATCCAAAATTTAACTGTTGTAAACGAAGGAGCAGACTCACCCAGAGTAGAATCCAGTTCAGCTTTTATATTGGTTGGGCTGAGGCCTTTCAAATAAAAGTATTGTATCACATAACGATGACCAATTTTCTCCATTTTCACAAATTCACTGACAACGTTCACTATTGATGGCTGCCAAACAAATACTGAACAACGTGGCGCTTTCTAACTTGAAACATATGCTTTATAGACTGCGTACTTTCCAATACAGTGATATTTTCAAACAACTACCTCCACCTCTTGGTCAGGTCGGGTACTTCTGGGAGCACCCTCGTAAAAATTTTGATAGCATGTGGGTGTAAAAAAGGTAAAAGTATTCTATTAATTCATTTTAAATTATGGACTGTTATTTAGGTACAAGAAAATTTATTTTTAGATTGCAGAATAAAACTTGCAGCTGAGAAAATCGGAGTATGGTACAGAAATCATGGAAAGATTCTATAGAGACTCAATCATTTCCAATTCAAGAAATAGATTAAGATATTTTGGAAGATTATCTGATAGCTGTTAACGTGATCTTTAGTAGTTTCAAAATATATATTTACGGTAAATTTGATTGTTTTTCTACTTTCCTTGTTCTGTATTTTCCCTGCTTGTTTTTGTTAAATTTATTTATAAAGAAGGGTACCCTATTACTGCGATTATTTGGCCACGCGGTATCTCATGTGCACAAAGTCGTAGCGTTCTCAAACTTTGAACAGATATAGAAGGAACAATTTTATTCAACATATATCAATTAAAAAGTGATCCCTATTCTGGATCTCGAATTATCTTGATTTTTGTGAACCCTTGTTTTGTATGGTTTTACATAGGAAATCCAACGTCTGAAGAGTTAAGCATCAATAACTTGAGTGCACAAGGACTAATTATGCTGATATTTGGTGTACGCATTACCCAACTATCTGAGCAATTTTAGTGCAAAAACAAAATTGATCCCTATCACAGTTCGGCAGCAAATATAACTTATATGAATGAGTGCAGCTACATGAGTGAATATTATACAGGCTCAAGTATTTTTATCCCAATGACGCTATAATGAGTAAGTAAGTGGTAGTATGCTTAAATGTTGCCTAATGGGTCTAAAGCTAAGACTCATTGCACAGGCATAGCTTGCAACCTCTACCATCTGATGTCAGCCCAGAACATGTTTTCTAAACCACTTGTTACGTGAACGTCAGGTGTAGGAGAAGCTATTGAAATGTGCTTCTGGTGGTCATGGGCTGTAAGAAAGCCCATACTAACTAGACATTTTAATACTATAAGAGAACAAAGGAGCTTTTAATTAAGATAGTTCATTATTGAAGAGTTTGAATTGAGCATTTGATTATTTCACTGTCGATAACAATGTCAAAAATGCATTCAATTCAAGTTTGACTATACACCAATCGCTGATTATGTGCCTTAAAGATATTTAGCCTTAAAATGACTCCTATTGCCAGTGCCAAGTGTCATGAAATTCTATTTGGAGGTTATCTTCCATCGTCCCTTAAAAGCTTTTGGTTACTCTGACAATTTGCAGAAACAAAGAGGGGTGGTGTGAACGAACAACTGCAATAGAATTTTATTAAACCTGGCATGGAGTAAGATAAACTTGACTCGTTCACGTGTACTTAGATACACTGGCTTGAACTCACTCACTTGGACTCAGTCGCTTGAATTCACGCAATTGGACTCACTCACGTGGACTCACTCACTTGAACTTACTGACTCGGATTCACTCACATGAACTCACGCACTTGGACTTACTCTCTTGCACTCACTCACTTTCTTGGATTCACTAACTTGGACTGACTTGGATACTGACTTTGATTTACTCATTTGAATTCACGCACTTGGACTTAATCTCTTGCAATCACTCTCTTGGATTTACTCACTTGGACTTACTACTTGCACTTCAACTCACGGACTTGGATTAATTCAATTGGATGCACTCAATTGGAACTCACTCAATTACTCACCTGAACTAACTCACTTAACACCACTCACCTGGACTCACTCACTTGGCGTCACTCGCTTGGGCTCACTCACCTGGACCCAGTCACCTGGACTCACTCGCTTGGACTCATTCACTCACCTGGACTTACCCACTTAGTCTCAGTTGCTTAAACTCACTCACCTGAACTCACTCACCTGAACTCACTCACTTACACTCACTCCCTTAGACTCACTCACTTGGACCCACTCTCTTGGACTCACACACCTGAACACACTCACTTGGACTTACGCTCATCTGCTTTACTAACTCATTTACTTGGACTCAATAACCTGGACTCACTCACTTGGAATAACTTTCGTGGACTCATCTGGAATTATTGACTTGAACTCAGTTATTTTGAACTCATTTACTGGGACTCCTACACCTGGAGGTGCCACCTGGATTCACAAACTTGGACTCTCACGCATGTGGAGTCACACACACTTAGACTCACACACCTAAACTCACACTCCAGGACTCACTCACTTGAACTCACCCACTTAAACTCACTCACTTGAACTCACTCACTTAAACTCAGTCATTTGGACTCATTCACTTGGACTCTTGGAACCTGCTGGACTCACTTACCTGGACTCACGTACCAGGGCTCGCTCGCTTGGACTCACTCACTTGGCCTCACTTACTTCGGCTTACTCATGTAGACTTATTTACTTAAGCTCAGTCATTTGGACTCACACACCTGGACTCACACCCTTAGACACACACCTAAACTCACACTCCTGGACTCACTCACTTGAACTCACTCACTTAAACTCACTCACTTGAACTCACTCACTTAAACTCAGTCATTTGGATTCACTCACTTACCTGGACTCACGCACCAGGGCTCGCTCGCTTGGACTCACTCACTTGGGTTTACTCATTTCGGCTAACTCGTGTACACTCATTTACTTAAACTAAGTCATTTGGACTCACTCATCTAGACTCACTCAACTGGACTCACTCACACAAGTACTCAAAAATTTGGAATAATTCACTTGAACCCAATTGCTTAAAGTCACACATCAGTCACCTGGACTGAAGTCATTTGGATTCAATCACTTGGACTCATTCACTTGGACTCACTCACCAGGACTCACTCTCTTAGACTCACTTATTTGGACTCACTTGGATTCATTCACTTGAACTCATTCATCTGGACTCACTCATTTACACCTACTCATCTGGACTCATTTACTTGAACTCAGTCATTTGGATTCAGTCACCTGGACTCACTCACTTGGACTTAATCATCTGGATTCACTCACTTGAAGTCAGTCATTTAGTCTCATTCACTTGTACTCAATCATTTGGACACATTCACTTGTACTCTGTCACCTGGACTCACTCACTTGGACTCATTCACTTGGACTCACTCACCAGGACTCACTCTCTTAGACTCACTTATTTGGACTCATATGGATTCATTCACTTGAATTCACTCATCTCGACTCACTCATTTACACCTACTCATCTGGACTCATTTACTTGAACTCAGTCATTTGGATTCAATCACTTGGACTCACTCTCTTGGACTCATTCACTTGGACTCACTTACCAGGACTCACTCCCTTAGACTCACTTATTTGGACTCTTATGGATTCATTCACTTGAACTCACTCATCTGGACTCACTCATTTACACCTACTCATCTGGACTCATTTACTTGAACTCAGTCATTTGGATTCAATCACTTGGACTCACTCACCAGGACTCACTTACTTGGACTTATTCACTTGGGCTCACTCTCTTGGGCTCACTCATTTGGATTCACCAATTTAGATTCACTCGCTTGGATTCACTCCCTTGTATTTACACACCTGACTCATTTATCTGGGCTAACTCACTTGGTGTCGCTTTCTTGGACTCATTCGCTTGAACTCACTCACTTGGATTCACTAACTTGAACTCAGTCATTTGGATTCAGTCACCTGGACTCACTCACTTGGACTTACTCATCTGGATTCACTCACTTGAAGTCAGTCATTTAGTCTCACTCACTTGGGTCTACTCAATCATTTAGACACATTCACTTGTACTCTGTCACCTGGACTCACTCTCTTGGACTCATTCACTTGGACTCACTTACCAGGACTCACTCCCTTAGACTCACTTATTTGGACTCTTATGGATTCATTCACTTGAACTCACTCATCTGGACTCACTCATTTACACCTACTCATCTGGACTCATTTACTTGAACTCAGTCATTTGGATTCAATCACTTGGACTCACTCACCAGGACTCACTTACTTGGACTTATTCACTTGGGCTCACTCTCTTGGGCTCACTCATTTGGATTCACCAATTTAAATTCACTCGCTTGGATTCACTCCCTTGTATTTACACACCTGACTCATTTATCTGGGCTAACTCACTTGGTGTCGCTCTCTTGGACTCATTCGCTTGAACTCACTCACTTGGATTCACTAACTTGAACTCAGTCATTTGGATTCAGTCACCTGGACTCACTCACTTGGACTTACTCATCTGGATTCACTCACTTGAAGTCAGTCATTTAGTCTCACTCACTTGGGTCTACTCAATCATTTAGACACATTCACTTGTACTCTGTCACCTGGACTCACTCACTTGGACTCATTCACTTGGACTCACTCACCAGGACTCACTCTCTTATACTCACTTATTTGGACTCATATGGATTCATTCACTTGAACTCACTCATCTGGACTCACTCATTTACACCTACTCATCTGGACTCATTTACTTAAACTCAGTCATTTGGATTCAATCACTTGGACTCACTCACCAGGACTCACTCACTTGGACTTATTCACTTGGGCTCACTCTCTTAGGCTCACTCTCTTGGGCACACTCATTTGGATTCACCAATTTAGATTCACTAGCTTGGACTCACTCCCTTGTATTTACACACCTAGACTCATTTATCTGGGCTAACTCACTTGGTGTCGCTCTCTTGGACTCATTCGCTTGAACTCACTCTCTTGGACTTACTCATCTGGACTCACTCAGTCGTTTGGACTCACTCACTTAAATTCAGTCGCTCAGTTTTAACGCACCAAAAACATGTTGTTTAAGGTTGATGTGAAGTTCATTGGTGTTTATCCGAGAAAATACACTAAACATTAAAATTAAATAGAAAAATAAACTTTTTAATGCTGTTGATCCTGTTAATCCTGAAAACTGCCGATGAAGTTCAGTGGTAACTGGAAGATAACACTTTTCAGTAACTGTTACTACGGTTGTCGTAGTGTGTGGTTCTTCAGGAAGGTTATTAGTAACCGTAATGGGGTAATTATCAGGAACTTAAACTGCTCTTGGTGCATCTTGCAGTTTCTGAGAATTGTTTACAGGTGCTGTAGCAGGAGTCCGTTGTTGTTGATCCATGAGAATTTTCGTTGAAGAGAAGACAGGTGATCTCTCAAAAACGTCGGCCTTAGGAAGCTCTTCCAAGCCGGTTAGGATCCAATTTTGTCAGAGCTCTAACTGATTCTGATGTTTTTGTAAAGGGTATAGTAGAATGTAAGAATGTTTAATCTTGTCAAATGGTTGGGAATAGATGCACTTTTGGAAATACAAAAATTGGAATAGATTCTGTTATGGAGTTAATAACCTATGAATTGTGCTCTTCAAGAACTGAATGGCCAGGTTTAATGAAACAGAAATTATCAATGGAGGCAAGTGTATTTGAAATGGTATCTTTGTGTTCTGTCAGTGGTGGACAAATGACGTTTTGATTATCGTTACTTATTTGGGGTTTAGGATCCTGAAAATGTGACTGATCGTGCGAGATTTGATCGCAGTTTGTGGTTATGAAGCTAGTAAAATGAGGAGACAGGATTTATTCCTAGAATAGTTAGCTAGTCCAAAATATTCAGGGGAATCATCTTGTAGCAACCAGAAATCTGCAATATTTTTGGGAGGAGCGGGAGTATTTGGTTTTGGGTCGTATGAAGGAGGTGTGTTCAAACGTGAAACCAAATAATAGTTTAATATTTCGTTCTTAAATGTCATGTATGGGAAGGAGTTTGCATTGTTGTTTATAACTCTGATAAAATTGGAATGCAGTTTGAAAATGTTACATGACAGGTTAGAAATCCAAATATTATATTTTTGGAGTTCGTTATTAATATGGAGAACGTCAAAGTATGTATCTATGAGCATCATTCACATTTTTACTTGTGAACTGTCAAAAATGTGAAATGTTATTAGATTAGCAGGTAACTTTGCCATATTGGAACATAACCAATTAAATATAAGATACTTATGAGAATGATAAGCAAATCATATACTAAACATTTCTTCGTACTAAGTTATCCTGATGAGCTACGGAAGAAAAACTGGCTCGAAAACGGTAGTACGCACCTTAAATTGTTAATAACTTTTCTGCTGTCACTACGATTTAGTACATATATTATTCTACACGCTATTTTGAGTAGGTTTGTGCAATAAGATAGCTGTTAACACTAAAGAACCAAAAACAGATACTTTTGGTTCCCTGCCGACTGGACTATACAGGGTGGGAGTAAAGTATGGAATATTTTTTTAAAAATACTGAAACACGGCGATTTTGTTTTTTTAAAAATACACATTAATATGTGCAATTCACCTTCCAACTTTCATTTGTTTCTAAGTTATAACGTCATCACAAAAAATTTAAATGACAATATAGATTTTTTATAGTGGAATCCGATAGTGATTTTTCTTCCCTTTATGATCATACAAATAAATCATAAGATTGCATAACAAAAATTCTGAGAAAAATCGAGCTGAACTTTGTAAATGTTTGTTAGTTAGGGGCCATTCATTAATTACGTAAGGGCCCCGAGGGGGAGGGGGTTCTCAAAATCTCTACATGCCCTTATCTCGGGGGGAGGGGGGGGTCAAAGCCATTCTTACGTAATATTTTATAAGTCGAAATAAGCGATTTTAAACATAGCTTGATGAATATTTGAGAGCAAAACTTTCGGGAAAACAAATATGAGAACTATTTTTTTTAAATATACAGTTCTATTTATACATATTTTTATTTTAAAAATTTTTATTGCTGATTAAGTTTTTAAAATGTTTGATGTGTCTATTTTAACACATTTTGAAGCTTAGAAATAAAAATTATATTAAGTACTTTTTGTATATTAATCTTACTTTTATTATTTGAAAAAAAACCCTTTTATTATCACGCAATAATAGCATTGAATGATTAGTTACAATTGTATATCATTTTAATCAAACTAACATCATTTCACAACTTTGAAAATCCCGCGCAATTTCGATGCTATTCCAATAATGACGGCTTCAGTCCCACTCTTTTTTACACTCTGTATCCGTCCGCCGACACACACATTGTTTAATTTATTTTCTTTAAGATTATTGCAAATCTAGTCGTTCCTAATTTTATGCAAAAAATTATTCGTTTTTAGTTTGTTTGACTGATTTGTTTCCTTAGTTAACGATTATTTAAAAACTTACTTAAAGTAAGATACTTTATAAAGTAGATTCTCCCAAGACTAGATAATTATCTAATAATGATATAGTCTTAATCTAAATCTAATAATAATATAATGGTATAACCAAAATTATCTTCTAAAAAATAAAAATCTTTGATTTACTTCAAATTATGAGTTTTAGTGTAATGGATCCATTTCTAAAACCAGATAAGATCTTACGTAAGAAGGGGGAGGGGGAGTCCGAGAAATCTTACGTGCCCTTACATGGGGGAAGGGGGGATCAAAAATGGCCAAAATCATCCTTACGTAATTAATGAATGGCTCCTTATGACGTCATCACAAAAAAATTTAAATGACAATATAGATTTTTAATAGTGAAATCCGATAGTGATTTCTCTTCCCTTTATGATCATGCAAATAAATCATAAGGTTGCATAACAAAAATTCTGAGAAAAATCGATTTGAACATTTAATGTTATTGATATTATGGTATCAATATATCAATATATCAGATCGATTTTTCTCAGAAATTTTGTTATGCAACCTTATGATTTATTTGCATGATCATAAAGGGAAGAGAAATAACTATCGAATTCCACTACTAAAAATCTTTATTGTCATTTAAATTTTTTTGTGATGATGTCATAACTTAGAAACAAATGAATGTCGGAAGGTGAATTGCACATATTAATGTGTATTTTTAAAAAACAAAATCGACGTGTTTCAGCGTTTTTAAAAAACCGGTTGAGTTCGCTTTTTTTTTAATATTCCATACTTTAATCCCACACTATATATAAAAAGTAACATTTAAGAAGTTCAAGTATTTTTTAAGTAAAATATAGTTAAAGTATGTTTCTGAAGGACATATAATCATTTTCATAATACATTTTAAAATATCTTTAAAATACAGTTATGACAAAAGGTAACTATAGCTTCTAGATGCATGTACTTTTGTTATTATTACTAATCTCACTTTAAGTTCCAGGAACTTTTTATTGCTTATGAAAATGGCTCTTAGGTAAGTGTAGGGATCTAAATAACTTTTTATTGGATAAAACAAAAGCGTAACCGAATTTAATATAAATTATATATGTGAAACATCTTACTGCCAAATGTCTGATTCGAATTCATATTAATTTGTCATATATTTTGACATCCGCACCAGCTTCACAGGGCGAACAAGGATAGTTTTATATTCATTGTCAGGTCGACCCTATACTCATGCCCCACTTGGATGTTCCCGTTGTCGAAGGTTAGAGCATAGGATCATGGACTGTCCAAGGAAACAGGTGTGCGTATATGGAAAACCATAGAGTTTTCAGGAACATTTAATCACCCCCAAGTGATCGGGGGGGACTTTTTGGGAACACTATTGTCTAACTATTTGCTTGGACTAAGACTTCACTTTGTCAGGGTAAGAAGGCCTTGAAAAAATAAACCCCGTCGTCTTAATTCTACCCTCCCCCATAATCTAAATGTTTTGGCATATGGAGAACTGTCTTACAAGTAGGTCCTAACTAAAGGATTACTTTAACAGACAAGATGGCTTATCGAAATGTACTCCACTACCTTTATTATGATTCAAACATTTCAGAGCCCCGCAAACTCCCATGTTGATTAACCTTGGCAAAAGGTTTGCTTTGACAGGCCAAAGAGACCACCCAAATATTTTCAATCCAAATATTTCAACCATTCGACTAAAGTTTACTTTGGCAAGTGTAAGAGAGTTTAAGAAATTTTAATTTTCCCGCACTTTGCCATATGAAACAAGTATTTCTCAATACTTCTCGAACTCTCAGTACCTACTTCAAGTAAATCTCGAGAACCATTTTGACGATTGGACTAGACTAAATGTTCGCTCTAGCAGATCTAGGAAACTTTTCAAAAATCCTCCCCACTGTGCAAATTGCTTCAGCGTCTTGAGAATATGTAGAACTGTAGATGACTGCATTGATAAATTTTATGAAATAATATGGTCAGCTATTCACATATTTGTTGAATTACGTTTGTTTAAAAATTCAAATAATTTTCCACAATGGTTGGACAATGAAACAAAGCTACTAATAAAACAAAAAAATATTGCTCACAAAAAGTACAAAAGTTCAGGTTCTTTAAATGATTATTCTTATTTTAGTAATTTAAGAAAACAAAGTAAAGGTTCTGTTAATAAATGCAAAATAAATTATATTAGAAATATTGAAACGAATATTGTAGAAAATCCTAAAGCATTTTGGAATTATGTAAATTCTTTGAAGTCAATTAATAGTATACCAAAAACCATGCATTTAAATGATGCTAAAGCAGAAACACCATCAGATATAGTTAAATTATTTGCTACCTATTTTGAATCGGTCTATTCAGATTCAAAAGTGAGTACATCATCAAGTTTGTTATTAAAAAATCATACTTATGATGTTGACTTGAGTAATATACTTATAAGTTCCGATCTTGTTCTAAAAAAATTAGAAGCTTTGGATGTAAATACGAATGCTGGTCCAGATGGGATACCGCCAATTTTTATTAAACATTGCAGCAATTCGTTGGCATTACCACTGTCAATTATTTTTTCTAAATCATTATGTTCTTCATACTTTCCTGATATATGGAAAACTTCTGATGTGGTTCCTATATATAAGAATGGTATCCGATCTCAAGTAACTAATTACAGAGCAGTAAGCATTTTATCTTCGATTCCAAAAGTTTTTGAATCTGTAATCTGCGATGTTTGTTTGTTTGTGTTTGGGCGAGGAATCAGGATGGCGGAGCATCCGTCGTACCTCATGGCACCGATTGCTATGATCATTTGGCCGACCCTACTAGAATTTAGCCGAATCTGGGGGAATTCCACCCCCAGTAGGGATCTTTATCGTGCCAAACATCGCATTGACACGGGACCTACAGTTTTACTTCCTATCCGAAAAGAAGGCATGTTTTAAATTTTTCTCCGCTATGAAAAATTACCAGTTCGGCAGGGGATCGAATCTGCGATCTTTGGATTATGAAGCAAACATGCAAACCACTAATCCACCGAGACTGGCTAATCTGCGATGTACTTATGGAATCAGTTAAAAACCATATTATACAAGAACAGCATGGCTTTCATAAAGGTCGTTCTACAGCTACTAATTTATTTTTTACCAATTTTGTGATAGATAATATTGAAAGAGGTTTTGAAGTTGATTGCATAGATACTGACATAAGCAAGGCTTTCGACAGAGTTGATGTTGATATTTTATTACGTAAATTAGAGATGATTGGAATAGGAAACCCTTTACTAGGATGGCTGCAATCTTATCTCAACAATCGTAGACAGTTTGTTAAGATAAATAACGCAAGATCACAATTAATTAATGTGTTATCAGGTGTGCCACAAGGATCCCACTTAGGACCAGTTCTGTTTTCAATCTACATTAATGACATTAAAAATTACATAAATCACAGTTCGTTTTTATTGTTTGCCGATGATTTAAAAATTTATAAGTGTATTACTTCGGTAGCTGATAGTACTCTGTTACAAAAAGACTTATCGTCTGTGATTAAATGGTGTAAAAATAATGGGTTAGAATTAAATGTGAGCAAATGCAAAGCAATGAAGTTCTCTAGGAAGCGAATTATTACTACTTATAGTACCTATTACATAAACAATGTTGCTCTAGAAAATGTAGTATCTATAAGAGATTTAGGCGTTCACCTTGATTGCGAGTTAAGTTTTTCATTACACTTAAATGAAACTGTTTTAAAGGCTAACAGAATGTTGGGTTTTGTAACACGTCATACTAATGACTTTACTGAATTAAGAACAATTATAATATTATACACGGCTTTTGTAAGATCTCTTTTCGAATATTGTACAATAATCTGGTCACCTTTTTATGTAACACATGAATGCCGTATTGAAAAAGTGCAAAGAAAGTTCATTAAATATTTATGTTTCAAATTTAACATACTGTTTGATAGGAATAATTATGAAAACATATTAAAATATTTTAACCTGCCTCCTTTATCTCTCCGGAGAACATTTTTTGATGCTTGTTTTGTGTTTAAGGTGTTATCGTCAATTGTAGATTTACCTGTGTGTCTTGAAAAATTTTCTTTACGTATTCCAGTATATGGAACAAGGAATTCACTCCTCTTAGTAAGACCTTTTCATCGAAATAATTACGGTATGTTTTCTCCGTTAAGTAGAATGTGTCATGTGGTGAATAACTTGGAGGATGTGAATTTCTATGGTATAACCTACACTATTTTTTTAAATCAGTTAAGAATCTGCCTAAATATCTGATATGTAATTAGCATGCGTACTCATATAATAATTTAAGCAATTTACCTGTTATAATAGTATAATAATATAAGTATATAATAATATAAAGTATGATTCATTGTACTAACACTATGTTAAATGGAATTTGTTTGTTTCCGTAATAAAGAATTATTATTATTAATATCTCTGTCATTAGCGTTGGGTCAAGGTTTACTCTAGCACGGGAAAGAAGCGGTAGGGAATTTTAATATTCTCATTTCTTCTTCCCATATGATCCAACTATCAAAACCCCTCTGCCCTCCGACTTGGATATATCAACGTCTGAGAATTCTCGTGTCGGTTAATGCCGCTCCAATTGAGTGTTATCTCTAACAGGTTTAGGAGACCTGCAATACGAAACTTGCTGCGCTGTAACACGGAATCTACATAAGTCCTACCTCCCCCCATTTCGCCCTACCTTTCCGTATCATATAGCTAGTTCGACGATCCGAGATTGTCTGGTCCTTGTCTACTGGATTTGACCATGGATTAGCGTTCGCAAGTTAAAATGCAGTTTCGAAAGTTCCCTCCCCCCCGTCATATAATCGATATTGTTCGGCGTATGGAGAATTCTTCTGTCCGTTCGCAGTGACTGAATTAAGCTTAAATTAAAGCTTAGACAGGTCAAAGAGACGCTTCAAAGGAATATAACCCCCCCCGCCATCTAACTTGTATATTTCAAGTTAGTTAATGACGCTGCGACTGAAAAGACTGACCTTTCAAAGATTTGCGGTAGAGTGGTTGGGGTGTAATACTGGGGAATGTACATAAATCCTACCTCCCCCCCTTTCGCCCTAACTTTCCGTATCATATCGATAGTTCGACGATCCGAGATTGTCTGGTCCTTGTCTACTGGATTTTATCGCGGATTAGCGTTCGCAGGTTAAAATGCAGTTTTGAAAGTTCCCTCCCACCTCCCGTCATATAATCGGTATTTTTCGGCGTATGGAGAATTTTTCTGTCCGTTCGCAGTGACTAAATTAAGCTTAAATTAATGCTTAGACAGGTCAAAGAGACGCTTAAAAGGAATTTAACCCCCCCCCCACTCCCCGCCATCTAACTCGGATATTTCAAGTTACTTAATGACGCTGCGACTGGAAAGACTGACCTTTCAAAGATTTGCGGTAGAGTGGTGGGTCTGTAATACTTGGGAATGTACATAAATCCTACCTCCCCCCTTTCATAGTTCGACGATCCGAGATTGTCTGGTTCTTGTCTACTGGATTTGATCACGGATTAGCGTTCGCAGGTTAAAATGCAGTTTCGAAAGTTCCCACCCCCGTCATATAATCAGTATTGTTCGGCGTATGGAGAATTCTTCTGTCCGTTCGCAGTGACTAAATTAAGCTTAAATTAAAGCTTAGACAGGTCAAAGAGACGCTTCAAAGGAATTCGACCCCCACGCCCCGCCATCTAACTCGGATATTTCAAGTTAGTTAATGACGATGCGACTGAAAAGACTGACCTTTCAAAGATTTGCGGTAGAGTGGTTGGGCTGTAATACTGGGGAATGTACATAAATCCTACCTCCCCCACTTTCTCCCTAACTTTCCGTATCATATCGATAGTTCGACGATCCGAGATTGTCTGGTCCTTGTCTACTGGATTTGATCACGGATTAGCGTTCGCAGGTTAAAATGCAGTTTCGAAAGTTCCCTGCCCCCCCGGTCATATAATCGGTATTGTTCGGCGAATGGAGAATTCTTCTGTCCATTCGCAGTGACTAAATTAAGCTTAAATTAAAGCTTAGACAGGTCAAAAAGACGCTTCAAAGGAATTTAACCACCCCCCCCCCCGCCATCTAACTGGTATATTTCAAGTTAGTTAATGACGCTGCGACTGAAAAGACTGACCTTTCAAAGATTTGCGGTAGAGTGGTTGGGCTGTAATACTGGGGAATCTACTTAAATCCTACCTCCCCCCCCTTCGCCCTAACTTTCCGTATCATATCGATAGTTCGACGATCCGAGATTGTCTGGTCCTTGTCTACTGGATTTGATCACGGATTGGCGTTCGCAGGTTAAAATGCAGTTTCGAAAGTTCCCCCCCCGTCATATAATCGGTATTGTTCGGCGTATGGAGAATTCTTCTGTCCGTTCGCAGTGACTAAATTAAGCTTAAATTAAAGCTTAGACAGGTCAAAGAGACGCTTCAAAGGAATTCGACCCCCACGCCCCGCCATCTAACTCGGATATTTCAAGTTAGTTAATGACGATGCGACTGAAAAGACTGACCTTTCAAAGATTTGCGGTAGAGTGGTTGGGCTGTAATACTGGGGAATGTACATAAATCCTACCTCCCCCACTTTCTCCCTAACTTTCCGTATCATATCGATAGTTCGACGATCCGAGATTGTCTGGTCCTTGTCTACTGGATTTGATCACGGATTAGCGTTCGCAGGTTAAAATGCAGTTTCGAAAGTTCCCTGCCCCCCCGGTCATATAATCGGTATTGTTCGGCGAATGGAGAATTCTTCTGTCCATTCGCAGTGACTAAATTAAGCTTAAATTAAAGCTTAGACAGGTCAAAAAGACGCTTCAAAGGAATTTAACCACCTCCCCCCCGCCATCTAACTGGTATATTTCAAGTTAGTTAATGACGCTGCGACTGAAAAGACTGACCTTTCAAAGATTTGCGGTAGAGTGGTTGGGCTGTAATACTGGGGAATCTACTTAAATCCTACCTCCCCCCCCTTCGCCCTAACTTTCCGTATCATATCGATAGTTCGACGATCCGAGATTGTCTGGTCCTTGTCTACTGGATTTGATCACGGATTGGCGTTCGCAGGTTAAAATGCAGTTTCGAAAGTTCCCCCCCCGTCATATAATCGGTATTGTTCGGCGTATGGAGAATTCTTCTGTCCGTTCGCAGTGACTAAATTAAGCTTAAATTAAAGCTTAAACAGGTCAAAGACACGCTTCATAGGAATTTAACCCCCCCCCCCGCCATCTAACTTGTATATTTCAAGTTAGTTAATGACGCTGCGACTTGAAAGACTGACCTTTCAAAGATTTGCGGTAGAGTGGTTGGTCTGTAATACTGGGGAATCTATATAAATTCTACCTCCCCCCCTTTCGCCCTAACTTTCCGTATCGTATAGATAGTTCGACGATCCGAGATTGTCTGGTTCTTGTCTGCTGGATTTGATCACGGATTAGCGTTCGCAGGTTAAATGCAGTTTCGAAAGTTCCCTCCCCCCCGTCATATAATCGGTATTGTTCGGCGTATGGAGAATTCCTCTGTCCGTTCGCAGTGACTAAATTACGCTTAAATTAAAGCTTAAACAGGTCAAAGAGACGCTTCAAAGGAATTTAACCCCCCCCCGCCATCTAACTTGGATATTTCAAGTTAGTTAATGACGCTGCGACTGAAAAGACTGACCTTAAAGATTTGCGGTAGAGTGGTTGGGTTGTAATACTGGGGAATCTACATAAATCCTACCTCCCCCCCCTTTCGCCCTAACTTTCCGTATCGTATAGATAGTTCGACGATCCGAGATTGTCTGGTTCTTGTCTACTAGATTTTTTCCTCCCCCCGTTCATATAATCGGTATTGTTCGGCGTATGGAGAATTCTTCTGTCCGTTCGCAGTGACTAAATTAAACTTAAATTAAAGCTTAGGCAGGTCAAGGAGACATTTCAAAGGTATTTAACCTCCCCCTCCCCCAACCTTTGTATCTGTTCTGGATATTTCAGCGTATAGAGAATGCTCTTGATGGCAGTCCTCTAGTAAGGGTTCACTTTGTCGGGTGAACGACGTTTTTCAGTAAATTCTACAGTGGCCCAAGCAATTACATGTATTTTAATGGAGTGTGGCCCAAAAGTGCGGCTTATCAGGTACCCTTCTTTGAGTAAAAACATACTTATGTCTTATACTAATCTGTATGTATATTTGTAACTTTACCACTAATTATGTAGACAAATTATTTTGTTAGTTATACAATATACTTTTGTTACGAATAATTTACAAAAATGAAAGTTTGTTAGTAAATGATAAGAGATAAATAAATATGCACCTACTACATGCCGGGTAGTCGCGGTAAGACGAGAGATGCGAACACCTTATATGATTGTACAGCCGGCTGCGAGCCAGTGGGATATCACAATGAATGATGTTTTACATTTTATTACATATCTTGATTAACATTTGTTTAAAATTCATAAATCAAGGACCATCGTAATTGCAAAAAACGTGGTTACATTTCCACAAGAATATACTTTTTTGTTAAATGCTACCTTTCTCGAGATAAAACGGTGTAAAGCAAAAACTAGTCGAATTTAATTAGATTTGTGCAGTGCTTGAAACGAGAAATCTGCATAAATGTGAAACCTTCTCAATTTTCGCTTATGGGATTTACGTGCATTTCCAAACGAAAGCTCTTATTAAGACTTCAAAATCAATAAAAATCTGTACAAAAATATACATAATTGTTTATTACAGAGGTAGCTTATATCTTCTATTTTCCAACTGCGTATTTAACTCGAAATATTTAAATAGTGCCCTTTTGCACCATAGAATTTTTTGACAAATTGCAGTTTTAGAATCTACAGAACCAAAGCTACAATTCTATGTAATTTATACATTTTTACCTTGAAGTCCCACAAAAGTCATAATTTGATGCAAATTGCACTCTACTATAATCTTTTACTTTAAGTTTTCTCTTTCTCCTTTTATAGCGTTGTGCTATCATTTCATGGTCTTAATTTCAGTATTTTTCTATTTCCTGTACCTTTGTCAGCAGATGAGACGTATTCTAGGATTTTAGTTTTGTTTTTCGTTATATTGCTGACTGTCCTTTTACCAACATCATATTTTAAACGAATCGTTAAACACTAACCCAACATTTAATTGCTGAATAATTTCTCTGATAGTTTTAATAATATGAGTTTACGTTTTGATATTTTTTTAATTAAACTTTGAACGCCACGAATACAAATTGTGTATTAACAAAATTGTGAGAAAAAAGTTTTAAGGTAGATGATGTCATTATACAAACAATTCTGGCAAAACTGCAACATCAAAACATTTAGGGCGCCTTTGCGATGGTATGATTACTATATTTATTTTTTACATCTGTAGCCTTCAGGATTTTTACTACTCTTTATATTAATAACAAAAGCTTTTGTTGATCTTTGTAGAATTTTGTTTATTGTTTCCAGCCTTACTTTGTGGAACTCCATAATCATGAAATAAATAAAGATTAGAAAAGTTTCACAGTTTTATTAAAATACAACCTGACAATATTGTTTCGACAGCTATGCTGTCATTATCAAAGGTAATATAATTATAAACAAACACGTCGCTAAGGTAGATACAAAAATAGGCTAGATAAAATAATAATAATAATCAGAATTAAATATCTAATACTTCCAGTAACGGAGAATTACTGAACTCAAGTTGTTCATTCATTAAAGGTACCCTGAGTTTGTGTTTGTATATCTCAAAGGCTTCTAAAATGTCTAATTTGCGTTTGTTATTACAAAAATGTAGGAATTTAATATTATTTTGAGGAGTCATTGTGTGATTTTGTTCTAAAAGGTGTTTGGCGTAATTCGATTTTTCAGGATGTTTATTTTTGTAATGACGTACGTGTTCTTTATATCTTATGTCAAAATTTCGAAGTGTTTGTCCAATATATACCGAACTACAAAAAGAACAATTTAAACGGTAAATGCCCGATTTCATGATATCATGTGTTCTGTCTTTAGCATTAAATAAAAATGAAAAAGTGTTAGTGTTGGTTTTAAATGTTATTTTATAATTGTTGTTTTTTCTTAGTATATGTGCAATTTTTTCTGATATTTTGCCAAAATATGGTATAGATATGTAATTTTTGTCTTCTGTTTGATTGTCAATGGGATATATTCTTTTCATAGCTAACCTATAATCTTTTTGTTTAATTAAAGTGTCAATCATGTTCGGATTGTAATGATTTGCATGTGCTAGTTGTTTATTACTGGATATTCGGAATACAGTGTGTTCGGATTATGGAGTTCCTACTGTACAATAAAATATATTTACTGTTTGTTTGGATTAATTTTTAAAACTTATAAAAAAATAAATGAAGATTTTTTGTGGGGATAAAACAATACCTTCGCCCCCATTTTGTGTGGGCACCTGCCCCCACGCAGTCGCCTACGATTGCAGATATTAGAAACAAAGCTTCTTTTAAAAATCTGGAAAAATAAAATCTTGTGTAAAAAAATGTTCAATAATTTTTTTCAAACTTTTAGATATATTCGAATTTCAAATAAGAAAATAAATAAAATTAAAAACATAAAAACAAATAATTATTGAAGATACTAACAGATGCTTATTTTAAATAATTAAATTCATTTTCCATTATTAACTTAGAAAAATAATATAATATTTAACACACACACAACAGTTTACATTATAGAAAAAAAGCAAGTTAAATACTGACATGATTATACAAATCTTATCACAAGCAATCATTGCAAGAGAGCATCATAAGGCACAATTTAATAATACGTATACAAAAAGGTTACACTAAAAATGAAAAGCATTACACTATGATTTAGGTGGCACTCTATTCATATTTCTATGTTCCATAATATTTTCTGCCGATAACTTTTTGGCAAGCAATCCATTTACTAAAAATGAAAAAAATATTATAAACATAAAATATTGTTTCTTTTATAGAATGTTGCTCACATTTAACAGCTTCCTTGTTTTGTTTTTCTAATTCTTCTACTCTTTGTCTGGTATGGAATAATTCGTGTTCTAATTTCTTTATATCTTCGGTATTAAAATTCATACGATAATGTTCAAATTCTCTGTTTACTCTATCCAATTCCACTGCCTGTTCTCTGATAATCCTTTCTTTAGTGTGAAGATTTTCTTTTAATTCCTCAGACTACAAAAATATAAAACTGTAAATGTGAAATAATCGAAGAATAAGACATAATAACCAGTTAATAAAGTAATCTGCAGGGTGTAGGAAATTTAGATATTTCAAGAACTAAAGCTTCTACTGCTATTGAAACAAATAAGATAATCATCGATCCAGTGCACTTAACAACTTGAAGACTTTGCAAAGTAAAAAATAAAGTGGTATTTAATAAAACATCTCGTTTGAGAAATATAGTAAAAAAATCTGCACCTCACTATAACATCGCATTTTATTGCTACAAAGGAATAAATTTATATGCACCTAAGGTGCTGACATTGTTCCTATTATACTATTTATTCAGGGTGTAAGGAGTATAAATGCCATTACTAAAACAGGTGACATTGATACCAACAAAAAACTACAAACACAAATTTTTTGCCTTTCGACGACATTACTTTTCGCGTTATTGGAATAAAACTGGTGAATTAAATGGCAACAGTGCACTCACTGAAAATTGTTGAATTGAACATAACCTGATAAAACACTCCAAACCAAATGTTGTGCATTGATAAATGAAGTTTGTTGATACTTGTTTATATTGTATTATTTTAGGAGCCTTAAAATATGAGTATTAACAGTTTATCCCTCAGGCAGTTTTACTACCAACACTTTTTGAGTTTCTTTAAAAAGAATTTGTAATACATTAGAAAATTAAAGCACCATAAACTTGCTGCTGCTGTTTTTTGGGGTTCCCTAGCTTAAAATGCTCGTATGTTGCAAGTTTCAAATGCTAAAGAATTTATTACCTTTTGGGTGTCGACTTTTTCCGGTGGTATTATTTGAACAAAATGGATAGATGGCTGTTTGCAGTTTACCTAATGATTTTTAAAGGGTAATGCACTGAATAATGAATGAAAAAAGAAGAAGCAAGAAAGTGTGTATGTGTGTGCATTATTTTATTGGCTCACCGATTATTTTAGAATTATTATTTAAGAATTGCTATTAATTATTCTCACGACGAGTACATTATTACAATAATATGTGAATCCATTAAGTTTACGAAAACTAACACATGGTCAATAATAATAAACGACAAAGAGAATTGCAAAGAAAATAACAAATTTGGTAAAAGTGTATGCACATCTGTACCAACAGATATTATAAGTGTTTGTGTAGAATCTGAGAGCATTTACCAAATTTATTATTTTCTTTGTACATATTTTTCTTTGTAGTTTATTATTATTGGCTTTGTATTAGTTTTTGTATCTAGTTACTATGTTTGAACGTACACTAAAAAAAGATCATTCAAAAACAGTTAATAACTAAATGCATTTTCATATTATTGTAACGATGTACTCATGAAAATAATTATTAACTAATAGTAATTCTTAAACAATAATTCTAAAATAATAAGCAAGCCAATGTAATAATACACACACATACACTATTTACACACATCATTATTTACTATGTTACCTTATAAAAATTAGATAAACTGCAACAACCACCTATGTCTTTTGTTATTTTCTTTCAAATAATACAACTGAAAAAGGTCGATACTTGTGTAAACTTAGCACCCTTAATTTATAGAAACCAAAAAATTCTTAAGAGTTCTGAATAAATAAAGTAGAGTTCTAGAGTTCCTTACAATATTAACAATAGTTCTGGTATTTTAAGCTCGGAAACCGAAAAAATGAGTTTGGGGTGCTAACTTCAAGCAGCACCCTTATTTTCGCAAAAAAGAGTTCTGATGGCATTTTTCGGCATAATTTAAGAGTTCTAGAGTTCTTTACAATATTAACGATAGTTCTGGTATTTTAAGCCTAGATGAATTTTAGGGTGCTAACTTCACGCAGTACCCATATTCTCACAAAAAAGAGTTCTGATGAGAGCTCTGCTCAGAACTATTGTTCGAGTTCAATAAAAATCACGTTTTTCTTAATTAAGAATTTTAAATTGTTTATAACAATTAAACTATTGTTAATTATGGAGTTCTGATTACAGTTCTGTACACAACTCTTCGAGGGCTACTCAGAACTCTGCTCCGAACTATTGTTAGAGTTCAATAAAAATCACATGTTTTTTAATTACGAATTTTAAATTGTTTATAACAATTAAACTATTGTTAATTATGGAGTTCTGTTAACAGTTCTGTACAGAACTCTTCGAGGACTACTCAGAACTATTGCTCGAGTTCAATAGATCACGTGTTTCTTAATTATGAATTTTAAATTGTTTACAACAATTAAACTATTGTTAATTAAGGAGTTCTGATAACTGTTCTGTACAGAACTCTTCGAGGGCTATTCAGAACTCTGCTCAGAACTATTGTTCGAGTTCAATAAAAATCACGTGTTTCTTAATAATGAATTTAAAATTGTTTATAACAATTAAACTTTTGTTAATTATGGAGTTCTGTTGACAGTTCTGTACAGAACTTTTCGAGGGCTATTCAGAACTCCGCTCAGAACTATTGTTCGAGTTCAATAAATCACGTTTTTCTTAATTACGAATTTTAAATTGTTTATAACAATTATACTATTGTTAATTATGGAGTTCTGATTACAGTTCTGTATAGAGCTCTTCGAGGGCTACTCAGAACTATTGTTCGTGTTCAATAAAAATCACGTGTTTCTTAATTACGAATTTTAAATTGTTTATAACAATTAAACTGTTGTCAATTATGGAGTTCTGTTAACAGTTCTGTATAGAACTCTTCGAGGACTACTCAGGACTCTGCTCAGAACTATTGTTCGAGTTCAATAAATCATGTGTTTCTTAATTATGAATTTTAAATTGTTTACAACAATTAAACTATTGTTAATTATGGAGTTCTGTTAACAGTTCGCTACAGAACTCTTCGAGGGCTACTCAGAACTCTGCTCAGAACTATCGTCGAGCTGGTCTAATTACATTTCTACCGGTTCGAAACGATTTTTCTGAAGTAGCACTCTTAATTTGTTTATAAAAATTAAAAATATTGTTTATTTAGGCGTTCTAATAATAGTTCTGTTCAGAATTCTTCGGGGGCTACTCAGAATTTTGCTCAGAACCATCATTTTGACAAATTTAATTTTATAGTAAATTTTTTAATTATTTATAAATTTGTTAATTAAGCGGAACTATTCAAATTTTTATCAGGAACTCTAGAACTCTTACAGTTATGCTGAAAAATGCCATCAGTACTTTTTTTTGCGAAAATATGGGTGCCGCGTGAAGTTAGCAACCTAAAATTCATCTAGGCTTAAAATACCAGAACTATCGTTAATATTATAAAGAATTCTAGAACTCTTACAATTATGCCAAAAAATGCCATCAGAACTCTTTTTTGCGAAAATAAGGGTGCTGCGTGAAGTTAGCACCCTAAAATCATTTTTTCAATTTCCGAGCTTAAAATACCAGAACTATTGTTAATATTGTAAGAAACTCTAGAACTCTACCTTATTTATTCAGAACTCTTAAGAATTTTTTGGTTTCAAGAAATTAAGGGTGCTAAGTTCACACGACTAAGGTCGATATCCATTCATTAATTACGTAAGGATGATTTTGGCCATTTTTGATCCCCCCTTCCCCCATGTAAGGGCACGTAAGATTTCTCGGACTCCCCCTCCCCCTTCTTACGTAAGATTTTATCTGGTTTTAGAAATGGATCCATTACACTAAAACTCATAATTTGAAGTAAATCAAAGATTTTTATTTTTTAGAAGATAATTTTGGTTATACCATTATATTATTATTAGATTTAGATTACGACTATATCATTATTAGATAATTATCTAGTCTTGGGAGAATCTACTTTATAAAGTATCTTACTTTAAGTAAGTTTTTAAATGATCATTAACTACGGAAACAAATCAGTCAAACAAACTAAAAACGAATAATTTTTTGCATAAAATTAGGAACGACTAGATTTGCAATAATCTTAAAGAAAATAAATTAAACAATAAAAGCCAGTTCAGTTCAGATCATCAATCGTTATCGTTTTAAAATAAAAATATGTATAAATAGAATTGTACATTTAAAAAAAATAGTTCTCATATTTGTTTTCCTGAAAGTTTTGCTCTCAAATATTCATCAAACTATGTTAAAAATCGCTCATTTCGACTTATAAAATCTTAAGTAAGAATGGCTTTGACCCCCCTCCCCCTCGGGACCCTTACATAATTAATGAATGGCCCTTAAAGATAATAAATTCTATATTTTTTTTTGCGTAAACCTGTAGGGGGGAACCCGCGGCTTTACAACACTTTTTTGTTTCTTTTGATGTCCTCTATCATATGTTTTAATAATGGCAGTTGAGTCAAAATTTCTCAACCGGATCACCCCAATTCGTTTGAAAAATGTTTATAAACGGTAATACATTTTTTCAATAGTATTGAACATGCTCAACATTAATCCAGATGCATTTTGCGAAAATATTTTTTTGTAAATAATATTCGTTATTAAAGTTTATAGTCGGTTTTTTGAAAAAAATATGCTACAGACGTTCTAATGAACAAAAATTTCTCATTTTATCGTTATTTCAATCATCATTAAACACATATTTGTAGTGATTTTTCCTGATTTGAAAAGTTGCATTTTAGTCAATTATTTATAAGTTTGTTTATAACAAATTCAAGTAAAACTATGTTCTGCGCCTTATTTCGACTCTTATTTTATTTATTGTACTTATTTTGATTTTATGAAAAACAGTTATTCTTCATAAAAAGTTCTGCATGTTCTAAAACCCAAAATTCAACCATCAGATATTAAATTATATCAGTCGTATCATAATAATAATAATTATATCATTTTTGTTCAAGAGTAAAGTACCTTCATTAGTACCTTCATTTTTGACCATATCGAAAATTTTTAATAAGAAAAGATGTTAAGGATTAAAAATACTTTTTAAATATTCAATATTGTTTATTTACAATTACAAAATATTATTTTTACATTTTATTATTATTATTATAATACGACTTTAATAATATAATTTAATATCTGATGGTTGAATTTTGGGTTTTAGAACATGCAGAACTTTTTATGAAGAATAACTATTTTTCATAAAATCAATAATAACAAAGTTTTCAATATGTAGCCAACTTACGCGGACACGCAGTAGACCTACTATTGGTTTCATAATGATCTAGGGCAACAAGGCTAATATGATGTTACATGACATTACTTGGGTGCAGTAATTGAGTCTTTGAGATCTTAAGAAATTGAGCTCATTGACAGAAGAAATGTGCCTCAAGTGCGAATAATTGAAAGATTGAAGCCCGGTTTCACAAAGCATGATTAACTTAATTTTGATTAAATTTGAAATCTAGAAATATAATTGGATAAAATTCAAGGTTTGTTAAATTTCAGTCAATAAAATTTCTGAATTTCAAATTTAATGACAATTAAGTTAATGAGAACTTAATCGAGCTTTATCAAACCGGCCATCAGAGTGTGAAAGAGTTTGTGAGCATTCAAGAATAAGTGGACTTAGTGTAGAGCTCTTGCATACTCGTGATCAATCTGCAGATCCCAACTCTGTGGATTGGGCAAGCAGCCAACATTCCTATTGTGGGCTAAAATCTTTTATTTTAAGATACTCAAAATGGCAGAAGTGAAATAAAATGACATTTGAAGGGTGGGCCGTAACAATGTTGTATGTAACAAAAGGATTGAACAGCAACATGAACTGATAACAGACGCACAGCGTTGTTAAATGGCATACTACAAATTCAAGCTTTAAAAACTAGCATTTCGGGAATCTGTTTAAGAATATTTTATATCTCTATGATGCCAACACCTTTTAATAGGGATATACTAATGTTGTTTTTACGGAAATACCTCATTTCGGCAAAATGTTACATACAACATTGTTACGGCCAACCCTTCATTTGTAATGTTTTCTTTTGGAAAAAGTACCTCCTAATTCCCTAATTGAAGAGAATGCTAGATTCCAAGTGGCCAATTCTTATTTTATAAGTTACCTATGGATTAATCACAAACAAGTCTACAGATTTATTAAATGAGATGTATGTTTCGCTGGGTATTTTTCATACACCCTGCGTACGATTATCAAACACATAATAAACACAACAAACCTCTTTTGATAACAAATCATAACGATTATTAAAATTGACTAACATCTGATTTGCTTGAACTAAATCTTTTCCGATTTCATCATTGGTTTTAGTCTTTTGAGCAATTATCATTGTGGCATCTTGTATATCACGCTTCAATTCAGTCTAAAAATATACAACACATAATTATTATTAAGTAAAGTGCATACGTAAATTTTTCTAAAATATAAGTACTACTCACTAATTGTTTTTTCAATTCATTTACTTCTAAGTCTTTTGAAGAAGCACATTGACGTAACTCAGTACAATTCTGATCCAGCCTTGATTTTAAAATATTCAGACCTTCAATTTCAGTTTTAAGGTCATGAATCGTCCTAATAAGTAAATACAATAAATTAATACATCATTAAAAACTACAATTAACCTTATTTTACCTATGATTTCGTTCTGATTCAAGCTTCAAGTTTTGCATACCTTGTGCAAGCCTTGCACTAGAATCACATCTTGATACATTTTCATTTTTAACTGCTTCAACGTCCTTTAGTATCTTCTGATGACGCTTGGTTAGTTTAGTCATCTCTGTTGAAATGTTGTTTTCGGTTTGGGAGAGATGTGTTAAGAAAGTTTGTAATACAAGTTCTAAGTCCTGAAATTAATATCTTTATTTGAAGATTCAAACCTCAAAAAGCATAATAGTGATATATATTATTTTTATGCAATTTTACAGGGGCATAACTCTGAATCACAGATTTTAATAAAACTTTGTGGACATTAATTACTACACCAATAAAGAAATTCTGACGCAATATTTGAGTTATTTAAGGCAATACTCAAAAACGGCATAGAAATCGGTTTGCAAAGTTTGATGGCAAAGGCCTACTCAAGTTAATCTGAGTTGTGGGTAACAGCCACTGCAGAATCAAGTGGACTAGCTGACCCCTACACTGTAAATCCACTGTATTCAATGCTTAGTAGTTTTTTCTGATTAATATAATCGTTAATAATTGTTTTATTTACAATCAGTGAGTTAGAGGGCGTATCCTGTTCTTGCTAGTGAATTTAGTTATCAATATTAAAAAAAAAGTTTGTTTTAAGTTGGGCCTCCTGTAAGGAGACATGAGAGACAAAAGCTAGAGGAGTGAAGGAAACAGAGTTTGCAAGATTGATAAAGGTACAGTAATGTCCTTAAGGTCTATTACTCTAATTACATCTGCAGGACACACAAGCACTTACTCTGTAATTTCCTTAATTTCTGATCAAGTAGGTAATGAGATACCTATGATCTGTTACGTTCTTGTAAAGATAGGGTTTTGTTGATTAATTGAATTTGCAAAAATTGAGAAACTAGTAAGTACTAATGTTAGGTAGCAGTAGAAGAATAAATAATCCTGAATGGAGTAATCTCCAACTCCGAAAGAATATCATCCTGAGATTTACATTCGCTAAAAATGCGTATCCATTCACAAAAATTAAATCCAATGGATAAAATAATTTTCAACAATAATAGAAAAGTCGAGATACGCTCAAGCTAAAAAATAAGACTTTTCTTTTATCTACAATAGTATATTAGGATTCAAAGTGGCAGTTTGTTTGACGGGAAATTATATTTGCATATTGGCTATGCTATGCTTCACCTCGCAACTCCAAGAATTGCGAGTGCTAAGCGCATGCTATTTTTTCTCCGAGGATTAAAATATTAACAGAATTAAAAATATTTATAAGTTTAGGATTAAAAATAGTAGTTGCCTTAGCAACGGACTTTTCTTTTCCTTGTTACAAAAACGTCAACGTTCTTTTAAAAACGTTATTAAAAGTGTCATGTTTTAATCGAGCTGGAGAAAAAATAATTTAGTAATACTTTTAATACAGGATTAAACCATGGAAGTTGAAAACCTTTTAAGGTGTGAAAGACGAGTGTATGAAGAAATAACGCCATACACGTTTATGAAAATTTTAACATCTTGCTTTAACTTTGCACGAAATAATAAGAGTAAATACAGACCTGTTTTGCTTCAAAAATTTAATTTAAAGCTGAATGTACTCAGATACAAAATAAAGTAACAATAAGACAAGGTCAACTTCTGGCTATGCAGTATTTTTCGACCTTTGGTATAAAATAAACAAACCAGGAACAGGAGAACTATAACAGCTGACATCATAAACCCTATCTGTTAAGAAATGCGGTTTAAGCAATTTTAAAGTTGATACATCTGATACTCTCTTTTAAATTTGTCGGTTCTTTCTTTCTCTTTTTTTGTAATGCACATTCATTCTAAAATAATAAATCGGAAGTAATAATAAATTTAAGAAGTGATAAATTTGATTATTTTGTATAATTTTCTGGTGTTATGATACACATGAGTTTAAAATTCCAAAGGCATCTTTGATGGAGTTACTTTTTGCTAATACTATATTTTACGATTAGAGGATGCAATTTAATGCAGCATATTACTCTATGAATGGTGTGTTTGCTCTTGATATTATTGTTAATTGCGGCTACATATAGAAGCCAAGAATGTTTGTGTGTAATATTCATAAGCAGCTACCTGTAGCTGATGAGAACCAAACAGTTCGAAACAGATGTTCTAGAGTGCTGCTTGTGAATTACACACATCTCCTTTTTAAATGTGGGATTTTGTAGCGTCATTTTTTGATAAACCATTTTATATGCTATGCCAGTATTTATTACCCTTTTTGAATCCACAGAACTCTTTTAATTATAAAAGATATTTGTGAAACACTAAAACAATGAACTTATTAGTATCATCAATTTGGGCACATAGATAATAGTGCATCCAATCCCGAAAGGTATTTTTGATCCCGGTATATTCAAGTATTAGTTTCATAAGATCCATGTAGAGGGGAGTTTTCTACAGGACAAGTGCGCTAAAATGTCTTATGAAACGAGTACTTTATACTATTTTTTCTATCTGCGCGTTCAAAAGAATACTGGCAATAGTAACATTTTATTTTGAGTAAGTAAGTTGATATTACTGTTGAATAGTTGTTCTTAAAACGTCAAACTTATTTACGTTGCAAATTTGAAAAACAAATGCAGAATTAGAATTTTCAGTGCTGTCAACACTCCAAAAACTTAATAAAATTTCTCTATTATTATTTTTTAAATACTAATTACAAAATAACGCTATTTATTTCTCCTTACCGTGTAGAAAACGACCCGCGTAGCGGGGACTTGTTCTAATTCTAAACTTGGACACGTGCGCTAAAAACGCGTCTTATGAAACTAATACTTAACCGTTAATTTGTTATCATTAAAAAAATAACTTAGTTTTAAATAAAACCTGTTAGCAATACTTGTTAGATAGTTTGACAGTTGGCGACACTGGAAATTCTTATTCTGCATTTGTTTTTCAAATTAACAACATAAATAAATTTGACATTTTAAGAACAACTGTTCAACAATGATATCAACTATAAAAAATGAAATTTTACTGTTTCCAGTATTCATATAGATCTCTTTTAGACACGCACATAGAAAACGTATTTAAGATTTTACATATTTAATATAAAAGAATATGAAAAAAATCATCAGTTGAAATATATAAGAAACAAAATAGAAACAAATTATTAAAAAAAAACATTAATACACCAGTTTGTCCAAGATGTCTGCTAAACTAGAATGAATTTTCGGGAAAAGTTTCCAGGTGTAAACAAGTCCCTCTTGGGTTCTACACTGGTAGGTGGTATGGCGATTAAAAAATCATATACAATTTCTAAGTTTTGTTCACGAAATCCACCCTTTTTGAATAAGCCCATTTCCCGAAGAAGAATCTCATTTAATGAAATAAATAAAGATTAGTAAAAGTTTCACAGTATTATTAAAATACAACCTGACAATATTGTTTCGACAGCTATACTGTCATTAACAAAGGTAATATAATTATAAACAAACACGTCGCTAAGGTAGATACAAAAATAGGTAACTAGATAAAATAATAATAATAATAATCAGAATTAAATATCTAATACTTCCAGTAACGGAGAATTACTGAGCTCAAGTTGTTCATTCATTAAAGGTACCCTCAGTTTGTGTTTGTATATCTCAAAGGCTTCTAAAATGTCTAATTTGCGTTTGTTATTACAAAAATGTAGGAATTTAATATTATTTTGAGGAGTCATTGTGTGATTTTGTTCTAAAAGGTGTTTGGCATAATTAATTTTTTTTTAAACACCTTTTAGAACAAAATCACACAATGACTCATCAAAATAATATTAAATTACTACATTCTTGTAATAACAAACGCAAATTAGACATTTTAGAAGCCTTTGAGATATACAAACACAAACTCAGGGTACCTTTAATGAATGAACAACTTGAGCTCAGTAATTCTCCGTTACTGGAAGTATTAGATATTTAATTCTGATTATTATTATTATTTTATCTAGTTACCTATTTTTGTATCTACCTTAGCGACATGTTTGTTTATAATTATATTACCTTTGATAATGACAGCATAGCTGTCGAAACAATATTGTCAGGTTGTATTTTAATAATACTGTGAAACTTTTACTAATCTTTATTTATTTCATGATTATGGAGTTCCACAAAGTAAGGCTGGAAACAATAAACAAGAATCTCATTTAAATTTAGTTTGTTCATAGAGTTTGCCCCATACTTTCATTTAGGATTTTATGTAACTTTTCTTCAAGACTTTGTTCACGGTCGTTTTCAAATATTGTTCGTTCGACATCATCAATACTAACATCCTCATCATCATCATTTTCTTTTTCCCTGTCTTTTTGATGGGGATCTTTCGAAATATTTTTAGTGTTTTGTTACCTGTCTATAGAACGAAATAGTATTCCACAAATAGGAGAAGTCCCGCATTTTAAATAACTAATAATAATAAATCACCTTGCTGCGTTCGCAGGGTTGCCATGTTTAAATGACAATTGAAATTGAATTTTTATAATCCCAGGATTTAATGTGTATAATCCCGGGATAAACGGTCCTGAAAAATGCTTGGGATCCTGGGATTGGGGATCCCAGGATTGGATGCCCTAATAGATAATACAAGATTAGTGATTCCCAACACCATTAAATAAGATTCCACAAGATAAGGTTGCAAAAGTAACCTCTAATTTAAAAAAGTACTCCTAATTTTTCTACCATTAGAATCCTTGACATACGTCACCTACTGATCATAGATATTAACTTGCAAACGTTCATAATGGATTATCATGGTGAAGTAAAATTAATGTCATTTGCAAAAACTATCCTTCCATAACAAATGTAAGAAATATGAGAAGGAAATGCCAATTTTATTGTTTGTATAAAATGTGGAGCAAACAAAGACATTTACATTTTACTTTTAGTATCTTCGAGTTGTTATTTTTTATAACTAGTTTTGATGTTAAAGTATTATATTATTTAAGTTAATTCTTTTAAGTTCATACTTATTTTATCAAGGTTTTTAGTTTTTTAACCCTGCTATTCTGCGATTTGATAATAAAAACGATCGTCAAGAAAGGAGACTACGTTATAAGTTGGCTCCTATAAGATAACTTTGGGAAAAATGGTCTGAAATACTACCAAAATTATATAATGTTGCAGAAAACGTTACCATAGATGAACAGTTAGTTGGTTTCAGGGGTCGTTTCAAACAATACATTCCAAGCAAACCAGCAAAATATGGAATTAAAATATGGACTCTCTGTGATAGTGCAAGTTCTTATGCTCTAACAGTTCAAATATACACGGGTAAACCTACTGGAGGAGCACCCGAAAAGAATCAAGGAATGCGAGTAGTTCTAGATCTCACTTGTGGGCTTAGAGGACAAAATGTGACTTGTGATAACTTTTTCACGTCATACAAATTGGGACAAATGCTTCTCAAAAGAAATGTTACCATGTTAGGTACGATTAGAAAGAACAAACCCGAGCTGCCTGCCATAGCAATAAACACTAAAGATATTCACAGCTCCAGCTTTTATTTTACTAAAGATACCACGGTTGTGTCATACATTCCAAAAAAGCACAAAAGTGTCATTCTAATGAGTATCTTTCATAATAATAAAGAAATAAGTAGCAGAGATGACAAGAAGCCAAAAATGATTCTCGACTACAATTCTACAAAAGGAGCAGTTGATACACTTGATCAACTAATTGCTACATATACTTGCAAACGAAAAACGAATTGGTGGCCGATTATCTTCTTCTTCTTCTTCTCTCATCCTCTATTACCGTCTTACGGTATTGAGGTTAATACCATTTCACTGTCTCTTCCTGTTATCACTTACACTTTGTCTGTCACACTACCGAACTGCTTCACTATTTCACTGCTGTCTAGACTCCTATTACTCTTTTTCTCACTAGTCACTATTAATTTTACAAAATTTGTCCCACTTCTTCCTGTCTCTTGCTAACTGCTTGGCTTCACTCCACTTTAGTCCTCTATTTTTCAGTATCTCAACTATTCTATTGTTCCAAGTCACGATTGGTCTCCCTTTGGGTTTTTTTCCTATAGGTTTGCTACTCCAAATTTTCTTTACTTCCCTATCGTTTTCCATTCTGAACAGGTGGCCAAGCCAACGCAGTTGAGAAGTTTCAATTGACCCCTGGAGGTCTTTGATTTCTAATCTCTTCCTGATTTCGGTGTTCCTAATTCGTTCTTTCTTTGTTACTTCTTCTATTCTCCTTAGAACTTTCATTTTGCACGCTTGGATCCTTTGTTTTAGTCTTGAGTTGAGTACCCAAGATTCACTACTATAGGTTAGGCTAGGTACTAATATTGTATTGTAATTTTGGCTTTCTTTGAAATCTCTTTCTTTGCAAAAATTGTATTACTTATAGCGTAGTAAGTTCTCATGGCCGTTTGGATTCTACTGTTTATTTCCTGCTCATGTTTTCCATTTTCACTTATTGTAGTCCCAAGGTATTTGAAGGTATCCACTTGTTTCAGTTGTTTAGTTCTATGTCTATGTCTTTAGGTTTCTTTGCTACGACCATTATCACACTCTTCTCTCCGCTTATTTCCATGTTCCTCTTCGTGAATTCTTGATTCCAGCAGTTTAGTTTTTCCTGTAGTTCTCCTTCTGATTTTGCAAGTATTGCTAGGTCTTCTGCGAACATAAATACATTCGCTCGTACCTGTTCCATGTTTCTAAATCCAATTAATACACCTCTTGTTTGTCTCTGGATCTCTCTTGTTATGTCTTCGGGTAAGACCATAAATAAAAGCGGACTCAAAACTCCTCCCTGTCTGACTCCTTGGTATGTTAGGAACTCTGTTGAACTTTCATTTCCTTGTCTAATGTAATTTCTTGTGTTCTTGTATAGGCATTCTACGGCTTGTATGAAGTTGTTCTTCACTCCCATCTTCCTTAGTATCTCCCATATTTGATTTCTCGGTACAGTGTCGAATGCTTTGACGAGGTTTACGAAACATATAAATAGTTCATTGTTGTACATTATTGTTTTTTCTATAACTTGTTTTAACCCAAATATAGCATCTTGAGTGCTTCTTCCCTCCCTAAAGCCACTTTGGGATTCACTTATTCTGGAATCAATGAATTTCCTCAGACGTTCAAGAATTCGTTCATACACTTTTTCTGGGACACTTAAAAGGTAAATCCCGCGGTAATTTTCGCATTTCCTAGTGTCCCCTTTCTTGTGGATTGGTTGGATAATTGCGACTTCCCAATCTTCTGGTATCTTGTTTTCCTTCCAAACTCTCTGTATTATCTTATGTAGTTGATGTATTCCTGCTTCCCCCATGTATTTTTCAGGTTTGATTTTGTCATGACCAGCAGCCTTAAATAACTTTAACCTATTGATTGCCTCTTTGACTTCCCTTATGCAGATTTCTTTTCCTAGTTCCTCTTCTCCATCTTGTTCAATGTCGTTTGATTCTTGAAGGTTCTCCCTGTATTCCTGTACTTGTTCTCTTGGTTTTCTCTCTTGATCTTCCTGTCCAGCTAGTAATTTCTCAAAGTATTCCTTCCATCTTTGGATAATTTCTTTTCCTCTTGTGAGCGTCTCTCCCTTTTTGTCTTTCATGTGGTGTAGTGGGTTTCTTTTTTCTTTTCGCAATCCTTTTATTATCCTGTAGAAACGTTTTTGGTTTTCATTTAAACTTTTTTCCGTCTCCCTACCGAAGTTCTCCCACTCTAACGATTTTGCTTGTGCGACTATCAATTTTGTTTGTTTTCTCTTCTCTTTGTACCTTTCATAGTCTTCGGTTTTGTTGCATGTCAGATATTTTTTCCAAAGCTGTTTCTTCTTTTCAACTTCCTTTTTGATATCGTTATTCCACCAACTTGTGTGTTTTCTTTCTCCTGTTCCTTTGGTTGTGCCACAAACTTTCTCTGCTGCATTCAGTATTAGTTCTTTGAAGTTTTTCCATTCCATTTCTGGTGGCCGATTATTGTATTTTATAATATCTTGGACACCAGTGCCTACAACGCTTTCGACTTATGGCGCGAAATAAATCCGGACTGGAATAAAAATGTTTTATTCAAAAGAAGAATCTTTTTGAAAGAACTGGGTAAGCAACTAGTAAATCCCTACATTTTTTCAAGAAAACATCTCCCTTGTACTGAACAAGCTGCTGCTATAGTGACTGCTGCTCAAGAAACGTCAGTTGAAGAAATAGCTACACCTCTACCTGGAACCAGCAACAAAAACAAACGAGCACGCTGTAAATTTTGTCCATCTAAATGTGATAACAAAACTAATATCACATGTTGTAAATGCCCAAAATATTTGTGAAAAGCGCATGTAATTTATTATTGCCCTAACTGCAAGAAATAAGTATCTGATACAGTTTTGCCTTTTTGTGTAATTAATCTCACAGTTCTTAGTTTATTTTTTATGTTTCATGTTTCTTGTTAAATAATTTTTTTATTTTTCTATAATTACAGAAATAAAGTTAATAACGCATAAACTTTGAAAATATTTTAAGTATTTTAATCTGAATTCGTATTTAAGAGCATCGGGTCACTATGACCCTAAAGAGTACAAGTGTATAGTCTAGCTAAGGAGAACAGCAGGGTTAAGAAAGAAATACATCCCATGTAACCCTTTACATAACAAATCACCATGAGGGCATTGGAAAATTAAGATTAAGCCTTCCCTTGGGCCAAGTTTAGTAAAGAATCATACAGTTTACTCCATTCCCTCCACTTTTATGTTTAATTTGGTTTAGTTATCCTAATAAATTATCCAAGGGTACTATTTTATTACCACCAGTGGCATACGGTCCGTGGAAGCAAAATTCTTGAGATCTGCTGTAAGCACTTAAAATGATTTTTTAAAATTTGATGTCAACGTTGGCTACGAAATATACTAACCTTACTTTTGTAATGTCCAATTCTAATCAATCACCAAATTACAAAAGTAAGGTTAGATATGTTTTGCGGTATGTTCACAATGAACCCTTCACACCCAATTTCAAATTTAAAAAAGCAATCATTACAATGATGGGTTTCTATTGTAACCAAACAAGAAAACACTATACAAGTAAAATTATAGAATTTTACTGCGCTGGCTATGTTAATGCAAATTTGCTAGAATGCCGACAATACCAACAAGGAAGATTGCATTGCTTTAGAAATATTTTTGTTCCAATTAATTCTAATAATTGTACGTATTGTATTTGTAACAAATAAACAATGTTCATACTTCTCAAAAATTTATTTGTTGATTAATTAATCTTAATTGATAGAAATTTGTTATTTTCTTGTTGTCACAGCAACCAGCAACAATTCAGTAACTTCATCTTACTGCGTGGCAAATAACAAATCAAAATAAAACAAATAAAAACAAGTTGGTATTGCAAAAATAATTATAACAGTGTTTTTTATTGTAGCTATACTTTGTGTCAAAATTAGGAGGAGTGATTAGAATTATTCCCGCAAAAAAGTGCTGCTGTGATTGGTTCTCACAAAGCCAAGTTGAAACTCAGTAAATTAACTAATTTGGTTTACATGAGGATTAAAGATGTAGTCTAGCAACATGTACATTGGCAGCAGATGTTTTTGAAATCCCTATTGGGACCCTATGCCTTCGATATGCAGTAGTAGTTAATGACGTAGTTTTTAGCAGTTGTTTTTGCAGTGTTGTATTTTAATGGTGATTGAAAATTTGACAGATTGAATTTAATATTCGTGTTAATATTTATGCGAATTTTAAGTAGAACATTTAGATTTTATAATTTCTGAGATGTTAGTAAAATGTAATTGTCAGTTATAGATTCCTTTCAATAATATGTTTACTGTACTGGTGATTATACATATATTGATTATACTGCAAAATACCGTGAGAGTGCAAATCAATTTTTGGTACGTCCCGGTATGTCTCAATACTATATTGAATAATTTTATATTGGCTACACTGAATAAACCAGCTGCATGTCGCTTATTTTGACATTGTGTTTTGAGTAGAGACACACCAAAGCTTCTGTTTTGCTTCGGCCAATTTTTAACAGATTCGGTTTTTGCTGAAGCAGCATGAAAGATTCAGTATTCGGTTGACCGAAACGATTTTTTTTTAAATTTTTTCTGTTGCAATCTAACTTATTTGAGTGCATTTTAACTGCAAAAACACATTATTTAGCGTTTAACCAAACAAAATCTAAATTTTTAATATGCATCAGCATTTATTTAAACTTTAGCATTTCAAGCAATAAATTGAAGAATCTGGGCCAAAAAAAAATCATAAGAGCGAAAGCGCAATGTGAAACGCCGTGATCACGTGCTCGACTTCGATTGCTCCAGGAAAATGCCGAAAACCTACGTTTTATCCACCACAATCTTCTTAATAGTATATTAAAAAACGAGTTTCATAAGGCAAGATTTATTGCATGAGTTCAAATTTAGAAAACGAGCCGCTTGCAGCGAGTCTTCTAAAGGACGAGTGCAATAATGACTTATGAAACGAGTTTTTTATGCTATTTTTTTATTTTGCGCCTTTTATTCCCTTTTTAAATAAAAAATCGCAATTTCAAAATGTAGGGAATTTTGTGGTAGTTGGCAATACTGATATGACCTTTAAAAATTCAAATTTCTAAAGTGAAGTTTTTGTCAATTTTCTGTTTATTTCAATGCTACCAACTTTGAAAAAGTTGGGGTATTAAAGCACTCAAATGAGCTATTAATGCACTGTTTTGGGTGCTTTAACAACTTTATTAGAAACAACTTTATTTAACAACTTTATAGAATAACTAAATTTTAAATACTGAAACGTTTCTGTTTCTGACATCGTGTTTTTTATAATCCGATACTGTTTATTAATTTTGTATTATTTTATTATAGCAAAATGTGTAGTAGGAAACATATTTTTTGGACACCAATGTTTTCATTTTATGACATAATTTTGTATTCAATAAAATTAATCAAAACTCAAATTTCTATTTTGCTTAGGCCAAATATTCAGCGCTTCGGCAATTTTTTAATATTTGATTTGTAGACGTTTTATTTAATAAAATCTCATGTTTTTTCATCAATCTTTTGACGAACTGTCAACAATTTTTGACTCTGATCTGACTGTATGTAACATATATTGACCTTTTCATCAAACAAGCGCTAGCAATGCCGGTATACTATTTTACACTTTTAGTGTTGATGTCGCCAGATAAAAGTTTAAATCTTACTTTAAAATACTTTTTAAAAGCCTAATATTATACTTCCTTTTTATTTGCAGCTTTAGAGCTTACAAAACATCCACTAATCGAAGGTTATGTTTATATACTTTTTGTTTATACAGTGTCTGCCATAAAGTTGGATCCATTTTTTAAATCATTAAAAACGCTTTAAATGAGTGGGAAGGCAACCAGTGCATCACATATTTTGCTTATAATATTCGATGGTGTAGGTATTTGACAAATTAATATTAAAATTATCAAGAAAAAAATGGAACATTCTGGATTATTTTCCAATTTCCAAGAAAATATCACCTAATTTGTTAATCTTTTTTTATTAAGCCACGATTGAATAATATAAGAATTGTTGTAATCATAGTTTAAGCAATTTAACATGAAACTACTACTTAAAAAAATAGTCAGTTATGTGGGTGTATCAAAAATGTTAAAAAACAAAATTTTCCTTAAGTCGGAATATCTCGTTCAAACTCGGTATGTAAACGTAGAATGTTATTAGAAATATTTTTTCTTAATAAAACTTTTCCATATTTTAACAAATAAGGTCATTTTCCACCCATTTTAAAAAAGAATGGCGACTTTGACAGATACCTAATGTCACCTGTCAACTTTGACAAAGCGTATTTCAAGTATTTTTGGAAGCAGAGATGATTAACCCACAAAGCTTTTTTTCCAATCAAAATATTAAAAAAACTTCCCATATGGATCCAATTTTATGACAAGACACTGTATATGAAGTTTAATCATATCGAGGTTGTTGTCATTATAAGTTACTAGACTAAAGTATCTAGATCAGTAAAGTTAGCCAATATTCAGAAGTAGAAAAAAGGTAATTCTGCATTTCACCATTGCCAGGAAAAAAACGTCAAGTGTATGTAAAAATGTTTTCTATTAAGCTATGTAAACCTGTCTGTCTCGGCTACTCCTAATTTTGAGACAAAATATAGATATATTAAAATCAAAATCATGGTTCGTTTTTACCTAAATTCTCACCACACTTACTTTATGAAACTGTTTTTCAACATGGCAGTTTTTGGTCAAAGCATTCTTCAATAATAATTCCGTATCACGCAGTTGACTTCTAGATAATGCTAACTGTGATGACATAGCTTTATTAAGATCCTATAAAGTAATCTCATTTAAACACATTTTAAAAACAGTTTATGCATGTTTCAAACCTTTAATTGAGCTAGACTAAACGACATTTCCTCTACTAATTCCTTTTGATTAGTTAATGTAAAATCAATTGTCAGAAAAATTAAAGATTTTATACGTGACTTTTCATAAAATATCACTTTGCACTGAGAATCAGTAGCTTCCACCTTCATTAACCTGAAATAACATCGTTAAATTGAACATCTACCTCCATGATAAGTAAATTCCTACATGTGTTTTGAAACTGTCTGTTTGAGTAATTCAACAATTTGAGGTTGAAACTCATCAAATGCAATATCTAACAACTGTTCCCTTTTCATTCTATCAAATGTTGGCCAATCGATTAGAGCAGTAAAATTAAACGAATAATCAGATGCATCTCGTACTTTGAGTTTCTGAAAATTTAAAATTATGATATATGTATACTTATTTATGTAATAAGATTAAAGGTCACACATTCTTACCGTAGCATTGTCAAGGCTTGTAATTGTAAATAAAAGATTTCTTTGTAAAGTCTCACCATAGTTGTAAATAACTTCAATGCAATGTGTACCATTATAAATAAGATTACTTCTTTCGCTTCCCGTACCATAACGAGACGAGCAACTACTGTCTATTGAAGACATTTTTTTGTTGCAACTTTAAATTATTAACTAAGCGACCAAAATAAACTTACACGGGATATCGTAAACATTACTCCTCCTGCGATAATAGTAAACATAACCTTAAACCTTAAATAAACCACGTTTGCAATGTTGCCAGATATCGAGAATGCAATTTGAATAAAAGGTAGTATAATCTACGACGCCTACGTTATAGGCAACTTAACTAACATCTTTTAGGGCCGAACTTTTCACCTCTTTGAAACTTTATCTGGTAGTTAATTGTCATAGACACAATAGGGAAGACGCACGTATTTTTTTTAATTTTTGTATTCGTTCATTTTGGTTTTGAAAAATATTTCCAGATAAGCGGAATTTCTAAAAACCCTCAATTTATTCGAAAAAATTAAATTTAAAAATTCTCCTCATTTAAAACCGAATTTGGCCTTGAGCAACTTCCCTCAAAGCTATTTGATGTAAAAAAGTAGGTACCGCTGTGAATGTGAAGAAGCAATATTGACGATTTACTCAACGTTAGATGGCGCTGATGAAAAGCAATAAACTGAATTTTGAATTAATATTACCAGAAATATTTAACACCACTTTAATTATGGCAGTTAATTACACAACATCATAACGTACATTATTATATTAATTACTCGTTAATAAGTAGACGATATTTGAACTTGAAAATAAAAAATTTTCAAACTGACAGGTAATACAGGACTCTTAACTGTTTCATTAGCACCAACAGTGGGTCGTCTTTGGAACTGTAAGAGGTAACAAAGTTTCATCCATTAGAGGACACCAGTATTGCATTTTAAATTTATTTAAATTTTCAAGGTTTTCAAAAATTAATTTCTTAAAATTGGTAATTGTTTAATGCATTTATAACTAATATTCTAACTAATTTAGTAATGACGTTTATGAAAATGCAAGAATCTCCTCAATTGACGACATATGCGTCTTCCCTATTGTAACCATAAATTGCGGAGGCGCGGCGTGCAGACAAAAAAATACTTGCATTTTTAAAACGAAGAAATTATGCGATTACATCTCTGTTGTAGTAGTAATTATTGAATATCAACAAACTTTATATTTTCTTTCCATTTTAAATGAAAAAAGTAGTCGAATTCTAAACCTGAGTGAATTGAAAATGGTTTATTTCTAAGGTAACTCAAATATGATCTTTTTTTCCTTAAAAAAAACTTTACGCAAATGTACAAGCAAGGTAATTGTAGATATTACAAAATGTATCATAAATGATGAACCTGACTGTTGTAACCTACTGCAAGACGTAGATATGATCTTTTCTTTAGAAATTTTCCTATAACTTTCCATAGTGAACAAAAAGTGTTAAGGGGCAATTCCATTAATGCAACACCAAACGTTGCCCGTTCTTGATGTCCGATTTAACTTGTGCCACAAGCTTTTATGACGCACCTGAAACTTGTCGTAAACTTGGCTCTTTGTCTCCTGTGTTTGTAGTATGCGGCTAAACAATCCCATTGAAGCAACATCGGTATTTTTCGTTATTAAAATTTAGTTTTTGTCTAGAATATTAAAGACTTATAATAAGATTAATAATAGTATATTATACACCAAGGTGGTGAAGACTGTTATTATTGACCGAGCACCAAGATTATTTCTCGAGGGGCTTTGCCCCGAGCGGAATAAGGTGCGAGGCCTATTAATGTCTTCACCACTATATACTATTTTTTCCACTACTAGCCAAATTTAAGGCAAAAATTAAAAATTAAAATTTTTCTTGTAAAAATAAAGTAGCACAGGAATGCAAATTCGCCTTTCCACTAATAAAACAAAAATCAAGTAGTCTGATGCAGATTGACATTTCCATTAATAAATAGTATATTATGGAATAAATAGAGATTATTAAAAGTTTCACAGTTTTATTAAAATACAACCTGACAATATTGTTTCGACAGCTATGCTGTCATTATCAAAGGTAATATAATTATAAACAAACCCGTCGCTAAGGTAGATACAAAATAGGTAACTAGATGAAATAATAATAATAATCAGAATTAAATATCTAATACTTCCAGTAACGGAGAATTACTGAGCTCAAGTTGTTCATTCATTAAAGGTACCCTGAGTTTGTGTTTGTATATCTCAAAGGCTTCTAAAATGTCTAATTTGCGTTTGTTATTACAAAAATGTAGGAATTTAATATTATTTTGAGGAGTCATTGTGTGATTTTGTTCTAAAAGGTGTTTGGCGTAATTCGATTTTTCAGGATGTTTATTTTTGTAATGACGTACGTGTTCTTTATATCTTATGTCAAAATTTCGAAGTGTTTGTCCCATATATACCGAACTACAAAAAGAACAATTTAAACGGTAAATGCCCGATTTCATGATATCATGTGTTCTGTCTTTAGCATTAAATAAAAATGAAAAAGTGTTAGTGTTGGTTTTAAATGTTATTTTATAATTGTTGGTTTTTCTTAGTATATGTGCAATTTTTTCTGATATTTTGCCAAAATATGGTATAGATATGTAATTTGTGTCTTCTGTTTGATTGTCAATGGGATATATTCTTTTGATAGCTAACCTATAATCTTTTTGTTTAATTAAAGTGTCAATCATGTTTGGATTATAACGATTTGCATGTGCTAGTTGTTTAATGGTTGATATCTCTTTGCTAAAATCTGATTTTGTTAGTGGAATAGTTAAAGCTCTGTGTACTAATGATCTGTAGGCTGCTATTTTATGAGTATTATGGTGACAAGATTCATTTGGTATTGTTATGTCTGTTTGTGTTGGTTTTCTGTATATGGAAAATTCAAATAGATTGTCTGCGTTAATCTTGATATTTAAGTCTAGAAAGTTTATAGCCCTGTTTTGTTCTGTTTCTAGTGTAAATTTTATATTAGGGTGGATACTGTTTATAAGAATTAAAAATTCATTGATAACCTCAAAAGAACTGTCAAAACAAGCTAAAAAGTCATCAACATAACAAAACCAGAAGATAATGTGTTTAGAGAGGTTTAATTCAAATATTCGATCTTCAAACTTGTCCATAAATATGTTAGCTAATAGAGGACTTAGAGAATTACCCATAGGTAAACCATCCTTTTGTAAATAAATTATGTTATTAAAAGTGAAATAATTTTGACTTATACAAAGGTCAAATAATTGAATTAACTCTAACCTTTTAACTAATTATATATATTACTATTGATCAAGAAACTATCTACTAAAGGAATACATTCTTGTGGGGGTATTCTGGAGAACATGTTGCAAATATCAAAACTAACAAGTTTTGAATGTGGTGGAAGATGTATATACAAAAAGTTAATGAATTTATTAATAAAGAAAATTTAGAAACTTTAAACAAAAACCCAACCACAAAATTCCAAAAAGAAATAAAACAAGGTTTAGAAAACTGCAATATCTGCTTTTCAGAATTAGAAAAGCAACAAATCATTAATAAAAACCCACAAATACCTAAACTGTATGGATTAGTCAAGACGCACAAACAGAATATGCCAATAAGACCAGTTGTATAATACATCAATGCACCTAATCACATTTTATCCAAAAAACTGAACCAGATTATTAACACGATAGGTTACAAATCGAAATACTCTGTTAGAAATTCATTCGAATTAGTAGATAAGCTGCAAAACATACATCTTCCACCACATTCAAAACTTGTTAGTTTTGATATTTGCAACATGTTCTCCAGAATACCCCCACAAGAATGTATTCCTTTATTAGATAGTTTCTTGATCAATAGTAATATAGAATTAGTTAAAAGGTTAGAGTTAATTCAATTATTTGACCTTTGTATAAGTCAAAATTATTTCACTTTTAATAACATAATTTATTTACAAAAGGATGGTTTACCTATGGGTAATTCTCTAAGTCCTCTATTAGCTAACATATTTATGGACAAGTTTGAAGATCGAATATTTGAATTAAACCTCTCTAAACACATTATCTTCTGGTTTCGTTATGTTGATGACTTTTTAGCTTGTTTTGACAGTTCTTTTGAGGTTATCAATGAATTTTTAATTCTTATAAACAGTATCCACCTTAATATAAAATTTACACTAGAAACAGAACAAAGCAGGGCTATAAACTTTCTAGACTTAAATATCAAGATTAACGCAGACAATCTATTTGAATTTTCCATATACAGAAAACCAACACAAACAGACATAACAATACCAAATGAATCTTGTCACCATAATACACATAAAATAGCAGCCTACAGATCATTAGTACACAGAGCTTTAACTATTCCACTAACAAAATCAGATTTTAGCAAAGAGATATCAACCATTAAACAACTAGCACATGCAAATCATTATAATCCGAATATGATTGACACTTTAATTAAACAAAAAGATTATAGGTTAGCTATCAAAAGAATATATCCCATTGACAATCAAACAGAAGACACAAATTACATATCTATACCATATTTTGGCAAAATATCAGAAAAAATTGCACATATACTAAGAAAAACCAACAATTATAAAATAACATTTAAAACCAACACTAACACTTTTTCATTTTTATTTAATGCTAAAGACAGAACACATGATATCATGAAATCGGGCATTTACCGTTTAAATTGTTCTTTTTGTAGTTCGGTATATATTGGACAAACACTTCGAAATTTTGACATAAGATATAAAGAACACGTACGTCATTACAAAAATAAACATCCTAAAAAATCGAATTACGCCAAACACCTTTTAGAACAAAATCACACAATGACTCCTCAAAATAATATTAAATTCCTACATTTTTGTAATAACAAACGCAAATTAGACATTTTAGAAGCTTTTGAGATATACAAACACAAACTCAGGGTACCTTTAATGAATGAACAACTTGAGCTCAGTAATTCTCCGTTACTGGAAGTATTAGATATTTAATTCTGATTATTATTATTATTTCATCTAGTTACCTATTTTGTATCTACCTTAGCGACGGGTTTGTTTATAATTATATTACCTTTGATAATGACAGCATAGCTGTCGAAACAATATTGTCAGGTTGTATTTTAATAAAACTGTGAAACTTTTAATAATCTTTATTTATTTCATGATTATGGAGTTCCACAAAATAAGACTGGAAACAATAAACAAACAAAAAAAAAGTATGTTATGAGACAAGTGGTTGAAATAAAATTTCAACGTTGAGAGTGGGTTTTTTCAACGAGCGACAGCGAGTTGAAAAAAGTAACTCGAGCCGTTGAAATTTTATCAGCCACGCGTTCCATATACTATTTTTTCTTCGAATTTTTAGTAAATTAATGCACTTTAGAAAAAAATATTACATTTAAGTGACAAAACATGACATTAAAGTGACATTTCTCTTGTCAGCAATTGAATGTCGAACAGTTTGAAAAACACGGCCTACTAGATTCATATCAGCTTCGCTTATATACGGCCGTCTCATTTCCAGTTTTTTCATTGTTGCAATTAGAATCCAAAAATTACAGATCGGTACGTTAAGTGGCGCCCACTGCCGATAATTTTGCAACGAAGATGGTTTGTATTCAGACTGCAGTCGTTAATTTTAAGGTTATAGTCCATACGAATAATTGTCATTTGCTATTGTGCAATATTAATTTATTGACATTTGTACATACTATTTAAATATAATGTACATAAATAAGACACAAATATGTTGCAGTAGGAATTTAGAAAGTAAAATATCCTATATATAAGAAAATTTTACTTTTTTTAGTAAGTTTTACTAGATTTTATATAACATTACTAATTGACTGATTTTTTTAGACTGGAAACACCTTAATAACTACATAATAGCCACGATATAAGTACAGTGTAATATTTCACAAATTACGAATGCTCTTTTGGGATTTGTAGCATTTGAATTACCACAGCAGATGATGTAGACACCTAATGTTAATGCACGACCTATGAACTGAAGCTACGATTAGAAGTATAACCATGGAATGAAGAAATCTCGCTGTGAAAGGCATTACTGAAAATAAATATTTTTAGACATAAGAGCTGATGAAATCTACTTGAATCTAAAGCCACTCGTTTCAGTGAAAAGAGACTGACAAGATTCGTCTCCTAAGACGTTAGCTTTATATAGAATTTTTGATATCGCATATCATAAACCAAAAGCGATGACAGAGAATTTTAAAATTTTGAAGGGTAGGTATAGGATAGGTAACGATAAGTAAATAACGATTTTATTATCATGTCTTAACAGGCTTTGTAGTAAAGCTGAGAAAGTGTTCCAGAAAGAAGACGGAGTAGAGAACTTTTCTGAACTAACTACCTATTGATAATAATAACATGACAATCGTTGTAAAATCAAGTCAATAGTATAAAAAATACGTGTACTTGTGAAGTGGTTGTTGAAGTACGTATGTTTTTTAGTTTTAATGTAGCCATAAGTGTTTTCTTAATGCATAATTTAACAACATCTGATCGTTGTTTAGAAGTTTCTTGTTACTACCTACTGTCAATGTCTGAGTAAATACATGTATTCTGAAAGTGAAGTACTTCCTTAAAGTGTGATCTCTTCAATCGGAGGTAGTTTAACACAACTGACATAAAGTATAACCTAAAAATTAGCGACTGATCTCTGACTTTAAATATCTTTGTTGTAAAATTACCACCAGTGGGGGCCATTTAACGTACGAATCTGTAATAATTTTCAACAATGAAAAACTGGAAATGAGACGGCCGTATATAAGCAAAGCTTATATAAATCTAGTAGGCCGTGGTCATAATTTCAATGAGAGCCATCTATCGACCAAAAGAAATTTTAAGTAAGGTTTCATTCTTCGCCGCTAGCTGGCGATGTATGCCCACAGTATTTTAAAATTAGAAATTAATTATATCCATTGTAATTGTTAAATATAAAATACGGAAAAATAAAAATAAAACTAATATTAAATAAAAAATATGTTTTTAAAGTTAAATATATTTATAAAAACTTAAATTTAAATCGGATAAAACGTGCTGTTTTAAATTATTCAGAAAAAAAAGTTGGCCATAACTTTACATGTCAGTTTTACAGACATGTAAAGGAAATTGTTAACCACTTTGGTGTTGCTATAGCAATAGCAAGGTTTTTACAACATATGAAATGTACATATTGCAATATGATTGTGAATAAACTTATTTTCAAACAACGTTTGTAATTATCGTGTTAGGTAATTTCAAGCAGCAAATACGTTAAAGACAATCTCCTGGGTATACAACATTATGTTGCACAAGTTTTTGTTAAACAACTATCCCTGGATTCTCAAAACATTTGAATTTATCCATTATTAACCTAGGTTAATAATAGAAAAATTATTAACCACTACTAAAGAAATTCAACTTCTCAGTTGGCTAGGAGACGCAATAATTGTCAACTTCATAGCTAGTAGTGGAAAAAACTCCTTTAATTATGTCTTTAAGAACGGTGACGGCGCGGCGCGGCGTTTGCGTGTTTAGTAATAACTTTACGTAATATAAACAGAAAAAGAAGGAAGCTAAGGTGGCGAAGAAGTGAATTGTATGTTGATGGTCAAGAATCGTCATTTGCCGCATGCCACTTGTTGCTTAAATGTTGCCTCAGTGGAATTGCGCTTTTAGGCAGCTCTCACACTGAAGCAATAACCAATAAGCAACTAATAATTGGAAACGCGCAATATTATCGCCATCGGGTTGTTTACATTGAATTTAATCAGAAGTCTCACATTGGAGCAACTTGTTATCGCTTCTACAAAAACGTTGACGGTTGCGTTAATATTTGTTGCCGGGGATATGCCCTGCATGTTCAAAGCCGATTTTATCGTATCAATATAGAGCAATACTTGCATTATTATAATAAATAGAGAGTGGAATTTTTATACAACAGACAGGCGATTCAGCATTTGTTAGAAACCTAAAGACATATCTGTATCACAAACTGTTATTTATGCTATTAGTATATTAGGAATACTTGTAAATTATTAATTTTTGATTATTTGCTGGAATGTTTTATGATTGTGGCCGAAATATAAGTCAAGGTTATGAGGTCAGTGGCTGATGTAATTAAAGACGGTCTAAATAAGAAATGTGCATATATTTAGCATAAAAAGAAAAAGATTTATTATTGTTATTGGAAGTTGTTAGAAGTTTTTGTGTGCAAGGCTGACGCAATTCGATTATTCTTCATCTAGTACTTAATAAGTTCGGATGGTTGTTACAACTTATATTGTTTTTAAATAATCTGTTACTAAATTCGAAGTTTCGCTAATTACTTCGTTGTTATTAAATTTGTGTTTCTTAAATGCCACCAAATTAAAATCGCATATCCAGAGTTATTAGAGGATGACATGATTGTTTGAGATTGCTACACAAACTAAAAGGAATCAGTTGCTTGTAATAATATTGTTTGTTGCTTATTGTCAGTTTCTAGTTGCTAATTGAACATTGCCTCTGTGTGAGAGTGAAAAGCAATAAAATCACCACTGTAGATACCGTTACTATTTTTAAGAGTTGTGACTAATTGGCACAGCTGTATTAGTAATACACCAAACGACCCGACCAACAACCTTTATTATATTTTTAAATCTTCGATCAAGTTCAGTGACTAATGAAATGCAAAACACTTTTTGTTATAGTAGAACAATAATTTGGTTAAATGACTGTTCGTTTTGATTTTGCAAGACAGTACCCAGCCAGCACACTGAGGTTATAATGACGTTATTTTCAAGTCAATATTGGTCGACGACGTCATATGACTAATAAATGATGTCCATAAGACGTCATATAATGGTACTATAGCGATTTAACACTGAGGTTGGTGTGTTAGGGCTAGATTTATTAATTCTTGTAGAAGGAAATAAAACGCAGATTTACTTCTATGAATTATTTATTTGACTCTCTAAAGTTTTATTGATACGCGTTGCCTAGTACCATTTCGTATCTATGCAAAAATATATGAGTTGTGAGTCGTTCACAACATTACCCCGCCCGGTCTGAAACGTGGGTATTACAGACATGAAAAAGAAAAAATACGGAATGGTATTTTGGAGAAAAAATGGAGTATTTTAAGGGAACTTGAACAAAGTTGTAAAATTCTCCAGCTACAAAAACTCCACTAGGTAGTATAGGTAGTTACAATAAAAAACTTAAGCTAAATAATACTACGGAACTTGCGACGGCAACTCTTGGAACCTGTAAACAGAAAGAAAAAAAACAGAAAAGTGTTCAAATTTTTAAAGTCAACAGGTAAAAGGTTTTCAAAAGATGCCCTCGCGTAGCATTTGAAATCAGTTTATTGTTGTCTTAACATTATAAAGTAACTAATCTAAAAAATATGCAGGCTTTAGCCTATCTAAAGAGATAGGCCCAGTGTGATTTTCTAAAGTGGCGTATTTAACTGTCCGTTCTAACACTTTATAGGAACCTAAATAACTGTCTTTCATGCCTAGAGTGTGCGTGTCATTACGAACGTATACGTGTGTGCAGTTGGTCAAGTCGCTGGGAACGAAGGACTGACTGGAATACGTTTTTGTAAAAAATACTTCTGCTTCCTCATACGACGTTTGAGATTGGCTATGAAATTAGGGATGTTCATGTCGTTAGCCAGTTGTTCTTGCTCAAGAGAATCCAAGGGAGATTCGTTAACCAGGAGGAAGTTCCTGTGGTTTGAATGGATTGCCTGAGTGTCCGATTAAAACGTTCGATAACGCCTTGTCTAATCGGATGGAAGGCCGTGCATTTGACGTGTTTAATTCCTAACATGGCCATGAAGTTGATCCATGCATGCGAAAGGAAAATTCTTGCATTGTCCGTGGTGAGATACTTGGGAATTCCAAAGCGGGACACCCACGTGTCGACAAATGCAGTGATTACTGACTCCACGGAAGAATCCTTCAGAGGAATGGCTTCCGGCCACCGACTGTAGCGGTCAATAATGGTAAGGAGGAATTTATAACCTCCCGAAGTAGGAAGGTGTACTAGGTCGAGATGGACCTTAGTAAAACGTTCATCTGGTACTACAATAGATTGTAGAGGGGTTTTCGTATGACGCCGAACTTTATGTTTCTGGCATTCAGCACAAGATATGACCCACTTCTGAATATCGTGGTGCATAGATGGCCACAGATATCTCTGAGTAATCAATCTTTTAGTAGCACGGATGCCAGGATGTGCGATGTTGTGTAATTGTTGGAATAAGGAATACCTGAATTTGAGCGGGATATAGGGTCGTGGTTGCCCTGTACTAACATCCACCCAGAGGTTTGATTTTTTGGCAGTTTGAAGGGAAATGAATTGAAAATTACTACGAGATCGGAGCTGGTTTAACTCGGGATCTTGTTCTTGAGATAGAGCGACTTCGTCGTAATTGAGATCAGATCCAGGGACGTTAATAAGATTAACTCTTGTCAGAGCGTCTGCCGGAATATTCTCTTGACCTTTGATATATTGGAGGTCAGTCGTGAATTGAGAAATAAACTCTAGTTGTCTAAACTCACGTGGTAAATATTGATCACCATTGTTTTTGATCGCTGTACACAAAGGTTTGTGATCCGTAAAGATTTGAAAGTCTCTGCACTCAACGTAGTAACGAAACTTCTTTAAAGCAAAGTATATTGCAAGAAGTTCCCGAGAAAAAATACTGTACTTTTGCTCTGTGGTGGTTAACTACCGGGAACGGAAAGCTAGTGGTTTCCACATGCTATCTTCAAACTGTTGTAATACTCCAGCTATAGTGGAAGACGAACTGTCTGCAGCTATACTGAGAGGGTTATTAATTCGCGGATGTACCAATAAAGTAGCGGTAATCAAAGCATTCTTCGCGTGCCTAAAGGCTTCTATTTGCTCATGATTTAACTGGACAGGCTTTAGCGAAGCTTTACCAGGAATAACTATAGAGGTTAACGGTGCCAAAATTTTCGCACAGTTTGGTACAAATTTATGGTAATACGAAATTAATCCAATAAAATTTCGGAGTGCTTTCTGACTTGAAAGCAATGGGTAATCAATTATAGCTTGGACTTTGGAAGCCATTGGTTTGATACCGCGTGTATTAACATGATTTCCTAAAAAATCGAGCTCATTGACTCCAAAGAGACACTTTGGTAGGTTAATAATTAGGCCATTGTCTTTTAATCGGGAAAACACTTGGTGTAAATTTTCAATATGTTGCTGCGAATCAGCACTAAAGACTAATATATCATCTAGATAAGAAAAACAAAATGGGAGCCCTGATAACACACTGTCCATGAAACGACTCCAAATGCTGGCTGCATTCCGTAGTCCGAAACACATCCGTTTGAACTCAAAGAGTCCCAGAGGTGTGATAATAGCAGTTTTGTGAATGTCCTCTGCCGCTATTGGTATTGCGAAGTAGGCCTTTACGAGGTCTAGCTTCGAGAATATGGTTGCACCAGCAAGTTTTCTTGTAAAGTCCGTTAAAAAAGGAATCGGGTAACAATCTGGTTCTGTCACTGAATTAAGTTTTCTATAATCGCCAACCAAGCGATAACTGTCTGTTGGAGCGATGGGGTTTGAGATGTCTTGGTCGTCACCAGGAGGTAGTGCCTCTGCTGTGCCTACTGCTCGCTTCCCGACGATGTGAATTGGAGTGGCGTAGCTAGATGATGACCGTTGTACTACGTCAGCGTCCAAGAGCTATTAAGATGATCTTCTAGAAAAGAAAGATGATTAGGGTTTAGTTTACGACAATGTGCTTTAACTGGAGGTCCGGTCGTGTCAATGTGATGGACTACAGTATGTTTTACTGGTTGATGGTAGTCGAATTTACGTAAAAGTTCCGGGAAGTGTGTGTTTAGCATCTTGCTATAAACATCAAGATCGCTAGACATGTTGTTAACAGTACTTGCAGAGGGTACGTTAATGGGTGAAGGTAAGGAAAGAAAGTGGGAAGAAATCGCAGGAGTAACGATTGACTCGGAAGGAGGAGTCAAAACATTAGCCTGTGCGGAAAATATTTTTTGTTTAGTGCCAGTCTTAACTTGGTGGGTTGTGGAACTTCGACTGCGAGTTCGGGCGGGCTGGGCATCTGCTGTGCAAATGACCCGCTGAGAAGAGCAGTCAGTCTTAACTGGGGGGGGATTGTGGAACCTCGACTGCGAGTTCGGGCGGGCTGGACATCTGCTGTGCAGATGACCCGCTGAGAAGAGCAGTCAGTGAGAGGATTCACTGTTGGAGCTGGAAATTGACAACCTTGGCTGCGGTTTCTGGCGAGCTTGACATTTGGCTTGCAAATGACTCGTCGAGAAAAGCAGTCAGTAGTTAGGTTGTGCTGCTGTAAAAAATCCAGGCCTAGAATGGCTGTAGATATGTCAGCCACATAAAATTTCCAGGGGCATGGCGGTAGGCCAGGAATTGGAAAATGTAACCTCAAAGTTACAATACCTTTCACAGGAATTGACGTATTGTTCACTGCCATAAATGAAAGGTTGGCAGGCTTGATAGTTTGGTTACAGGAAACTGCAACCTGGGTTGGTAAAATGGAGTAATCCGCCCCACTGTCAACCACAAAATTAATTTTGTATGTTAGGTCCTGTAAAAATATTAAATTAGAAATTGGAGGGATTGAAACAACCCTACATGGCCCTCCCTTGAGGCCAGGAGAGTGTGAAGTTAGTTTTTTTCTTGGAATGAACAATTTCCTGTACAATTACGTGCATTATTTTGAAATCGTCTATGATAATAACACGGTTGTAATTGGGAATTAGTATTGCCGGAAGGCGTGGCAGGTCGTTGCTTGAAATGTCGTTTGAAATGCTGAGGATTTCGAAGGTTCGGAGAGATGCTGGAAGTCATAGTGGATTGTCGTTTGTGCATGATGGTAGAAAGCTCATTTGAAATGGTTGTAAGATTGGTCGTCAAATTGTCTAGCTTAGCCTCTAATGCAGAAGTAGTTAAAGGTTGTGGTGCTTGTTGCATAGAATAAATTAAATCTAATTTCTCTACAAAAGATATTAATGGTAAGTCATTGAAATTTAAGGACTGAATTTTAAGTTTTGGTGGTAGCTTAGCTATTAAAAAGTCTTTGGTCAATTCCTCAGTTAGATCAAGATCGATAGATAACTTCTGAATGTTAAAAAGCAATTCTTTGACACTACCAGAGAACTGAAGAGTCTCCAAAAGATTATTAATGCGAGATTCTCGTGGACCTAGAATAGATTTTATTACTGCCCGTTCCAATGTAGTATATGGTCTTTGTCTCGGGGGATTAGGTCGCGATGAGCTCCTAAAACGTCGAAAGGTAAGTTTAGGATTAATAAGTTCTATTTGGCTAGTTCATCGTTGATCAGCATACGAGTAAAGTATCGTTCTACCAAAATAAAATATAGGTCGATATCGTTACTCGTAAAAACTGGAAATGGAACTTTGACAGTCGCCATTTTAAATATTAAATATTAAAGTAAATAAAATTTGAAACTTATCGGATCAGAAAAAAGTATTAGTTCTGGTTCCAACGGTCACTTCCAGCCAGCCACGACAAGTCACGCAAGCGAAGCAGGTAGGTAGCAGGATCTTACGATGACAGAAGTCGAGTAGCAGTCGATGACAGATGACGCAGGGATAACTAGATGTGGTTCACCTGGAGAATTCAATGCAGCAGGCAAAGACCAATGCTGCCAAATTCTTCTTCAGGAACGTGGGGTCACCATATATAGCGATTTAACACTGAGGTTGGTGTGTTAGGGCTATATTTATTAATTCTTGTAGAAGGAAATAAAACGCAGATTTACTTCTATGAATTATTTATTTGACTCTCTAAAGTTTTATTGATACGCGTTGCCTAGTACCATTTCGTATCTATGCAAAAATATATGAGTTGTGAGTCGTTCACAACATTACGTACGTAGACGTCTTTAAAACGACGTCTTTTGGACGTACAGGGTGGCCCACCAAAAAATGTTAAATATCACAGTTGGTTGGTGTGAAACAAATTTTAATTTTATAATAGTTTTGTATATACAGGGTGAGTCATATTGCTGTGGCTACGATCAACTTTTTTAATTTCAATGGAACACCCTGTATATTTTTACTGTTTTTGATTCTACACTTTATTTTAAGTATGTTTGCCTAATGTATTTATCAAAAGTCTGCACAGTTCCTGAGCAAACTCGGTTTTTCTGTTATTTTCTGAAAAATCCAAGTTTTTTCAAAAAATAAATTTACATAGTGCAAGTTACATTTAAACGATTATAATAATACACGACGCTTATTATACAGTGCGCGTCTAAAGTCCGTTCCCCCCCTACTAATTTTTGAACCACCTGGTATATCGCAACGAAATTTGGAGGGCTTAAACAGGAGATAAGAACCTAATTTTTTATGAAAAAATGACAGCTAAAAGTTTCAAAATGGCGGCTGAGCACCCTCTTGAATTACTTTTTTAAATAGAACACCCTGTATATTATTCCGTTTTCGAAATCTGCTCATAATTCTTAACATTTTCCTCTAATACACTTGGCATTCCGGTTTAAAATGAAGTATGGATTTTGCGAGGGATTTTGGTCACTTCCGGTAAAACATTTTTCTAACTAAATTTTATTTGACAGCTAACAGTTAAATTTGACAGTAAACAAGATGTAAGATACCCCAACAACGATTTTTGTTTTCAATGCAAACTTGATTGATAGCAGAATTCGTGTCTGTTGGATTTGAAATTAATTAAAATGTCCCTTTTCAAACGTTAATATTTGAAAATCAATTAAATTTAGAAGTAAAGTGTATTAGAGAAAAATGTTAAGAATTATGAGCAGATTTCGAAAACGGAATAATATACAGGGTGTTCTATTTAAAAAAGTAATTCAAGAGGGCGCTCAGCCGCCATTTTGAAACTTTTAGCTGTCATTTTTCCATAAAAGATTAGGTTCTTATCTCCTGTTTAAGCCCTCCAAATTTCGTTGCGATATACCAGGTGGTTCAAAAATTAGTAGGGGGGGAACGGACTTTAGACGCGCAGTGTATATCTAAATCCGCGTTTCTGCATAAATCTAGTCCTCGTATAGGACGTTTTAATCACGTCTTATATTGACGTCTTTAGGCCGATAATGACCAGAGAAGCTTATCCTCAAAGTCCGATCGTTAGGTAGTGTATCGCCGTGTATAGAAAGCTTTTATAGTGTTTCCTACAAGGGATTAAAAAAGTTTTTTCAAAATGTACTGTAATGAAGAGTTGTGAGAGGGCCGAAATATATAAAGCCAATAGATGTCTTTACTGTCATTGTCATTTATACTTTGAAGAAAAGGAATCATATTAAACTGCTAGCATTAATTATTGGATCTAACCAAAAATTGAAATTCCCGCATATTTCTCAAGGTTGTTTAAAAATTTCATCTGGCAACGATGTAATTATTAGAACATAACCCCAAATATTCAAAACCTAAACATGCTGTTTTGTTATGGTTTTTAAAGTTTAATGTTAAAAAACTGACATTTTTTGTTTATTATTAATATAAAGTAAGTTACTACATAATGTAATTTTTTTATTTTGACTTAAAATGCACTTTTAGATCAGAAGAACTCGCAAAATGTCTTCAGACTCTCTTGAATATCTGCTAACGTCTTCCAATACAGCTCAACCATCATCTGCTTGTTTAATAGACGTTAAATCTGGAAACATTTTACAAACTTATAAAAGTGGTGGTGTTGCTCTAACAAATACTTTAACACAAATAGGAAATGATTTTATTCTTATCGCTGAAAAAGACAAACCTTTATTGCATATGTGGCCAGTGAACAGTGAGCAACCAGTAAAAAATATTAAATTAATTTTGCCAGAACCGGCTGGGGCTCTTGCAATATCTCCTAATAAACATTACTTAACAGTAGCCATTGCATCGAAATTATATATATGGCATTTGCCTTCAGGAAAGTTATTAAGTATTCAACAGAAACATGTTTTACCTATAACGTGTGTTAAGTTTTCTGCAAATAATGGATTTTTAGCTACAACATGTAAAGCTGGTATGCTTATAACATATAGATTTGGAGATTTAATTTCTACAGAGAATTATCATTTAGCACAAAGTGAAATAGGACAAGTAGAACCGTTATATATTCACAAAGACCACACGGATCTTATTACTAGTTTACATATTGGAAACTTTGAAAATGAATCACGTGTTGCAACAGTTTCAAAAGATCGTACTTTCCGGTTGTATAATCTCATAACAGGCGAACAATTATTTGTGTTAGTTGGTATTGAAGATGGTCCTTTTATAATGGATAATGCTGGTTGGAATTTGTTTTTGGGAACAAAATCGGGAGTAATATTTCAATACAGCCTTTTAAACCCTCCAAGAACTTTGACTAGTCATGCAGATATTGAAAAAAATGATGTAATAACTTTTAGAGGACATCAGAAACAAATTACATGTTTGGACTTGAACTTTACAAACCAATTTCTTGTGTCAGGCTCAGATGATAGTTTTGTGATTCTATGGGATATTCGCACTGGGCAACAGTTTAATAAAATCGAACATAAAGCAGAAATTACAAATGCAAGGTTTATAATGAGGAATGCAAATTTGTTTGTTCAAAACTTTACACCTGAGTTTAAAGTTCAAACTTTAAAGAGAAGCATTGATCAAGAGTCATCAGATTATGAAATTGCAATAATTCAGAAAGAGGATGATGATGAAGATGACAAGGATGATGGCGCATTTGTTCTTGAAGGAGTAAATATACAACAGTTGCAAAAACATCTTTACGAGACCAAGGCTATTAATAAGCAGTTGTATTTTGCTTTGTTAAAGTTGGAGAGTGATAGAAATTAAGTGTAGACATATAATTTTATACAGGGTGTGGAGAAAGTCCCAGAACTGTCAAATATCTCGAGACATGCACGTAAGATTAAAAAAACAAAAAACACTTTTTTTCACTAGTCTTCACTATTTTTCAAAAAGAATTGCAGATTCGTATTCTCCATTAAAAAATAAGTTAATTTTCAATTAAAAACTTGTTTTTGATTTTCGACAGATAGCACTTTAATAAAAGAATACATAATGTCCAAAACATTTTTTTTTTCATTATTTAGCTTGTTTCGAGTGGGTCACCTCACCTCTCACCAATGGCATGAGGCGACAATCTGACAAAGATAAATGAACGCGTTATTTTTTATTTTCCACTTCTACGTGTCATTTTTTGATAAGTAAAAATCGATAAAAATTTGTCAGATAAAACTAACTTACTTTGTAATGGAGAATCCGAATCTGCAATAAAAAATGGAGGTTCCTATTTAAAATGTCAAAGTTGCCCCCCACAGTTGGGCAACAGTGGGGTCGAGTGTGGTATCATTGGATAGCTTTTTGAAAGATATCTATGACGTGTTTTTTGTTTTTTGATCTTACGTGCATATCTCGAGATATTTGACTGTTACGGGACTCTCTCCGCATCCTGTATATTTTTTAAATTTAGGTAATGGCATAATTTAATTACTTCCCCTGATCAAGACATATTTAAGACTACTTGGAGACTAGAGGTATTTGTGTCTACTCAGCAGTGGCGGATCCAGAGAATTATTTTCCGGGGGGAAATTTTTTTAAAATAATTGTTTTAAATAAATAATAATTAAAACCATTATTTGTTTTTATCCAATGTATATTTATTTATAAATGCACAATATTTAATAAACATTAGCTACTTTTACAATTTGGGGGAATCTCCCCCCCCGCATGGATCCACGGCTGTGCCTACTGATGTAAAAAACGTTTTTTTTAGAGACTGGCACATAATGGTAAAAATCCCTTTATAATGATGAGAGTAACCTTTAATTTAAGACGGGAACTGATAAGGAGAGTTATTTAATTTAAATCAGTAGATAAAATATGAAAATTTCATATAACAAAATAGGCCAAAAATTTATTCAAATGTATTTTTTACTGTCCTTTAGATTATCTGCCAAAGTTGCATATTTATATTTATTAGTTTGTATTAGTTATTTATTGAAACTTGTTATATTAGTTACAGTGACAATCTCACCAGACAAACAAAATTCAACAATAATAAGTTGAGCCATTCATCACAAAACTAATTGCTTTCTGTACTCTTTTATTATGTGCTTAATAATAATATAAGAATATTATTTAGGTTTTATTAAGGCTGATTCTCACTATACGGCAGGCTACCAACAGTCACCGGGCCGACAAAACATTATACTGTATATTTTATATGGTCGCGACAGTCTGTGATGGTTGATGTGAACACCTTCATATAAAATGTATAGTACAATGTTTTGTCGGTTCGGTGACTGTTGGTAGCCTGCCGTATAGTGAGAATCAGCCTTTATGGTAGGCATACCCATTCTAGCCAAAACAAAATCAAAAGGAAATGTGATTCTTTTATTAGACTGCTAAAATCTAAAAGGCTAGAATAAAATACACATTTAGTACAGTTGAACGATTACACTAAAACTATTGCAAACTGCATGATTCAATTAATAAGTTGTTAATGCTTTAGTTGAGCAATTGTATATATTTCTCAAGTTGTAATAGCAATATTTGTAATGAATCGATAATAAATTTTGTAATCACTACACCAACGCCGTTGCTTTATAAGATTTTAACAACCGAAAAAGATTCACATACAGTTGAATACATTGCTAAGGAGATAAATGTAGTGATTGACAGAATTCAAAAAGTTTTTGGACTGATAACTGATAATGCTGCAAATATAAAAGCTGCTTGGGTGATTAAAAAAAAATGAAAACGTTAATGCCAATCTTTTTACATATGGATGTTTTGCTCACTCTTTAATCTTGTTATTTAGTGATTTTAGAAATTCGCTGAGTTTGAAGAATTCTTTGGTTGAGACTGTGGCAATAATAAAAACAATCGAACAGTCTCACATTCTTCTCGCAGCATTTAGAGAGAAGCAGAATAACCAAGTGTCGCTGAAGTTGCCTATTGTAACTAGATGGGGTTCCATCGTATATAGTCATACTTGCAAATAAACATGCCATTATGTCTATGGCCATTGATGAAGGATTGCAGGATATACTGAAAAAGCATCCAGTTTTGAAGAAGAGTGTATTAGCTGAAACATTTTGGGATAATGCGAAAGGCTTTATCGATCTGTTAAAGCTAACAGCAACTGCAATTAAAGTCGTAGAGAGTGATTAACATTGAATCTCTCTAGTGGTTCGTATTTTCAAGGAGCTGGAAGAACACTTTTCAAAAGTTTTATCATCATGCCCTCTGCTAAAGGCTGAAGATGCAAAAGTGAGAGAAACAATAGCTAAAAGAAAAGAGTTTGGTGTATGTGATGTTCATAAGGTTTGCAACTTATCAGACCCATCGATCTGTGGTTCTGATCTCTCACCATCTGAACAGGTAAGGAAATTTAAGACCTGTAAGTAAAACTATAATATCAACATTAATTTATTTTCTAGACTGACGCAATAGAACTGATTTTTGAAGTGGCAAGAAAAATTCCGAATCTGGATGATAACATTGTCTTAACTGAAATTGCAAACTTTCAAGCAAGGGATGATTTCTTTAGAAAAAAATTTCTCTGGTTGACTGTAACGCAAATGTCACCTATTGCTTATTGGAAAGGGTTATGTAAAAGCACATAATTGTCAAAACTACCAGTAAAATTCTTGCAACTGCCAGCCACCACAGCTGCTGTAGAGAGAAGTTTTAGCACATATGGTGCAATACATACTTTAAAGCGTAATAAGTTGAATAATGAAAAAGCTGCAAAAATTATATATATTGCACACAACTTGAAGCTTCAGTGTGACTTTTATATTACTATTATGTTTTATATTACTATTATTATGTTCTCTTACCATAGTACCATTACATTTTTACAATATATTATGTGTTCTATTACTTTTATGATAAAACCTTTATTATCCTACAGCTAACATTCCTGAATTATGTTCCGTTATGTATTATGGTGGAAAATTTGCTATGCAAAACTACTTGCTGATTTTTTTCTAAACTTCGTTTCTTTTTTACTAATTTTAACTCGATATCTTCGTTCCGAGTAATATGCATTGATTGTTTTGTTTGTATCTTTATTGTGGCTTTGTTTTTAAAATTAAACATAGGCCAGTAAAATTAGACCCGATTGGGACCGTTGGTGGAAATAAATGTTGGAAAGCGGGAGATCACTTCATTTGACGTCAAATATAAGTATCCCAGGTTTGCACGATCCCTCGACGCGAGCTTACCCGAGGGCATCAAAAGAACAACGAAATCTTCGGACCTTTTTTAGTTTTTCGCTTATAACTTTAAAGCAGTGCTTTCCAACGGAAACTTCATTATTACAAGAATTAAAGAGCATTAAATTCTGCGTTGGATAAGCATCCAACACTTTAAATTCGGTCCAGCGGTATGGTCAAAATCGATGGTCGAAAAACAACAATTTTATAAATTTTCGATTTTCCGTCAGACCGGACGCCCAGAGGCTTTTCGTATAAAAAAACCGTTGGACTCATTCTGATTGTTAATATAAGTCGAGAAATACCTAAGCTTTGATATTGTAGAGGTTGCCAGATTAAACTAATGGCCATTTCTTTGGCATCTCCCATCACAGCAATTGGGATCAATGTATATGAAGTGCTGCAGTATTGGTCGCTCGATCATTTCGAAAAAAAAATTTTTTTGTGTGTTATCACATCATCAGATCAAAACCGCTGTTATTTTATTTTTATTCCTTTTGATTGAAATATGGCAGCCGTATCTGTTTCGGGGTGCACGACGTTTCTTGCAGTTTTCTGATGTAAACGTAAATCTTGATATCTCAAGAAGGGTCGGTCCTAGAGACAAACGGTAGAAACCATTGTATTGCTCACATGCCGGACTACATCTTTTAATCTAAACATAATTTTCTTAGGATGCTTATTACTTATGAGTGCAATTTAACTCCGAAGTTTACCAACGTTTTTACAAAAATTTCCACTTTTTAAGGGGGCATATTTCATATATCCAGATGAAGATGAAGTTTTAGGGCCAGTAGCGTAACAAGACGGCATTGGACCCCGGGGCAAAATAATCATTAGGCCCCCCCACATGCTCGCAAAAAAAGAGAAAAATTTTAAATAAAATCTTAATAATAAGACATTGGTATGTATTTTTATTACTAGTAATAAAACTGTACTTCACCCCCACTACCCACACGCACTTTTAATCGTTATGGGCACTTGTTTCAACAGTTAAGCAGTCATCTTCAACAGACACTGAAAAACTAAACTAAAATCTAACCCCTTATACCTACAGAACTTCACGGCTCGTCGGTAATCTCTGGTATTAACTCTGATTTAGGTCCTATTAATGTCCAGTGTTTTAGAATTGCTCCAGTAATCAGTCAAGCTTGACGGTTAGTCAAACTTGACCGATTACCGACGAGCCGTGAAATTCTGTGTGTATAATAAGGTTAGATTTTAGTTTAGTTTTTCAATGACTGCTGAAGATGACAACTTAGCTGTTGAAACACGTCTCCAGAACGATTAAAGGAGTGTGTGGTTAAGGTGAAGTACAGTTTTAGTAAGTTTACGCCACAGTTTAAGTTGTTTTCTCTATTACTAGTAATAGTTTACAGCCTTTTATTGTTGTTTTTATGTTCATTTAAGCATTTCATGATTTTAACCAAGAACCAGCGACGACAGATTTATAGATATTTGCCAAAACACTTATTAACTCAGTGATGCTCAACCTCTGGGGCGCGCCCTTTTAAGGAAACGCAAAGTAACAAAAGGGTGACGCGAAGACATGAAAAACATAAACAAAAATAAAGTGTCACACTCAAAAATAGGTAAATACATACTATAAGCCACACGTTAAACGCAACGGTATTTATACTAGCAGGGCATCTTTAGAATGTGCGACGCAGATCGGAACTTCTCGTGAAAACGCGAGAAATACGTTGGGGGCGACAATGTTGCCAAACTTTAGCCTTGTAGTCGCGTATCAGCAGTAAAAGGAAAATAGATATCGAAAACGATATTAGGGCTTCAAAAACTGTAATGAAAAGTTGGGTTCTAATTTACTAAAAAGGTTGAGAACCGCTGTATTAACTTTTAGGCTTCTAATATAACTTTTAGAACCAAATTGTTAATATTATTAAAATAATGTGCAGTTAAGCATTAGTTAAAACTACCAAAAGTTATTTACATTGCGAGATGCATAAGTAAAATCTTCTGCCAAGGAGAAACCTTAAGGTCCAAGGGGGACAGCCGAGGTTTGGAAACCACCTAGCGATCTGTCAACATATTCAAACAACGGATTTTTCCGCGTAAAAATTATATATAATTCACTCTTTTGTTCTGGTCACGTAAGTGCTACTTTCGTACCTAGCAACGAGCAGTTTGGCACTTTGCATATTTCACTTTCGGTTGCAGTTGTTTCGTCAAAATTACTTACGTAAAGGGAAGAAGGAAAATATTATGTTGATTCTGACAGAGTGAATATTTCTTTAATTGTTTAACTAACTAACTAGCTTAAATTAATGAGGATCAGTTTCACGGTGTTTGGTAACCAAAAGGTCTTGTTTAGTAACTAAACTATGCTAGCTTACGATTTAACAAATAAAACTATACGGTATGACTTTCTATTCACTACATTTTGTGAAATTCATCCTAAGAATAAGAGACATAACTCAGTCAGTAATTCAGTAACACAAAAGTAAAATTAAAAACTAGTGAGAATGCGCAGAGCTAGCATTGCCATGACGTACAAAAACAACTGTATACTTAATAAACTAATTTATTTTTGAAAACTAATGTTGACAAAATTCTAAGTCCTAAAATTTTTCGCAAAAAAATTGTTGCTAAAAATGTTTATTTTTTCGTAAATTTTAAAAAATACAGTTTTCATTTTTCAAAAATTTACCAAAATTTTCGGTGGTCATTTTGACCACTTTCCCGAAGAGATACAAAAAAATGTTTCAACCAAAAGTTTCTTAGAAGTTGATGTACTATAAGATTCCAAAAAGAAAAATTCAAAAAAGTCAACATGGAAAAAGGCGACAGACAGAGAGACTTCACGAATTCAGAGACGAACTTTTTGTTCGTCGACCAGTTGAGAATGCGCAGAGCTAGCATTGCCATGACGAACAAAAACAACTGTATACTTAATAAACTAATTTATTTTTGAAAACTAATGTTGACCTAACACATTAGTTGTCATAAAAACTAAGATTCTAAGTCCTAAGACTTTTCGTTTAAAAAAAAATTGTTCTTGCCCCCTATACATATTTTCGTGTGCTCGTATTGAAGATCCACAGCCCAATTCAGAAAATATCCAATATCAACAATTCTTCTACCGTCTATGGGAAAACGGTTTTCTTTTGGAGAATTTGTGTTTCTTTCTATGTAAAGCTGTTCTTTCATGATGTTCTCACATTCCAAAATGTAAGCGTTTTCCTAAAATATTATATATACTCTAAATTGATAATAAATATTATACAACAAGTGAAATAAACTGGTTTAATTCACGTGTTTTATATATTTTTTATTCAATTTTGACGAAATGTATCTACCAAAAAATTGAAATCACACTGAACGGTCTAGAGAAATCATGTAGGTAGGTTGCGAATTAAATTTCCATGACAACGAGTTGTTTAATTTTTCTCAAAAGTGCGAGAATTGTCAAGTGTATGTAAGAATATTCAAAAAATGGCCGGAATCTGTGATGATAAAGAGGAAAACCAGGTTTTTGTGCCTGAATTGGTCATTCAAGAAGCCTCAGAAGCTATAAATAAAATGGTGCCAGCAACATCTTAACAATTATACGAAAAAGAGTATGCGAATTTTTGTGAATGGAGGAAGCGGAAGGATGCAAGGGGAGTAGACGAAAGAATAATTTTGGCTTATATTTCTGAACGATCAAAAAATGCGAAATCTTCGTCCTTGTGGGCATATTACTCTCAATTGAAGAAAATGTTATCCGTGAAAGAATAGTATATTCTGTAACGAGGTTAGAATGAGAAATTCGATTCGAGTGGAAATTCCGAACGCGAGCGTTAGCGAGCGTGAGGAACCACGAGAGTATCGAATTTTCATTCTAACCGAGTAACAGACTATACTTTTTCTACGACTGTCTATTTGTCAAAATGAAATAATTAATTTTTTATGAATTTTTGTTTCAAATTTCCAACAAAACAAACATTACGAGCCATTAGCTAGTAATAATAATACTATGTATGATAAATCATGAACTAAATTAGCACTATATATTGACTTTTTATTTGTCGTCTTTTTTATTTAGATTTATTGTTACATTACAATTGGTAAAATGAAAGTTTGGGATATTACACGAAATTTCTGGAGCCAAATTCTCGTTGCACTGCAAAGACGTAATTGTGCATGTAGTGTTTTTTGAAGTACTAGGTGTAACTTCATTCAATATTTTATTAGCAATATTCATGCGACTATTTAATGAGTTGTCTATGTAACTTTCAGCCACCTCCGTAGATTTCCAGCCACCATGTCTCTTGAGAGTGGTTATGTCAGCACCTCCATCAATTAATATTGTTGCAGAGGTACGTCTGAAACAATGCCCCGTGTATCGTTCTGGATTTTCAAGTCGCATGAACGTTGCTACTTGTTTGGGCATATTACCAAATTTATTCATCCCGATGATTTGTTTTGTGCAACGACCTTTTTGGTAATTTATGAAAAAATTATTGTTTTCAACATTTGGAGGTCGCAGCGCCCAATATTTTTTAAAAATTGTACAAAAGTTTCCTGTTATTGTAAACTTTCTTTCTACTTTGGTTTTGGTATCAGGAACCCTTATTAAAACTGCAGTTCCTAGATCCTCGATGTGATCAGTCTTCATTTGCCAAAGTTCATGTTTACGGCAAGCACCCATAATACCAACTATTAAAGCTACCTGTAAGAAATAATATTGTATAGCTAGTTTTACCAGTTTTCTTTTTATCTTACCTTTGTAGCAAGGTATATGTCATCAGGTGCTTCATCGATGAATTTTTTAATTACTTCTGCTGATAGAGTTTTAGATTTTTTCGCTTGAAATCCATCTGAGTTTCTTTTTAAGAGAGTTCGCAATTTACCATAACTTCTTAAATCAGTATCATGTTTTATTTGGATTGTGGATCGAAGCATGCTGTATGTTTTCCATAAGGTGGATGGCTTCATTCTATTGGAAAGTTCAGTGAAATATGCCACCATAACATTTTCAGAAAACGAATTTACGGACTTATTTTTCCTCCAATCCATAAATTGTTTGTAGCATTGCTCATAAGCATCTCTCGATTTCTTAGGTAACAAGTTCGCTACAGCAGCTGCTGCTATGTCCGAAACTTCTGGTGGGGTACACGATTCGTGTTCACTCATATTTTTTATTACAAAGTCAAATTTGTTTTTAAATAAATTCAATTCAATGAACAAAAATAATAAATTCAACCACCGGTCCGCGATTTCGACATTGACATAATTGACAATTACCTAAACCAGTCTGCTTGATTTAAAATGTAAGGTTTGTCACTAAGCTAACTTTGCAAAATTTAGTGATAAAATTATTCCAATTTAATTTAAAATTTACAGAATTAACAATAAATAAGTAATAAATAACTAGTAGTATTCCATTATAATTACTTACAGCACATAATTATTTATAATAAAAATGTTTATGTTCGTCTGGGCGTTCTGTAATAAGTCTACTTAACAGCTACGAGATGGCGCCACGGGTGTTCATTCTAACACAAGTATAAGAATATATTCTCGCAGTGTGTTATAGAACGTGATCATTCTATAATTAAAAATTAATTAAGAATGCTGCTATTCTAATACAGTCGTAGAAAAAATATTGACATAAGCACGTTTGTGAAGCTGATTTTACTTATGAGTTTTGAACTATTAGATAACTGTTGTAGATTTCATTAGGTGTCTGCTTTTCTAAAACAACAATCTGTAGGGCACAGACCAAAGAAATCTAAGGTGTTCACATTCGAAGAAATGGAAAGGTTCTTGGATACTGCTTCCGATGATGAATATTGAAATATTATTATCGAATATATAAAATTGACTAGTGAATAGAGTAGAACGAATTCAGGCGAATTTATATTATGCACTTTGGATGTGCATTGCGGAAGATTCATCTTCAGGGAAAGGTATAAACATAATTTTCATATGCATTTCATACAAGATGAACATCCGAGATGATCAGTAAACGAAATAGAAACAATTTTCACTTTTGATAAACTGAAAGGATGATTCATCCGCAGTGAAACGTCAGTGACACGTTTAAAATAAAATCTGTGCATGTATGTACTATCCGTCCACCGAAAGATAACCTCTGCGTCATCTTTGCAAGAAATTATCAGGGATAATATAATAAGTGGTACGCTTATTATCGATAATTTTTTTTAATGTTACGAATGCCAATCCCAACGACGAAAATATTTATATGTATTTTCCATTATATTTTCCACATATTTTATTTATATGTATTTATATGTATTTGAAAATATGTATTTTCCAAAGAATGGGGCTGGCATGAGTTGACATTTGTAAAAAAATGATCGATTCTTAAGCGTACCACGAATTATATTTAGAAAGAGAATATAATAAATTAAAATGAGGACCACAAATGCACATTTAAGAGAAAAAGCTTTATTTAATTAAGTACATAATATTCCTCTTTTAAATCAACGCAACTCATCACAAAATTAGTCATTGCGCGTAACACACTTAAAAAATGTATCTGACGTTTCTAAATTATTTTATTTGACAAGTGAAACAAACGCAAGTTAACTAATACCTAATCGATAATAATTATTGTTAGTCGCTTATTGTCACTACGGTACAAGGTCCTGTTGGTCAATATTTTAAATTTAAGGAGCAACGATTGGCTCATTATTCAATGTATTATATTCTCAGGGATAATATAATAAGTGGTACGCTTATTATCGATAATTTTTTTTAATGTTACGAATGCCAATCCCAACGACGAAAATACAACGAGTGCGAAGCACGAGTTGTATTTTCCAAAGAATGGGGCTGGCATGAGTTGACATTTGTAAAAAAATTATCGATTCTTAAGCGTACCACGAATTATATTTAGAAAGAGAATATAATAAATTAAAATGAGGACCACAAATGCACATTTAAGAGAAAAAGCTTTATTTAATTAAGTACATAATATTCCTCTTTTAAATCAACGCAACTCATCACAACTAAAATTTTGAATATTGAATGTACAGTTTTCAAAAAGAACGCGCGGACCATTTTTTGCTAAAACTTCGGTATTATTGGTTGCCGTTATCGTATTTGTAGCCACAATATTTATAGGGGTAATGACAGCAGCTTTATTCTCAGATCTAGCTGTGCTGTTGTTGTATTTTCACTAAATTCGTACTTTCTATGCGAACAAAAATTCTGAAACTGTCTCCAGATAGATGTTTTATTGCGGATTGTATTTAAAGGAACACTATTGTTTATTGCGGAATTAATGCCACTCATTGATGTTTCACCCCAACGAGTCATTGCGCGTAACACACTTAAAAAATGTATCTGACGTTTCTAAATTATTTTATTTGACAAGTGAAACAAACGCAAGTTAACTAATACCTAATCGATAATAATTGTTAGTCGCTTATTGTCACTACGGTACAAGGTCCTATTGGTCAATATTTTAAATTTAAGGAGCAACGATTGGCTCATTATTCAATGTATTATATTCTCACTTGTAATTACACTAGTGCTTCGAAATTATCGATTTGTAATACGAACGTTGATTAGCAACCACGAGTGTCATTTTTTGACGTTTTAATTTCCCGACGTGCAACGGAGGGAAATTTGTCAAAAAATGACACGAGTGTTGTGTTTTAATCAACTTGAGTATTACAACAGATAATTTCAGAAGCACGAGCATGTAATTCGGTAAGATTATTTCATGATACAGTTGTTTATTTAAGCATCTACTTATTAACATAAAGATTAGTATTTGACATGAAAGTAAAAAATGGGACACATGTGACACTAGTTTTCAGCGTTGTCACGAAGATAAAAACAGTCGAAAAGGACAATAAAAAATTATCGAATTATCGCTGTAATCCAAAAAATAAAGCCTTGCGATTGGTCAAAAACGAAGTAGAATGAAATAATCACAGAAAGCGTCTTGTTGTGCTTTACTCTCATTATCTACGAGTATGACGAAGAAAGCATTACATTAGCACTTCTCTGGGACGTTGGAAGTTGATTTGACTAGCTCTGTAGAGTGTAGAATACGGAGTGGCCAACCTTACAAATAAATTCCTAGATCAAATTAACATATTGCCACAAAAAAACAAAGAAATAACTACATTTATTGGCAAAATTATCGTGGAAAAATTGAATGTCGTCACTACAGATAAAGTTGACTATTTAACTCACATGTCATTTATTAAAAATTGACCAATTAAAATGCAGCATTTGATATTTTTAATCCAATGAAAATGAATTGTATCGACAATTCTCACTAGTGAAAATTGTCGACAATTTTCACTAGTGATAACAATCGACAATTTTAATAAAACACAAATATTTAACAACATTTATTTTTGAGTATTGAACGTACAATTATTAAATATAACATTGCTACATTTATGAAAAACAATTTGATTTTTTAAAGCGTGTTCGTTGAATAGTCTCTCGAATACCATAAGTAGTCAAAGTTAAGTAGACTATTTTTGTGGTGCTTAACACTCATGTCTATCATGCTTGCGAATACCACTCGTGCTGCGCACTCGTGGTATTTAAATGCAAGCATGATAGACATTCGTGAAACCACCACAAAAATAGTCGACATAACTTTGACTACTAATGGTATTATAAGTTATAAATTTTAGGGATTCTTTAAGGTATTTCACAGATTTCTGAAAGAAAATGCCAAAATTATAGGCAATGCTGTATGCGGTTATGAACAGTGACTTTATTGTAAAACATATCATGTCAAACATCTCTGATACCTGTAGACTGTAGATTTGATTGGCACAGGTGACATTTGCTGAAGTTATTTCTTATTTACATGTTTTTCGTGAGTGTTATAGTGTTTCAATAATAATAAGCAACAGTTAATAATAATAATGATCAATAATAACTGGCAAAAGATCGCAATTTTACCTAATATAATACATATTAATATTATGTCAGTATAAGGGAAGACACTGCATTCGCAGTCTCATCAGTTATTCCTGAATTTACTAAACTAGTTAGAGAGGGAAAAAGCAAATCGTGGAAATTTACTTCCTTTATTTTGTGTACAAGAGGTAAGAAACGTTAATTATTATTTATGGTCATATTGTACTATAATTGTTTGTTTATTGCAGCGAGCAGCTGAGGCTTTTAAAAATTTGTGTTTCAACTGTTAAAAGGGCCCGTAGTAGAAACCAGCGAGTTTTATCGAGTCCTGGTAAAAAAAGACAACGCAAGAAGTTGAAAACTGCAGGCCTAGCAAGTTCTTCTAAAATGGTCACCAGAGAAACTGTATATAAGTGAAAGTAAGACGTTTGATATTTTTTGATTTTATAAAGTCTATGTTTTGTATAGTTTCAGAAAAAGCGAACATACAGAACGACAGACAGATAGACGATGCGTTTTATGTATTAATGTATATTAAATATACAAGAGAAGAGATGGATAAGCAAAAATAGTGGCAATTCTATTATAATTAAGTACTTTAATAGCATTTAAGTTGATTAAAATATTGAATAGCAGAGTTTTGTTAAATGTAAAACTGTATTTGAAAAGAATATATTTTTTTCATATTGAAGGTGTTATACTGTTACAAAGGTTATAAATGAGTTAATTTCTTAAATATAAGTAAAAGTAATTTCTTGTTTTTTAGTACTTGGTAGTTCTGTAAAACTAGAGAACGTACAGTACTAATAGGTATTCGCGAAAATCTAATTCTTAGTTTGCTACTGAAAATGTTTTAAAACTTTCCAAAACAATCTATCTTAAAATCTAAAAGAAGGTTACAAACGTCCAACATTCCTTATCCCTAACCTCAAAAAATTACCTGCTCTGACATTTTCGTAAACACGGTAAAAATCAATAATTGTCAAACTATGGATGCTGATTTGACTAGGAATTTTTTAAACTTCTACCACACAGAGAGCATCGATGACCAGCGTTCATCTTTAGTTGGACCGATAATATTAGTAAAGTTTCAATCACTTCAAGATCATTATCACTTTTTTTAATTGTGAATAACAAAGCATCTTGTTACTTTGTTAAGTAAAGTTTCTTTAAGAGAGAGTCAAACTGGTCTTAACTAATTCTTAAACGATTCCTATAGCTATCTTCTCCGGTGACTTCCATTAACAGTTGAGCCAATGCACCCAACTCTTCTCGCAATTTAGTCCACGGCCTTACCACAGCATAAATATACAGTAACCTAACTCTCGCAAATATTCATAGCCATCGTTCAGCACCCTGACAGCACGTAGATATAAGTTATGCTTCAAACGCGGGACCAATTGGTTCAACTTAGCAGTTCAAATTAGCTAGGGCCAGATAACGTCAGTTGTGCATTGCGAGTGGCTTGGGCGTACGGAATGGGTAACCACACTCGTTGTACCGCCATAGGCTGTATAAATACGTCGGGAAAAACTTCAGTTAGTATTTTCAGGTTTCCGATGGATAATTACCGGTATGTGTTATTGTTTTCCTATATACTATTATTTTTTAATAAATGTTCTCCTACAAACAATGCCGTATTTAAGAATTAACTTTTGCACATATTTACCAATTTCTTAAAATTGAATTGCTAATACGTAATAGAACAAATAAGCGATTACGAAATCCTACCTAATAATTCTTTATGCTGACTTATCACTTTAAAAATGTATTTTCTTCAACAAGTAAATGGAGAATCTAGGTCACCGCATGATCACCACCTGTGCAAACAGATTAGATGAGATCATATTGCAAATATTATCTAACTGTTACAAATGTCAGCGACATACGATATGACCATCAGATGTTTATTTTCATTACTGATTTTACTTCTCGTGTTAATTACAATTAAAAACGGGCGCTACTGAATCCTTCGGGCTTCAGTTTTGCTCAATTTATTTCATCTAGGGAAATACTTTTCCAACAACACTTCCAACATATATGCATAAATGAGAATGTGGTCAAACACCTTGTATCCATATTAAAATTCATCCAAACAAAAGTTTGTGGGCGTAATATTCGAAGCTAGCTCAACGACATCAAACTGCCGACACGCAAGTGGATCTACTGGTAGTTATTTATACTGTGGCCTTACCCACCACCGACAACGCGACCTCGACTCTATGAAGCATTTGTTCTATTTTTCACTTTCATTGCGGATGAATCATCCTCGATGTACTATTGATTTCATAATGATCTAGGACAGCAAGGCTAATATGATATTATTTTATTATTTTTTTGTATAAATGCATACATATGCAGATATAAAATCATTAAGATCATTATGAAACCCAAAGCACAAAAGTGTAAATTCGGCTGACCTCCTACTTTGGATGAAACAAACAGGATGATGCATCCTGAATGACAAGACTAGATATTATACAACTTTCGCATGCATTCTTGTATGAGGGCTAATCTTATTACTTCAAGTCCTACGCTTACTAAGTAGTTCTGGATATTTTAAAATCCGAGCTTCAATCACGGGTGATGGGACGACGAATGGCATTTTGAATTACGGTGTTGTGGCCGCGACCTATCTGTCCATTAGTCTAGTACGTGCCGTCATGGAAGACGCTAGTCAGCCTTTGTCTCTCAAGCGTCCCGAGTCTCCTAATGCCGGTGATAGCAATGACCAACTGTTGCGAAGATTCATACAATTATAAAAAACATTGCCACAACTTTGGAATAGAGCTAGCCCACTGTAATCTAACAAAATAAAAAATTTGAGGGGTATAAAAACCTGCTTGAAGTTTATAAAGAAATAAAACCCAACGCCACAGAACCCGATGTGAAAAACAATTAACTCATTGAGGTCTAATTACCGATGGTAGCTACACAGAATTAAGACGTCAAAGCGATCAGGAAGTGGAACAGTGTGCCCAGACAAAGTGCCAACATCCGAATATAAGTACTATGTAATAAGTAGTATTTAACTAACATTTTTTGTGACTGATGACTATTTCCTGATGCCAAAACGACAACACACACACAGGTTTAAATGATTATACCTTACACGTTTTGAGTACCATTTTTTCACCCAGCGTCCACGTACCTTTTTTTGGTACCCATTGTCAAGACACCAGCCAAACACTTGATAGTACTTTACTGTCGACTGAGCTGAAATTCCTCATTCCGACTGGCAGTCTGATTGATAGTGTAAGATTCCTTGTGATTGAACTCAAGAATGTCAGTATAATTGGTTTAGTCAGAATGTCAATTGATCCGATTCATCGTGTAAGCGACCCTTAAATTGCTTAGCCTTTCATGTTTCACTTTCAATGCAGGTCAATCATCTGTAGTGTTGGTAGTGTACATACAAAGTGCAAAATGGCAGCAACTAAACTAGTAAGAGTATAACTTGAGTTAATAAGTTTAACCCTCATAGAAAAATGCATGGCGGAAGTTGCATGATATCTAGACTTGTCATTCAGGATGAATAATCTATTTATTTCATCAAAAGTAGGAAGAATTACAGGAACATGATTAGTATAAACAAACGACTGACTTACATTATTTTGTTGTTCATTATCAAATTTTTGGATCGAATACTCCAATATAGAAGAACGCTGCACTGTATCCAACTGGCTATAGAAATACATATACATATATATTGTGTTCAGAGTTTGGATTATTATTAAACTAGTAACAATTTTACTCCAGGAAAGTACGAATGGTTATTGCACAAACTTCATGGTACTAATTGTCTAATCACATTATATAGGATTGGAACTATAATATACGCATCTGTATATTATTATGTATCTGTTTGTGCATGTTTATTATGAGGTGATAATAAGAGCGCAACAACTGGCGAATATCATAGAATGCCACATCACGTCAAACATAAAATAGGTACTGCGATTTCAATATTTTATATTGCGCTTGCATATTATATGTTGTTTATACTTGTGATGCGAACTATATAAACAACTCCCTGCTAGTATTTAGTGGAAAATAATTTGCTTTGTAACCAAATCTGGGGATATTTTAAACCGCCTAAAGGTATGCAACTTGTTTAACACAATATTGCTTACGTCCAAACAGTTGTAGTTTTAATAGGGAGAAGAAGTGCATACGTCATACCGTGCCTGACGTCATAATTCTTTCCTCGCAACGCGCATGTACTTCAATAAGGCACATTATATTTTCATTTCTGATTATTGATAGTGTTAAAAAGGATGTTTACAAGCTATAAAAACACTTACCCAATGGCTTTCACCCATTGTTGTTTCAATATTTTATTTGTGATAGTACCTATCTATTATTTTAACCTCACAAAGTAGCGTCACGTTTTCTCTTCCAACTGTCAACAGTGTCAAAACTGTCAAACAAACGGTTTACAGCGAAGTAGAGCGATGCGAACATGCGCGTTGCGAGGAAAGAATTATGACGTCAGGCACGGTATGACGTATGCACTTCTTCTCCCTATTGCAATTTTGAAGTTTATGAATTGGTGAAATTTTGACAGTTGTAAAAAGTGAGAAGTAGCTAATGCATCCGAAAGTTGTACAATATCTAGTCTTGACATTCAGGATGTATCATCCTGTTCGTTTCATCCAAAGTAGGAGGTCAGCCGAATTTACACTTTTGTGCTTTGGGTTTCATAATGATCTAGGGCAGCAAGGCTAATATGATTCTATTTTTTATATCTGCATATGTATGCATTTATACAAAAAAAATAATATCATATTAGCCTTGCTGTCCTAGATCATTATGAAATCAATAGTACATCGAGGATGATTCATCCGCAGTGAAAGTGAAAGATAGAACAAATGCTTCATAGAGTAAATACACCAATCAAAAATGTAATTCGTTGCAATAGTTTTTTTGAACTCACTAACTAGGAAGTAGCGTTCGACGCACTCTGTAGTCAACCGGGAACACGCATCTCCCGGTTTACTAAACCGGGAAATACATGGCCTACTTTTCACGAGTTGGCCACTTGTCTGTGAAACATGTACTAAAAATTTAGTACATGTTTCAATTTCAAATTGAAAATTTCAGTTAACTAAAAATTATTAGCTGGTGGTCTCCCATCGAACCAGCTTCGAACTGCGAATTATTTGAGGTTAGGAATTTTGCAAGGTTGACAAACAGTGGGCGAACACATCAAGCAAGTAAATAAATTAAGTATTAATCATTATTCCTTAATAATACTAATAAGAATATTTGTAAACATGTTTAAATAAACCTTTATTGTTTATTATTCCACACTGAACTAGTAAATATGATTCAACTAAACTAAATTTTTTTAGGTTAACCTGTGTTACTAGCGTTATTATTGTACACATTAATCGTACAATTTGTACAATTGAAAATTGAATTTGCGGAACTTTCTGCAGGATATGGGTTGAAGTTTGAAAAGGTAGACTGTGTTAAATTTACAGTTTTAGGTACTGAAGATGATGGTCCTGCTATTGGTTGCATCAATTTTTCGGCAACGTTGATTTTATTTTGCACGGAATCATCCACGTATCCTTCCGCTACACTTGAAGATTTCCAGCCTCCAAATTTTTTTAATGTTAACAAATCACCACCATTGTTAGCTAGCAGGGTGGCAGCACTTCTTCGGAAACAATGACCACTATAATCTTTCGGAGCCTCTAATTTCAGATATTCTGCCACCTGGGATAAAATTTTGCCAATTGTATTAATCCCAACAGACGAATTTATACACCTCCCATTTCTGTAAGTACAAAAAAATCGTTGGGTGGCTCCTGGTCTTAATTCTTTGTATTTTAGCAATAAATTTATCCATTCTGGATTTGTGATAGCAAAACGTCGTGGAACATTATTTTTTGTTTCTGGCACACTAACCAAGATAACATCACCTTTAAATTCAATGTCATTAATTGACATTTTACATAATTCTTCACGCCTGCAGGCGCCAGAGATACCCATTATTACCACTGCCTGTAGAATGTTACGTTGATTGTAATGTTAATAATAAATATTGTGTACATACCTTCATTAACAAGAATGAGTCATCTGGGGCTTCATGAATGAATTTAGTAATTTCGCAATTCTGTAGAGTTTTTGATTTTTTTGGTTGTAAATTTTGTTGCTTTTTTTAAAAATGCTATTAATTTGTTATATTTTGATATGTCTATATTATTTTTTATCAATAAACATGATCTTAACATAGAGTATGTCGGCCACAACGATTTTTTACTTTGAAAAGTTTGAAAATATGCCAATAACAATTTTCTGTATAATTATGAACTTTGTTGGACTTGCACCATGTTATAAAGGACCCCGCAGTTTTTGATAGGGAAATGGCTTTCAGTCAATCTCGCTGAAACCAACGGGAAAATATACCCTGTGTCATGCCGATCAAAAGTCCCCATGGTCGCAATAGTCGAGGATTTCAAAATCTCGCGCAAAAAGCTGTTCTGTGCCTAATACTGCAACAATCGGAAAAATCGGTGTATACTCATATATCGCATATCCATGTAGCAAGATTCATTAATATATGCATAGACATCAGGAATATAGCGATATATATACAGGGTGTCCTGTTTAACAGTCTACACTCAATCATTCGGACTGGCTTCTGGCTACAGCAATGAAATTAAAAGAACTTTGCATAATTTGACCTCTAGTTTATGAAATCAGTGTTAGAACCCATCTTGGAACGTTTTCTGGTACCGGATATGACGTCATCGAGATTTTTTTACATGGTATTATTAGGTTTTAAATATGAAAATCGATAGCAAATGTGATTCTGAATACAAAAGTATGAAGGTAATAAAAGTCTAAAATGCATAATAACGGAGCTAGAGCCCCTTAACGGGATGTCCTGTTTAACAGTCTACACTCAATCAGTCGAACTGGCTTCTAGCTATAGCAATGGAGTTGACAGGAGTAGTGTAGTTACATCTAGAGCTTAGGAATACTGTTAGAAAACTTCTTAGTGCTTATGGGGTCCATGTATGACATATTTTCTTTCTGCGATAACACAAAAAGAAGGCGAGGTACGAAAAAGCATTTGAGAATTTTTGGTAGGGATTTAAATAAACTTTATTTTACCTAAATTCCTTCTGATAGTTTCGAAAAAAATGACAAAAACCGTTAGGGAGCGTGGTTTATTATCTCTTCGAGCCCTACATTTTGTTGACTTTCAGGGGGTTATTTGACAACCCACAAGGAAGGACTTACCCTCAACTTTCCGCTATTTGTTGACTGGATTTGACTGGACTATTAGCGAATAATGGAACATTGTTACCAAACCGCTATAACGACTTTTAATAAATTGAACTTTCTCATGTACGATTCCACCTTATGTCACCAGATAATATCTGCCACTACCACTTAACTCAATCGCTGATGTTATAGCATTCATCAAACAAATGCGCTTTTAATTTTAGAATCAAAATGATAATAACCAAACTAATCTCTTTAATATCCTAATGTTGAGATTTACATTTCCAGTAGAGGAGATGTTCGACTTACCTGTATTAGATACAAAAATGGTACTTATTCAATAGGTAACAGCAGACCCAATACCAAAAAATCTTTATTTCCTTATTAATTTTTTAACACCATAGCATGTACAGCAACAAGAACGGTTATTACCATCTAGACCGCAACGTATAAAAATATAGAGTTGCTGATATTTAATCATTGACCACAGAATACTTGTGATATCTCATAAACACTAAAAAGTTTTCTAACACTGTTTTCCTGTTTGTTTGTATGTTTTAAAACATACCGATTCCATTTTATAAAATCCCGATGACGTCATATCCGGTACCAGCAAAAGTTCCAAGATGGGTTCTAACACTGATTTCGTAAACTAGAGGTCGAATTATGCAAAGTTTTTTAATTTCATTGCTTTAGCCAGAAGCCAGTTCAAATGATTGAGTGTAGACTGTTAAACAGGACAGAACACGTTAAGTGGCTCTAGCTCCGTTATTATGCATTTTAGACCTGTATTACCTTAATACTTTTGTATTCAGAATCACATTTGCTATCGATTTGCATATTTAAAACCTAATGGTACCATTTAAAAAAATCCCGATGACGTCGTATCCGGTACCAGCAAAAGTAGCAAGATGGGTTCTAACACTGATTTCATAAACTAGAGGTCGAATTATGCAATGTTCTTTTAATTTCATTGCTTTAGCCAGAAGCCAGTCCGAATGATTGAGTGTAGACTGTTAAACAGGACAGAACCCGTTAAGTGGTTCTAGCTCCGTTATTCTGCATTTTAGGCCTGTATTACCTCAATACTCTTATATTCAGAATCACATTTGCTATCGATTTTCATATTTAAAACCTAATGGGACCATTAAAAAATCCCGATGACGTCATATCCCGTACCAGCAAAAGTACCAAGATGGGTTCTAGCACTGATTTCGTAAACTAGAGGTCGAATTATGCAAAGTTCTTTTAATTTCATTACTGTAGCCCGAAGCCAGTCCGAATGATTGAGTGTAGACTGTTAAACAGGACAGAACCCCTTAAGTGGCTGTAGCTCCGTTATTATGCCTTTTAGACCTGTATTACCTTAATACTTTTGTATTCAGAATCACATTTGCTATCGATTTTCATATTTAAAACTTAATGGTACCATTTAAAAAATCCCGATGACGTCATATCCGGTACCAGTAAAAGTACCAAGATGGGTTTCTAACACTGATTTCGTAAACTAGAGGTCGAATTATGCAAAGTTCTTTTAATTTCATTGCTGTAGCCAGAAGCCAGTCCGAATGATTGAGTGTAGACTGTTAAACAGGACAGAACCCGTTAAGTGGTTCTAGCTCCGTTATTCTGCATTTTAGGCCTGTATTACCTCAATACTCTTATATTCAGAATCACATTTGCTATCGATTTTCATATTTAAAACCTAATGGTACCATTTAAAAAATCCCGATGACGTCATATCCGGTACCAGCAAAAGTACCAAGATGGGTTCTAGCACTGATTTCGTAAACTAGAGGTCGAATTATTCAAAGTTCTTTTAATTTCATTGCTTTAGCCAGAAGCCAGTCCGAATGATTGAGTGTAGACTGTTAAACAGGACAGAACCCGTTAAGTGGTTCTAGCTCCGTTATTCTGCATTTTAGGCCTGTATTACCTCAATACTCTTATATTCAGAATCACATTTGCTATCGATTTTCATATTTAAAACCTAATGGGACCATTAAAAAAATCCCGATGACGTCATATCCCGTACCAGCAAAAGTACCAAGATGGGTTCTAGCACTGATTTCGTAAACTAGAGGTCGAATTATGCAAAGTTCTTTTAATTTCATTGCTTTAGCCAGAAGCCAGTCCGAATGATTGAGTGTAGACTGTTAAACAGGACACCCTGTATATATATCGCTATATTCCTGATGTCTATGCATATATTAATGAATCTTGCTACATGGATATGCGATATATGAGTATACACCGATTTTTCCGATTGTTGCAGTATTAGGCACAGAACAGCTTTTTGCGCGAGATTTTGAAATCCTCGGCTATTGCGACCCTGGGGACTTTTGATCGGCATGACACAGGGTATATTTTCCCGTTGGTTTCAGCGAGATTGACTGAAAGCCATTTCCCTATCAAAAACTGCGGGGTCCTTTAGTGTACGTCAATTCATATCTATGCTTAGATTTGTCGGGAAGCAAATTTTTTACAGCTGCATTAGCAGCGTCCCGGATTTCGGGTGGTGTACAATTTATTTCGGAATCGGACATTTTATAATTTTTAGGCACAGACTTAACACAAAAAAATTAACTGACCACCACAATATTAATAACTGTCAAAGTAGCAATTGTTACGGCCATGGCCTGCCTGTTTCAAATGTTTGAAGCAAAAGTAAAATCCAAGAGATATAATTTTTGTTCGATATTTTTAAGAAAGATTTTGTTCGTTTCAAAAAATATTGTACAATACTCGTGCGTGAACAATTTTCCCGCGTTCACGCAGATGAAACACTCGCTCCCTGCGGTCGCTCGTGCTTCAAACTTGCGTTCACGCGGGAAAATTGTTTTCCCGCACTTGTATCGTAAATAACTATTAAAATGTCGACTTCTGAAATAGTGAATGTCGGCATCGAGCTAGTAAGTCTGGCTTTAGCAGAAGAATGTCACAAAATAATGGAAATGACAAAAAACGTCGGTGTCGCGTTGTCGGTGGTGGGTAAGGCCACAGTATAAATAACTACCAGTAGATCCACTTGCACTTGTTTGCACAGGTGGTGATCATGCGGTGACCTAGATTCTCTATTTACTTGTTGAAGAAAATACATTTTTAAAGTGATAAGTCAGCATAAAGAATTTTTTTTTATTGGTAATCTATTTTGCTTATTTAAAGTACGCCTCAGCGTGCATAAATCCAACTTTCAAAAACGCGCGTGTTTTAAAGTTTCCATGGCAACATCAACAATCCGAGAAACGCCAAGTTTAAATGGGAACTTTTCAATGACTGATCTGACAAGAGTACCTTGTAACGTCAAATAAAATGCTACTAACAAATGTTTCAAAAGCTTTATTCATATATTCAACAATCTTAATTTTTTAAATGAATGTGAAAAGTACAGTTGGTATTGTTTGAAATACTTATACTTCGGTTTTTTAAGTCAGAAGAAATGTTGTTCAAACTAACAGTGCTAACATTTTCGGAACTCACTGGGGTTGCGCTTCCACTAATGGCACTTCCAATTATGTTCGAAACATTCTTCTTATTGCTTATACTTTCTTCAACGTAACCAGCCGCTACCGCTGCCGATTTCCATCCTACTTGTCGTTGGATTTGATCTATTGTCATGCCACTATTCGCCATAATGATAGCAGACGTACTTCGAAACGCATGACCCATGTATTTCTCAGGATCGTCCAATTTAAGATAACGTGCAATTTGCAAGGGACATGATCCAAATGTATTAATACCAACCACTTGATTGGTGCACTTCCCCTTATCATACCGTAAGAAAACTCGGTTTGTAATTACATTTTGGGGGCGCAATGATAAATACTGCTTCACCAAACGCACATAACTAATTCCATCACTGTCGGCAACAGTAAAACGTCGACCCTTGACTGTCTTGGATGGTCGGATTGTAATAAGCAATACGCTTCCTTCTTCCTGGATGTCGTGTAAGCGTAAATCGCATAATTCACATCTTCTACAAGAGCCAAAGATTCCGCAAATGGCTACCATCTTTAAAAATAAATATGTAATGTCCGGTGCATCTATGAAAAACTTCCGCAAATCGTCTTCCTGGAATACATATGCCTTCTTGGCTACGTCATGCTTGCTAATTGCCTTCATGAATGCATGCACTTTTACAAACGATTTTATATCAACCCCTTTGTTTACCCTCAATATACTTTGCAATTTCGAATGGATAGCCCACATAGTTGACGCCTTGTACTGCTCCGACATTTTCTGAAGGTAAGCAAGTACAACTCGTTCATTTGTATCTGTTATCTTTTGCTCTTCCATCCATTTGATAAACTTGTCGTATTCTTTTGTATAAGCGTGTTCCGATTTTTGGGGTATTAACCGCGATTCTGCTTTGCTGTATAAGTTATCAATATTATGACTCATTTTTAAACGAAATACAACCAGTAACAACTGTGGTCAGAAAAATTATTCTCAAGTGACAGATTGCAAATTAATTTTTGTTTTTTTCATTTTCCATGACAACGAAAGGTATACTGATTTTACATCACTAACGTAACCATTTTACATTATTAGTTCTTATTTCCATTTTTTGTAATATTTACCAGTATTAGCGTATATGCTCTATAGCTTATAGAGCGTTTCTGATCGATGGTCAGCATCTTTGGAACCCAACGCGCCGAAATTTTTCTGAGATCAAGAACATTTCTTAAAATATTTTCAACTGACCCATAAGAGATGTTCGTTATTTCCGCGATATGGCGAATAGTCAGTCTTCTATCTGCCATTACCATATCATGGATCAAATTGATGTTTTTGTCAACGGTGACACAGACTGGACGTCCCGCATCTTTCGCATGTTCGCAAGTTGTTCTGCCTAATCTAAACTCACGAGACATATTTTTCACCACTTGGTAAGAAGGGGCAGAGTCCCCTAAAACGTCTGTCATATCCTTGTGAATTTCAGTAGGTGTTAATCCTTTTTTTTGCAAATACTTTATCACCGCTCTGACTTCACTTTTTTCCATTTTTAAAAATTGTCTGTTATCGACCAGCTTAATTATTAATAACTTTCAAAGAACAACACGCACCTACGCAAAACTTGACACAACAAATAATTAGTAATGACAGTTCTCATAGAAAAATGAGTGACGATATCATGCAAAGCCTACTATGTGAGGGACCGTAAATACTGATCTACCCTCGTAAGTCAACTTAAACTATACTGCGTTTACCCAACAGATATAGTAATGAAAAACCAGAGACATTCAGATGCAACTTGAAACTTGAATATCCATTGGTTGAAATAAATGGGGCGGTACTCGATAGAAGTCTCATTTACACATACAAACACAAACGGCAACGCCAGCTTGTTACGCATGCGTTTACGTCAGTTGTTTTGAAAGTTCCGTCAGTTTTTCCAACTGTGTTACATATTAGGTACATTACAAGTCTTTATTAAGACTCGCACCATTCAATACACGAACGGTTGTCAATAAGTAAGTTAGAATTATATGAAAAGTTAATAATAATAATGAGTTGGTTAATTTGTAGAATTTTCCTTACTGCAAAATTATTAAAAATGGATGATGAAAACGTCAACAATATTCAGTTGTCACCACCAAAAAAGCACTTTTCTGTAGAGGTGAAACAAATAATTATGAACGCTTTTAAAGTGTGTGAAGAGCAGCATCCTCAATGGAAAAAACACGAAAAAGAGGAAAATGTTGCTAGATTGATAGGTCATGTTTTAATTTACCTTCCAATCCCACTGCTTATTTACTATAATTTTATGAATTGGTCTGGCCAGTGTTTACAACATACTTCGTGAGCACAAGCAACATCCTGATTATTTTGCTGCTCCTAAGGCGTGTCATAGACCAAGAGCTATTTTGGACAATGTTTCCGAAGAAGACAAAAATGGCAAAAAAGTGTGGGCTGACATGTCCATAACAAATCCACGAGATGCATTTTTAAGAGGGTTATCGACTGACTTGAGAAATCCATCGGGGAAAGGAAAGCGGCTCATCACCCTTCATATAGGATCTGATGACGGTTTTGTAGATAATGGATTACTGTTATTGAAATCCAAGAAAACAAATGACTACCATGAAGAAATGAACGCAGATACATTTGAACAATGGTTTAAAAATATTTTGCCCAGTCTTCAAGAAGGTTGCGTTATCGTATTGGATAACGCAAGTTATCATACAAGAAAAATTGAAAAAATTCCGTCTAGCAACACAAAGAAAGCTGGCATACATAACTGGCTGCAGAAAAAACTATCCCCTACGAAGACAGTATGTGAGAGCTGAATTGTTATCTTAAGTAAAACAGCATGCACCTAAACACAGTGCTAACGTAATCGACGAATTAACACAGGAAAGCAACAGAACTGTTCTGAGATTACCACCTTACCATGCGATGTATATATAGTATGTTTGTATGTAATTTCTTTGTTTTATTGTAAAAAATATTTATTATATATTATAATATATGTAAACACATAGCACTCGCGAACTTTTCATGGCTTTTTTATTAAATTAATAAAATGCAATTTTTTAAAATGTATGGTTATTATTTATACTAGTATAAATTTCTCTAAGTGACATCATTTATAACGAATTAACAATTCATATACAAAAATGTTCTATTGTAAATTTAACTTTCACATAAAACCAATCAGAACAATCTGTGCTGCCTTGATTTTTTTTTAACTATATCTGTTCAGTGTCCGGAGTATAGTACAAATCTAAAAACAACTTGTTTTATTGGTTGCTTGTTCTTATTGATTTTTTTGGTAATTTTTTAAACAAGTTTTGTTTTGAACACTTAGTTCCTTTCTTTTTCTTGTTCCATTTCTTCCAATCTGACCTTTTCCGGAATGTCAGTATAAACTCTTGAAAGGCCAGGCTTCCTACTACTTTTATTTTGTTTCCTTATTGCTTTAGGGTAAGTCTTAATACGTTCGGGTGTTACTTTAAATAGCATCTTGGGATTACTATTAAGACCACTGCAAGACGGCGAGATGGTTGTGATATTTAAAATATTAATCTTCGAAATTATAGAGCTGTTCTTTTCTTGGAATGTAGTAAGAGATATATCTTTGCTATTTTCGTCACCTTGTCTGATCTTTTTTGTTCCTTGTTTTGCTACATTATTGTCTCCTGTCTGATCTTTGCTGATTTCCCCTGTTCTCTCTCGTTTTCCATTTCTTCTCCATTTTTCTCGGGTAAGGGTCTATCTGTAACATAACTTGATTACTAAACTCCAATCTATTGAACGGCCAAATTCCGGGTTTCTTAAAACCACTAATAATATTGCTGGCTGTGAAAGCTCTTAAATAGGCCCGATTGGTTAACTCAGCAATATTTCTAATGGTAATAGTTTTTCCTGGGTTTGATGACATCCAATCATTAAATGCTACACTGCAAAAATGTTTGAAAGGCTCATAGACTCCGACATCTAACGGTTGCATCCTATGGGCTGTATGAGGTGAAAAGCTTACCAAGACTATCCCATTGTCTTTGCAGTACTTAACACTTGTAAGACTAACGTGTGACTCATGATTGTCTACAAGATAGCGCAATGGGTATGCTTTACTATATGCTTTATAACACTGGGAAATAATTCCGCGGTCATCCAACCACTTCTGTTTCCTAATAGCAAACTGGAAACCGGGACGACAAAAATAAATTCGTCAATGTTTCTTAACCTGGGAAACACATACAGGTGGGATACTTTGACCTACAACATTAACGATACCAACAATTGTAACTAATTCGCCCCTCTCGGCAGAGGCTGCTTGAGATACTTGTTTATTTACCAGCCTTTGTCACAACCTATACTGGTTTCATGACTGTAGTCACGCCAGTCTCATCGAGGTTGTAAATTCTTACTGCAGGGAATTTATAATGATCATAAACTCTTTTAAGATTATCGAAAAACTGGTCTACTTTATACTTATTGAAAGCTGTGCTTCTGCTTAAGCTAGTGCTTTCCGGTTTTCTTAGAGATAGGGTCGTATGACGTGCCATAAACCCTTTCTCCATTCTTCTTTAGCCTGTTTTGTTTCATGCCATTCTTGAGGAATCCGACAATGAGGCAAAGCATTAGCATATTCGTAAGCTAGCTTTTGTATCTGAATGTAAGTAAGTTCATAGTTTATGTCCGAACACTTTTTAAAATACTTCTCCAATTCCCTTTTTTCTTCCATATAAACACTTGTCTATTGGTATATTTGCTGGAGTATTTAGGTGAGTTATCAGACATCTTGCTGTCGTTTCCGGAGTCGTCGTGGTTTTGTAGATGTTGCCTTAAATACTGCTCTTTAGTTGTCTTTGTTAAAATCTTTTTGACTCGGCTTTGCAATGTAGACCTCTTTATTCCATTTGCTCTGGTCGCTTGTCTTTCCAAGTAAGTCGCATTAAAATAATCTATGACAGCTTGTCGTATGAGATTTTCATCTATAGAACTTCTATTAGTTTTTAGAATCCGTTTTCGTGGCATCTAAAATAATTCAAATAAAAATCTATTTCAAAGGGTCAGCGAGCATTCGGCCACTGGCTGAATGTTCCCAAGGTATGTGTGACTGAATGCTCACCAACAGTCCAAATAATTTTAAAACGTCATAATATCAATTACTATTATTTATAGGTTAGATACAATTTTGGAAAAGAATTGCAATGCCTTTAGATATTTTATATTGAAAACGTTGATCTCAAGATAGTTGATTTCGGACAGAATATAAGGAATATATCTGTTAAAAAAAATCTTACCTTAAAGCTGGTTTTTATGCTTTTTTCTATAAAATTCGGTTAACGCACTAATCACGTGTATAATATAATTCAGATGATGAATAAGTATCTTAGCAACACTGTCTCGTCTGATTTATGCGGTAGTTTTAAATGAGTTCTCCATTAAAGTAGGTGACAGAATGCACCCCGTGGCCGAATGCTCCCCTATCTCCCTATTGAAAGAGATAAATAATTCTCTGTTTTTATTTACTTTCATTACCCCCCATTCCGCGAATAAAAAAACGCACCCTCGTAAACCTTTACGAAACACAAACGCTACTACACTTAAGGTATATTTTAAATTAATTTAATTTTATATTAATGCGATTAATTTTACAGAGATCATTTAAGGGAATTTAAAGACCCGCGACTCTCCCCATTAAAGGACAAACCTTTTTATAATGTAATTAGGTTCATTATCAACAATGCAAAAGTTGGGAAAGATGGACAAAGAAAACAGAAAAAGAGTGACCAGTAATTCATTTTATTTTTTCATGCTGTTATTGTGTTTTTAAATTTTTTATTTATTCATGCTGTAAATCACTATTAATAGAAACGCGACCAAATTATATTACCACAATTTTACCACTATGAAGGTTACATTTATACCGTGATATCAAAAATTATCTTGGTCAAGGGTGGTTATGGAATATAAAACGGTTGTCTTAGTTTGACTTAATAATAATGATAATTGACTAATAAAGATGCAAAAACTCAAACTAAGACAACCGTTTTATATTCCATAACCACCCTTGACCAAGATAATTTTTGATATCACGGTATTTTAAATAAGAAATATTTGCAAACCAATATTAAATAATATTAATTAAATTATTGCTTTGGGTAAGTTAAATTTGATCATAAATCTTGATTCAATAAATGCCATAAAATTATGTAATCATTATTTCGTCATCATTAAGGGAAAGTGATCTATAACAATATATTTTATTAATTCTCGAACTAACTACTAGTTTGGTTCATTGTGTCAAGCTTAATTTTCTACCAAACATAACATTAGAAATTATTTTTAAAAATATATAAGAATGTCAATTTTTTTGTAATACTATAGAAAATCTTGACATTTCTAAAAATAATTTTGTCTAAATGTAAAATAATTTTATTGCGAATTTAAAATTGTAAATCAACCAAACTGGTTCGAAAAGTTTGAATAAAATACGTTGTTATAGGCCAATTTTCCCTTAAAAAAGTAAAATCAAAAACTCATAGTCTTCTCCACATTTAATAAAATTTAAAAACATAAAATATGTCCTGGGACATATTTTATGTTTTATTTTTAATTTTTTATATTTTTTTATTTTATTATATTTTTTAATTTTAATAAATGTGGAGAAGACTGTGAGTTTTTGATTTTACTTTTCAATTTAACTCCACTATGAGAAAAATGGAACATCAAGACTTACAATTTTCCCTTATTAATAATTTTATCATAAAGTAAAATTTCAAGAAATTATAAAATAAATTACATCAGATCTAAATCAGTGTATCGAATCTGGAACCTGATGTCAGGGCCGAATCGAAAAAACCCATACGGACCGGATGCCATAACCTGATCCAAGCCATATAGGATATCCCGGCCAGGGCCGGATTTGAAAGCCTAATCGGGTTTGGATCTGCCAAGGCGTTACATTTCTGGTCTGGACCGGATCAGGTTGCCTGATCGGGGCCTTGTTTAAACTAGGGCAGGCCGGATAGGTACCTGATTGGCCTTATCAAATTTCTGCTAGGGACATTCCATATAAAAATATAACGAAAATATTTTTCTCCTTCTTAGAACTTTTTTAACGCTATACAAAGAAATTTCAGGAGGCCTGCAGGACACCCTTAAGTCGAAATTAAGTCACGCCCATTACCGAAAAAAATGCACATTTATCATATCCGATATAAAAGAATGGCCGCTAGGCAACTAAATTTTGATACAAAAATACACCAAAAGTGTTGCATAATATTATAAGATTATGAAATTATATTAAAGATCACATACTCTATCCTTCAGAAGTAGAACTGCTTTTTTCATGTATAATTAAAAATTAAAGAGTTCTTAAAAAAGGAACCTTCTGTCTCTTCAAAGTCCAGTGAACCATTACGGACGTGTGTAATTAGAAAAAGTTGCAATATAAAAAATTGTTTAGGCAATACGTACAAAATTCGCAATCGAAATTTACGTCAGGCGAAACTAGTTTTCTGACGTTCATTAAACATAAAAGAAAAAAATTGACGTTCAAGTTCATACTATTTATTCTACATAAAATATTTCGACTATGTATACAATTTTAAACTTTTAGTGCTACGTATGTGTATCCAATAATTATGTTTATTACTTTCACTTTAGAAGGTTTTCGTTAATAACATCAGATAAAATATCGATGTAAATCATTTTATAAAATGTCCCTCACGTATCCCTATGTGACATATACACTAAATAAATGTAAAAACAATTTTTATGGTTGTTACTTGTGAACTTTCCAGAGTAAGAAATAAGCTAATTAAGTAAATCTAATTTATCATTCTCTTCTATGGCTTGTAAGGTGTCTAAGAGGTACTACACATTACATTTTTATCTTCTGATGAGAGCTCACAGCTCGGTATAATATATTGTTGAAAAGTATGCACTGTGATCTTTGATATGAAAAAAAAACACAAAACTTACAATTATTCGTGTAAAAATACCTTGCATCATGTGCGTATAATTTTAGTTAACTATGTTCTTGACTTTACTAAATTATAGGCGAATCAAGCTTGGGTATTTTCCAGGTAATCTTTTCTTTCAACGTCTTACCTATTTTTAGATTAGTTAACAATCCTAGGATAAAATGTACTTTAAATCGAGGATACAACCTTGGAATTATTTTACAACACTTTCTTAATCTTAAACGAATCTTCATATACCTAAAACAATTGTTTGTCTTACATGTTAGTTTGTAACAAATTGAACATTTGTTGGATTTCGGTATCAATGAAATATAATATAAATACAAAATTAGTTAAAGTTTCACAAGTTTTATTAATATCTTAACCTGACAATATTGTTTTAACATTGAATGTCATTATCAAAGGTAGATAAGGTTGATAAACAAACACGTTGCTAAGGATAAATACATACAGAAAATAGGTAACTAGATACAATACATACAAAAACTAAATATCTAACACTTCTAATAAAGGAGAATTACTAAGCTCAGTTTGTTCATTCATTAAAGGTACTGTGCGTTTATGTTTGTATATTTCAAAAGCTTCTAAAATGTCTAATTTGTGTTTGTTGTTGCAAAAATGTAAGAATTTAATGTTGTTTTGAGGCGTCATTGGGTGGTTCTGTTCCAAAATGTGTTCGGTATAATTCGATTTTTCTGGACGTTTAAGTCTATAAGAGCGTACGTGTTCTTTGTATCTTATGTCGAAATTTCTAAGTGTTTGTCCAATATAAACCGAGTTACAAAAAGAACAATTCAAACGGTAAATGCCGGATTTCACGATATCTTGTGTTTTGTCTTTAGCATTGAATAAAAATGAAAAAGTGTTGGTGTTAGTTTTATAGGTTATTTTGTAACTGGTGGTTTTTCTTAGTATAGTTGCAATTTGTTCTGATATCTTGCCAAAGTATGGTATTGATATGTAGTTTGTGTCTTGTATTTGAGTGCCAATTGGAAATATTCTTTTGATAGCTAACCTATAATCTTTTTGTTGAATTAAAGTGTCAATTATGTTATGATTATAATCGTTTGCATGTGCTAATTGTTTGATGATTGTATCAGCATTTGAGTTAATTATTATTAGGCTAATTCGAAAATTATTCTTTAAGTACATAAATAACTATCTTAAATATTGTACCTACGTAAATAAAAACAGTTTTTCTAAAACAAATACGATATTGAAAGAAATAAAAGATTAGTAGAAGTTTCACAAGTGTATTATAATCTATCAGACAATTGTTTTGACAGCTAAGCTGTCATTATCAAAGGTAATATAAATATCAACAAACACATCGCTAAGGTAAATACAAAAATTAGATAACTAGAAAAAAAGTATTCCCTAGTAATGCAGCATATATGATGATGTCTTCGATCGTTAAATGGGTATCCAGAAGTAAAACTGTCTCCCAGTCGGATTTCCGGAGTGGGAAAACTCAAGAAGGCAAAAAACGAAATAAACATGTAAAGAAAATTGCGTATTGAAATGTCAAATCGCTACTACAATGTGGCAAACTAGAGAACTTAAAATATGAAATGGATAGGAACCAAATAGAAGTAGTATTGGGTATTTAGCGAAATGAGATGGCCGCAATAAGGAGACTTCTGGTCTGGTCGATACAAGATAATTCACACTCAAGCTAATGCAGACGGAAAAGCAGGAGTTGGTATAATTCTGAATAGAGTACATATAATACAACGAAAGATTGATGAAGGTATGCTTAAAGACGTATCCCAAAAACACAACATTAATCCAAGTATACATGCCGACGTCAACCCACGACGATGATGAAATAGAAGAAATATATGAAGGTACTTATTAGATACACAAAAGGAGATGAAAACTTAGTAATAATGGGAGGTTGGAATGCGCTAGTAGGGGGGGAAGAAGAAAATATAGTGGGAAGATACGGACTGTGGAAACGAAACACGCGTGCAGAACGTCTAAATGAGTTGTGTTCAAAACATAAAATGATAATTACGAATACACTATTCCAACATCACGTAAGAAGAAGATATACTTGGAAAATGCCAGGGGATATCAAGCGGTACCAAATAGATTATATTTTGGTCAGATAAAGATTTAAAAACCAAATAAAAGATTCATGAAGCTATGCGGGACCAGATATTGACAGCGGCTATAATATAGTCATAATGAAATCAAAAATCAATTTAAAGAAATTGACAAATAAAAGGAACACTGTGTGGAATCTAGAAGACATAAAATATGGCACAACACTTAGGACACTGCAAGAAAACATTAAAGAGGAAGTGAATAGGTCAAACAACACAAGTGATAACATTGAAAACAGGTGGATCAAAATAGAACAAGGTATAACAAAAGGCACAAAAAATGTTCTAGGTGTAAAGAAACAGCAGTCCAAGAAACAGTGGAAGACAAAGGAAATATTAAACCTGCTAGAAGAGCGTAGGCGATATAAAAACGAAAAACGCAGAACAGGGTAGAAGGAAATATAAAGAACTAAAACAAAAAAACAAAAGAACAATACATAAAAAAACAGCTGTGAAGAAGTACACCAAGATACATGATATAACAACAAGACACATATACATGATGATAAACTCGATAAGGCATACAGAAATGTTAAACACATGTTCAAGAGAAGTAAATCAAAAACTCGTGGAATACAAGACAATAATGGTAATTTGCTAACAGACAACAAAGAAATAGTTAAACGATGAAAAGATTAGGTACATAGAAGACTTATACAATGGTACACTGAACAGGCAAAATATTGAGGAAGAGTATCTGTACATCCTAAGAACGGAATTCTGACAAGCAGTGAAAGACCTCAAAAACAACAAAACCCCAGGTGAAGACAATATACCTGGAGAGATTATCAAAATCCTGGACCCGGAAACTCTGGATAAAGTGTTCAAAATGATACAAGATATCTAGCACACACGACAAATTCCATCCAGTTTTTACAAAGACAAAGATAATTACCATTCAAAAAAAACATCAACACAAAAAATTCGAAGAACATAGAACGATAAGTTTACTATCACACGCATCAAAAATATTAGTTAAAATAATCCAGAGAAGAAAATTGAAGAGAATCTTACAGAAGACCAATTTGAGTTTGAGGAAACACTCAGGAACGAGGGAAGTCATACTGGCACTAAGAATAACAATTAAGAAAATATTAAACAAAGGAAAGGAATTATACATAGCCTTGATAGACGCTGAAAATGCCTTCGACAGGATAAACTGGGCCAAACTGTTCAATGTATTGCGGGATATCGGTATAGACGGCAATGATAGGAATATCATCGGAAATTTATACAAAAATCAAACCGCGGTAAAAAAATACAACGAACAACGTGAAGAGGCAAGAATCAGACGTAAAGTTAGACAGGGTTGTGGCCTATCACCGCTGCTCTTCAATATATGCATATATGGGTCATTCTTTCTGAACTCAACCACCGGCTAGGGTCAAAAATTGGAACAACTTAGAAAGGCCAGCGGAGGCTCATTCTAAAGCTTGAAACCTCTACTTTCGAAAGTCACATGTTTCCTATTTAAAAAAATTTATATTTGACCCCTAAAACAGGATAAACACGTATCCAGCTCCAAAAAAATATTCCTTCTACAACAACATAGTATGGCGAAAAGCTAAAAAATGACCTAGATGCAAAGTGCCGGTCACCGGTAAAATTAAAAAATGGTATAAGGATTATCTCTAAACAAAGGAAGCTGTAGTTTACTATTTATACACAGAAAGTTTTACACTAACATTTTAACCATCAATATACAACACGAAACTTTTGCGTAGAATATTTTCTTAATACTTTAATACTAAATATTTATATACAACATTCAGAAACTATTACACCCTACAGAATTCTGACCCAAGAAATTGGACACGATTTTTTTACACTACATTATTGACACTGCGTTATTTAAAAACGTTTGAAACCGTTGTATCAAAATTGTAGTGTAAAAAATCGTGTTCGATTTCTATGGTCAAAAGTCAGTGTTTAAAGCTGGGCTGCTAAAGTTAGTGTATGTTTATTTTAAGTGTTCAGTTTTTATTGTGTTAAAAACGAATCTCCGCAAATCTTTTATGTTGTATAAATATTCAATGTGATCAAAACATGAGTGTAAAGCTTTTTAGGTGTAGTAACTGTATTTACCAAAACAAGCGGCCGCATGCAATGTAAAAGGTTTCCAAAAAATGTATTTTCATGACAAAACGTGTTTCGCGCTGACTCGCCCCGACTCGCACCCTGCGTGGGTTGAACACTAACACTACGGTTGAACAATTATGAATGCAATCTTTTACCCCATAAGGATGACAGAACCTGCAGCTCTAGCAAATGCATTACAGATTATATTTTGCGGATGCAAAACTGGACGTGGAACAGCATGTGTGTAAGGAATAGGGCTTGTACTTCATACTGTACTTCGGCTTGCAGAGAATTCAACGGGGATGGCTACTTAAATGTACAACCGATTTTGTCGTTGCCAGAAGTATAGGTGATGAAACTAACAGTATTTTAAGAGAAACACAAGTAAATAATAATTAATACAATAATCTTTATTTAAATCTGACAATGAATAAAGTTTCAATATTAAACGGAATTATGGTGAAATTATGGAATATTAATTTATTTTAATACTGTAACAAGAGAGAAAAGGAACGAACCTCTTTTCGAGCGACAGGTGGTGTGTTCTGCCGCCTTCGAGAAAATGACGCATCGCACAAGCATGTAAATCAGACGTGGTTTATTCTGGTGTATTCTAGAAATACATGGTATGTTCGGGCGATTTCTGGAACGTTTATAGGATGATATAAAGTCGACGTCGCGGAGAAAAGGAGCAGTCAACAGCAAGTCATTAACTGTGTATTACAAAATAAATAGTGAATATAAATGTTGTATTAGAAACTCATAGTCTGTAAATAATAGTTTTAATGGTTTATAATCATAGCGTTAATTTATAGTGTATTCATTAGTGTATAGAAATAAATATTTGTTTGTGAATAGACGATTTAAACAGCACTTGTATTATTATTTTAGAAAGAATGTTACAATACTATTCAAAATAAATTTCTTTTCACCAACTTGAATTTTAAATAAACAATACTCTAACTAATAATACTAATACTCTTAAACAAACATGTCGGAGAGAATAAACATTTTGGATTTTAATCATATTTAGTTTCGGTGGCCTTTTGTGACCGGCACTTTGCATCTACGTCATTTTTTAGCTTAACATCGGAATTTGCAACTTTAAAAATTTCTAGTATTATTTTTCATTTGAAATTTAAAATATTAAATTTTTGACCCCGGCAGCCATTTTGTAGCCGCCATTTTAGAGTTTGGGCAGATTTGGGCTGTTAAAAGAGGTTTTAACAGACGGTCTTTTTTAACGACCCTCTTTTCTAAAAATTTTTATGGCTAAGGTGACAACGGCGTCTACGATTTTTTGACCGCGGAAGCATTAAAGCCCTCCTTCGTCGGGATTCAAACAGTTCCCTTGGCTGTTATAGCCATCTTAACAGATCTTAATACGTAAATAACTATAACATCACAATTCCCGACCTAATCAATCTCCCCCAATCCAATTTCATTTGCCGTTTCAAATAATAAATTTCTGAACTTGGCGGCCGTCTTGTAGCCGCCATTTTGCACTTTTGACCGATTTAGTCAATTATATTTAGACAATTTAGACAATTATAATAAGACTTGATGAAATTATTTAATTATTAATTAGCCCCTTATGCAACAAATATTATTTTGTTAATAACAATTAAACAGGGCATTAGCGGACAAATCTAGCATTTAGACTTTGAAATATAGTCGATTACCTACAATTAAAAAAAAATCATCAAAATCGGTGCCCAAAAGGCGAATTCCGAGGAATCACTCTTTTTTTGTCTCCAGGAAACCTACTATAAGTACGAAAAAATTACATGAATGAATTACAAACCGATTTAAAGCGATTTTGAAAATTACGGTTTTAGGTGTTATCTACCCTATCTACGAGCTTCGGTAATATAATTAAAACCTTCTAACTTTAAATCGGTCTGCAATTCTTTTTCGTATTTATCGAGTAAAAATAAGCATTTTTAACTCTTACCATGTTTTTCTATCTGACGCCATTTTCGATGAAAAAAATGAGAAACTTTCAGAAATGGCAAATTGTTGTTCTCAATTTTGCTCGAAATTGAAGCACTCTAGGAAAAAACTCAGTGGAAAAAATTTATGTATTCTTTGACGAAAAATGCGATGAGGTTAAAAAAAGTTTTAAAAAATATTTCTTTTTCTAATTTTTTCAACTTGAATTTTTTTTTGAAACTGCATACGTGTTTACCCTCTTCTAGAGGTCAAATATACATTTTTTCATATAGGAGACATGTGACATTCGAAAGTAGAGGTTTCAAGCTTTAAAATGAGCCCCTGCTGGCCAACCGGTGGTTGAGTTCAGAAAGAATGACCCATATACTACAAGCCATCAACGAATTTAATGAGACGCAGACCTCAGGTGTACATATAAACGGATAAAGAATTAACACAATTAGATACGCAGATGACGTAGCACTAATCACCGAATCAGAAGAAGAGCTAAGACAAGCATTGGAAGATATGGACAATGTAACATATTTAGGAAATATAACATAAAGTTAAACAAAACCAAGACAAAAGTGATGAACTGCTCAAGAAAGAACCAAAAGATGGACAACATATCCATTCAGGGAGAGACGGTGCAAGCTGTGAGCGAATTCAAATACCTGGGGAGTATAATCACACAGGATGGCAGATGCATGCGAGAAATAAACAACAGGTTAAACATGGCTAAAAGAGTCTTCTACGAAAAGAAACAACTGCTTACGTCCAATGGGTTAACGATAGACAAAGCAAAAAACAATTTACAAAAACATAAATATGGAGCTTAGCATTGTACGGCTGCTAAACGTGGACCATCGGAAAAGCAGACCAAAGAAAAATCCAGTCCTTCGAGATGTGGTGCTTCAGGCGAATATTAAATATCTCTTGGACCCAAATAAAAACAAATGAAGACGTGCTAAGAATGATAGATGAAGATAGAAAAATCTGGAAGCTTATAAAAAAGAGAATAATGCAAATGATAGGCCACATAATAAGAAGAAATGGAATACTAAAAACACTAATCGAAGGAAAAATATCCGGGAAAAACCCAAGAGGAAGACCTCGTCTACAATATATGAATCAATTAATAGTGGACTCGAGCAGTTGTAGTTACAAAGAAATAAAAAATAAAGCCCTAGAAAGACAAACATGGAAAGCTACGACAAACCAGTCGTAAGACTGATAACTGATGATGATGATATAAAAAGATAAAAATAATTAAAATTAAATATCTAACACTTCCAGTGACGGAGAATTACTGAGCTCAATCTGTTCATTCATTAAAGGTATCCTGAGTTTACCGAAAATGTTTTACTTGATTATCAAAAAAGCGATTAGAAATCCCAAAAGAAGGTGGCTTAAAGAAGAATCATAGAAATGGTTTAGAATCAGAGACAATATGTAAATACGTTTATATAAAGGTACTTCACATAGAACTTACTTATAAATTACACAATACTTATCTAATTTGACATCTTAGATTTTGACATTAGAAAAACCGTCAGTCAGATTAAATTCAAAAAATACACCACACAGAAAAATAAACTTCATCGACTAGTACAACAAAAACGTACACTAATAAATAACCTTAATTGCCAGAACACTACAAACTTTTATCCTCGTTTCATAAACTTGTCGAATATAACATCCAGTGACAAAAAACACAATTTCTTAACAAAGATTTCAAATTTTGCCCTTTTCCACAATTTACTAACAAAATTAAAGAAATTTTGGCCGTTGAATGTTATACTTCAGAATTATCATAATAACTATGCAAAATTCCAGATTTCGAATTTGTTGAAAGAGATGTCTTTGAAACAAGAAAGAATGCACAACAAAACATCTAACATATCACTTTTTCAATCTATCGAACACGAAATCACAGAAAACAATCTAATTTCTGTTAAAGCAGATAAGGGTAGCACTATGGTAATTCTCTCGAAAGATATTTACATACAAAAAGTTAATGAATTTATTAATCAAGAAAATTTAGAAACTTTAAACAAAAACCCAACCACAAAATGAAATGAAATCTTAAACAAAGATCCAAGCACAAAATTTAAAAAAGAAATAAAACAAGCTTTAGAAATCTGCTTTTCAGTATTAGAAAAGCAACAAATCATAAATAGCAACAAATCATGAATAAAAACCCACAACCACCCAAACTGCATGGACTCATCAAAACACATAAACAGAATATGCTTATAAGACTAATTGTATAAGATAAGATATTTGCATAAGTCAAAATTACTTTACCTTCAATAATTTAACATATCTACAAAACGATGGTTTTCCTATTGGTATTTATTTCATGATTATGGAGTTTCACCATATAAGGCTAGAAACAATAAACAAAAATCTGATATTCTATGGCTATAACTTAAAATTGGTTTCTAGTTACTTCTAGCCCATACTATATACGGAGAAAAGACGTTACTCACAGGCAGAACTATTTTCAGGATCTTTTTTAGTCCGTAGGGTTCTTATATCTCCAACAAAGGTTTTATCTAATGGTTAGATAAAAAAAATCGTAAAAAATAAAAAAAAATATCATTTTTGTACCTCTTGCGGTTATCATCTTCAATAAGTTCAATACCTTCTAAACCATTCACCAAATTTCAAGCTCGTGTATGACTTACTTGAATTTTTCATCCTCTACAGAGATGGGGCTGATTTTTAAAATATTTCAATTATTCTTTTATTACGACCCTAAAAACTTTAATTGTAATAAATCTTAAGTGTTGTAACGTAACGTCCCTACTTTATTTTTTCGCCCTATACGGGGTTGGGATTGATTTTACAATTTGATTATTTTTATTATTATCGTTATTAAAATTCTGATAGCTATAACTCATCCAAATTTCAATTTTTTACATCATCCCTAATGTTAATGATAAAATGCTTCCCTTAAGTTTTTAGACTAATTCATGGTTTGGTTAACGATTTTATAAAATAAACATTTAGATAAAATCGATCTCTGAGACATTTACATATGTCAACTGAATTGGCCATTACAGAAAGTACACATATCCACGTCAGTATAACTTGAGAAAAACATTAAAAGTTGTCCTGTAATCCTGTTCATTTATAGTTTTTCAAAACGCATTTGATACTTAGACTGCTTCTACTACGTACGGTAAGTGCAGTACATGGGTGGTTTTTCAATGCGACAGTATGTCTAGCTTCTGTACTAAATTTGTGGGCATATGTGGTTTTTCTAATGGCCGATTCAATTATTCCAAAAATCAGAAAAACAGTAAACCGTACCGAGGAGAGAAATATTGTAGCTAGTAGCTCGATATTTTTCATATTATTGTCGTACTCGTTTTTTTGGAACACTCCTCGCTTCGTTGTTGTGCCCCATACAACTCGTGCTACAATAAACCATCTTATAAAACTTGTATAATAATAAATATGCAAATTAAAAATTGTTAATGGGCGACTATTATACTCACAATTTTAAAGTGATATGTGTATATAAACAACAAACGACATCTTAAGACAGCTGTTTCGAGCTTTTGGCTCTCCTCAGTTAGGGGCAGCCGTCTTCGATTTTTACACATGTCACCCGAGCTTATATACTAGCTCGGAAATAACATTAACACCATCTGTTAACGCAACTGTGGTGCCTCCTGTAGGTATCAAACCGCACTAAGCGGATTAGTTTGATTCAACAAATAAAAAAGAGATTCATTTTTTGTTGCACAAGTATTTATATTAAAATTTAATTTTCCAAGAAGACAGGGACTTTCAATCTGATGATTCACTAATTTATAAAGCTCTATATCAATTCAACATCTCATAATCGATATGATCAAGAAACAACCTATAAATATTTTATGAACTTTTTTGAATACGTTCCAAACACAGGTGTTTTTTTATAAAAGGGAGCCCAAACTACTGAATTATTTTTCAATACACTTCTGACTAAACCATAAAATAAGTTTCGTGCTTAGATATTTATGTTAGTTCCTGAGCAATTTCTTAAGACAAATCCTAACATTTTGAAAGCTTGAAAGCTAAAATACAACCTGACAATATAACAAACACGTCGCTAAGGTAGATACAAAATAGGTAACTAGATAAAATAATAATAATAATCATAATTAAATATCTAATACTTCCAGTAACGGAGAATGACTGAGCTCAAGTTGGTCATTCATTAAAGGTATCCTGAGTTTGTGTTTGTATATCTCAAAGGCTTCTAAAATGTCTAATTTGCGTTTGTTATTACAAAAATGTAGGAATTTCATATTATTTTGAGGAGTCATTATGTGATTTTGTTCTAAAAGGTGTTTGGCATAATTAGATTTTTCAGGATGTTTATTTTTGTAATGACGTACGTGTTCTTTATATCTTATGTCAAAATTTCGAAGTGTTTGTCCAATATATACCGAACTACAAAAAGAACAATTTAAACGGTAAATGCCCGATTTCATGATATCATGTGTTTTGTCTTTAGCATTAAATAAAAATGAAAAAGTGTTAGTGTTGGTTTTAAATGTTATTTTATAATTGTTGGTTTTTCTTAGTATATGTGCAATTTTTTCTGATATTTTGCCAAAATATGGTATAGATATGTAATTTGTGTCTTCTGTTTGATTGTCAATGGGATATATTCTTTTGATAGCTAACCTATAATCTTTTAGTTTAATTAAAGTGTCAATCATGTTCGGATTATAATGATTTGCATGTGCTAGTTGTTTAATGGTTGATATCTCTTTGTTAAAATCTGATTTTGTTAGTGGAATAGTTAAAGGTCTGTGTACTAATGATCTGTAGGCTGCTATTTTATGTGTATTATGGTGACAAGATTCATTTGGTATTGTTATGTCTGTTTGTGTTGGTTTTCTGTATATGGAAAATTCAAATAGATTGTCTGCGTTAATCTTGATATTTAAGTCTAGAAAGTTTATAGCCCTGTTTTGTTCTGTTTCTAGTGTAAATTTTATATTAAGGTGGATACTGTTGATAAGAATTAAAAATTCATTGATAACCTCAAAAGAACTGTCAAAACAAGCTAAAAAGTCATCAACATAACGAAACCAGAAGATAATGTGTTTAGAGAGGTTTAATTCAAATATTCGATCTTCAAACTTGTCCATAAATATGTTAGCTAATAGAGGACTTAGAGAATTACCCATAGGTAAACCATCCTTTTGTAAATAAATTATGTTATTAAAAGTGAAATAATTTTGACTTATACAAAGGTTAAATAATTGAATTAACTCTAACCTTTTAACTAATTCTATATTACTATTGATCAAGAAACTATCTAATAAAGGAATACATTCTTGTGGGGGTATTCTGGAGAACATGTTGCAAATATCAAAACTAACAAGTTTTGAATGTGGTGGAAGATGTATGTTTTGCAGCTTATCTAGTAATTCTAATGAATTTCTAACAGAGTATTTCGATTTGTAACCTATCGTGTTAATAATCTGGCTCAGTTTTTTGGATAAAATGTGATTAGGTGCATTGATGTATGATACAACTGGTCTTATTGGCATATTCTGTTTGTGGGTTTTTACTAATCCATATAGTTTAGGTATTTGTGTATATATGGTCATCAAAAGATAGTTTGGAATCTAAGAAAACTCCTAGGTTTTTCACTGTTAAACTCTGACCAAACTCTGGCTCTCAAATTCTAGAGTCATAAATAATTTTGTTTTGCTTCGATGTGAAGGTAATACAGTTACACTTACAAGCATTTAGTGACAGTTTATTTTCATAACTCACCAAAGTGTCCTATTCAGTTTGGAGATCTGAACAGTCGTGTATGTTAGAGATAGATTTATACCATTTGACATAATCAGCAAACATAAATAATTTTGAATGATAAATTTTAGGTGGTAAATCATTGATGACTAGTAAAAACAGCAAATGACCCAGTGTACTCCCATGACATACTGACGACAGATAGTAAATATTTCCGAAGCAACATTTTCATATAGAACATACTGTTTCCGTTGGTGTAAGTAAGATGCAAAACATTGCAACAAATGTTTCGAGAAACCATAAAAATGAAGCTTCTGAAGTAAAACAGCGTGACGCATCTTGTCAAAAGCTTTGGCAAAATCTGTGTATATGACGTCTACCTGTTGTCGCTGTTCAAGATTTTCAGATTTGTCTTATTGTCTTCCATTATTTGTAGTAAATTTGGCGTTGCCGATTTCCTGGCTACGAAGCGATGTTGATGCGAAGTGATAACATTTTTTACATGGTTGAAAATTTTCGTATACAGAATAGATTCAAACATTTTACACGAAACAGATATAACTGATAAACACTGATAGCACAGAAGCGTTTTACATCTAATTTATTAATTCCTGATTTCTAGATTCAATTTTAATGCAATTTTAAGTGCATTTATTGCAAATAATTTTAGGACGGCCCTGTACATTTAAGTATAATTTAGTTAAATTCTCCGTCGAAGGTTCTACAATAAATCTCTTATTGGTTTAAAATGAGTCAGTGCAGTTTTTGGCAGAATATTTGTTTCCCTCCCTTAAAATATAGCGAACATAGATTTGATCCCCAAGCAGCTAGTCTGCTAAAACCACAGACAGAGTCGAAGATAAGTCTCAAAGTCGGGTGCATATTGATAGTCGCAAAAGTCTGAAATAATTGGCCGAGCAGAATGCAAGCGACGGTTGAAATCAGTTAGCCGAGTCTATAGAGAAAGCCTGTTGATAATCCGCCAAGTGCAACAAGTTGAGTTTTGAATTGTTTTGCGGTCATTTTTCATATCGTCTACCGTAAAAGTATAAGCGAATTGCTTTATAATGCAAGTGATTGTTCGAGTTTTTAATAATTCGAGTTGTTCGATAATTTTAATAATTACTAACGTTTGTAGTTCGTTGTGAAAATTTACAACAAATGTAACCTTAAACTGAAAGTTTAACATATAGTCTTTCATATTATCGATTCAATAACCACTACAGAGTGTGTCTGTTGACAATTTATGTTGGAAATTTAATAATAAATTAAACGTTTATGCTTCTAACCTTTTTTTATTTGATTAACGTCACATTAATTAAATTGTGGAAGTGCAGAATTTTGCGCTAGATTTACAGATAGTTGTGTTGGAACTATTTAAATGTTGGCAATCAAATTTGATTGAACAACTGATGAAAATCTGATGTTCCTATTGGAATTATATGTGTTTAAAGTTTTCTATTAATGAAAGACAATATTCATATTATAGTCATTATTCTTGCAACTTTAGATATAAATTTCAGCTAATGACTTTATCATCGTTACCTGTGTTTATAATTCTTCACTTATACAAAAATTGTTATGGGGTTGAGGTCTACAGTTTATAGTGATGTGATGTAAAAATAAAGGTCAATATAGTGAAATCAGGTCTTGAATGATTAAATAGATATTAACATCTATTTAGGAGTATCCGATAAACGTTATTGTATAAGTAAGTTGTTATAGCTTTTAAGATTGCTTATATTTATCCTTGATATTTAACTTGTTATTATGAACAATTATTTTTTATATCTAAGAAGGGATCCTTCTTCTCATAGTAATAAATTAGGACTCCATTATTTAGTAAACAATATTATTTTCTTATTTATCAATAAATCAATTTAAACTGAATATGGTTATGATGATGTTGGACCGTTCCCTTGCATAAGTTATTGCAATACGTTAACCTGCTTAATATTAATTTAACTAATTACGATTAGTTATTGAATTCAATCGACTTAATCAGAGTCCTTTTTTGCTTGCGGACTTTGAGGATGTATTATAATGACTTGCTAGCAAATGGCGCCCACAATACTTATTATTTCTTCCAGCCTTTTTCTTTACAATCTATAAGCTATAGAATGATAAATTTGTCAACAAAAGAGATCTTAAACCTGTGCATTAATGTACAGTAAGTATCGCTCGTGGTTTTCAGTAACCATTTTACTATTTAGTGTTTTCAGTATTTTGAGAATGTTACAACTGACACAATCTTCACGGTACAAGTTGAAACTAATACTTATATCACGTCTGATTTTCCTTCTCAAATCACTAAAAGCAATGTAGTTTGCTTATATCGTTTATGCAATCTTTCCTTTCGTTTAATATTTTTTATTATTAATACCTCATTTTGGGGTGGTTTAAAGGGATATCTTTTAAAGGGAGTGGCATCGGTCATGTACCAGAGGTCTATTTCCAAAAACAAAACATTTGCGGTTTTCAATCATCTTTTGCATGTATTTATTGTATTTTGATCTAAGGGGTGGTTTTGACCCATTTTGGGATGGTTTAACCGCTTCAGGGAGGAAGGTTCTTGACCATATACCAGAAATCTATTTCCAAATACAAAACATTTGCGGTTTTCAATAAAAATATAACAACAAAAATATACAAAACAAAAAATAAAAAACATGTTGTATTAGGCATTTACGAAAATTGGACCGGGTTGATCAAATTACTATTTCTGTCATTGTTATTGACATGAAAAAGAAAAAGTAGAAATAATGAGCTAGCTGAGCTGATCCAATTTTTGTAAATGTCTATAATAGTTTTGAGTCAGGCTCCCGACTGTATTTCATTGATAGGCTATGACCAGGGCCGTTCCTGGGGTGCTCTCCGCCTAGGTGCAAAATTAAAGTGGCCGCCCCTACAAAATTTTTTTGATGTTTCCATCTAAAGGTATATTAAGGTTGTATAAGTTAAACATTAAACATATTTTTGAAAAAATATGTTTAAAATATCTTTAAAATATTTCAAAATCGTTTTACGTTTAACATAAAACTTCTATTTGACTTCGTTTACTGTCTCCACCCTTACTTTGTGAAACTCCATAATCATGAAATATAATATAAAGACAAAGATTAGTTAAAGTTTCACAAGTTTTATTAGTATCTTAACCTGACAATATTGTTTCGACATTAAATGTCATTATCAAAGGTAGATGAGATTTATAAACAAACACGTTGCTAACGATAAATACATGCAGAAAATAGGTAACTAGATACAATACATACAAAAACTAAATATCTAACACTTCTAATAAAGGAGAATTACTAAGCTCAGTTTGTTCATTCATTAAAGGTACTGTGCGTTTATGTTTGTATATTTCAAAAGCTTCTAAAATGTCTAATTTGTGTTTGTTGTTGCAAAAATGTAAGAATTTAATGTTGTTTTGAGGTGTCATTTAATGTCGAAACAATATTGTCAGGTTAAGATACTAATAAAACTTGTGAAACTTTAACTAATCTTTGTATTTATATTATATTTCTATTTGACTTCACAATTATTAATTCGAACTTCGAAAATCTAGATATTCTTGATCTATGGAAGTAACAAGTAGCATATTATTACTAGCAAAAAGCGAAAAAATATAGAACAAATGGAAAATAAAGCACATTTCTTCTACTTAAGATACTAAATTGCCAACAAAATTTTAGACTTTTCAAATTTATCTAAACAATCTTATAACGTAGTCCAATCAATCTATCTTAGAGTATCTCCTAAAGGATGTGTTTTACGTTGAAAGTGGTTATTTTCTAATTTTAAAGTAGACTAAATTTGCTACACTTTGAGTGCAGAACGACTTTTCTAAACCCAATTATTGCCTAAGTTCTTTGATGCAGCTCTTCGTAGGTACTATTCCATTACTTAGAATGTTCGACCTACGCTACCAGCTATTGCAAGTGCAGAAGTGGATGAGAGTTGAAAAATCTGGATTAGGACTGGGTAAACCTCACTCGGCCTCTGTCCTCAGAAAATACAAAATAATCCACCCCCTGAACCCTTTCTTAAGTTCATTTGATGTAGGTGCACAAAAGGATGCAGCAGTGCGTGTGGGTACAGAAAAGCAGGGCTCAACTGTTCATTGACATACACATTTTGTATTGGACAATTGTGCAAAAATGTACCAGAAGTTTTTCTCGATAGTGAGGCCAAAGACATAGACACTCCATCAATGATTGAGCAATTAAAAGAGCAAGCAGAAAACGATGATTTCAAAATTGAACAGCTTCAGGAGATGTAGTGAGTGGAGAACTTGCAGAGGTCACTCCCGATCATTCTAAGCGACGGAAATTGTAAATTTTTCTGTTAGTATGTTTTTGTACTATATTTTGATTATATTTTGTTAGCTAATAAACTGATTGATTTCAAGTTCTTTAGTATTGTAGCGTATTTCTTGTACAGGTAATTTTAATGGCACTATTTATAGGTTTTATAAGATGACTAAAAATCAACTAGTTTTTGTGTAATGTTTTGAAAACTATCTAAACTTAGAAGAGTTGTATCTCGGCAACTATTTGGTTTATAGAAATCGTTCTACACTGAAAGTGTGGCAAATTTAGTTTACTTAAAATTTCTAAAGAAATAACCACTTTCGCCATAAAAGACATCGTTGACGAGATATTCTGCGAAAACAGAAAAATGGTAAACATTTCCATCTCTTTTTATTATGGCAACGCGCGCGGTGGCAAGCCAAGGTCGAAAACTTGGATTTTTAATAAGGGCCCTAACATACCCAAAAAAGCATAACTACCCGACCATTTGCCTTGGTAGTGTAATGTCTAGAGTGCTGTACTTTCACCCAAGCGGCCCGAGGTCGATTCCCGGTGCCGGCAGATCTGGTTAAGGTTTTCTGCAGTTTTCCTTAGCTGTGACACAAATGTGGGATTTGCGCTGTTCCATCTGTAAGTCGGCTGCAGCCGAACTTAGGGCCTACATAATAATAATAATCGCCCCCTCCCTCCCGCACAAGCTTATAGCTTCTGGGGCCTGGTTTCCAGGCTATGGGTTGTAGCAATTATTATTTTATTATTATTTATTTACAAGGTAAAATGTGTAAATTGACTGGACTAACAACACTTAACCAAAAAACATAAACTCTTAGAACAAAAAATAACATTTTTTTTGAAAAATACTGTAACTCTGTTCCACATAAGTCACATAAGTAGTAGATACAGTAGCTAAAAACTATTTAGCTTGGTCTTATATTAATAGAAAAAAAACAAAAAAAATAAACAAATTAAAATTAATTTAGATTGTGAGTTTTTCAACGATTTTAGTCAGTTTTTCTTTGGCATCGGCCGCCCTTATGATTAGTCGCCTTGGTGCAAGTGCACCACCAGCACCCTGCCTAGGAACGGCCCTGGCTATGACTTCTTTCCTAGAAAATTTTCTTGCTGTTTCCCGATGTGACTTTTAAATATGATTTATTTGTTGTATTTGTATGGGGGTGCTAGGTATACTACAATGTTTGTAGAATTTAACTGACTTAGTGACGCTTAGTGACCTAATGGTAATACATTTTTTTATTCAGGACATAGGTCAGGTGTGGTATCAATAAGCCCATGTAATTTGAAAATATAAGCATATTTTTTATATTTATATTAACATATTGGGATATGGATCATGTGATATATCACTGAAGAGCCCATTCAAGTAAAATTTAAAAACACCTGTCGACACACAATTAAATTATGAATGTGGGTAATAGTAAATCATAGTATTTCCGTTATGCGTCCATTACACCATTAATTCGGTTTAGATTTTACAGGAATAATGAAATACACGAATATAATAATAATAATAATAATTGCTACAACCCATAGCCTGGAAACCAGGCCCCAGAAGCTATAAGCTTGTGCGGGAGGGAGGGGGCGCTTATTATTATTACGTAGGCCCTATGTGCGGCTGCAGCCGACTTACAGATGGAACAGCGCAAATCCCACATTTGTGTTACAGCTAAGGAAAACTGCAGAAAACCTTAACCAGATCTGCCGGCGCCGGGAGTCGACACCGGGCCGGGCCGCCTGGGTTAAAGTCCGGCACGCTAGACATTACACCACCAAGGCTGTAATATAGACCTAATACATTATTCTTTCATTGAAACACCGAACTTATGCAACAGTGAACAGTGAAGCCTAAAAGATGCAGTAGAAAAACAAAATTTAAAGATTCTTCCTTTGTAATTTCCACCGTCGCTCATCTTATCTCCTAAACGATTGAACGAAACCCTAGTACATGTACATGACTTCGCATATTGCCTTTTAATTTAAATTAAGATCAGCTTTAGTCGGTTTCCTGGAGACAAATAAAGAGTAATACCTCGAAATTCGCTTTTTGGGCACCGTTTTGATGATTTTTTTCTAAATTGTAGGTAATCGACTATATTTCAAAGCCTAAATGTTAGATTTGCCCGCTAATGCCCTGCAGAATTGTTATTAACAAATTATTACTTTTTCCATAAAGGGGCTAATTAATAATTAAATAATTTCATCAAATTTTTATTATAACTGAATAAAATTAGATACTATAGGTTTTTGGAGTCGCAGATTACGAATTCGAATCGGTCAAAAGTGTAAAATGGCGGCTATAAAATGGCCGCCGGAGTCAGAAATTTATTATTTGAAATGGCAAAATAATACTGGGGATTTTTAAAGTCGCGAATTGCGATGTTATAGTTATTTACGTATTAAGATCTGTTAAGATAACGGGCAAGGGAGCTGTTTGAAGCCCGATGAAGGAGTTTTGTGTGTTTAGCAGAAAAAGTTCATGTCGTCGTTTTCAAGTTTCTTATCAATGGTCTAAAGATTGTCAGCATAATGTTACTTAACCTATTCTGAATCTATTTTCAACCATCGAATCATGTTCTGCTCCAAAACAAACTCACCATCGTCATCATCATCTGAATATGATTCTGAAACCGAACAAAATTATTCTACTACAATACTTACAGTATCACCAAAAAAATATCCAAACATATTTAAACTTCACTATTATTAAAGAATCTGTTGTCGCTCAACCTTTAATTACTCTAACGGATATTCTATTACCACCATTACTTTAAAATTGATCTAACAACACAATTCATTAAAACAGTATCAGTTGATGGTCCAATTCCAAACAATTCCATACAAAAACATGAAATTTATACATTAAATCTGAAAATTTATATTTCTTTTCTACATAGAAATTTTCAAAAAAAAATTTTCTCAAAAACTATTTGTCCAATTTTTCTCATTTTTGGTATTTTATTAAAACGAATATACTTTACAGTGGGCATCTTAAAGAAAAGGAAAATGTTCTAGAACTTTGTTCTAAGATTTTTCAAAAAGTTCTAAAAATCTTAGAACCAAGTTCTAGAACTTTTTTCATAAACATTTTTATACACGTATTTAGAACTCACTCTTAGCTTTAAATAGATCCCAAGATCATTAAAATCGGACAAGCGGTTGCTAAAATATAATTTTTGAAGAAACACATACTTAAATTTAATGTAACGGGTTAATGACGGAATCGCGTCGTCAGAATTTTTTCAGATTTTCATCTTACAAAAACTCGTCGATTGATATATAATTCGGCTAGAGTAGTATAGCTATGTTCGTTCTAGCCCAAAATCCCATGTATTTTCTTATGAAGGTTCGTTTTGCATTTCAAGGTCATCCGCGAAATTAGAGGTTCATTTGCATATCATTCGCGGGGTCATTAGTGGATCATTTGCATATCATTCGCGGTTTTATGTATGTATCATTAACGGTATTATTTGCATATCACGATCTAATTAATTTAATTCGCGGGGTCATTAGCGGATCATTTTTTATATCTTGCGGGGTCATCTGCATATCTCCCTCTCTCTCCTCATTTCCAACTTGTCATCATTTCCCGCTGAAAGATTTGAATTCCTAGCGCTGCTAATGCCATCTATCGGTGACGTCATATGATCGGTATAGTAGATTTCTATACGCCTGTAGATAGGCAACCCGCTATACTTTTTTACAAAACCAATGGAGCCGGCAGGGTTTGAACGCTCGACCGTCTGGTTATAAGCTTAGGACTTAACCCCGAGACCACGGAGCTTGTCTTTTAAATTACTACATACGAGTTATTTATAAAAATGCTTTTACGTATATTTGATTAAATCCAATTTATTTAAAAATAATTCCCGGAAAATATTTATAAATATTGTACATTAATAATATTAAATCTTTAGGATTCCAAAATTATAAGCCAATTATGATTATTATCATGAGTCATTGAGATGAGACAATTATTAACCTTATATGAGCCAATCGTGAAGAAACTCGAGAAATTTTTCTTGATACATCTTAAATATAACAATTTGAAAACTATATACAGATATTATTACTACATGAGCCCCGTAACATCAGTCGATCCGCGGCTTTTTATATCAGTACAAAATAATTAGATATAGTTATATTTACTATCTATTCTTTTAAACAGCTGTTATACTTTCCATGATTACTTTATAGTCGGGTATGTAGTACTAGAATACTGTAAAGCATTATTTTTAAAATTCAAAAAACATTTTCTTTTTTAAAATTCAAAAAACATTATCTATAGCTAAAACTGTTTAAGAAATAACTTTCAAACTAAATGTTTTTGCATGAAAATACACACAAACTAATTAACCATGTTGTTTTCAACATTCTTTAAAACTGCTTTCAACTATAAATAAACAAACGTTCTTACGAATGACTGAAAGGAATTTAGATTTTATAAATAATTTGTTAAGAGATCAAAGCTACTGTCAATCACTTGTCGGATTATCTCTGTTGCAGTTTTAAAAAGTTAATAAAGCGTGAATCAAATCTCTATGATTCATTTGAAAGCAGAAATACTAAACAAGATTTACATATATCATTTATCATATGCATGCCCGAATTAAATTAATTCATGGTATCATTTACATATATCATCCCCCATTTACATATATTATTTATTATATGCATGCCCGAATTAAATTAATTCACGGTACCATTTACATATCTCCTCTCTCATTTACATATATGATTTCTCATATGTATGCTCGAATTAAATTAATTCACGGTATCATTAGCGTATCTCATCTCTCATTTACATAACTGATATCTCATTCTGTACATCTCATTTTATATATTATTTGTCATCTCTCTCTCATAAATTTATTTTAAAATAAATCAGTCCTATTTGATATTTATCTATAGGTCGTCATGTAATTCTGCGAAAACAATTTAATATGTAGAACCGTAATAATAAAAATTTATTTTCAACTATACAAAGTAACTCTAAAGCTACTGTCAATTACCTGTCGGATTAGCTCTGATGCATTAGACCTGTTTAAATATACGCCATAAACATTTAGTTTGAAAGAAAACAATTAGGGTCGTTCTGATTTCATAAAATTTTATTTAAATGTAACGTTTAAGAATATAGAATACTGTAGAGCATTATTTTTAAAATTCAAAAAACATTATCTATAGCTAAAACTGGTTAAGAAATAACTTTCAAACTAAATGTTTTTGCATGAAAATACGTACAAACTGCTTTCAAACCATAAATAAACAAACGTTCTTACGAATGACTGAAAGGAATTTAGATTTTCTAAATAATTTGTTAAGAGATCATCATCTTAAAAGCGACATAAATTATTGTTTTAAATGACAATTACTCACCCTTGTGTTAACCCGTATGCTAAGTATGTCCTAATGGTAAAACTGTAATCGACGAGATCTGATATCATAGTAATATTATAACAGATTAGGTGACCTAACAAACTCTTTAAAGAAATGTTTATTTACATGTATGAGATAGTATTTAACATAATGTCCTTACATACTGGGTTACGATAGAGACGGATAATCATACGAGCTGCTGAAATGTATGATATATTATAAAATAACGTTTAAATAAGAGTTTACTTTAGATGCTACGAATATCTATATGGTGTATAAACAATAAGAACACATATTTAGAAACAGTTTACAAGGTAGTAGATATAACGAAAAAAGGCTAGCATTTGTTCAAAATTACATTACGTCTAGAGGGCGGTATGAATATAACTTATAGGATTTAATCAAACTAGAAAAATATCGATATATATATCCAGCGTTGAGAAATAATTATACTATGCGTTTAAATGTTTAAGTTCATCATAGCCTGCATTTCCTAAAATATGAGCGTTATACACATGTTTGAAATTCAATTCATCTTGCTTAAAGAGAATAAGTAAGTTAGCGTTGTCCCTAATCAGATGTTTCGGTATCTTTGCATATGTCTGACCTAAATAAAATGAATCAACATCCTTTATGTCTACTCATGCTAAAATATTCTCTAAGTTTTTCCTGTTTGTCACAGATAATATCATCGAAAATGAATACTGAATTAGGTTTCACATCATTAGGGGTGATTACATCATCGTTTTCGCCATATTTAGGTTGAAATAAAGACTTGGCGTATAGGTAGATATTTTCAAATTTTAATTCGTTTTCATTAGTTAGTAGACCTAACAAGACATTAGTTTTACCACAAGAAGAAGGTACACTCAAAATTGCTCTATAGGAAACAGATAAAAGCTTACAATGCTTCTTATCACCATCGGAATATTATCGAGAAACACGATCGTCTAAGTTAAAATTATTGATTTAAAAAGTAATGACCATTACTCATCCTTTGTGTTTCGCCATATTTAAACGTTATTTTACAATACATCATACATTTTCAATAGCTTCGAAATACGCAAATATGTAATAATATACTATATACTCTTGTAGGTTATTCAACGTATCTATAGTAAACTCTTATGATTAATAATAATCTGTAACCTTATTGTTTTTTATTACATCACAGGTTAGATCATACGAATATAATTCAGGTTAGATTAGGTTAGAGCCTACGAATATCAGAAAGTATGTTGTTTACAAAACAACATACTTTCATACAAGAACGTTTATTGATACGAGTAGTTTCGACGCTACTTAAAACATAATACATAACTTATATATATAATATCTATTAAAATAGTACATTTCGTATACACTAATAATGGTACTACATACTCGACTATAAAGTAAACATGGTAGGTATAACAACAGTTTAAAAGAATAGATAGTAAATATAACTATATCTAATTATTTTATATAATACTATATTAACTAAGAGGTTATATACAGAATATATACGCCTGCATTCGACCTCTAGAGGGTTCATAAGACTACACTAGACCAGACCAGACCAGACCAGACCAGACCAGACTAGACTAGACTATAGATGATAGACAGTAAAATCATGAACAATTATACGGCCTGTAATATAATAGAGCTTACTTGATATTTTAAAATTAGTGGCTGAATCTAATTATTACAGAAATTCAATTGTAGAAACTGAAGTAGGTAGATTTAGGTCGCGCGACCTAAATCTAACCTAAAATATATTCGTAGACTGTAACCCAACTAATATAATATGTAAGTTTTTCGAATGTTAATGACGATTTTGTAAGTAGCTACAATGGTCTAACCTAATAAATATTTTATGAACTAATCTTAATAGAGATTTTTTGTAAGTAGCTACATGCTCTAACCTAATAAATGTTTTATGAACTAATCTTAATAGAGATTCTTGAATCTTTGCAACAACCGGAGTCTAAAATCTATAACCTTAATATAATTTTTGGGGGTCTAACCTAGATTGCTTCATTTAATTTAATCATTTATATTAATATTATATCGATTTATCATGCAATTTTGGGTTTTAAAGTAAAGTTTAGAAGTTTAGAATCCTTAAAACTCTCTACCTACCTTTAACAATCAATTACAAAAACTGGATGAGTTTCTGGCGTATAGGTAGATATTTTCAAATTTTAATTCGTTTTCATTAATTAGTAGACCTAACAAGGCATTAGTTTTACTACAAGAAGAAGGTACACTCAAAATTGCTCTACAGGAAACAGATAAAAGCTTACAATGCGATTATCACCATCGGAATATTATCGAGAAACATGATCGTCTAAGTTAAATATATTTAGCGACTTCTTTTGCTTAATAATTTTCATTACGGAATATGTATATGTCTAGTCACAGTTTCAGCAAACGCATTGTATTCTATCAACGAATCATGTAAATATCAAAAATTCGTAACGGTTATGCATAGGTTTAATACCATCAACAGCTCATTTAAAGGAAATGTTAGATTTTTAACAGTTTACGAGCAATAATCAAAGACTATTCTATAATGATGTATTATTTATTTATAAACGTTACATAGTATAGTAGCTAAATACATGACTGACTGAAAAAGTTACTTTTATTAATGATGACTATTGAATTCGATCTGTCACTAGCTTAACCTTTTAATTTCCACTTTTGACCAAATTATAGTTGATCTGATCAAATATTGCTTACAAATCGGAGCTCTAATCTAATGTCTACAGTAGAATCCTTAAAACTCTCTATGAAGTTTTAAAATTGTCGATTACTAAGACACCCGTTTCTTCGGCCTCCTTTAGTAAATTCATATTGTTAGCTTCTACTTTGTCAACTGTTACTAGAATGCTGTTCTTTAGATCCTTTACCTCGCTCTATGTATCTGTAGTCATTACAATGAAAGTTTGTACTGTTGTGTCGAATTGACGATTTGATTTGAAAATTTAATAATGTAATTTATCGTTTAAACTAACCCTTGTTTACTTCTATATATGTTTAATTAATATGTAATTAGTACATCAAAATATGTTCTTAATATGTTTTTCAATTTCCTTATAAAATATAACTATATATCATTGAAATAAAACATTATTAAAATATTAAAAATAATTTTATTTTATCACATCCTAAATATTTACACGACTGATCGCGTTTCTCGTCAGCTTCTTTTCAAACAATTGCAGTCGTTTATCATAAACCTAATGGTGAGCTTGTATTATTCGTATTACGATATGGATATATTATTCAATTTTCATGTCTTTTGCTAGCCCTAATTTTTTATGTACTAATAACTCTGATACTATTTACTGCAATTCAATGCTTGAAAACTTAGACTTGGTTGAGATCATCAATGAACCGTCTATTTATACTGATCGACCAGAGCAATCGGTTGTTCTATCCTACGTTGAGAAAATAATTATACTATGTAAGCGTAGATACGTTACATATGATTACGAGCCTGAGTATAAGCATAAACCCTATACTACAGATTTTTATGCTTTTTTCATTATATCTACTACAGACGAGGTGAAGAATAGGTACATTTAACATGCGTATGCTACAATTATCTAATTTATAGTTTTCTAGACGTAATGTAATTTTGAACAGATTTTAACCCTTTTCGTTATATCTACTACCCTTGTAAGCGATTTCTACATATACGTTCTTATTGTTTATACACCATATAGATATTCGTAGCATCTAAAGTAAACTCTTATTTAAACGTTATTTTACAATATATCATACATTTCAGCAACTCGTATGATTATCCCTCTCTATCGTAACCCAGTATGTAAGGACATTATGTTAAATACTATCTCATACATGTAAATAGTTACAACAACAAAATAGAAAAGTATACTTGAGGGTAAGAAAGAAGTCCTGGACGCGGCTATCTATAACATATGTCATATGTTTTGTAATACGTCTTTATAACTTTGAAACTCTACGTGATTTCCTCTTACAATATCTCTAGTTATGAGAACCTTGAAGACTTAACCTGGAAAAATAAAACAGATAAATATTTTACTTTTTATTGAAACTAGTTAACTTATATTCTAACATGTAAATAGTTACAACAAAATAGAAAAGTATACTTGAGGGTAAGAAAGAAGTCCTGGACGCGGCTATCTATAACATATGTCATATGTTTTGTAATACGTCTTTATAACTTTGAAACTTTACGTGATTTCCTCTTACAATATCTCTAGTTATGAGAACCTTGAAGACTTAACCTGGAAAAATAAAACAGATAAATATTTTACTTTTTATTGAAACTAGTTAACTTATATTCTAACATGTAAATAGTTACAACAAAATAGAAAAGTATACTTGAGGGTAAGAAAGAAGTCCTGGACGCGGCTATCTATAACATATGTCATATGTTTTGTAATACGTCTTTATAACTTTGAAACTTTACGTGATTTCCTCTTACAATATCTCTAGTTATGAGAACCTTGAAGACTTAACCTGGAGAAATAAAACAGATAAATATTTTACTTTTTATTGAAACTAGTTAACTTATATTCTAACATATATATTTGAAACTAGACAACTTATATTCTAACATACAAATATACAACAACAAAATAGAAAAGTATACTTGCGGGTAACATTTTGTATAACCATTATCTTTTATTCTATAATACCTTCTTCTTTAAGCTCAGAAATAATTGAAATAATCTCATCCTAGTTTTCTAAACTACTGCTACCCCTCTGTTTTAAGGTATACAGTAGACGAAGCCTATCGACAACTTGATTCCGATACGGCGTTTTGTTTTTGGAATTTGAAATTGGTAGCTTGAGGTTAGAGCCTACGAATACATTTTTAGGACAGAACGTAGGGAGCAGAGTAAGTATAAAACAACATACATTCATACAAGAACGTTTATTGATACGAGTAGTTTCGATGCTACTTAAAACATAATACATAACTTAAATATATAATATCTATTAAAATAGACCAGACCAGACCAGACCAGACTAGACTAGACTATATATGATAGACAGTAAAATCATGAACAATTATACCGTCTGTAATATAATAGAGCTTACTTGATATTTTAAAATTAGTGGCTGAATCTAATTATTACAGAAATTCAATTGTAGAAACTGAAGATGTAATCTTTAAAACATCTAAAGTTAGAAGTTTTTAGTAGTCAGGTTAGATTAATAGAGGGTATTATAATCAAATCGTTTTTAGAAACTATTTGTTTTGTAAGATTGGCGCCGTAAGGAAAAACAACATAGCTGTAGTCTTGATTTTGAAATTGAGATAGCTCGGGACAAAACGATGAATACAAAGTTTAGAAGTTTATTTCAAAATTTTTGTGATAAAAAACATTAATTCTTCTTTACTTTACTTTAAAACCCAAAATTACATGATAAATCAATATAATATTAATATAAATGATTAAATTAAATGAAGCAATCTAGGTTAGATCCCCAAAAAAATTATATTAAGGTTATAGATTTTAGACTCCGGTTGTTGCAAAGATTCAAGAATCTCTATTAAGATTAGTTCATAAAGCATTTATTAGGTTAGAGCATGTAGCTACTTACAAAAAATCTCTATTAAGATTAGTTCATAAAATATTTATTAGGTTAGACCATTGTAGCTACTTACAAAATCGTCATTAACATTCGAAAAACTTACATATTATATTAGTTGGGTTACAGTCTACGAATATATTTTAGGTTAGATTTAGGTCGCGCGACCTAAATCTACCTACTTCAGTTTCTACAATTGAATTTCTGTAATAATTAGATTCAGCCACTAATTTTAAAATATCAAGTAAGCTCTATTATATTACAGGCCGTATAATTGTTCATGATTTTACTGTCTATCATCTATAGTCTAGTCTAGTCTGGTCTAGTCTGGTCTGGTCTGGTCTGGTCTGATCTGGTCAGGTCTGGTCTGGTCTAGTCTGGTCTGGTCTGGTCTGGTCTGGTCTGGTCTGGTCTGGTCTAGTGTAGTCTTATGAACCCTCTAGAGGTCGAATACAGGCGTATATATTCTGTATATAACCTCTTAGTTAATATAGTATTATATAAAATAATTAGATATAGTTATATTTACTATCTATTCTTTTAAACTGTTGTTATACCTACCATGTTTACTTTATAGTCGAGTATGTAGTACCATTATTAGTGTATACGAAATGTACTATTTTAATAGATATTATATATATATAAGTTATGTATTATGTTTTAAGTAGCGTCGAAACTACTCGTATCAATAAACGTTCTTGTATGAAAGTATGTTGTTTTGTAAACAACATACTTTCTGATATTCGTAGGCTCTAACCTAATCTAACCTGAATTATATTCGTATGATCTAACCTGTGATGTAATAAAAAACAATAAGGTTACAGATTATTATTAATCATAAGAGTTTACTATAGATACGTTGAATAACCTACAAGAGTATATAGTATATTATTACATATCTGCGTATTTCGAAGCTATTGAAAATGTATGATGTATTGTAAAATAACGTTTAAATATGGCGAAACACAAAGGATGAGTAATGGTCATTACTTTTTAAATCAATAATTTTAACTTAGACGATCGTGTTTCTCGATAATATTCCGATGGTGATAAGAAGCATTGTAAACTTTTATCTGTTTCCTATAGAGCAATTTTGAGTGTACCTTCTTCTTGTGGTAAAACTAATGTCTTGTTAGGTCTACTAACTAATGAAAACGAATTAGAATTTGAAAATATCTACCTATACGCCAAGTCTTTATTTCAACCTAAATATGGCGAAAACGATGATGTAATCACCCCTAATGATGTGAAACCTAATTCAGTATTCATTTTCGATGATATTATCTGTGACAAACAGGAAAAACTTAGAGAATATTTTAGCATGAGTAGACATAAAGGATGTTGATTCATTTTATTTAGGTCAGACATATGCAAAGATACCGAAACATCTGATTAGGGACAACGCTAACTTACTTATTCTCTTTAAGCAAGATGAATTGAATTTCAAACATGTGTATAACGCTCATATTTTAGGAGATGCAGGCTATGATGAACTTAAACATTTAAACGCATAGTATAATTATTTCTCAACGCTGGATATATATATCGATATTTTTCTAGTTTGATTAAATCCTATAAGTTATATTCATATCGCCCTCTAGACGTAATGTAATTTTGAACAAATGCTAGCCTTTTTTCGTTATATCTACTACCTTGTAAACTGTTTCTAAATATGTGTTCTTATTGTTTATACACCATATAGATATTCGTAGCATCTAAAGTAAACTCTTATTTAAACGTTATTTTATAATATATCATACATTTCAGCAGCTCGTATGATTATCCGTCTCTATCGTAACCCAGTATGTAAGGACATTATGTTAAATACTATCTCATACATGTAAATAAACATTTCTTTAAAGAGTTTGTTAGGTCACCTAATCTGTTATAATATTACTATGATATTAGATCTCGTCGATTACAGTTTTACCATTAGGACATACTTAGCATACGGGTTAACACAAGGGTGAGTAATTGTCATTTAAAACAATAATTTATGTCGCTTTTAAGATGATGATCTCTTAACAAATTATTTAGAAAATCTAAATTCCTTTCAGTCATTCGTAAGAACGTTTGTTTATTTATGGTTTGAAAGCAGTTTGTACGTATTTTCATGCAAAAACATTTAGTTTGAAAGTTATTTCTTAACCAGTTTTAGCTATAGATAATGTTTTTTGAATTTTAAAAATAATGCTCTACAGTATTCTATATTCTTAAACGTTACATTTAAATAAAATTTTATGAAATCAGAACGACCCTAATTGTTTTCTTTCAAACTAAATGTTTATGGCGTATATTTAAACAGGTCTAATGCATCAGAGCTAATCCGACAGGTAATTGACAGTAGCTTTAGAGTTACTTTGTATAGTTGAAAATAAATTTTTATTATTACGGTTCTACATATTAAATTGTTTTCGCAGAATTACATGACGACCTATAGATAAATATCAAATAGGACTGATTTATTTTAAAATAAATTTATGAGAGAGATGACAAATAATATATAAAATGAGATGTACAGAATGAGATATCAGTTATGTAAATGAGAGATGAGATACGCTAATGATACCGTGAATTAATTTAATTCGAGCATACATATGAGAAATCATATATGTAAATGAGAGAGGAAATATGTAAATGGTACCTTGAATTAATTTAATTCGGGCATGCATATAATAAATGATATATGTAAATGGGGGATGAGATATGTAAATGATACGATGAATTAATTTAATTCGGGCATGCATATGATAAATGATATATGTAAATCTTGTTTAGTATTTCTGCTTTCAAATGAATCATAGAGATTTGATTCACGCTTTATTAACTTTTTAAAACTGCAACAGAGATAATCCGACAAGTGATTGACAGTAGCTTTGATCTCTTAACAAATTATTTATAAAATCTAAATTCCTTTCAGTCATTCGTAAGAACGTTTGTTTATTTATAGTTGAAAGCAGTTTTAAAGAATGTTGAAAACAACATGGTTAATTAGTTTGTGTGTATTTTCATGCAAAAACATTTAGTTTGAAAGTTATTTCTTAAACAGTTTTAGCTATAGATAATGTTTTTTGAATTTTAAAAAAGAAAATGTTTTTTGAATTTTAAAAATAATGCTTTACAGTATTCTAGTACTACATACCCGACTATAAAGTAATCATGGAAAGTATAACAGCTGTTTAAAAGAATAGATAGTAAATATAACTACATCTAATTATTTTGTACTGATATAAAAAGCCGCGGATCGACTGATGTTACGGGGCTCATGTAGTAATAATATCTGTATATAGTTTTCAAATTGTTATATTTAAGATGTATCAAGAAAAATTTCTCGAGTTTCTTCACGATTGGCTCATATAAGGTTAATAATTGTCTCATCTCAATGACTCATGATAATAATCATAATTGGCTTATAATTTTGGAATCCTAAAGATTTAATATTATTAATGTACAATATTTATAAATATTTTCCGGGAATTATTTTTAAATAAATTGGATAAGCATTTTTATAAATAACTCGTATGTAGTAATTTAAAAGACAAGCTCCGTGGTCTCGGGGTTAAGTCCTAAGCTTATAACCAGACGGTCGAGCGTTCAAACCCTGCCGGCTCCATTGGTTTTGTAAAAAAGTATAGCGGGTTGCCTATCTACAGGCGTATAGAAATCTACTATACCGATCATATGACGTCACCGATAGATGGCATTAGCAGCGCTAGGAATTCAAATCTTTCAGCGGGAAATGATGACAAGTTGGAAATGAGGAGAGAGAGGGAGATATGCAGATGACCCCGCGAGATATAAAAAATGATCCGCTAATGACCCCGCGAATTAAATTAATTAGATCGTGATATGCAAATAATACCGTTAATGATACATACATAAAACCGCGAATGATATGCAAATGATCCACTAATGACCCCGCGAATGATATGCAAATGAACCTCTAATTTCGCGGATGACCTTGAAATGCAAAACGAACCTTCATAAGAAAATACATGGGATTTTGGGCTAGAACGAACATAGCTATACTACTGGCTAGGGAAGTTTTTACACATTCTATTTCGCAGCCTTGTGTTATGGAAAAAGTAATAATTTGTTAATAACAATCAAACAGGGCATTAGCGGACAAATCTAACATTTAGACTTTGAAATATAGTCGACTACCTACAATTTAAAAAAAAATCAACAACATCGGTGCCCAAACGGCATATTCCGAGGTATTTTTCTCTAGGAAACCGACTACTTGATCAGTTTTAAAAAGCATGTGATTTAACAATTAAATTTGAGATGAGAACGTGATTACATTGTATCTGAGTTTCTGAATATCACTTAATCTGCATGTGCTTGATTTATTTTTGTCTTTTTTTTATTCCGATTGTTGATTTTTATTCAGATTAAATGAACCGGATTTACTATAAATAAAGTTCGAAAATATTAATCACAAATATTTGAAAAATAAGGTAATAATTATTAACAACCCAATACCAAATACTTTCCGGCTTTTAAACATGTATTCAATGCACTAATTAGGTATTAAAACTTTATTAAAAATTATCTATCTATCCTTAACATTTAATATTAATAAGATTGTTATTCTTATTCAACTACCTGTTACCCTTTAAGCATGAAATTACAGTCCTTATCCTTACTTCGGGGATTATTATAAAATATGTAAATTATACAAAGTTATTAATATAAACTAGTTTTTATTTGCTTCTTTACTTTTATTGTCATTTAAATGGGACTTCCCAGAAGTGTTAAAATTTTATATACATAACAGTTTACTGCAAGAAAAACAAATTTTACTGCATTGCTTTTATTATAAATCTTTCGACGTTTATAACATAACTTGATAAATAAAGGTTGGTATTAACTCTTATAAAAGTTCATAATTAATAATAAATACAGGCAATTTCTCTTCCGAAGAAATTGTTAGGCGTTTCGCGCGTAGCGTTTCGTAAAACTTTCTCGTTTCGTTCGTAAATCCGACGGGCAATAAAATTCGGTACTAATAACTCAAGCAGCATCTAAGTAGCAGTAACTGAGATCGGAACTTTGACTAAGTAGTTGTTACGTAACTACAGTGGTGTTAAAAAGTCCTGCATACTTTCGCTAACTATTTTCAACGATTTGCTTGTAATTAATATTATTAGTACATTCTCTAATGTTATTGTTAAGCACTTGCTTAAGATTCTACAGAAAATATTTAAATAAGCCCGTTTCAGAGAATTTCTATAATAGGAGAAAATTATGAAGTGATTAGTAAGTCGTTAAGGTCCATTTAAATTTAATTTCTATGAAAAATCTCTATGATATTTTAAGTATATAAACACCGCAATTACTTTACAACATTCATTCGCTCTTTGAATTTTGCCAAAAAGTTCAAAATGACATCCCAGACCAAACAAACAAGATTATCGGACCAAAAGCGGTTTGAAATTATTTTTCAACATAAACGAGGCGCTTCTAGTCGCGAAATCACCTCTGTAGTAAAATGTAATCAATCTTCAGTAATTAGAGTTATTAGAAAGTATGCTGGATTTGGAAAGATCGACGACAGACCGCCTAGTGGCCGACCAAACAAAACCTCAGTTCGGGGGATGATGCTGTGTTAAGAAAAACAAGCCTGACAGAGAGAAGTCTTAATTCCACCAAATTAAACAAACTGTAGTCTGATGCTGCATGTGTAAGCGCGTGCACTTCCACTGTGAGGCTGCTTAGTTTTGGACTAAGGGAATGTAAAGCACGCAAGAAACCACTGATTTCCAAAAAGCAGACTCTAGCGTTTGGAATGGGCCAAGGAAGATCGAAACTGAACAACAGAGCAATGGTAGAAGGTACTGACGAATCCACTTTTAATATCAATAATCATGGCTAGAAATACCTATGTCAGAAGGTTTCCTGGCGAAGAATTTTCGCCAAAATGTGTTCTCCCAACAATTAAGCATTCAACCTCCGTTATGGCATGGGGTTGTATGTCCGCTCAAGAAGTTGGTCGACTACACGTCGGCGTCGTCTCTGGAATGATGAACGCCACCAAATACCTCGAAGTACTGCAGGATAAGATGCTACGTAGCGGAAAAGACCTGTTTGGCGAAGAAAAGTTTATTTTTCAGGATGATAATGCTCCTTGCCATAGAGCAAAACTGGTTAAAACGTGGATGGAGGAGAATTAAATCGACAGGTTGGACTGGCCAGAGCAGTCTTCAGACCTTAATCCCATCAACAACTTGCGGCAAAGGATATCAAACATCATATCCAAAAGAAAACCCACAAAGAAAACCGAATTAATCGAATCTCTAATCCATCACTGTATTTCGAGAGCGGAACTGGAGAAACTGGTAAATTCCATGTCCAAAAGATGTGAACTAGTCACAAAAACAAAGGCTGGCCAATCAAATATTAAAATTAGTTTAAAATAAATGCTATGTTGTAAAATGCTGTTTTAATTTACATTGCCTAATTATTGTAATTTTGAATAAATTCTTTTTCTAACTGTATTTCTTTATGAACCAAAATCTTTGCTGTTTTTTTATTTTATTATTGTGGTTAAGTACTTATTTAATATAGAGAGTAAATGGTTAAAGAATATTTAAAGTAAGTGCCTTAAAGTTCTATTTTAGAATATCTGTTAAGTTGCAAAAGTAAGAGAGAGCAACCACGCGACATGATGTGTAAAAGAGAATGAAGTTCCACGAAAGTAGAAATTACTACGCCGCCACGTTCTCGCTACCTAGCCTAAACGTAGCTGGACAAGTTCCAGAGAGGTTACTGCAACGTATCTGCTATACAAAAATTGTTCCCCATTTTGGCCCTAGATACGTAACAAAAACCGTAGCAATTACGTGGTTGTGACTAGTTACAAAAACTTAATAGTCCACTGGTAGTTGCTGGTACGTAGCGATGACTAAAAATGCTGCTTGGGAACTTCTCGTTTTGCGCGTTCATCTAGCATTTACCTTCTTTCTAACTTTAGCTACTTTTTAAAATAAGATTTCTACATACAAATTGTTGATTTCCTTCTCAGTATTTTATATAGATTTTTTCACACCACATACAAAAAATCTAAAATAAGTATTAAATTAGACGAGAAAAATAATTTTGCTCATAATTTTTTAACTAATCGTGTAATTTTTTTAAACCAGTTAGACTTTTTGACCTAACTAAGTCCAGAGTTACCTCTTGACTTTTCATGCTTTTATAAAAATACTCAAACATCATACATAAAGTGCGATTTATAAAAACAATTTACAGAGCCATCGAATGCGTGATGTTTAGATATGAGCAGGTAAAGCTGTGCCGGTAGACAACGCACTAAATAAGTCATAAACGGTATCATTCTTATTCCACACGAAACGAGAAGTGTTCAGGTAGACTTCCGTCGGCAAACGAAACGCGACGCACAAGACAAAATATCACCTTCCCGAGGTGTGTATCTTCTGTTCGGAAGTTAGTGTTATTTTATAGCGAATGATAATTTATCACAGTGTATAAATTTACATTTATTGAAATACTGCATGTTAATATTATTATAACACATTATAACATGTTAATATTATTATACTCAACAAATAAAACTTCTTTCTCTTCGTTTATTGAAGATGTTTCATTTGTAGGAAATTTTTGTTTTTTTAAATTGGTTAACAAATGACCGAGTTATGGCCGATAATATGCAAAACAACAATTTCTTTTCATTATTTTAATCTGTCATTATAGTCCAGTGTCCAGTTAATCTGTACATTTTACCTTGCAAAAAAGTCAAGTAGTTTTGATTTTTGGTTATGTTTTGTATGTTGGGACCCTTTATTAGAAATCCAAGCTTTCGATCATGGCGTTGATGGCGCTGATCGCGGGCTGATATTTGAAGAATTGAGGAAAATTTCGATCTTTCTTCGGTTTTCGCAGAATATCTCCTAAGTGATTGTGTTTTACGACAAACATGGTTAGATTTAATTTTAAAGTAGACTAAATTTGCTACAGGTTGAGCGCAGAATGACATTGCGGAACCTAATAGTTGCCTGTAAGATGCAGCCTCTTCAAAATTTTGGTAATTCTGATCATCATTAATGATCAAGCCAGTTTTGGGAAACGAAGGGTGTTGATAATTATCTCCATTATCTCGGGTAATGTGAAAAGGCTTCATATCCACATGTTGCTCAGATGTTAATTGAGTGAATATCACAGTATTTCTTAACTCCATCAAAGATGTTCTGAAGATGTACCATTTCTAGAGTCCATCGAGTAAACACACTGTCTGTAATTCCACGATCACGGGCCAGTTCTCTAGAGCTTTTCATCGTCTTCATCAGTGTTTGTTCTATGGTCATATATGACCATAGAACAAAACTCTTTTGTGCATCTGATAGTGAAATATCCTTTAATTGTGAATTTATTGTATTTAGCAGCATCCATTCTTTCTTCCAATTATGTCAACATGTCTTGCAAATAGAGATGTACACCATCGACATAAAAAAGTGCATGAATGAATTGCAGCATTTTTTGGACAAAAGTAAGATGAAGGGTACAGTTACCCAATTTCTTCTAGCAGTATCTCGGCAACACTCAAATTGTAGAAAATCTAGCCTACTTTAAAATTAAAAATAACCACTTTTGCTGTAAAACACATTGTTTACAAGATATTCTTAGAAAATCGCAGAAATATCGAAATTTTTATTTGTTTTTCAATATGGCGGTGGTGCGCCAATGTCGTAAACTTGAATTTTTAATAAGGACCCCAACATACAAAACATATCCAAAACTCAGAACTACCCGATCTTTTGGAAGGTAAGGCCAGTTTATTTTCCCGAGCGTAGGCCAGGGCAATAAACATACGCGAGATTAAAAGGCTCTTTAGTTCTGTGGTGTATACGTTATTTTTGCACGACCTAAAGGACTTAATCGCAAAATCCCCGAAATTTTCGAAAATACTGTTAAATGTCATTCTGACAATTAAAATTTTTTAACACCAAAATCACATAATTTTAGCATAGTAGGTTAGCTTTCCTTGGATATAACGCGATTATTTTACTTTACTCCATAGGGAGTAAAACAGCTACTTTACTCCCTCTTTTGAGGTAGTGCAATAGAGCTTTACATATAAGCCGTACAAAAAAGTTTTTTCTTGTTTTTTTAGGCTATAACTCAGTCATTTCTTCACCGATTTTCATTATTTTTGAACTTTTGTAGAGCTACACTTCTTATCTTCATAGTAGAGAAAGGATTTCCAAAATGTAGCTACAAATGGCTAAGTTTTGGTAATTAGAATAGTGCAAGGCACCAAAACTGGATGAGGTACATTCAGGGGGTTGGGAAAAACACTCGAAGGGATGGGAAAATTCTACAAGTATGAAAAGTCTTTAATCTTCAATATCAAACCGTTTATATAGGTAGGAATAAGTCTTGTGTATTTATTTTTTTTATTTGTAGCACAGTGTAATTAAATCTTGCATTTGGCTTAGTGCTTATAGCATCAAACTTAGTGCTTGTATTATGACACATCAAACTGAACAGAGCTTGGAATTGCTACATCAGAAATGCATTTACATGATTCCATTCCTGAATAATAAATAAATATGCACTAAAAAAGTTATGCTCCAAAACTCGAATATGAACTTAAAATATGAATAATTAAATACGGTATTTTTTTCTAGACCTAATATCTCGAAAACGTGACGTAATAGAAAAATTTGGCTAACACAGTCGAATTGTACAGCATTAACTGTGTATCAAAAGTATTCTTTGTTCCATGAAAAAGAAAATAAGTATAAATGCGTCGCGCAGTGTAATTATAACCACTTTTTCTTATAATCATTTACATATATTTATATATATTTACATATATAGTATTACCAATTAATTTGTATGTTATTTAAATGATTTATTTTGCAATGTGTCGACACCTTTTAATTAAACAACTTTAAAAAAATTTAATTTGCAATTTCATGTATTTAAATAATAGAATTATTTATTATTAATTGATTGGAAGTTGAAACCATTTGATTTTATTATATTTTTAAACCGTTAACTGAGTGCATTTTTATAAACTAAAAATTATTGGTCCATTGTACTTGTGCACACCCTAATTGTATAAATGATTATAGTTGGCTTAGCAGTGTAGTGCTTAGCGTGCTGGTCTCTCACCCAAATACCCGAGATCGACTCCCGGTGCCGGCAAATCTGGTTAAGGTTCTCTTAAGTTCTTTTTCTCAGTGTTTCCTTAGCTGTAACACACATGTGGGATTTGCGCCATAACACCTGTAAGTTGGGTGCAGCCGCACGGTAGATCTGCATAATAATAATCGTTAATTCCCTCCACATATGCTTCATAGCTTCTGCGGCCTCGTTTCCAGATTATGGGTAGTAGATGCACGTAAATTCAGTAAGGACTTCAACCTTGCCATCTCATACTGCTTCATATAGTTACTGTCCTGTAGAAAAAGAACCAGACACTGACAAGAGTGGTGGTTACTGAAGGAATTAATTAATTAATTAATTCTAAGGGCCGTTTTAACGTATCGGCTAACGGGATATAGTTCAGAGGCACTTAGTTTAAGGGGGAGCTTGGGCGCAAGTTAATCGCTCCTTCGGGGGCATTCAAATATAAGAATTTATTACATATTAACATAACCAATTACTCATTTGTATGTTTGTATGGCTGGCGTAATTTCTTTCACTATGACTGGGTTGGTCTTAAGGTCTCCATCCCTTAATTTGGTGGTCCATCCCTTGGTTGGCACCAGAACAAGACTGGACTCCAGAACGTGAGAGTAATTAGCAAGGTTTATCTTGAGAGTAGCCTTCTGATCACTGTTCTTGGAAGAAATCGTTTCGCCAGGTGCTTTTCCTGGTGTAGTCAAGGCTGTGGATTTGCTAGTGTGGAGATGATTTTGCTGTCAATCGGTGTCTTTATGCCACCGGTATGACGAAGTCCAGGTAAGCTATCCCGGGGGATGACCTTTCAGAAGAGTTGATGCGAATACAGAACGAATACGACACTTAGCCTTAACCCAAGACAACTTCACCTCCACGTTGGTATGAGCTAGGTCTTCACCTCCCGGTAGAGTCGGGCGATGCCCTGTCGAAGGCTCACCAATCCTTTATATGATAGGCTGAGTGGCAAATTCCTAAGATATCCTAGGCAGATTTAGGAACAAGCCCAGTCACATAGAAGTTGAACTAGTCGGAGAAGAAACTTTCTGGCGTACCTTTTTGTGATCTGATATTCGTTATGAAGTAGCTAAGAAACATTTGTTGAGAGCTGGACGCGAGTCATCGCGAGTGGTCTAGTCATATTTTATCTTAGCATCTCTTTGGTAAAATCCATCAGGCGATATTATCGATATTCTTGCTGCCAGTTGGCTGAAAAATTTGTATTAGCAAGTTAATTCTTAGGAGAGTACACAGTTTTTTTATACAACCCATTACGTACAGGTGTTTCACTTTTTTGAAACCCTAATTTTCTTTATTTATAAGACCTTGGTATCGAATAAATGTTTTTCTTATAAATACACGTAAAATCTCGTAAATTATAGGCTTGACACCTTTATTTTCCTTTATGTTTTTATACTTACTTAACCGTGGTCTTGTGACTAGGGGCGTGCACGTTCTCAGACCAGGCCAGGAAAAAATTTAGGTTTAATTGCTATTTTTAGTAAAATTATTATTATTTTACTCCCAAAAATAACACCTAAATGTGTGCTATCTAGTTTTACACTGCTTAGACGTTTTCGATTTTACAGTACCTATTATTGAATACTGACTAATTAGATACAGAATATTTAGTTTTTCTGAGATATAGATTTATGATTCAAGTTCGGTATAGCGTCGGTCGTTGCAATAGTAATGCTTTGTAAACTAATATCTACGGGTGAACTGTAAATTTTGTGGGGCGAGGAACGAATGAGCGATCCTCCATAATCCAGTGAGCCCAGTAAAGATTAATTGCGAAGCACGTACGTGGCGCGTAAAAAGTTTTATTTCCACCCTTACACGAGTTAACATTTATTCATTATTAAAGAGAAGTGTGACCTCATTATAAACACGTGCAAGATAACGCATCGCAGCGGAGCGCCCACATATGCTAGAGCAGAAGCAGCTGCAGTATTCAGAACTTTATCTAATGCATTCTATGAAATGCTAGAGGAAGCAAAACGCTATCGTCACGTATGCACAACCCACGGCCACGTGTGCGCAAACAAACAAAGGATGTGGGCACGCAGAATCATATATAAACGCCGGACCTCGATGGGATCCTCCAGTTCAGGTTACGACAACGTTCCGGCTTTAGATACTAGCACCCAGGGGTGCCGTTTACCTAAGTCAGGACTTACTATCAGAAAGCCGTAGAAACTAGTACCCAGGGGTACCGTTTACCTTGACCTTTCTGAACATTACTGATTTAAGTTGAAACTGTATAGTGTTAAGTTATTATGCAAGTGCATATTGTATAGTAACAACGAATAAATACTTTTTGTACTCAATAGTAAATTGTGTATATTTTTGTTACTTGGACTCCGTCTTTTGCGTTTTTAAATAAAGTATTGTTTTTAAAAACGCCTTTCCACGTCAAGAAAAGTTAATTCACGGCATCTTTTTATTAATTTATTGTATATTTTTTATAAAAAGATATTTTGTAATTAAAGGAAGTAGGACAATTTATAGCTCTACGTTGTCATGGTGTTGTGGTTAAACAACAAATTAGTTTCCATTAGCTTTTTGTTGATGAGCATGAGCATTTTGTAAAGTTTTATGGTATACTGACTCGTAAACATCTGTTTATTGAGCTCTGTCTCTAGGGATAACGATTCTTTTTATAGGCTAGCCTGTTATGGAATTATTACGATTTCTGTATCATCAATACCATAGCAACATACATATTTATTTAAAATATTCATATATATATATATATATATATATATATATATATATATCTTAGGTATTGTGTTGTACTGGTTCAGTAAATGTAAAAATTATTTATAAAAGATTTACAATTCAGAATACCATAAAACATTGTACAATGCTCGACCGTTACACGAACCCTACGTGCTTGCATGGATAACAAGCTCGCTAATTACTCGATTGTTACGTACCGTGCTCGCACGTAAAGTTTTGCAGACTTGCAATGTAAATTACTATTATTCACAATCGATACATAATGTGTTCATTATTGACGTTTAAAAAGTTAGAAAGTAGTTTATTATACACCATAGTCAATAATAAGTTCTCTTGGTTAGTAATGAGTTCTCTTGGTTAGTAATATCCATTACTTACCTTTTGCTCGTTCTAAATATTCTCAACAGATGGCAGAAGTTTTCGTATCTATCTTTACTTTTAGCAGGTAACAAACAGCCAGTCACTGTTTTAGCAACTTCTCGCAATTCCGGTGGTGTGCAACTTACATCAATTTCACTATCAGACATTTTAAATCGTGTAAATTGCAATTAGGAGCAATGTAATTAAATTTGGTTTAGTAGTGACACGAATTTACTTTGACAATTGTTGCAGCAATTGTCATTTTATCGCCACCTGAATAAAGACGCTGGTGTTGTGTCCTACATATATCAAGTATAAGGTATCAATTAAAGAACATAATTATGTACGATTGTGAATAAAATAGTATACATACCTCGGCGGGAAGACATTACGCGTCGAGCAATTGCTGCCCTTGGCGCTTCGCGCCTCGGGCAGCAACATTGATCTCCGCGTAATGTTCTACTTCCCGCCTCGGTAAGTAATCTACTATTACAGGTCTCTTTTAGGAGCCTGTAAAATCTTACATGGCTCTGGCTATAACTACACATTTACTTAGTTACCATAAATGCCTATAAAGTGTCATTTACATAAAAGGTGGAAATAAAGTTATTTATTTTTTACTTTCATGTTATTTGAAGTTAATACCTGTGGTACAAACCATCCTATAATCAACTCAAACTACTAATAATTATTTTGTGTTCTAAAGCCTGTGTTGAGCGAGCTTGTATTGATGGAGCCAATAAACGGGGGGCTATAATATTAACCAGCGCATTAAAAGCGGACATTATCATTTATAACGCCCAATTAACGTTGAGTTTGCTATCGACTATTTTATTACTTAGGTACATATTGTACTTTTTTTAATTTTTACTATCCCAACCCCCCCCCCCGGCTATCTGGAATTGCCCCGGTATCCCGATGGGCCTCTGTGTGTAAGTTTGTCATAATAGAATATCCTGGTAGGGTCTTCGACAATAAGCCTATATTCCTGTTTTATTCCTTTTGTTTATTTATTTTATTTGCGTTTTCTTAACGTTAGTTTTTATCAACATCTGATACTTGTATAACGTCTGGCTCACTGGAACGACTTTATATAAGCCTTGAACACTAGGATAAAAACCAAACGGTAAAAACCTCCTATGAATTTAGTTTTAAATTGGTACTTTGTTTACTTGACTATTATAAATATGTTGCATAAATATCCACGAAATTTGCAATAATGGCCATCATCATGAAATTTCTATACAATAAACAAAAGTCGCGTATATTAGTTTAATAGATATCTTTACTTTTTATAAGATTGTTATTTGTCGTGTTTTTATTTGTCAGATGTGATTTTTTTATACTTCCATTAGAGAATTAGGCAATTTACCGATGGCATCACACATGGAATTTCTGTTCTATTTTGTTAATATTTTTTGTTATCAAGGTTATTAACACTAAATATTTCAGTATTTAACAATTGTAAGGTTAAGAATTTATTAAAAACTTGTTAAACTTTAATTAATCTTTTGATTTTTATTATATTTGATGATTAATGGTTTTATTAATAATGTTGTTTCTAGACAAAGGGGAATTTTATAAATACTTAAAGTTATCTGAATAGTTTGAGGTAAACTAACTATTGAGAAATTTTGTATGTTACGTATGTAAGTTCAAAACAACAGAAAATAACTTTGAATTATGATACTTAATTATGATAAAAAGGCTCTTAGTTTAATGCATTATTATAAATCCCTTATTGTTTATAAGAATATCATGTTTTATAATCATGTTAATATAAATTTAAAAAAATCAAAAATTTTATAAAATCAATTAAATGAAATAGGAAAATTGACATTAACATTGAATATCATACCACTCATAAATACATGTCCCATTTTACAAATTTTGTCTCAGTAGGTAAACACTTATAAATGGATATCGCTTAGTACTTATATTATTAAAAGCACTGGAATAACGCAATTTAACCAATCCAAGCGAAATTCTAGAATTAAGAAGGTGTATGTGTACATAAAAATAAAAAAGGTTACTCTGATAATAGGGTAACTTGTCCCAAAAAATTAGACTAATGATCCAAAAAAACGTTTTATTTAACGATCTCTGAAACTTTTACCCTAATTTGTCGCGGAAAAATGTACATGTTCCGAATTGCTTTTAGTCAAAGTGTGCTTGCGCCGAAGTGTGCCTGCGTCGAAGTGTCCTTGCGCCGAACTGTCTGGCGCTAAACTGTCCTCGCGCCGAAACGGCCGCCCCTAAATGGACGCGCCTAAACGGCGGCGCCCAAATGTCCTAGACCGGAAGTGCCTCATATACCAACTATTAAGAAAACAACGTCAAACAAAATCATACAAAAACGTATTGCATAAAAACTTTTTTACTTGATTAATATAAGCCCAGTCTAATAAACAACACTTTTCGGCCTTGGGTTGTAATGTGTCATTTCCCGAACTCAAATTAATGACGTAATGTAGGATATAGAGGACCATATGATTATGTATGTGACAGATGTATATAAAAACATTTACGTGAACGACAGTTAAGGTCTAAGTTTACCCAAAAAAATTTAAGGTACATTCAAAAACTCTAAACAAAATCACAGTTGCTTTATTTATATTGTGAATAACTACACCAAATTTTAAAAAATCAAAGGGGACATTAAGACACCCAAATACGGTGCATAAATCTTAACCGCATGATTAATAATCGTTGTTTTTCATAAATAATATAATAATGTGATAACACTGATAACTTTGGTTTTAAATTAATACTCAACGAATGTTAAAACTTGCTTACCTAACTTGTTTTGGAAAACGATGTTTATTAATTAAATTATTTCACATTTTTTTGATGTGAAAAATTAATTTTAGAGAAACTGTACATTCAAAGTTAACCAGACAATACCACTTAAGTTTCATAGTATTTGAACTATTTTAACAAAATGTTAAGAAAATCGTACGTCTAGCGACTAAATTATTGCCAAAAAACCTGCTTTTTGCTAAAAAACTTGTTGTTTTGGCCAAAAGCAGGTAATAATTCGTCTTTTGGGGATAGTCAAGAAAACGAGTAGTTGTAGACTTTTATGTAAGTTGTGCCAGGTTAGATTGGGTTGAAGTGCATTGATGTAGCAGGAGAGTACTTTCAACACAACTAACTTTTCCACTATGCCAACTATTCCGATTTTTGAACATTTTTAGTATTATTTTTAAAGGGAATTATTTTAACATAAATATTATATTCAGGCTTAGGATTTGGGTGCATACTTTGCAATAACGTATTTACGCTGACTGTACTTTTAGATAACCTGACCTTCCCACCTTTTCTATTAAACATCTGATAGATAACAAATGTGTAATTTTATAAAAATCGACATTCTGTACAACATATTTATTTTAACTTGTGGCTCAAGTTAAGGCTCCCTTATCGCGTAAAGTACCGCTTAAACAGCTCTGAAGAATTTCATTACACTTTTTAAAAATTGCACTTAGTTTAGATTTATTGTGCATGAGATCTTTTCTTAATAGTGTTATCTAGTTTATATTATGCTTTATAGCAAATACAAAATTTTAAAGCTATTTCCTTACCGAATAAAAAAGTGTAAATTTATAAGAACAAAACTATAGCTAGAGAGCTTTTAAAAATGGTAAGGTGTACTTCCTAAATTATCGTTCAAGTGTTATTTGAGATAAAAATGCCGGAATATACAACAGTATAAAAGAACTTTATGAACTAAAAAAAGGTCATATCCCGCGTTTATTCATATCTTTTGGTAAATGGCAACATCATTTTTAGTTCAGGCTTTTGCTCACGTAACGCACTGTAGGCGGATCGAGTTAACAAAGCGGGAAGTTTCAACGAGTTTGATTTGATTGTTAATACATTTAACGCATTTTCGTCATTGTTACGTATATTTTTGTGATTGTCGATGTAAAGTAACAGATTATTGTTTATATCCCTTCCCATACTTTAACTTTCCTAATCTTTTGACAATTATTTAATAAATTCCTGAAGTAAATGTTGTTTTTCTTTACTTAAGTGCATGTGACGGTCAATTTTTGAATAAACTATTTCTTTCTTAATTAGTCCTGATTAATTTCTTAAAACGAATATATATTTTCAATATTTTAATATAGTAATACATTTCTTTTTCTTAAAACCAGCAAGAACAACTGATATTTTTAAAGATATTTAGCAGTTCTATATTCCCCATTTTAATCTCAACTACCTTAAATTATTACTTGGAATTTAAGAATTAAAAATTTCAGTTCACCTTAAAATATTTTGAAAGTTCACGCATGTCTGGCAACACTGTGGGCAGATAACTGCGATGCGATCAAATAATATTTATATTTACATTTTTAAATTTTAGTTTTAAGGCCAAGATTCGCTATAGCCTGATATGTTTTGCATCAAAGATCAAATAGTTAGAAGTGAGACGCACATAGCTGACTAATAAATGCTGTATGTATTTTCAGATCTAACTTGCAAGCAAAATTTGATTGCTGCTAACGTGTCTGAATCATAATCGTGTAAGAATAAGGTTGCAACTGATATATGATATACACTGTTACAATGGAATGTTCATTCGCTTTGATAATTCTGTGTATAAATAGTAATAATAATGCGTAAGTATAGGATATTCGTGATAATGCACGTCTAATATTTAATTAAAAGAAAAATAAAATATAATATTATCAAGTATCAGCGATATTGTTCATTTTCTTAATCTAATTAGTAATTGTGATGTTATCGTCGTTTGCGATCATGGTTGAATTACTTAAACAAAATCTATTTGGTAGGTAATTTCTTAAATAATTTGATATGATTTAACAAAATGTTCTTGCTACATATATTATCACTAGTCGGTGTTCTAAATGTGCGTTGAAAAACTCCACTTTCCGAAAGTAGGGGAGAGTCGCCCAAATGGAACCTTTTTTAGAAAAAGTTGGTATTTCAGATCATTGTCGGTTATTTAAATTAAAATTCACACTAAGGGATACTTTATAATGTTTATTACATATTCAATTAAAAAATATATTAAAAAAACATAAATTCTCTATTAAAATAAAAAATTAGGAAAATGTGCAATCAGTTCAATTTAGGAAACCAGTTGCCTATATTGAACCAAGAGTTCCCTAATTTGAACCACTAGCAGATATTCAAATAAACAGAGTTCTGAATAATAAAACCAAAAAAACCTAAATTATTTTCTATGGCACTGGGTAATACTATACTAGAAATCACAATAAACCTGTTAAGTCTAGCGACTGGAAGATGGAAATCCTCATCTTCTATCCCAGCACATTTTTCGTAGGCCCACTATGCACTACTTAGGCACCGTGCACTGATCTTTAAGTGAATTCAGGTAGTTATATCGTTACAATAAAGACATGAAGCATCTTCTGCACACGACTTTGCCAAATCATCAGAAGAACTGTTTGCCATTTGTCTTTTCAATGAACCTAACCAGTTCAATTTAGGCAACACTAATAAGTTCAATTTAAGCAACACTCATTTGTTTTATTCAATTTAACCTGATTTTTTTTTCAAACTATAATTAGCGCCGAAATCGCGCGAGACTGTTTAAAATAGTATAACAAAATAATGGTATTTACCGCCTTCCAGACATTTTCAAAATTTTTTGCACCGGTCTTTGCGAAACATACGGAGAAAATTACATAAATGAAGGCATAAACATACAATTTGCAATTACATCGATATTCGCGGGAACACTGTAGTCATATTGAAACTACAGCATTCTATAGTCCTTGTGTTACTAATTTCGACAATAGATGGCATAGAAATGTAGTCTTTAAAAAGATAATTGACTGGTTCAATTTAGGACGCGGTTCAATTTGGGCGACTCTCCCCTATATTGTCTATTAAAAGAAATACTTCTAGGGAATCCTTCGTTTTCGGCATTTTGTAAAAGGCACAATACCGTCTGTTCGCACAAACCGGCTATTATTGCAGACTTCTTGCAAACCCTATCGTAAATTTGCAAATTATCCCAAAGCCTGCTTTATTATACTATAGCGGTACTTGCGGTACGGGTCTAATAAAAATGACAAAGTCTCAACAAAGATAACTACTTTATAATAATAGCGTTTAAAGATGTATTACATTAGAACTAGTCAAAAATCAGCCCTAAACGTTTTGTCCAGCCAATTTTAACTCAACCTGACTCAACAGAATCATCGGAATGTAATTTTGTAATCGCAGTTTTACGAATCCGTTTGAAAAATTTGTTCAGCTTGGTTGTTGCCTTTTTATGTACCACTGACAACGAAATTTTTACATAAGTTTACAAATGTTTACAGTACTGTATAGTTTTCGTGTTAGTACATATTTTATAAGTAAGCTTGGCAAGTATTAATATATCATGGTGTAATTATCGTGTAGTGTATTCTAGTGTAACGTAGTGAACTGTAACAAGTACTACAATGCTCGAAAAAAGAGTATACGTCGAAGAATACAAAACGTTTCTGGTTTTAAAAGGTCTGCCCAAAAAGTACAATCAGCAGAATTTGTTTCTGTTGATTAACCTTTAATCTCATTAGATCAAACTTTCAGCTCCATTACATCAACCTTGTACTTCCACAAATAGTAGCCACAGCCCAAAAGAAATTCCACCTACTTATACTACTGACGTTGAAAATGAGGTGTTCAATGTTGAAAAAGATCACGAAGATGTCAGTGGAAGGAGAATTGTGGAAATTAGTAATTTTTTTAATGTAATTATACATTTTCCTCATGTTGGATTGTTGTCGCGTAGAAAGGAATATCTGAAAATGGTTTCTGAGCAAAGAATTGATTTGCAAAGTAAAATTGTTGTTCAATGTGAGATATGCGGAGTTAATACTGTTATATCAACTGACTGTAATGATGAAGCAATGGATATAAACAAGGCAGCAGTTATAAAAAGTATCGCAACAGAAATAGGATGTACTCACAATTGAAGAAAATGTTGGCAAATTGCGTAATTCCTTGGATGGGCCCAAATCTTTATGCAAAAACAGAACAACTTCTTGCTACTTATATTGAAGAAAATACATGGGAATATATGGAAAAAGCTGCTTTAGAAGAATCCCGTTTAGCAATTGAAGAAGGCCGAGTTGATTCAGACGGCATTCCATTCATTACTGTTATTGCGGATGGATCCTGGAGTAAAAGATAATACAGAACCAACTATAATACAGCTGCCGGAGTTGGCGTTATTGTTAGTAAAAAAAAGAAAAAAAGTATTATTCTTAAGGATTAGAAATAAATACTGTTGTATGTGCAACCATGGTAAATCAAAACATTCTGAAGGTTCCCCGCATAAATGCTTTAAGAATTGGGACAAACCATCTACAGCAATGGAAGCTGATATTATCATAGAGGGCTTCAAAAGAAGCATAGAAATGTATAAATTGAAATACCTTGTATTTGATTGGTGATGGCGACAGCAGTGTAACAAAACGTCTTGCAGAAGTTCGTCCGTATGGGCAAGAATTCAAGAATGTTTAGACTTAGTTTAGATTTAGTTTAGACTATGTCGTTAGACTTAATCCCCACGTTCCTTCCAGAAGGAAGTAATTGTGATACGCTCAATCAGCGCGCATATGCTTGGCACATGCTCCCAGTTGCTCACTGGTCGGAGCGAGGTTGCCTATCCACCCTCTACTAGCTATCCAGGCTAGTACCGGAGCGATTAACTTAATACGTGTTCACCCGCTGGCACCCCTCCAGCCAGGGTTGGGGGCCACTGCCCGATCGAATCCAACCTCAGATCTGGCGGGACTTGGTTTTTAAACGGTTTTGCCACCCCGATCTCCCAGTTATAGGCCTGGTGTGCCCCTGACAGAGCTCCGTTTGGAGGCTACTTTATAGGGCCCATCAAAGTAGCATCCCGGTGTGTACCCGTTAAGGTGAAGTTGTCTTGGACGTGAGAGGCTGTGTATCTTCGCATCAACGTCCCTTAAGTGTAGGTCACACTGGACCCTCTTGTTACCAGAGTTCCTTTGCAACGTTTTAGAGTCAATTTCGAGAAACACTTAGGTGTAACTCTACCACACATTTCCTTGATCGCGTCATCCGTTGCCCCGGCAGGCCTGGGATTGGATAGACAACGACCAGTTCTAAGGGTGAACGCTGTGTGGTCTGCCCACAAGCTAGTCTCGAATCCTAGTGCTTCCTGACACCTCTAATGACTGCCCTCCCTCCGTTTCGGGCTAGTCTCTGATACTAGCGTGGTCCATCTCTAACGACTACTTGTCCGTTCACCCTGCGTCCGTCCGTATGGGAAGAAAGTAATTCAAAAATCAAATGTAACCATCTTCTGCGCAATTTTTGTAGTAAATTAAGAGAACTGACCCAAAAAATAATAAGCAGCACAATGATAATTGTTCCAGTAGAACATACGCAATACGCTGAATAACTCTATCAAACGAATGAGGTCGGGTATACAAGGTGCCGTTCTTTTTTATATTAACAAATGCAACTTTAACTTATTGTGAGAAAGTACAACAGCTGACAAATGACATTTTGAACTGTCCTCATCATGTTTTTGGGGATCACAATAATTGTGCCACTTACTTTTGCAACGAACCCAAACTTGGATTATTGACTTCAAAGACTCGGGATAATATCAAGACATAATGGTTGTTACTGACAGAGTAGCGCGAAATTCTGAAAGTTTTGCCATGAAAGTCCATATTTTGCAAAATATGGACAATAACGCTGCCTTATGTTATAACTCTATAGTTGCAAAATATACAGGAGGTAAACGAAGTAACTTTACGGGAAATAGTTCCTATAAAACATGATGCGAAGCAGCTGCTTTGACTTTCAATCTTGAACCAGGCCATAATCCATAAAAAGGTAGTTGGCAAAAGTCCTGGACAATTTACAAAAAAATATGTGAAAGCTGTGAAAACCAAATAAAAGTGGGTTACATGCCGAAAGAAACTGTTTAGTGAAAAATCACAAAGAAGGAAGACTTACAAGTCAGTACCAGCCGATAGCGAATATGGAAAAGTAGAGGAAGAAAACATGCAAGTTATCGGCAGAAAAAGATTCTTTAAAAGAAAAAGAAATTTTACAAGTAATGAAAAAAATTGAAGACGAATTACATCTGATACAGTTAGAAACAACTGGTCAGAATAATAATCTACTTTGGCGTCAAGAAAGATCATCGCGAATAACAGCTTCTAATTTTGGACAGATTTGTAAAATGAAAAGTTTAACACATTGTAAAAATATAGTCAAAAATCTGTTGTATAGCACTTTTAAAGGAAATCTCGCTACACGATGGGGACAAGATCATGAAATAGTAGCACTTATTAGGGAATTTCAAGAGAAACCTATATTCAAATTCAACAATGCGAACTTTTTATTGATAAAGATGATTTCTTTTTGCGTCACCAGACGGATTATTAAGCTATGACGGATTAATTGAAATCAAATGCCCTGCATCAGCTGCAAGGATAAAAGTTATGAGTGTTGTTAACGAAAAGAAAATTAAATTTTTGGAAAACCGGGCTGGCGAAATCTGTTTAAAAAGAACTCATAATTATTACTTTCAAATACAAGGACAGTTACATATTACGAACCACAATTATTGTATATTCGTTGTATGGACACCTCAAGCAATGATAAGTGAAAAAGATTGATATACCTTTTAGTACGACATGTAGTAATTTCCGACACAAATTTTATTTTTGTTAGAATTGCAACTTAGTATACCGTTTTTGCAATCAACGTTTCAATTATAATAATAATAATAATAATTACGACAACCCATAACCTAAACCAAGGCCACAGAAGCTATAAGCTTGTGCGGGAGGGAGGGGGCGATTATTATTATTATGTAGGCCCAATGTGCGGCTGCAGCCGACTTATAGATGGAACAGCGCAAATCCCACATTTGTGTTACAGCTAAGGAAAACTGCAAAAAACCTTAACCAGATCTGCCAGCGCCGGGAGTCGAACCCGGGCCGCTTGGGTGAAAGTCCGGCACGCCAGACATTACACTACCAAGGCTGTATTATTAATTAATTATTATTAATTAATTATTAATTAATTAAATTAAGAAAGAAAATTCAATTAAATTAAATAGTAGGTATTCCACCCATTGAGATGCCTCCCACTCCTTTTTTTTTGACCACGCCTACTGCTCTCTGATTGGCTATCCCTACTCCTGTAGCTCCTCCCCTTGCTTCTGATTGGTCGACGCCATCTTGGACGACACGCCTACTATTTTGAATCGCCATTTTGAATCGCCATTTTGAATAGCCATTTTGAATCGCCATCTTGGATCGCCATTTTGAATATCCATTTTGAATCGCCATTTTAAATAGCCATTTTGAATCGCCATCTTGGATCGCTATTTGAATCGCCATTTTGAATAGCCATTTTGAATAGCCATTTTGAATCGCCATTTTGAATCGCCATTTTAAAATGTCATTTTGAATCTGTCATTTACATATCCGCCATTTTGTATCTGTCATCTTGGATTTCCCGCCCTTGGATTTGAATTTTTAGTACTGCTACTGCCATCTATCGGTGACGTCATGTCAACGGTATAGTAGATTCCTCTCTCTCGCTCTCGCTTGGTTCAGGCCCTCTCTCTCGCTTGGCTCTGACCCTCTCTCTCGCTCTTGCTCTGGCCCTCTCTCTCGCTCTCGCTTGGTTCAGGCCCTCTCTCTCGCTCTCGCTTGGCTCTGACCCTCTCTCTCGCTCTTGCTCTGGCCCTCTTTCTCGCTCTCGCTTGGTTCAGGCCCTCTGTCTCGCTCTCGCTTGACTCTGGCCCTCTCTCTCGCTCGGCTTTCGCTCTGGCTCTCTCTCTCTCTCTCTCGCTCTCGCTTGTCATTTCCAACTTGTCATTATTTCCAGCCCTTGGATTTGAATTTTTAGTACTGCTACTGCCATCTATCGGTAACGTCCTGTGATCGGTATAGTAGATTTCTATACACCTGTAGATAGGCAACGGATAATTTTTTTTATAAAAATTAATGGATCCAACGAGTTTCGAACCAGGGTTCGTAAAGTACGTCTGTTTACAAGTCCATAGCTTAACCCCGAGACCACGGAGCTTGTCTTTTAAATTACTGCATACGAGTTATTTATAAAAATGCTTTCACGTATATTTGATTAAATCCAATTTATTTAAAAATAATTCCCGGAAAATATTGATAAATATTGTACATTAATAATATTAAATCTTTAGGATTCAAAAATTATAAGCCAATTATGATTATTATCATGAGTCATTGAGATGAGACAATTATTAACCTTATATGAGCCAATCGTGAAGAAACTCCAGAAATTTTTCTTGATACATCTTAAATATAACAATTTGAAAACTTTATACAGATATTATTACTACATGAGGCCCGCAACATCAGTCGATCCGCGGATTTTTATATCAGTACAAAATAATTAGATATAGTTATATTTACTATCTATTCTTTTAAACTGCTGTTATACTTACCATGTTTACTTTATAGTCGGGTATGTAGTACCATTATTATCCTACATTAACTTATATGAAAAATGAGATCGGTAAGGTAAAAACATGACGTCTTGATTGTAAAATTTATTTTCTGTAACGATGATTTCACCATTGCTAATGAATTTCCAATTAGCGGGTGTAGAAAGTTAAAATTCAAACATGAAAGACTATTGGTTTAATCGAAATATTTTAAAAGTTGCCGACGTCTAATTATTATTTAATAACAACCGTAAATTCTGAGTAAATCTGTTTGAATATTTCCTGAAGCCTAAATCAATTTTGTTTGTATTAAAATCTAGAAATTTCAGAAAAACGGATTCAAAATAAATTGTATATAGTTATACATTGTGAAATAAAAAATGCAAGAATAAAATACATACACGGATTAAACTAAACTATATATATTAAGAAATATTAATTACGGCTTTTATAGGATCTTACAGGAAAAAGATTACAGTCAATCAAGATCACAACACATATCATTAACTAGATATAAATAAATATATTATATATTGAAGGTAAAGACATGAGGATATCCATCGTTTGACTAATGTCTATTTATTAAAACAAATAAGTTATGAAATGAAGCAGGGAGTCTATTCAATGAACATTGCCTAATACTTTTATGATTTTTCTAGCCTATAGATCAGCAGTTAGAAACACGGGCCTGCTAAATGCCTGCTATTCACCTACCCTATCAATATGTTGTACAATTTTAGATATGTAATGTATACGTTTTGTTTCTTACTTAAGTCTATTTTGTTTGTATGTTTGTAATATTTAGACATTTACGAAAATTAAATCAAGCTGAACAGCAGATTACTATTTTAAATTTAATAGATCATACGAATTATCTTACCCTGTTCTGAATGACTGCTTTGTATAAATTGTGCCTTGTTTGTAAATGCTCTCTGAACTAAAATATTCATATATGAGAGAAATGTTATATAAGTCAATACAGGCCCTATAACTATCATTTATTGAGCTATACAAAGAGATTTATATCTACGCTAAACTAAAGATTAATAGAAGTATTGCATTCCTGATATCATAAGATAACGATAAAACACATGATTATTCTTAGACTAAGGTCTAATTTAGGTAGTCAAAATGTAGGTAATCGAATTGTAGGTACATATCATGAAGTGATATCATACAATTATATTCTAGTAAGAATTGTAATAAAGTCACTGCTATAAATAACAACATTCTTTATCACGATCATCTATCATTATCATAATCATCTAATGTCATGCAGAGTCAGCAGCTAGCTCCTAAGTTCGTATATGCGAGAATCGGTATTATATAACACACACATCAGTCTACATTCATTGCTCTAATATTGATAGGAACTTTCTAGAATCTATAAAGTTGTACTACATATATTCAACTAATTTGAATATACGATAACTGATACTCATTATACTTCTATGCACACAATCGAGGTATCAGTACACTCCAATCGCGTGATCAAGATTGTAGTATTCAAATCAAGCTTCCTAGCCCCTACACAAGTATTCTAGAACACAGAGTATTCATCGCTAAACGTATTCTTCATATATGAAATCATAAAATTCGAGTCTAACTACTGACGAGGTGAAAGAATAAGTGCAATCGGTTTATGCCCATACCAGGGTCCCTATGATTATTATAAATGTCTTAACAGAATAAAAAGGGTGAAATGAATATAACTTATAGGATTTAATCAAACTAGAAGAATATCGATATATCCTACGTTGAGAAAATAATTATACTATGTAAGCATCGATACGCTACATATGATTGCGAGCCTGAGTATAAGCATAAACCCTATACTACAGATTTTTATCCTTTTTCATTATATCTACTACAGACGAGGTGAATGAATAGGTACATTTAACATGCGTATGCTACAATTATCTAATTTCTAGTTTTCTAGACGTAATGTAATTTTTAACAGATTTTAACCATTTTCGGTATATCTACTACCCCTGTAAGCGATTTCTACATATACGTTCTTATTGTTTATACACCATATAGATATTCGTAGCATCTAAAGTAAACTCTTATTTAAACGTTATTTTACAATATATCATACATTTCAGCAACTCCGAAATATGAAGATATGTAATAATTTACTATATACTTTTGTAGGATATTAACTCGTATAATTAATACTAATTTGTAATTATTTTCGATACCTTCGAAATATAAGTCTATAACATATCTACCCAAAAGATTCACCGATAAACTTACTGAAGATAAAGTGGTCGATCTCAACCAAAAAATAGCGAATACAACTGTGTCTCTAGGATTGGTCTACCTAGGTAAAGTAAAGACAGAAAGATATCAACTGTATGCTGACTGTATGTTCATCGAGACGAATAAGGTGTGAAATGTAACAGGTAGTCTATTCAATTTGCATACTAATATATGAAAATAATATAATGTATATCGCCTGATAAATAAAATTGAAATTATTCTTATTCTTTTACAATGAAATGTGTTTTGAAAAAACACGATGAAACGTTATGTATATTAATGCAGGAGTTCTGTTAACGCATTCGTTATTTAGAGATTCACTTATAAGTACACTATCTATTTAGCTGATTCAATAAAAATTTCATTATTTTTAAAATTCCTAACGAGGGACCTACTGATAAGCGTTATATTATACCAGGTACGTATGATACTTTACTGCTGATTGCATACCCGATGAACGCAGTTGTACAAAGTAATATAGGATATACGTTACAGAGAAGTTTAATTTTCCGTGCAACAAATGACCTATATATATATTTTATGTAAAAGGCTGACATTAACATATTTAGCGCATACCTGTTGAACATAGCTCTACAAAGTAATATTTAAAAGACTTAAAAGGCTTATATTTTAGAGATCGGATACAGGCGCATATATTCCTGTATATTACCTCTAAATTTTACTTTAACAATACATGTAGTCAGGTTTGGCGTAAATAACAATTAGGGATATCAAAGCCATACTAACTGAACGCTAACATAATATGCTCTACAGGTCAAACTCAATTAATTAACCCTGGGGCTATACATCCTTAGGCTAGAAACAGTCTTGAAACAAAAAATGGCTGAGTCCACCCTGTTAGACAAGAAATCAGAGTATGGGCGTGATAAATAAAACATATAAAGTTATTTTACAAACATTTATTTAGTATACATAACATAATACAAGAATATAGATCATAAGTTGTTTTCTATGACGACTGTTGTAGTTCTACGGGTCTCTGAGTCGTCGTATGCCCTCGCAGCAATACTAATACGTATAAAGTCCGACGACTGACTCATTGGAACTGTACCGGTAGCCCTTTCCTTGTTCAACTCTTCGTTACTATCACAGTTGGTAAACGAGGAATCACATTCATCAATACCCAAATGCATGGCTGAAATCATATATTCTTCTTGTTCTTCTGTCTCAACGATATCAGTAGGTCCATTTGCTTCCTTTACCAGAGCTGTCTTTACAACATTTGCGTTATTATGTACGTTTTTAAATGCCTTTTATAGCTGTCGATGCGTAAAAGATATTTGAAGCAATTAGAACACCGGACTTTGATTGATTCGTGAACGTTTTTCGTATGTCTTTTTAGTTGTCAGCTAGAACAGCAGATTCTGTTTGAATCGGGTATGGTTTTTACGTGTCTCTTGCAGGTGAATGGCCTCGCGAAAGACTTGAAGCAAACCGGACACTGTATTTTGCAATCCTGTCGACCAGAGCCATTCTTCTTCTTACGCTGGTCCATCTCGACTAATGAAGGAACAGGAACACTACCCGTCGATTTATACAGATCGACCAGAGCAATCGGTTGTTCTATCCTACGTTGAGAAAATAATTATACTATGTAAGCATAAATACGCTACATATGATTGCGAGCCTGAGTATAAGCATAAACCCTATACTACAGATTTTTATCCTTTTTCATTATATCTACTACGAGGTGAAGAATAGGTACATTTAACATGCGTATGCTACAATTATCTAATTTCTAGTTTTCTAGACGTAATGTAATTTTGAACAGATTTTAACCCTTTTCGTTATATCTACTACCCTTGTAAGCGATTTCTACATATACGTTCTTATTGTTTATACACCATATAGATATTCGTAGCATCTAAAGTAAACTCTTATTTAAACGTTATTTTACAATATATCATACATTTCAGCAGCTCGTATGATTATCCGTCTCTATCGTAACCCAGTATGTAAGGACATTATGTTAAATACTATCTCATACATGTAAATAAACATTTCTTTAAAGAGTTTGTTAGGTCACCTAATCTGTTATAATATTACTATGATATTAGATCTCGTCGATTACAGTTTTACCATTAGGACATACTTAGTAGGTTATATGTGCTAAGTAAAATAATAAACAGATATTTCGAAAATTTTATGCATTCTTGAGAGAACGGGGTATAATATTTAAAAACACACTGTAGAAAACATATCAGCAGAGAAAGGGAATACATAAATACAGTATGTTTTGTATGATGAGTTGTACGAGTATATACTCTTGTAGGTTATTCAACGTATCTATAGTAAACTTTTATGATTAATAATAATCTGTAACCTTATTGTTTTTTTGTTACATCACAGGTTAGAGCATACGAATATAATTTAGGTTAGATTAGGTTAGAGCCTACGAATACATTTTTAGGGCAGAACGTAGGGAGCAGAGTAAGTACAAAACAAGATACTTTCATACAAGAACGTTTATTGATACGAGTAGTTTCGACGCTACTTAAAACATAATACATAACTTATATATATAATATCTATTAAAATAGTACATTTCGTATACACTAATAATGGTACTACATACCCGACTATAAAGTAAACATGGTAAGTATAACAGCAGTTTAAAAGAATAGATAGTAAATATAACTATATCTAATTATTTTATAAAATACTATGTTAACTAAGAGGTTATATACAGAATATATACGCCTGTATTCGACCTCTAGAGGGTTCATAAGACTAGACTAGACCAGACCAGACCAGACCAGACTAGACCAGACCAGACCAGACCAGACCAGACTAGACCAGACCAGACCATACCAGACCAGACCAGACCAAACCAGACCAGACCAGACCAGACCATACCATACCAGACCAGACCAGACCATACCAGACCAGACCAGACCAGACCAGACCAGACCAGACCAGACCAGACCAGACCAGACTAGACCAGACCAGACCAGACCAGACCAGACCAGACCAGACCAGACCAGACCAGATCAGACCAGACCAGACCAGACCATACCAGACTAGACTAGACTATAGATGATAGACAGTAAAATCATGAACAATTATACCACCTGTAATATAATAGAGCTTACTTGATATTTTAAAATTAGTGGCTGAATCTAATTATTACAGAAATTCAATTGTAGAAACTGAAGATGTAATCTTTAAAACATCTAAAGTTAGAAGTTTTTAATAGTCAGGTTAGATTAATAGAGGGTGTTATAATCAAATCGTTTTTAGAAACTATTTGTTTTGTAAGATTGGCGCCGTAAGGAAAAACAACATAGCTGTAGTCTTGATTTTGAAATTGAGATAGCTCGGAACAAAACGATGAATAAAAGTTTAGAAGTTTATTTCAAAATTCTGTGATAAAAAACATTAATTCTTCTTTACTTTAAAACCCAAAATTGCATGATAAATCAATATAATATTAATATAAATGATTAAATTAAATGAAGCAATCTAGGTTAGACCCCCAAAAATTATATTAAGGTTATAGATTTTAGACTCCGGTTGTTACAAAGATTCAAGAATCTCTATTAAGGTTAGTTCATAAAACATTTATTAGGTTAGAGCATTGTAGCTACTTACAAAAAATCTCTATTAAGATTAGTTCATAAAATATTTATTAGGTTAGACCATTGTAGCTACTTACAAAATCGTCATTAACATTCGAAAAACTATAAAAAACTTAAATTATTTTAGGTTAGATTTAGGTCGCGCGCGACCTAACCTTAATAGAGATTCTTGAATCTTTGCAACAACCGGAGTCTAAAATCTATAACCTTAATATAATTTTTGGGGGTCTAACCTAGATTGCTTCATTTAATTTAATCATTTATATTAATATTATATTGATTTATCATGCAATTTTGGGTTTTAACTTAAAGAAGAATTAATGTTTTTTATCACAGAATTTTGAAATAAACTTCTAAACTTTGTATTCATCGTTTTGTTCCGAGCTATCTCAATTTCAAAATCAAGACTACAGCTATGTTGTTTTTCCTTACGGCGCCAATCTTACAAAACAAATAGTTTCTAAAAACGATTTGATTATAGCACCCTCTATTAATCTAACCTGACTACTAAAAACTTCTAACTTTAGATGTTTTAAAGATTACATCTTCAGTTTCTACAATTGAATTTCTGTAATAATTAGATTCAGCCACTAATTTTAAAATATCAAGTAAGCTCTATTATATTACAGGTGGTATAATTGTTCATGATTTTACTGTCTATCATCTATAGTCTAGTCTAGTCTGGTCTGGTATGGTCTGGTCTGGTCTGGTCTGGTCTGATCTGGTCTGGTCTGGTCTGGTCTGGTCTGGTCTGGTCTGGTCTGGTCTGGTCTGGTCTGGTCTGGTCTGGTCTGGTCTGGTCTGGTCTGGTCTGGTCTGGCCTGGTCTGGTCTGGTCTGGTCTGGTCTGGTCTGGTCTGGTCTGGTCTGGTCTGGTCTGGTCTGGTCTGGTCTGGTCTGGTCTGGTCTGGTCTAGTCTGGTCTGGTCTGGTCTGGTCTGGTCTAGTCTGGTCTGGTCTGGTCTGGTCTAGTCTAGTCTTATGAACCCTCTAGAGGTCGAATACAGGCGTATATATTCTGTATATAACCTCTTAGTTAACATAGTATTTTATAAAATAATTAGATATAGTTATATTTACTATCTATTCTTTTAAACTGCTGTTATACTTACCATGTTTACTTTATAGTCGGGTATGTAGTACCATTATTAGTGTATACGAAATGTACTATTTTAATAGATATTATATATATAAGTTATGTATTATGTTTTAAGTAGCGTCGAAACTACTCGTATCAATAAACGTTCTTGTATGAAAGTATCTTGTTTTGTACTTACTCTGCTCCCTACGTTCTGCCCTAAAAATGTATTCGTAGGCTCTAACCTAATCTAACCTAAATTATATTCGTATGCTCTAACCTGTGATGTAATAAAAAACAATAAGGTTACAGATTATTATTAATCATAAGAGTTTACTATAGATACGTTGAATAACCTACAAGAGTATATACAACTCATCATACAAAACATACTGTAGTTATGTATTCCCTTTCTCTGCTGATATGTTTTCTACAGTGTGTTTTTAAATATTATACCCCGTTCTCTCAAGAATGCATAAAATTTTCGAAATATCTGTTTATTATTTTACTTAGCACATATAACCTACTAAGTATGTCCTAATGGTAAAACTGTAATCGACGAGATCTAATATCATAGTAATATTATAACAGATTAGGTGACCTAACAAACTCTTTAAAGAAATGTTTATTTACATGTATGAGATAGTATTTAACATAATGTCCTTACATACTGGGTTACGATAGAGACGGATAATCATACGAGCTGCTGAAATGTATGATATATTGTAAAATAACGTTTAAATAAGAGTTTACTTTAGATGCTACGAATATCTATATGGTGTATAAACAATAAGAACGTATATGTAGAAATCGCTTACAAGGGTAGTAGATATAACGAAAAGGGTTAAAATCTGTTCAAAATTACATTACGTCTAGAAAACTAGAAATTAGATAATTGTAGCATACGCATGTTAAATGTACCTATTCTTCACCTCGTAGTAGATATAATGAAAAAGGATAAAAATCTGTAGTATAGGGTTTATGCTTATACTCAGGCTCGCAATCATATGTAGCGTATTTATGCTTACATAGTATAATTATTTTCTCAACGTAGGATAGAACAACCGATTGCTCTGGTCGATCTGTATAAATCGACGGGTAGTGTTCCTGTTCCTTCATTAGTCGAGATGGACCAGCGTAAGAAGAAGAATGGCTCTGGTCGACAGGATTGCAAAATACAGTGTCCGGTTTGCTTCAAGTCTTTCGCGAGGCCATTCACCTGCAAGAGACACGTAAAAACCATACCCGATTCAAACAGAATCTGCTGTTCTAGCTGACAACTAAAAAGACATACGAAAAACGTTCACGAATCAATCAAAGTCCGGTGTTCTAATTGCTTCAAATATCTTTCACGCATCGACAGCTATAAAAGGCATTTAAAAACGTACATAATAACGCAAATGTTGTAAAGACAGCTCTGGTAAAGGAAGCAAATGGACCTACTGATATCGTTGAGACAGAAGAACAAGAAGAATATATGATTTCAGCCATGCATTTGGGTATTGATGAATGTGATTCCTCGTTTACCAACTGTGATAGTAACGAAGAGTTGAACAAGGAAAGGGCTACCGGTACAGTTCCAATGAGTCAGTCGTCGGACTTTATACGTATTAGTATTGCTGCGAGGGCATACGACGACTCAGAGACCCGTAGAACTACAACAGTCGTCATAGAAAACAACTTATGATCTATATTCTTGTATTATGTTATGTATACTAAATAAATGTTTGTAAAATAACTTTATATGTTTTATTTATCACGCCCATACTCTGATTTCTTGTCTAACAGGGTGGACTCAGCCATTTTTTGTTTCAAGACTGTTTCTAGCCTAAGGATGTATAGCCCCAGGGTTAATTAATTGAGTTTGACCTGTAGAGCATATTATGTTAGCGTTCAGTTAGTATGGCTTTGATATCCCTAATTGTTATTTACGCCAAACCTGACTACATGTATTGTTAAAGTAAAATTTAGAGGTAATATACAGGAATATATGCGCCTGTATCCGATCTCTAAAATATAAGCCTTTTAAGTCTTTTAAATATTACTTTGTAGAGCTATGTTCAACAGGTATGCGCTAAATATGTTAATGTCAGCCTTTTACATAAAATATATATATAGGTCATTTGTTGCACGGAAAATTAAACTTCTCTGTAACGTATATCCTATATTACTTTGTACAACTGCGTTCATCAGGTATGCAATCAGCAGTAGAGTATCATACGTACCTGGTATAATATAACGCTTATCAGTAGGTCCCTCGTTAGGAATTTTAAAAATAATGAAATTTTTATTGAATCAGCTAAATAGATAGTGTACTTATAAGTGAATCTCTAAATAACGAATGCGTTAACAGAACTCCTGCATTAATATACATAACGTTTCATCGTGTTTTTTCAAAACACATTTCATTGTAAAAGAATAAGAATAATTTCAATTTTATTTATCAGGCGATATACATTATATTATTTTCATATATTAGTATGCAAATTGAATAGACTACCTGTTACATTTCACACCTTATTCGTCTCGATGAACATACAGTCAGCATACAGTTGATATCTTTCTGTCTTTACTTTACCTAGGTAGACCAATCCTAGAGACACAGTTGTATTCGCTATTTTTTGGTTGAGATCGACCACTTTATCTTCAGTAAGTTTATCGGTGAATCTTTTGGGTAGATATGTTATAGACTTATATTTCGAAGGTATCGAAAATAATTACAAATTAGTATTAATTATACGAGTTAATATCCTACAAAAGTATATAGTAAATTATTACATATCTTCATATTTCGGAGTTGCTGAAATGTATGATATATTGTAAAATAACGTTTAAATAAGAGTTTACTTTAGATGCTACGAATATCTATATGGTGTATAAACAATAAGAACGTATATGTAGAAATCGCTTACAGGGGTAGTAGATATACCGAAAATGGTTAAAATCTGTTAAAAATTACATTACGTCTAGAAAACTAGAAATTAGATAATTGTAGCATACGCATGTTAAATGTACCTATTCATTCACCTCGTCTGTAGTAGATATAATGAAAAAGGATAAAAATCTGTAGTATAGGGTTTATGCTTATACTCAGGCTCGCAATCATATGTAGCGTATCGATGCTTACATAGTATAATTATTTTCTCAACGTAGGATATATCGATATTCTTCTAGTTTGATTAAATCCTATAAGTTATATTCATTTCACCCTTTTTATTCTGTTAAGACATTTATAATAATCATAGGGACCCTGGTATGGGCATAAACCGATTGCACTTATTCTTTCACCTCGTCAGTAGTTAGACTCGAATTTTATGATTTCATATATGAAGAATACGTTTAGCGATGAATACTCTGTGTTCTAGAATACTTGTGTAGGGGCTAGGAAGCTTGATTTGAATACTACAATCTTGATCACGCGATTGGAGTGTACTGATACCTCGATTGTGTGCATAGAAGTATAATGAGTATCAGTTATCGTATATTCAAATTAGTTGAATATATGTAGTACAACTTTATAGATTCTAGAAAGTTCCTATCAATATTAGAGCAATGAATGTAGACTGATGTGTGTGTTATATAATACCGATTCTCGCATATACGAACTTAGGAGCTAGCTGCTGACTCTGCATGACATTAGATGATTATGATAATGATAGATGATCGTGATAAAGAATGTTGTTATTTATAGCAGTGACTTTATTACAATTCTTACTAGAATATAATTGTATGATATCACTTCATGATATGTACCTACAATTCGATTACCTACATTTTGACTACCTAAATTAGACCTTAGTCTAAGAATAATCATGTGTTTTATCGTTATCTTATGATATCAGGAATGCAATACTTCTATTAATCTTTAGTTTAGCGTAGATATAAATCTCTTTGTATAGCTCAATAAATGATAGTTATAGGGCCTGTATTGACTTATATAACATTTCTCTCATATATGAATATTTTAGTTCAGAGAGCATTTACAAACAAGGCACAATTTATACAAAGCAGTCATTCAGAACAGGGTAAGATAATTCGTATGATCTATTAAATTTAAAATAGTAATCTGCTGTTCAGCTTGATTTAATTTTCGTAAATGTCTAAATATTACAAACATACAAACAAAATAGACTTAAGTAAGAAACAAAACGTATACATTACATATCTAAAATTGTACAACATATTGATAGGGTAGGTGAATAGCAGGCATTTAGCAGGCCCGTGTTTCTAACTGCTGATCTATAGGCTAGAAAAATCATAAAAGTATTAGGCAATGTTCATTGAATAGACTCCCTGCTTCATTTCATAACTTATTTGTTTTAATAAATAGACATTAGTCAAACGATGGATATCCTCATGTCTTTACCTTCAATATATAATATATTTATTTATATCTAGTTAATGATATGTGTTGTGATCTTGATTGACTGTAATCTTTTTCCTGTAAGATCCTATAAAAGCCGTAATTAATATTTCTTAATATATATAGTTTAGTTTAATCCGTGTATGTATTTTATTCTTGCATTTTTTATTTCACAATGTATAACTATATACAATTTATTTTGAATCCGTTTTTCTGAAATTTCTAGATTTTAATACAAACAAAATTGATTTAGGCTTCAGGAAATATCCAAACAGATTTACTCAGAATTTACGGTTGTTATTAAATAATAATTAGACGTCGGCAACTTTTAAAATATTTCGATTAAACCAATAGTCTTTCATGTTTGAATTTTAACTTTCTACACCCGCTAATTGGAAATTCATTAGCAATGGTGAAATCATCGTTACAGAAAATAAATTTTACAATCAAGACGTCATGTTTTTACCTTACCGATCTCATTTTTCATATAAGTTAATGTAGGATAATAATGGTACTACATACCCGACTATAAAGTAAACATGGTAAGTATAACAGCAGTTTAAAAGAATAGATAGTAAATATAACTATATCTAATTATTTTGTACTGATATAAAAATCCGCGGATCGACTGATGTTGCGGGCCTCATGTAGTAATAATATCTGTATAAAGTTTTCAAATTGTTATATTTAAGATGTATCAAGAAAAATTTCTGGAGTTTCTTCACGATTGGCTCATATAAGGTTAATAATTGTCTCATCTCAATGACTCATGATAATAATCATAATTGGCTTATAATTTTTGAATCCTAAAGATTTAATATTATTAATGTACAATATTTATCAATATTTTCCGGGAATTATTTTTAAATAAATTGGATTTAATCAAATATACGTGAAAGCATTTTTATAAATAACTCGTATGCAGTAATTTAAAAGACAAGCTCCGTGGTCTCGGGGTTAAGCTATGGACTTGTAAACAGACGTACTTTACGAACCCTGGTTCGAAACTCGTTGGATCCATTAATTTTTATAAAAAAAAAGTGTAGGAGGTTGCCTATCTACAGGTGTATAGAAATCTACTATACCGATCACAGGACGTTACCGATAGATGGCAGTAGCAGTACTAAAAATTCAAATCCAAGGGCGGGAAATAATGACAAGTTGGAAATGACAAGCGAGAGCGAGAGAGAGAGAGAGAGCCAGAGCGAAAGCCGAGCGAGAGAGAGGGCCAGAGTCAAACGAGAGCGAGACAGAGGGCCTGAACCAAGCGAGAGCGAGAGAGAGGGCCAGAGCAAGAGCGAGAGAGAGGGTCAGAGCCAAGCGAGAGCGAGAGAGAGGGCCTGAACCAAGCGAGAGCGAGAGGGAGGGCCAGAGCAAGAGCGAGAGAGAGGGTCAGAGCCAAGCGAGAGAGAGGGCCTGAACCAAGCGAGAGCGAGAGAGAGGAATCTACTATACCGTTGACATGACGTCACCGATAGATGGCAGTAGCAGTACTAAAAATTCAAATCCAAGGGCGGGAAATCCAAGATGACAGATACAAAATGGCGGATATGTAAATGACAGATTCAAAATAACATTTCAAAATGGCGATTCAAAATGGCGATTCAAAATGGCTATTCAAAATGGCTATTCAAAATGGCGATTCAAATAGCGATCCAAGATGGCGATTCAAAAAGGCTATTCAAAATGCCGATTCAAAATGGATATTCAAAATGGCGGTCCAAGATGGCGATTCAAAATGGCTATTCAAAATGGCGATTCAAAATAGTAGGCGTGTCGTCCAAGATGGCGTCGACCAATCAGAAGCAAGGGGAGGAGCTACAGGAGTAGGGATAGCCAATCAGAGAGCAGTAGGCGTGGCCAAAAAAAAGGAGTGGGATGGAATCTCAATGGGTGGAATACCTACTTTAAATTAAGGAATAAAATAAAATACCATAAATAATAATGCCCCCACATAATATGAACTTATTTTAACAGTGTAGCCTGCATGAGTAATTGACCATCGAAAACTATTGCCATTGCGCCTAATAATTAGGCTATTGTATTAAGAAAAAACCCGTAACTTATCATCGTAACTGTAAGATATTTTAAAAAGTAGAAGATATACGATGGGGTTTTTACTAAATGAAAGAAAAAACTTAAGTTGAAGTACCTACGACGTGATGTATTTTATTTTATGTTTATTAGGCCTGCTTTGATTAGTCGAATATATACTAACTTAAGCAATTTTTTTTAAAACAGATTACGTTTTGTAAAGATATTCAAGTCGTAGGTACCTACAGAAAACCTATCTTAACAAATTGCTTTTTGTCCCGTGTCACTATTTACATAAATAAAAAAGTTACTTTACAGATACGAACACATTACTTTTCTACTAGCGAATCTTCCCCTTAAAGAAATTAATTCGCTTTTGCAGACCGTAGCTCCATCTTTTGGTTTTTATAGTTTCTGAAGCTTCCTATTATTAACACTGGCGGCGATAACGGACCCTTAACATCATTAACATCATAATAAACTTCGTCTATTCTTTTTTAATTGTCAAATAGATTTGATTAATAAACCTTCTTTTTTACAACTGTTTATATTTATCTATTTGAAAATATAAAGGTTATAAAACAACATTCATAATTATAGAGGTTTTTTAATATTGCCATATGCGTCGTGTAATCATGTGTAGTACCCCCACTTTCAAAGTTTGTTTCAAAGGTGTCAGCAGTACACTCAGGCTGCAAAGTTTTCTAATATTTAGCCACTTCCCCGTCCCCAAATCGCATCCATGATTATATTATACAATGTTATTAATAGTTTAGTAAACTACTTTTTATTTGCCTGTTTTTACATTTATGTCTATTTAAATGGGATTTCCCAGAAATTAATATTTTGTTTACCTTTATTGCACGAAAACAATTTTACTTCAACTATGCACTTTTATTATACATTTTTTGCGCCATATACAAAACGCCTTTCTCTTTAGTTGATAATCAGGAGTATATGAGCTTTTGCACGTCTTCATAAAGATACTTTAGTCGATTTAGTGTAAATAATAATTTCCTGTAATAACTGTAGTTAGATATACTATGTCTATTTGCCTTTACTAATAGTTATTTTCTGTTTTATAATTTTATTGCACCTTTCTAGTGTGACGACCTTCTTGCTATACCCAAAAATTGTTATTTATATACCTAATTTATATACATGTTCAGCAAGAAAAATAGAGATAATTCGTTAATTGTTTATTGGAGCATCTACCAACATACATATGTATTTACTATACCTACCAGTCCTCCTTGACCAAAAGTGGCTTACTTCAAAGCTAGAAGTAGGGATAAGAATTTAAGATTTATTATTATAATTTTGTTTTTTGAACCTTACAAACAGTCCCTAGTTTAGTCTTATTTTATTAACTAAACAACAAACATGAAAACCTTATTTTGCACATTAGTTGTATGTTTTTATATTAGTTCATTTGATAATGTTTTCAGTAGTTACAGAAGTGAGTAGAATTATTTTTGGAAATTTTTGAAAATATAAAAGTTAACACTTTCAGCTTGCAGTTTTACATGGTACAAGAGAAATGTTAAAGAGTGTTCATCTACCAAACGTTTTGAAAGTGGTGAGTACTTTTATTGTTTTAGTTTATTTTTATTTTAATGTCGAAACTTTTTCTTGTAGATAAGAGAGAATTAAAGAAGCCTTTTGATTCTTTAATTGTTAATTCAGTTGACGCGGATTATTCAAATTTTCTCAATATTGTAGATATTTTCAATGTGAGTTCTCATAAAAAATCATCCATTTCGAACATGTAAGTCTACAATTTTTATTAGTATACAAATTTAATTAATTAATAACTGTAAGTATTGTTTTTTAGAAATGCGAAAGAAATGTGTAAATTAAATAAAACTGAAACGACTGCAACCCTTATGGAGGCAGATAATAAGGGTTTGTCGACTATATCAATTTATTTATATGCTTGGTTATTTTATAGAGTATTTTTTATTTCATTACAACAAATGTAAAAATGTTCAAAAAATCTACTTGAAATCAACTCACTGGCTAGTATGTTTTCAATGAAATCTTAAATCCAGAACTAAAAAGAATTACCTACGAAATGGGGTAAGTGTAAGAAGCAATTCCATCGATTTAGTATTACTATTAGCAATAGCCAATATTGTTAATTAGATGCTTTGTAGAAATAGAAATATTACACTATGATTCTGTAAATAGATAAACCAAAGAATGTAGCATGTACAATTAAAATATTTTAACTTTTGTATGACGTATATTGAATAATTATACTTTTTAAAAATATATTTGTCTTTCTTTATAGATGGTAATAAAATAATAAAACTACTGTAAACATAAAATAGTTACCTTCATTATTAAGCTAAATAAACATTCATTTATAATAAGCTTTAGTGCTCATCGTTTAATTTTCTGACAACATTCTACCAGTAGAATAATATTATTATTGAAATTATAAATGAATTAGTGTATTAAACAATAATTCTGATATTATTATAAAAAGAATACCTAAAAAAGGTAGAATTGAGAAGTTAGCTTGCGTCATATTAATTAGTTAATTTGACGTAAATAAGAAAATACAAAATCAGTTGATTTAAAACTTATGAAGTGGTTGGACCACTTTATCTTATTTAATTAGTTTAATTAATCAACAAGTAACATTGTTTAATTGACTTTTTCTGAATGATTTTTAAGATAAAATTTATAATACGGTTTTAAGAAAAATCGTTAAATTTAAATGTTTGCAAAAATTTTATTAGATTGATACATTTGTTTTAACTTATTATTAGACGTTTCTCAAGAGCAATAAAGCAATTTGATTCACTACAATTTTTACTTAATTAAATTTCTAATTAAATTTAAAAAATAAAAATTCAGTAGGAGTTTATTTACTGAAATTAGTAGCTGATTACTAATCATAAATAAATATGTGCACTTATAAGATAAGATAAGATAAAAGCGGCACACTTCCCGTCTTTTCAGCTGATAAACTTATCAGTCAATATCTGTCGAGGAGTTCCCAAAGCCCAGTAAATATTTGAAGATGTTTCAAATATGGCTACAGGCTTGTAAGAATTAGAAGATAAATCTACTGCCTGCTGAAAAGATCTAATAATAATAAATCACACTCAATTTGTAGTAAACATTTTTCATTGGAGAATATTAGTAGAAAGCATTTTTTTTATTAATTGTTTACCAATTTAATTTGAGGACTGACAGACTTTTTTTATAAATAAATTTGATTGACGTCAAAAGAATAAAATAATATTTATTACTTTTCGCTTCTCAAAAGAAGCTTTTTCAATAACATTTACATATAATGATGATTTTTAACAATTATATAAATTTTTTTGTTTGGTTTTTTGATATCGATAGATCATATTAAAACTCCAGCGTCATTCTATGCCAAATAATCAAGCTTATATAGGCTTGTTCACCACACCATCTCAAATATCAATGAAATTTAGAAGTTACTAATAGTAACTAGTAACTTCTATTTAGTTACTACCCAAAACTAACTACAATTCATTATACGTATAAAGTTGGTAACATAAAATAGCTACTGTTTGCATTTCAGATTCTCTCTTAAATAGAACCTGTTTCATCATTCTGGAACTTGGTAGAAAAAAGTTATAGTCAGTTTAGTAAACCCACGCTCCGTAACCGCTCAAACGTAAAAAATGAAGTGTCGCCTTACATAGTTGATTTTCTTAACCAGTTTTTTTGAAAATACTAATAAACAACTAATTCAAAGACACACAAATTATTCACAACTTATCTATAAACAATCAATACAGGGAAAGAGATTAGTTTCAGTAAGAAGCTTCTGTTAGGTACTGTAATGTGTAGATGACCATGTGGGAATACAGGTTGCTTGTGTGTGGTCTTGTACACTACTTATATGTTATCTCTTGTAGAAGACAATAAAAGACATGTTTACTTCTATGATATATTTATTTACACTTTTGTTGTTGATTACTGCTGTCATGGCAATCACTTAGCATGCAATGCCTTCTTGAGGTAATGTAGATGTAATGACTGATTTTATGATGAATATCATTACATTACACCCCGGGTAAAAAAAGGCTAAACATGTACCAAAAGAAATGAGCCGTGAGTTAAAAGGGCATTTAATGCATTCCTCAACAAAAAAAATAGCATACATTAATGTCGTACTTGTATGTATCGGCATGTTTAACGTATACTAGCTACAAAAAAATTGAGGTCGTTTGCATCTTTTCAATGGTTCCTTACATGCTAAGACAATAAAACTTATGCTAAGTATTGATTACAGTTTGTGTTTATGAAATTATGAGAAATGATTTCGTTTTTAAATAGGTTAACTAGACCAAAAAATTCAGGTGAATCATTTTGCTGTAACCAGAAATCTGTAATCTCTTTGGGAGAAGAGATAGTATTTGATTTTGGTTTTGGGTTGAATGGAGGAGGTCTCTCCACAAAAGTACCCAAGTAATAGTTTAATAGTTCGTCGATGAACGTGGTGTATGGTTCGAATGAAAGTTTATTGTTATCAATAAACATGATTAGATTCGAATGGAGTTGCAAAATGTTATATGGCAAGTTTGAAATCAGAACATTATATCTTTGAATCTCGTTGTCAATATGTAGGAAGTCAAAGTATCGATTAATCAGGACTATTGACATTTGTACATGCGAACTGTCAAAAATAGGAAATTTTACTAAATTTACTAACTTTGCCATATTGAAACGTAACCAAAAAAATATTTAAGTTACTTATCTTATTTAAATGATAAAAAAGGATATTTATAAACTTCTGAAAGTCGACTGCTTGCATGAGATAATCAAATAACCAATTCAAGGAACTCCAGGTTGCAGGTTGCGTTTGTCGGTAGAGATAGAAAACCAGAGCAATGGAATATTGAAGATATGGTGTCGATTATCTAAGTACTTCTTTCGTAGCGTCGGAGGTCACCAATGTAATGTGTTTTGAAGATTATTGTAGTGGTACAGGTTGCTTGTGTGTGGTCTTGTACACTACTTATATGTTATCTCTTGTAGAAGACAATAAAAGACATGTTTACTTCTATGAAATATTTATTTACACTTTTGTTGTTGATTACTGTTGTCATGGCAATCACTTAGCATGCAATGCCTTCTTGAGGTAATATAGATGTAATGACTGATTTTATGATGAATATCATTACAGTACCATTCCTGGCCAACCCATTCAATAAGTAAACTGTACTTTATATTCAGAAAGAGTTTTAATCCGGAATTTCCTACTTTATTTATTAACAGGTACTAATATTTTTAAATAGCAATCTTCCTAAAGACCAGAACAGAATGTTTTTATTTAAAAAATCATATTGAAGTTCTGTTGAATTCCAAGAATTTTGAGTTTTTTTGGTAAAAGGTAAGCAATTCCAAACATGCGATTTATTTGTTGTTTCACTTCCTGTTAGCCAATTATATTTATTGTACCAGTTTGAACTGAAAGCCCTACTATTGCCGCGATTGTTAGATATCACTAAATTCTTCATATTCGGACATGGTTTTAATTTGTGAATAAAAATTTTATTCTCAAAACTCAAACTACTGAACTTATTCTTCAATAAATAATATACAATGTCTTCTTTATTATTCATACGTCTCGAACTGTACCTGTGCATAACAATGCAAAATAAATTGTAATGGATTGGCTTTTGGATTTTGATTTCTGGGATTTCTACTGAATGTTGCCGAATCGATGCGAGCAGGAGCTGGGGCTCGCTCATGTTAGGTTCCGTTTCTTTTGTGATTTTAGATTTATTAGTTTTAGTAATCTATTTTGGATATATGTTTTTAACTTTTGGTATTCAATTAAAATCGCTATTAGTTTATTTAAAGCCTATAAGTAGGTATGGCGACACCTGAGTCCTATCCCACTCCTTTTTTTTTGGCCACGCCTGCTGCTCTCTGATTGGCTATCCCCTCTCCTCTAGCTCCTCCCCTTGCTTCTGATTGGTCGACGCCATCTTGGATGACACGTCTACTATTCTGTGATTGGCTGAAGGCGGCCATTTTGAAAACGCCTACTATTCTCTGATTGGATGACGGCCATTTTGGAACTTTGGGCGCCATTTTGACCACGCCTGCCCGCCATTACGGGAATCTGTATTACCGGCAATCTGTGTGCTACCAATAGAGGGCGTAATGCTACAATTAGTGTGTATTGCTTTAATATGCAAATGACCCGCGATCTAATTAATATTCAAATGGGGCGTGGTCTAATTAAATGCGAGAATTAATATTCAAATGAGGCGTGGTCTAATTAAATGCGCGAATTAAATACGCGAATTAAATTAATTGATCTAATTAAATTAATTCACGGTATCATTTACATATCTCCTCTCTCATTTACATATATAATTTCTCATATGCATGCGCGAACATATCTGCCATTTTGTATCTGTCATTTTCAATTTGTCATCTAGGATTTCCCGCCCTTAGATTCAAATTTTTAGTACTACTAATGCCATCTATCGGTGACGTCATATGATCGGTATAGTAGATTTCTATGCGCCTGTTGATAGGCAACCCGCTATATTTTTTATAAAAAACCAATGGAGCCAACAGGATTTGAACCGGGGACCGCTCGAATGGTAGTCAGCCAATGCATCCACTACACCAACGAGGTAATCTATTAAAAGACTGTAAAAGTTGTATTTATTAAATAGATACGCGTCACCGTTAATCTTATACGAACTAAAATTCATATTAAGCATAATTAATCTATATGATTATTTCGACGAACAACGTTTTAAAATAACACAAAGAAATCTTAATCCTAACAAAATAATAAACGGACTTAAAATTACTAGAGCTCGTAACAATGAATCATTACACTAGAATGTTAAATGTTGCGTAAAAATTTATATGGATGCTCGAATTAATCATTTCTCATACGCATGCTCGAATTAAATTAATTCACGGTATGATTGGCATATCTCATCTGTCATTTACATTTTATCATTTCTCATATGGATGCTCGAATTAGATTAATTGATGGTATCATTAGCATATCTCATCTGTCATTTCTCATATGGATGCTCGAATTAATCAATTTACATATCTCATCCCCCATTTACATATATCATTTATCATATGCATGTCCGAATTAAATTAATTCACGGTATCATTTACATATCTCATCCCCCGTTTACATATATCATTTATCATATGCATGCCCAAATTAAATTAATTCACGGTATCATTTACATATCTCATCCCCCATTTACATATATCATTTATCATATGTATGCCCGAATTAAATTAATTCACGGTATCATTTACATATCTCATCCCCCCATTTACATATATCATTTATCATATGCATGCCCGAATTAAATTAATTCACGGTATCATTTAAATATCTCATCCCCCATTTACATAACTGATATCTCATTCTGTACATCTCATTTTTATATATTATTTGTCATCTCTCTCTCATAAATTTATTTTAAAATAAATCAGTCCTATTTGATATTTATCTATAGGTCGTCATGTAATTCTGCGAAAACAATTTAATATGTAGAAATGTAATAATAAAAAATTTATTTTCAACTATACAAAAGTAACTCTTAAGCTACTGTCAATCAACTGTCGGATTAGCTCTGGTGCATTAGACCTGTTTAAATATACGCCATAAACATTTAAAATACGATTTTCAAGTAAAGCAAATTCTAATTTGAAAGAAAAAGAGTTGAAGAAAAGAATTAGGGTCGTTATGATTTCATAAAATTTTATTTAAATGAAACGTTTAAGAATATAGAATACTGTAGAGCATTATTTTTAAAATTCAAAAAACATTATCTATAGCTAAGACTGGTTAAGAAATAACTTTCAAACTAAATGTTTTTGCATGAAAATACGTACAAACTAATTAGTCATGTTTCGACATTCTTTAAAACTGCTTTCAAACCATAAATAAACAAACGTTCTTACGAATGACTGACTGAAAGGAATTTAGATTTTCTAAATAATTTGTTAAGAGATCATCATCATCTTAAAAGCGACATAAATTATTGTTTTAAATGACAATTACTCACCCTTGTGTTAACCCATATGCTAAGTATGTCCTAATGGTAAAACTGTAATCGACGAGATCTAATATCATAGTAATATTATAACAGATTAGGTGACCTAACAAACTCTTTAAAGAAATGTTTATTTACATGTATGAGATAGTATTTAACATAATGTCCTTACATACTGGGTTACGATAGAGACGGATAATCATACGAAATGTATGATATATTATAAAATAACGTTTAAATAAGAGTTTACTTTAGATGCTGCGAATATCTATATGGTGTATAAACAATAAGAACACATATTTAGAAACAGTTTACAAGGTAGTAGATATAACGAAAAAGGCTAGCATTTGTTCAAAATTACATTACGTCTAGAGGGCGATATGAATATAACTTATAGGATTTAATCAAACTAGAAAAATATCGATATATATCCAGCGTTGAGAAATAATTATACTATGCGTTTAAATGTTTAAGTTCATCATAGCCTGCATCTCCTAAAATATGAGCGTTATACACATGTTTGAAATTCAATTCATCTTGCTTAAAGAGAATAAGTAAGTTAGCGTTGTCCCTAATCAGATGTTTCGGTATCTTTGCATATGTCTGACCTAAATAAAATGAATCAACATCCTTTATGTCTACTCATGCTAAAATATTATCTAAGTTTTTCCTGTTTGTCACAGATAATATCATCGAAAATGAATACTGAATTAGGTTTCACATCATTAGGGGTGATTACATCATCGTTTTCGCCATATTTAGGTTGAAATAAAGACTTGGCGTATAGGTAGATATTTTCAAATTTTAATTCGTTTTCATTAGTTAGTAGACCTAACAAGACATTAGTTTTACCACAAGAAGAAGGTACACTCAAAATTGCTCTATAGGAAACAGATAAAAGCTTACAATGCTTCTTATCACCATCGGAATATTATCGAGAAACACGATGGTCTAAGTTAAAATTATTGATTTAAAAAGTAATGACCATTACTCATCCTTTGTGTTTCGCCATATTTAAACGTTATTTTACAATACATCATACATTTTCAATAGCTTCGAAATACGCAGATATGTAATAATATACTATATACTCTTGTAGGTTATTCAACGTATCTATAGTAAACTCTTATGATTAAAAATAATCTGTAACCTTATTGTTTTTTATTACATCACAGGTTAGAGCATACGAATATAATTCAGGTTAGATTAGGTTAGAGCCTACGAATACATTTTTAGGGCAGAACGTAGGGAGCAGAGTAAGTACAAAACAACATACTTTCATACAAGAACGTTTATTGATACGACTAGTTTCGACGCTAGTTAAAACATAATACATAACTTATATATATAATATCTATTAAATAGTACATTTCGTATACACTAATAATGGTACTACATACTCGACTATAAAGTAAACATGGTAGGTATAACAACAGTTTAAAAGAATAGATAGTAAATATAACTATATCTAATTATTTTATATAACACTATGTTAACTAAGAGGTTATATACAGAATATATACGCCTGTATTCGACCTCTAGAGGGTTCATAAGACTACACTAGACCAGACCAGACCAGACCAGGCCAGACCAGACCAGACCAGACCAGACCAGACCAGACCAGACTAGACTAGACTATAGATGATAGACAGTAAAATCATGAACAATTATACCGCCTATAAAATAATAGAGCTTATAATATAATATATAATAGAGATATATAATATAGAATATTATCGAGAAACATGATCGTCTAAGTTAAATATATTTAGCGACTTCTTTTGCTTAATAATTTTCATTATGGTATATGTATATGTCTAGTCACAGTTTCAGCAAACGCATTGTATTCTATCAACGAATCATGTAAATATCAAAAATTCGTAACGGTTATGCATAGGTTTAATACCATCAACAGCTCATTTAAAGGAAATGTTAGATTTTTAACAGTTTATGAGCATTAATCAAAGACTATTCTATAATGATGTATTATTTATTTATAAACGTTACATAGTATAGTAGCTAAATACATGACTGACTGAAAAAGTTACTTTTATTAATGATGACTATTGAATTCGATCTGTCACTAGTTTAACCTTTTAATTTCCACTTTTGACCAAATTATAGTTGATCTGATCAAATATTGCTTACAAATCGGATCTCTAATCTAATGTCTACAGTAGAATCCTTAAAACTCTCTATGAAGTTTTAGAATTGTCGATTACTAAGACACCCGTTTCTTCTGCCTCCTTTAGTAAATTCATATTGTTAGCTTCTACTTTGTCAACTGTTACTAGAATGCTGTTCTTTAGATCCTTTACCTCGCTCTATGTATCTGTAGTCATTACAATGAAAGTTTGTACTGTTGTGTCGAATTGACGATTTGATTTGAAAATTTAATAATGTAATTTATCGTTTAAACTAACCCTTGTTTATTTCTATATATGTTTAATTAATATGTAATTAGTACATCAAAATATGTTCTTAATATGTTTTTCAATTTCCTTATAAAATATAACTATATATCATTGAAATAAAACATTATTAAAATATTAAAAATAATTTTATTTTATCACATCCTAAATATTTACACGACTGATCGCGTTTCTCGTCAGCTTCTTTTCAAACAATTGCAGTCGTTTATCATAAACCTAATGGTGAGCTTGTATTATTCGTATTACGATATGGATATATTATTCAATTTTCATGTCTTTTGCTAACCCTACATAACTTAAGCTTTACATAGATTTAGACATGTTTTATATTTCGTATTTAGACACATAGCACGACATATCTGAATGATATATCCATCTCGACTAATGAAGGAACAGGAACACTACCCGTCTATTTATACTGTTCGACCAGAGCAATCGGTTGTTCTATCCTACGTTGAGAAAAATAACTATACTATGTAAGCATAGATACGTTACATATGATTGCGAGCCTATGCCCTGTGAGCCCTGCGAGAGTATAAACATAAACCCTATACTACAGATTTTTATCCTTTTTTTCATTATATCTACTACAGACGAGGTGAAGAATAGGTACATTTAACATGCGTATGCTACAATTATCTAATTTATAGTTTCTAGACGTAATGTAATTTTGAACAGATTTTAACCCTTTTCGTTATATCTACTACCCTTGTAAGCGATTTCTACATATACGTTCTTATTGTTTATACACCATATAGATATTCGTAGCATCTAAAGTAAACTCTTATTTAAACGTTATTTTACAATATATCATACATTTCAGCAACTCGTATGATTATCCCTCTATATCGTAACCCAGTATGTAAGGACATTATGTTAAATACTATCTCATACATGTAAATAGTTACAACAAAATAGAAAAGTATACTTGAGGGTAAGAAAGAAGTCCTGGACGCGGCTATCTATAACATATGTCATATGTTTTGTAATACGTCTTTATAACTTTGAAACTCTACGTGATTTCCTCTTACAATATCTCTAGTTATGAGAACCTTGAAGACTTAACCTGGAAAAATAAAACAGATAAATATTTTACTTTTTATTGAAACTAGTTAACTTATATTCTAACATGTAAATAGTTACAACAACAAAATAGAAAAGTATACTTGAGGGTAAGAAAGAAGTCCTGGACGCGGCTATCTATAACATATGTCGTATGTTTTGTAATACGTCTTTATAACTTTGAAACTTTACGTGATTTCCTCTTACAATATCTCTAGTTATGAGAACCTTGAAGACAACCTGAAGAAATAAAACAGATAAATATTTTACTTTTTATTGAAACTAGTTAACTTATATTCTAACATACATATTTGAAACTAGACAACTTATATTCTAACATACAAATATACAACAACAAAATAGAAAAGTATACTTGAGGGTAACATTTTGTATAACCATTATCTTTTATTCTATAATACCTTCTTGTTTAAGCTCAGAAATAATTGAAATAATCTCATCCTAGTTTTCTTAACTACTGCTACCCCTCTGTTTTAAGGTATACAGTAGACGAAGCCTATCGACAACTTGATTCCAATACGGCGTTTTGTTTTTGGAATTTGAAATTGGTAGCTTGAGGTTAGAGCCTACGAATACATTTTTTTAGGACAGAAAATAATCTCATCCTAGTTTTCTAAACTACTGCTACCCCTCTGTTTTAAGGTATACAGTAGACGAAGCCTATCGACAACTTGATTCCAATACGGCGTTTTGTTTTTGGAATTTGAAATTGGTAGCTTGAGGTTAGAGCCTACGAATACATTTTTAGGATAGAACGTAGGGAGCAGAGTAAGTATAAAACAACATACTTTCATACAAGAACGTTTATTAATACGAGTAGTTTCGATGCTACTTAAAACATAATACATAACTTAAATATATAATATCTATTAAAATAGACCAGACCAGACCAGATCAGACCAGACCAGACCAGACTAGACTAGACTATAGATGATAGACAGTAAAATCATGAACAATTATACTGTCTGTAATATAATAGAGCTTACTTGATATTTTAAAATTAGCGGCCGAATCTAATTATTACAGAAATTCAATTGTAGAAACTGAAGATGTAATCTTTAAAACATCTAAAGTTAGAAGTTTTTAGTAGTCAGGTCAGATTAATAGAGGGTGTTATAATCAAATCGTTTTAGAAACTATTTGTTTGTAAGATTGGCGCCGTAAAGAAAAACAGCATAGCTGTAGTCTTGATTTTGAAATTGAGATAGCTCGGAACAAAACGATGAATACAAAGTTTAGAAGTTTATTTTAAAATTCTGTGATAAAAAACATTAATTCTTCTTTACTTTACTTTAAAACCCAAAATTGCATGATAAATCAATATAATATTAATATAAATGATTAAATTAAATGAAGCAATCTAGGTTAGACCCCCAAAAAATTATATTAAAGTTATAGATTTTAGACTCCGGTTGTTGCAAAGATTCAAGAATCTCTATTAAGATTAGTCCATAAAGCATTTATTAGGTTAGAGCATGTAGCTACTTACAAAAAATCTCTATTAAGATTAGTTCATAAAATATTTATTAGGTTAGACCATTGTAGCTACTTACAAAATCGTCATTAACACTCGAAAAACTTCACGTTCCGTTTAACTTAATTAACCCTGGCTAGTCACCCTTCACCCTTCTCCCTTCACCCTTCTCCCTTCTCCCTTCTCCCTTCTCCCTTCTCCCTTCTCCCTTCTCCCTTCTCCCTTCTCCCTTCACCCTTCTCCCTTCACCCTTCACCCTTCACCCTTCAACCTTAACCCTTCGGTCAGAACGTGAAGTTTTTCGAATGTTAATGACGATTTTGTAAGTAGCTACAATGGTCTAACCTAATAAATATTTTATGAACTAATCTTAATAGAGATTTTTTGTAAGTAGCTACATGCTCTAACCTAATAAATGCTTTATGGACTAATCTTAATAGAGATTCTTGAATCTTTGCAACAACCGGAGTCTAAAATCTATAACCTTAATATAATTTTTGGGGGTCTAACCTAGATTGCTTCATTTAATTTAATCATTTATATTAATATTATATTGATTTATCATGCAATTTTGGGTTTTAAAGTAAAGTAAAGAAGAATTAATGTTTTTTATCACAGAATTTTGAAATAAACTTCTAAACTTTGTATTCATCGTTTTGTTCCGAGCTATCTCAATTTCAAAATCAAGACTACAGCTATGCTGTTTTTCTTTACGGCGCCAATCTTACAAACAAATAGTTTCTAAAACGATTTGATTATAACACCCTCTATTAATCTGACCTGACTACTAAAAACTTCTAACTTTAGATGTTTTAAAGATTACATCTTCAGTTTCTACAATTGAATTTCTGTAATAATTAGATTCGGCCGCTAATTTTAAAATATCAAGTAAGCTCTATTATATTACAGACAGTATAATTGTTCATGATTTTACTGTCTATCATCTATAGTCTAGTCTAGTCTGGTCTGGTCTGGTCTGATCTGGTCTGGTCTGGTCTATTTTAATAGATATTATATATTTAAGTTATGTATTATGTTTTAAGTAGCATCGAAACTACTCGTATTAATAAACGTTCTTGTATGAAAGTATGTTGTTTTATACTTACTCTGCTCCCTACGTTCTATCCTAAAAATGTATTCGTAGGCTCTAACCTCAAGCTACCAATTTCAAATTCCAAAAACAAAACGCCGTATTGGAATCAAGTTGTCGATAGGCTTCGTCTACTGTATACCTTAAAACAGAGGGGTAGCAGTAGTTTAGAAAACTAGGATGAGATTATTTTCTGTCCTAAAAAAATGTATTCGTAGGCTCTAACCTCAAGCTACCAATTTCAAATTCCAAAAACAAAACGCCGTATTGGAATCAAGTTGTCGATAGGCTTCGTCTACTGTATACCTTAAAACAGAGGGGTAGCAGTAGTTAAGAAAACTAGGATGAGATTATTTCAATTATTTCTGAGCTTAAACAAGAAGGTATTATAGAATAAAAGATAATGGTTATACAAAATGTTACCCTCAAGTATACTTTTCTATTTTGTTGTTGTATATTTGTATGTTAGAATATAAGTTGTCTAGTTTCAAATATGTATGTTAGAATATAAGTTAACTAGTTTCAATAAAAAGTAAAATATTTATCTGTTTTATTTCTTCAGGTTGTCTTCAAGGTTCTCATAACTAGAGATATTGTAAGAGGAAATCACGTAAAGTTTCAAAGTTATAAAGACGTATTACAAAACATACGACATATGTTATAGATAGCCGCGTCCAGGACTTCTTTCTTACCCTCAAGTATACTTTTCTATTTTGTTGTTGTAACTATTTACATGTTAGAATATAAGTTAACTAGTTTCAATAAAAAGTAAAATATTTATCTGTTTTATTTTTCCAGGTTAAGTCTTCAAGGTTCTCATAACTAGAGATATTGTAAGAGGAAATCACGTAGAGTTTCAAAGTTATAAAGACGTATTACAAAACATATGACATATGTTATAGATAGCCGCGTCCAGGACTTCTTTCTTACCCTCAAGTATACTTTTCTATTTTGTTGTAACTATTTACATGTATGAGATAGTATTTAACATAATGTCCTTACATACTGGGTTACGATATAGAGGGATAATCATACGAGTTGCTGAAATGTATGATATATTGTAAAATAACGTTTAAATAAGAGTTTACTTTAGATGCTACGAATATCTATATGGTGTATAAACAATAAGAACGTATATGTAGAAATCGCTTACAAGGGTAGTAGATATAACGAAAAGGGTTAAAATCTGTTCAAAATTACATTACGTCTAGAAACTATAAATTAGATAATTGTAGCATACGCATGTTAAATGTACCTATTCTTCACCTCGTCTGTAGTAGATATAATGAAAAAAAGGATAAAAATCTGTAGTATAGGGTTTATGTTTATACTCAGGCTCGCAATCATATGTAACGTATCTATGCTTACATAGTATAGTTATTTTTCTCAACGTAGGATAGAACAACCGATTGCTCTGGTCGAACAGTATAAATAGACGGGTAGTGTTCCTGTTCCTTCATTAGTCGAGATGGATATATCATTCAGATATGTCGTGCTATGTGTCTAAATACGAAATATAAAACATGTCTAAATCTATGTAAAGCTTAAGTTATGTAGGGTTAGCAAAAGACAAGAAAATTGAATAATATATCCATATCGTAATACGAATAATACAAGCTCACCATTAGGTTTATGATAAACGACTGCAATTGTTTGAAAAGAAGCTGACGAGAAACGCGATCAGTCGTGTAAATATTTAGGATGTGATAAAATAAAATTATTTTTAATATTTTAATAATGTTTTATTTCAATGATATATAGTTATATTTTATAAGGAAATTGAAAAACATATTAAGAACATATTTTGATGTACTAATTACATATTAATTAAACATATATAGAAATAAACAAGGGTTAGTTTAAACGATAAATTACATTATTAAATTTTCAAATCAAATCGTCAATTCGACACAACAGTACAAACTTTCATTGTAATGACTACAGATACATAGAGCGAGGTAAAGGATCTAAAGAACAGCATTCTAGTAACAGTTGACAAAGTAGAAGCTAACAATATGAATTTACTAAAGGAGGCAGAAGAAACGGGTGTCTTAGTAATCGACAATTCTAAAACTTCATAGAGAGTTTTAAGGATTCTATTGTAGACATTAGATTAGAGATCCGATTTGTAAGCAATATTTGATCAGATCAACTATAATTTGGTCAAAAGTGGAAATTAAAAGGTTAAACTAGTGACAGATCGAATTCAATAGTCATCATTAATAAAAGTAACTTTTTCAGTCAGTCATGTATTTAGCTACTATACTATGTAACGTTTATAAATAAATAATACATCATTATAGAATAGTCTTTGATTAATGCTCATAAACTGTTAAAAATCTAACATTTCCTTTAAATGAGCTGTTGATGGTATTAAACCTATGCATAACCGTTACGAATTTTTGATATTTACATGATTCGTTGATAGAATACAATGCGTTTGCTGAAACTGTGACTAGACATATACATATACCATAATGAAAATTATTAATTTTATTTCAATGATATATAGTTTTATATTTTATAAGGAAATTGAAAAACATATTAAGAACATATTTTGATGTACTAATTACATATTAATTAAACATATATAGAAGTAAACAAGGGTTAGTTTAAACGATAAATTACATTATTAAATTTTCAAATCAAATCGTCAATTCGACACAACAATACAAACTTTCATTGTAATGACTACAGATACATAGAGCGAGGTAAAGGATCTAAAGAACAGCATTCTAGTAACAGTTGACAAAGTAGAAGCTAACAATATGAATTTACTAAAGGAGGCAGAAGAAACGGGTGTCTTAGTAATCGACAATTCTAAAACTTCATAGAGAGTTTTAAGGATTCTACTGTAGACATTAAATTAGAGCTCCGATTTGTAAGCAATATTTGATCAGATCAACTATAATTTGGTCAAAAGTGGAAATTAAAAGGTTAAGCTAGTAACAGATCGAATTCAATAGTCATCATTAATAAAAGTAACTTTTTCAGTCAGTCATGTATTTAGCTACTATACTATGTTTATAAATAAATAATACATCATTATAGAATAGTCTTTGATTAATGCTCATAAACTGTTAAAAATCTAACATTTCCTTTAAATGAGCTGTTGATGGTATTAAACCTATGCATAACCGTTACGAATTTTTGATATTTACATGATTCGTTGATAGAATACAATGCGTTTGCTGAAACTGTGACTAGACATATACATATACCATAATGAAAATTATTAAGCAAAAGAAGTCGCTAAATATATTTAACTTAGACGATCATGTTTCTCGATAATATTCTATATTATATATCTCTATTATATATTATATTATAAGCTCTATTATTTTATAGGCGGTATAATTGTTCATGATTTTACTGTCTATCATCTATAGTCTAGTCTAGTCTGGTCTGGTCTGGTCTGGTCTGGTCTGGTCTGGTCTGGTCTGGTCTGGTCTGGTCTGGTCTGGTCTGGTCTGGTCTGGTCTGGCCTGGTCTGGTCTGGTCTGGTCTAGTGTAGTCTTATGAACCCTCTAGAGGTCGAATACAGGCGTATATATTCTGTATATAACCTCTTAGTTAACATAGTGTTATATAAAATAATTAGATATAGTTATATTTACTATCTATTCTTTTAAACTGTTGTTAGACCTACCATGTTTACTTTATAGTCGAGTATGTAGTACCATTATTAGTGTATACGAAATGTACTATTTAATAGATATTATATATATATAAGTTATGTATTATGTTTTAACTAGCGTCGAAACTAGTCGTATCAATAAACGTTCTTGTATGAAAGTATGTTGTTTTGTACTTACTCTGCTCCCTACGTTCTGCCCTAAAAATGTATTCGTAGGCTCTAACCTAATCTAACCTGAATTATATTCGTATGCTCTAACCTGTGATGTAATAAAAAACAATAAGGTTACAGATTATTTTTAATCATAAGAGTTTACTATAGATACGTTGAATAACCTACAAGAGTATATAGTATATTATTACATATCTGCGTATTTCGAAGCTATTGAAAATGTATGATGTATTGTAAAATAACGTTTAAATATGGCGAAACACAAAGGATGAGTAATGGTCATTACTTTTTAAATCAATAATTTTAACTTAGACCATCGTGTTTCTCGATAATATTCCGATGGTGATAAGAAGCATTGTAAGCTTTTATCTGTTTCCTATAGAGCAATTTTGAGTGTACCTTCTTCTTGTGGTAAAACTAATGTCTTGTTAGGTCTACTAACTAATGAAAACGAATTAAAATTTGAAAATATCTACCTATACGCCAAGTCTTTATTTCAACCTAAATATGGCGAAAACGATGATGTAATCACCCCTAATGATGTGAAACCTAATTCAGTATTCATTTTCGATGATATTATCTGTGACAAACAGGAAAAACTTAGATAATATTTTAGCATGAGTAGACATAAAGGATGTTGATTCATTTTATTTAGGTCAGACATATGCAAAGATACCGAAACATCTGATTAGGGACAACGCTAACTTACTTATTCTCTTTAAGCAAGATGAATTGAATTTCAAACATGTGTATAACGCTCATATTTTAGGAGATGCAGGCTATGATGAACTTAAACATTTAAACGCATAGTATAATTATTTCTCAACGCTGGATATATATCGATATTTTTCTAGTTTGATTAAATCCTATAAGTTATATTCATATCGCCCTCTAGACGTAATGTAATTTTGAACAAATGCTAGCCTTTTTCGTTATATCTACTACCTTGTAAACTGTTTCTAAATATGTGTTCTTATTGTTTATACACCATATAGATATTCGCAGCATCTAAAGTAAACTCTTATTTAAACGTTATTTTATAATATATCATACATTTCGTATGATTATCCGTCTCTATCGTAACCCAGTATGTAAGGACATTATGTTAAATACTATCTCATACATGTAAATAAACATTTCTTTAAAGAGTTTGTTAGGTCACCTAATCTGTTATAATATTATTATGATATTAGATCTCGTCGATTACAGTTTTACCATTAGGACATACTTAGCATATGGGTTAACACAAGGGTGAGTAATTGTCATTTAAAACAATAATTTATGTCGCTTTTAAGATGATGATGATCTCTTAACAAATTATTTAGAAAATCTAAATTCCTTTCAGTCAGTCATTCGTAAGAACGTTTGTTTATTTATGGTTTGAAAGCAGTTTTAAAGAATGTCGAAACATGACTAATTAGTTTGTACGTATTTTCATGCAAAAACATTTAATTTGAAAGTTATTTCTTAACCAGTCTTAGCTATAGATAATGTTTTTTGAATTTTAAAAATAATGCTCTACAGTATTCTATATTCTTAAACGTTTCATTTAAATAAAATTTTATGAAATCATAACGACCCTAATTCTTTTCTTCAACTCTTTTTCTTTCAAATTAGAATTTGCTTTACTTGAAAATCGTATTTTAAATGTTTATGGCGTATATTTAAACAGGTCTAATGCACCAGCGCTAATCCGACAGTTGATTGACAGTAGCTTAAGAGTTACTTTTGTATAGTTGAAAATAAATTTTTTATTATTACATTTCTACATATTAAATTGTTTTCGCAGAATTACATGACGACCTATAGATAAATATCAAATAGAACTGATTTATTTTAAAATAAATTTATGAGAGAGAGATGACAAATAATATATAAAAATGAGATGTACAGAATGAGATATCAGTTATGTAAATGGGGGATGAGATATTTAAATGATACCGTGAATTAATTTAATTCGGGCATGCATATGATAAATGATATATGTAAATGGGGGGATGAGATATGTAAATGATACCGTGAATTAATTTAATTCGGGCATACATATGATAAATGATATATGTAAATGGGGGATGAGATATGTAAATGATACCGTGAATTAATTTAATTTGGGCATGCATATGATAAATGATATATGTAAACGGGGGATGAGATATGTAAATGATACCGTGAATTAATTTAATTCGGACATGCATATGATAAATGATATATGTAAATGGGGGATGAGATATGTAAATTGATTAATTCGAGCATCCATATGAGAAATGACAGATGAGATATGCTAATGATACCATCAATTAATCTAATTCGAGCATCCATATGAGAAATGATAAAATGTAAATGACAGATGAGATATGCCAATCATACCGTGAATTAATTTAATTCGAGCATGCGTATGAGAAATGATTAATTCGAGCATCCATATAAATTTTTACGCAACATTTAACATTCTAGTGTAATGATTCATTGTTACGAGCTCTAGTAATTTTAAGTCCGTTTATTATTTTGTTAGGATTAAGATTTCTTTGTGTTATTTTAAAACGTTGTTCGTCGAAATAATCATATAGATTAATTATGCTTAATATGAATTTTAGTTCGTATAAGATTAACGGTGACGCGTATCTATTTAATAAATACAACTTTTACAGTCTTTTAATAGATTACCTCGTTGGTGTAGTGGATGCATTGGCTGACTACCATTCGAGCGGTCCCCGGTTCAAATCCTGTTGGCTCCATTGGTTTTTTATAAAAAATATAGCGGGTTGCCTATCAACAGGCGCATAGAAATCTACTATACCGATCATATGACGTCACCGATAGATGGCATTAGTAGTACTAAAAATTTGAATCTAAGGGCGGGAAATCCTAGATGACAAATTGAAAATGACAGATACAAAATGGCAGATATGTTCGCGCATGCATATGAGAAATTATATATGTAAATGAGAGAGGAGATATGTAAATGATACCGTGAATTAATTTAATTAGATCAATTAATTTAATTCGCGTATTTAATTCGCGCATTTAATTAGACCACGCCTCATTTGAATATTAATTCGCGCATTTAATTAGACCACGCCCCATTTGAATATTAATTAGATCGCGGGTCATTTGCATAAAAAGGGAAGGGATGGACTCAAGGGACGCCATACCTACTCCTATATTTCGACTCATTTTGAGTCTTCATCAGGGTACACTAATATTATGGCGGAACTTAATAATAATAGGTTTAGATGTCAATAACAAAATATTTTTGAGATGTATCTGTCAATTTTTAGTTCTATTATTATTAAGTTCCGCCATAATATTAGTGTACCCTGACGAAGACTCAAAATGGGTCGAAATATAGGCTTTAAATAAACTAATACGATTTTAATTGAATACCAAAAGTTAAAAACATATAAAAGAAGCAATTAATAAATAAATATTAGCAGTATTTTGGATATAATGTATAAATATTTGTGTTATTATACCTTTTCATACTTAAGTTAAATACCCATTTAATATTATTATAGCCTTTATTATTACTTATTTTACAAAATCAATCATCATTATTCAATCATTCCACAATGAAATAATGAATACGAGTAGACTTAAATTAAAATTTTGCTTGCACTAATTTGAAAGCTAACTCTAATTAAAATAGATATAATATAAATATGTATTGTTATAGGGAAGCCGATTTTTTGTCTGGACATCGGGGATGATTACGTGTGATAATCTATTTATTGATTATTATTAAGTTGATTAATTATGATCTAATTTATTTTAAGCTTGTTGAAATGTATCCCATAAAACTGGTGCTATTAGCACAATGTTTATATTTGTAATTTATTGGTTAGTTTCTAGAACTATTAGTTTTATGGGTTTGTTCTAAATGCTGTAGTTAGGTCAGTGAATGATGTCATCAGAAACACGTATCGATGACAAGGGAAAATGATTGATATATTGAGGCTGGATGTTGTAAAAGAGTGGCAATATTAAGATTAGTCATAATTAGCAATTAAGCAGTGCGGATGTATGGATGCAAGAGAATAAATTCGTTTGTCGAATACATTTTTAATTTACTGGCTAACAAGTCAGAAGTGGGATTCTAATCCTATTACCCACAATTAGTTTGTCCAAGTATGCAGGTGGTGCAAGTGATTTTTGTTTAAAAAAACATAACAATGGGAAGATCTCGAAAAAGAGGTTCGAGTAAATATAGTCGTACTAGTAGTTCTTCGGAATCCGAATCTGAAATTCGTAAACTTAGACGTAAAGTGAAACAATTAAAAGGTGTTGTGAATCGTAGAAATTCAAGATTTGAAGGACGCACCGATGGTGTAGCGTCATTTGATGGATCTGGTAAAACAACGGCTAAGCAATGGATTAGGACAATCGACTCGCTAGGCGATCTTTATGATTGGGATCAAAAAGGACGAATATTTTGTATGATCAGTAAGTTTTCTGGGCATGCAAAGATTTGGTATAACAACCAATCCTCGTATGATATTTCCTGGGAAGCTTGGAAACAAAAGTTAATAGAATCATTCCCGGAAAGAACCAGGGACAAACCCATGGGGGGGATGGGAGGGGAAGCTCCTCTCTCAAAGTTGATAATTTTGAGCGCGAGTTGGCAATTTCACAATTTGAGAAAAATGAGATGTGTCCAAAACAATTTATTTTTTTAAATTTAATCTAATTGCTATACATATGTGGAATTATTGTTGTTTTTGTATTTTTAGTATTTCCAATAAGTTAGTTAAGTAATGATCTGTAACAATTTCCATGCGTTAATAAACAGAAATATGGGTCAGTATTAAGATTTATTGAATAGTTCTTTTAAAAATGAAATAATCCATAGCCAAGTAGTTGATGATATCATCAGAGTAGGTCCTACGAAAATATTATAAATGCTTCATTATGGAAGTAAAATATTTAGTTTTCTCTTCATATTGGTAAAGTACAGTTAGGTGAATAAAGTTTAGTGTGTGTCAATTTAGTGGTGGTAGAGTGCACTTAAATTAGGAATTAAAAGGGTGAGTTGGTCTCACTAAGTATCATGCTTGCGAGTATGTCTGTGTAGAAATGCATGTGAATTATGCCCTGTTAAAGAGCTACGTATAATCGTTGAATATTGTAGAAGCATTTAGATTGTGTTTGATTATATTTATAAATCTTGTAATAATTAGAGTGCGATGTATCTGGATGCCTTACAATGTTTTAACATGAATCTTTATGAAAGCTTCTGAGATTTTGTGGTGACCCTAATGATTTAGTATGAGGTATATAAGAAACTTAGTTAGGGGTCGCATACATGAGTTGTTCGTGGAAGTTGCAGTTGAGTGATTCCTAGCTCAGTGGGAATAGTGGTAATCCCTCCACGACAACGATGATTGTTGAGTTGAGTGATTCCTCTTCAATCGAGGCTGACCAGTTGAATATCTTGCCGGCGGTGGCAGCCCATAGACAGGTGTGGAGGGTTGTTGAGTGATTCCAATCCATGAGTGGTCCACATCCTGAATGGTGCGAGTTGAGCGAGTCCTCGTTACCCAACGTGGGTGGTCCAGTAAGTGACGTTGAATGAGTCCGTCATCAGCGCCGTTGAGTGAGTCCGGTGCAAGGCCGTCGAGTGATTCCGGCCGGGGCTGTTGAGTGATTCCAGCCGGGGTTGTTGAGTGATTCCAACCCGATTGTGTAGTAGTTCGATGAGCGCCTACTGCAGGTGCATTAGTTGCAGCAAGCTAGATATTATCTTTGTATAATGTTTAGATGAATTAGATTATGTATAAGTTGTGAGAATGTGTGTTAGAGACAAGGGCAGAGTTTTGATGAATGAATTGGTGCATACGCGCAAACATGTACTTACAGGGTTATTCTTTCAGCAGGTAATACCGGTGCTGCAAATTAAGCAGAATAAGCCATTAGTGTAGATGAGATCTAAAGGACATCTTACAGGTTTGTACATTTGTGTATGATCGTATAAGACACACAAAAAAAGCAAATTGCTGATTTGTTGGTTATACAATCGTCGTTTTTACTCATTGACAGATCTGCGTCTCACACATACACGTTGGAGAGTTTTAAATAAAAATAAGATTTGTGTAAAATACTAATTTTGCTTCGTACGAGGGAAGATCAATATTTACGGTCCCTGATATAGAAAAAGAAAGAATTTTTAAAACATTATTTACTTATTTCTCAACATAATCTCCCTGGACTTCAATGCACTTGGTCCACCGATGTTCCAATGCTTCAATGCTTCAATGCCTTTCAGGAAGAAGTTTTCCGGTTGCTCCTCAAACCAGCCATTTACTGCGGTCATAACTTCATTATCGTCTCCATATTTTTTTCCACGCAGGTTTTCCTTTAATTTTGGAAATAGATGGTAATCACTGGGTGCCAGGTCTGGTGAATATGGAGGGTGTTCTAGGATTTCAAAGCCAGCGTTCTGTATGGCAGCCATGACAATGCAGCTCTTGTGGACTGGAGCATTGTCCTGATGGAACAAAATTTTGTGTGCCAACTTTCCTGGTCTTTTTCGGTCGATGCTTTCGCGCAATTTTGGAATTAACCCTGCATAATAAGAACCCGTTATTGTGTGTCCACGCTGCAAATAATCGATCATCAAAATTCCTTCTGCATCCCAGAACACTGTGGCCATAATCTTTCCAGCCGCCCGTTGAACTCGAAATTTGCGTGGAGGTGGAGAACCTCTGTGATGCCACTCCATACTTTGTCTTTTCGTCTCAGGATCAAAATGGTGCAACCATATTTCATCCACAGTCACAAAGCGAGTGAGAAATTGCTTCCGATTGGCCTTCAGGTACTCCAAATTGGCTTCCGAATGCAGCACTCTAGAGCGTTTCGGATCGACGGTCAGCATCTTTGGAACCCAACGCGCCGAAATTTTTCTGAGATCAAGAACATTTCTTAAAATATTTTCAACTGACCCATAAGAGATGTTCGTTATTTCCGCGATATGGCTAATAGTCAGTCTTCTATCTGCCATTATCATATCATGGATCAAATTGATGTTTTTGTCAACGGTGACACAGACTGGACGTCCCGCACCTTTCACATGTTCGCAAGTTGTTCTGCCTAATCTAAACTCACGAGACATATTTTTCACCACTTGGTAAGAAGGGGCAGAGTCCCCTAAAACGTCTGTCATATCCTTGTGAATTTCAGTAGGTGTTAATCCTTTTTTTTGCAAATACTTTATCACCGTCTGACTTCACTTTTTTCCATTTTTAAAAATTGTCTGTTATCGACCAGCTTAATTATTAATAACTTTCAAAGAACAACACGCACCTACGCAAAACTTGACACAACAAATAATTAGTAATGACAGTTCTCATAGAAAAATGAGTGACGATATCATGCAAAGCCTACTATGTCAGGGACCGTAAATACTGATCTATCCTCGTATAATGTTAGGTACAAATAAAAATATTTTCTTACTAGTAGTTGGTATTATCATCGTAATATGTTGGCAATTTTAAGGTTACCCCCCCTCCAAAAAAACTCTTTAGGTTCGTCCCTGAAAAGAACAGGTATTTATCATAAATTAAAAGACTTTATTAATAACGCAAGAGATAAAAGACAAAATATTGTAGATTTTTACTATAAAAAACTTTTCTTGGGACAAAGTTGTAATGTGAGTGATAACATAATAGTCGATGTAATTACCAACACAATAAATGCTCCGTTTTTAAAATCTGGGGCTCATGCCACAAATTGCTCGACTAGTAGTGACTTACTTAAATATTTAATCTTAAACGTTGATTGTAATAAAAACAATGACAATTCTAATGATAAGTTCTATAATCATAAACGGAAATATAGTAATTTGCCAGAAAGTAAAGCAGATAAACTTAGTAAATGTTATGGATGCGGTAAACGAGGACATTTAATTGCGACATGTCAACATAAGAATAACAAAAGTAAAATATGCGCTTTTTGTAATAAAACCGGACATATTGAAGCACAATGTTTCAAAAAAAAAATTAAGCGTTGGACATGTAAGCACTAATAAAAATGTTAATAAATTAGAGTGTGAAACTGATGCTATTTATGACGCGAAATTTAATAAAACTGCAATAATTGGTAACGAAAATTTAAGTGCATATATCGATTTTGGCAGCGTGTGTAATACTATAAAATCGTCCATTGTTGAAAAACTTGGATTGACATTAAAACCTATCAGAAACGAATTAACTATACGTGGTTTTGGCGGTGGCGTCGTTTTTCCTATAGGTTGCGCCGCAGCGTATGAACTCTGAATTTCTCGTAGTTCAAGAATAGTCTCTAATCTATGGTTCAAGATCATTTACAAGGCACAGATGTGATTATTGGAAGACCGGTGACCGAACAAAGCGGTGTGTGCGTATATAAAAACAAGGACATACTCGTTTTAACAAACACCAATATTTTCGAAGAATTATCTTTTGATGTTAACGAAAATAATAAACATACAATAAATGTTTTAACTGACACTGTTATTAAACCAGGAATAAACTTAATTAAAGTGAGCAGCGGCGTAGCCACAGGGGTTATTAATTCAAAAATATCTGAACAATGTAAAAATGGGTCCGTTATAATTGTACCTCAAAGTAAGATGGAACTGGCGTTTTGAAAATCTTAAATACCAGTTTAAACGAAATAGAAATAAAAAAAGATGTTTGTGTTGCTAGAGGAACTGAAGATTCAAACTCAATAACTAAAATAGGTGATATTGCGACGTCATTGCAACGGGAAGAATTATATGAAATGTTGGAAAAATTTTCAGACTGTTTTAAAGACCAGTGTGAAGTTAGCCTGTAAAGTTGGCCGATAAAATTTCCGGAAATACCCGAACATCCATAGACGTGCACATAAAATATTTTCATAGGAATCAGAACCAAATTTTCCATAAAGTTCTGCAAGTAGGATACAAATCAAATGTAATATATTACATTTCTTTAGCATGGGACTGAGGGGGATAAAAACCTCCCCTAACTTTTAAAATCGGTATTTGGGGATGAATTCGGTCAGGAATCAAAATGAAATTTTCCATAAAGTTCTGCAATTAGGATACAAATCAAATGGTATACATCACATTTCCTTAGCATGGGGCTAAGGGGGGTAAAAACCGCCCCTAACTTTTAAATCGGTATTTGGGTATGAAGTCGGTCAGGAATCAGAATGAAATTTTCCATAAAGTTCTGCAATTATGATGCAACTCAAACGGTATACACTACATTTCCTTAGCATGGGGCTAAGGGGGGTAAAAACCGACCCTAACTTTTAAAATCGGTGTTTGGGTATGAAGACGGTCAGGAATCAGAATGAAATTTTCCATAAAGTTCTGCAATTACGATACAACTCAAATGGTATACACTACATTTCCTTAGCATGGGGCGAAAGGGGGTAAAAACCGCCCCTAACTTTTAAAATCGATATTTGGGTATGAAGTCGGTCAGGAATCAGAATAAAATTTTCCTTAAAGTTCTGCAATTTGGATACAAATCAAATGGTATACACTACATCTGCTTAGAATGGGGCTAAGGGAGGTAAAAACCACCCCTAACTTTTAAAATCGGTATTTGGGGATGAAGTCGGTCAGGAATCGGAATGAAATTTTCCATAAAGTTCTGCAATTAGGATACAAATCAAATGATGTACACTACATCTCCTTAGCATGGGGCTAAGGGGGGTAAAAACCGCCCCTAACTTTTAAAATCGGTATTTGGGTATGAAGTCGGTAAATTTTCCATAAAGTTCTGCAATTAGGATACAAACCAAGTGGTATACACTACATTTCCAGAGCATGGGGCTAAGGGGGGTAAAAACCGCCCCTAACTTTTAAAATCGGTATTTGGGGACGAAGTCGGTCAGGAATCAGAACGAAACTTTCCATAAAGTTCTGCAATTAGGATACAAATCAAATGGTATACACTACATCTCTTTAGCATGGGGCTAAGGGGGTAAAAACCGCCCCTAACTTTTAAAATCGGTATTTGGGTATGAAGTCGGTCAGGAATCAGAATTAAATTTTCCATAAAGTTCTGCAATTAGGATACAAATCAAATGGTATACACTACATCTCCTTAGCGTGGGGCTAAGGGAGGTAAAAACCGCCCCTAACTTTTAAAATCGGTATTTGGGGATGAAGTCGGTCAGGAATCAGAATGAAATTTTCTATAAAGTTGTGCAATTAGGATACAAATCAAATGGTATACACTACATCTCCTTAGCATGGGGCTAAGGGGGGTAAAAACCGCCCCTAACTTTTAAAATCGGTATTTGGGTATGAAGTCGGCCAGGAATCAAAATTAAATTTTCCATAAAGTTCTGCAATTAGGATACAAATCAAATGGTATACACTACATCTCTTTAGCATGGGGCTAAGGGGTGTAAAAACCGCCCCTAACTTTTAAAATCGGTATTTGGGGATGATATCGGTCAGGAATCAGAATGAAATTTTCCATAAAGTTCTGCAATTAGGATACAAATCAAATGGTATACACTACATTTCCTTAGCATAGGGCTAAGGGGGGCAAAAACCGCCCCTAACTTTTAAAATCGGTATTTGGGGATGAAGTCAGTCAGGAATCACAATTAAATTTTCTATAAAGTTCTGCAATTAGGATACAAATCAAATGGTATACACTACATCTCCTTAGCATGGGGCTAAGGGGGGCAAAAACCGTCCCTAACTTTTAAAATCGGTATTTGGGGATGATATCGGTCAGGAATCAGAACCAAATTTTCCATAAAGTTCTGCAATTAGCATACAAATCAAATGTAATATATTACATTTCCTTAGCATGGGGCTAAGGGGGTAAAAACCGCCCTAACTTCTAAAATCCGTATTTGGGGATGAAGTCGGTCAGGAATTAGAATGAAATTTTCCATAAAGTTCTGCAATTAGGATACAAATCAAATGGTATATATTACATTTCCTTAGCATGGGGCTGAGGGGTGTAAAAACCGCCCCTAACTTTTAAAATCGGTATTTGGGGATGACGTTCGTCAGTAATCAATGAAATATTCCATAAAGTTCTTCAATTAGGATACAAGGGCGTAAAAACCGCCCCTAACTTTTAAAATCGGTATTTGGGTATGAACTCGGTCAGGAATCAGAATGAAATTTTCCATAAAGTTCTGCAATTACGATACAACTCAAATGGTAGACACTACATTTCCTTAGCATTGGGCTAAGGGGGGGTAAAAACCGCCCCTAACTTTTAAAATCGGTATTTGGGTATACTCTAAGCTTAACAAAAAGCTCATTTAGTTGATGCAGCTACTGTATATAATTCCATTCCCTCAGCCCTCAAAAATCTGTCGTTAGCTAGCTTTAAATATAAATTTCGAAAAATATTATCTGATAAACAGAATGTTTAATGCCTTGGTTTCACTGTAGAGTTGTCCCAAATTCAATAATAATTATCGCAGATTCATTTAAATCTATCTCAGCTACTCATGATAGGTAAATAGTCTAATTTAATTGATATTTATTCAGTTTGTTTATCTGTCTGGTAATACCTAGTTTATTTAAATGTTTTGTTAAAATTACCTATACTTTTTTTATTTGTTTTGAACATTTATCTTCGTTTACTCCATTACAGAATTGTCACTAGTTTTTTTTTCATTATACGTTCTAGTTTTAGGCATTAACTATGATTTTTTATATAACTTTTGTCAGGGTTCTAATGGTAGACCAGATACAGTGTAAGTCTGTATTTGAATTTGAACCCTGTGATTTCTATTAGAATGCTCATTCAAATGTAAAAAAATGTAAATGTAACTGATAATAGAAATAAACGTATTATTATTATTGTTGAACTGTCGATATATGAATGACAATGTGAAGGAGGCAGAGAAAACACTCAGATATCTATGTGTAGATAAGCCTATCATAATAGAAGACCAAGGAAGTACTGATAAGCCCTACGAAGCTGCTCACAATGGACCAAAATATCTTCAAAAATCTAGCCCGTTTTATCAACGATTTTCATCTTTGGTTGAAAATATTACTCTAGATAACTCGATATCCAAATCTGTGAGTGATTTCTCAAACGAAGAGTTATGGGAAATAATTCTTTGCAAATATTTAGCTTTTTGTCCCCTCTGGAGTACTCTGATGTTCGGTAATTTATCTAGAGTAAGTAACGCTTTTGTCGAAACATATTTTGGCCAACTGAAACAGTATGTAACATATTAGATGGACAACGAAACATGAAATGTTCTAGAATTATAATAAGGTTACGAGAAGATATACTGGCATTGAAGGTAGAAAGTGACATTGGTATCAAAAAAACTAGATTAACCAAACAGGATTCTACTGATGAAAAAATTTCTAAAGAAACATGGAAAAAAAGGAACGGAAAGTATGAATCACAATTCACCGGTAAGTGCCTTAAGAATGTCCAAGCTATCAATTCTCCTACGTCTGTGAAGTCTATCAATCTACTTTTTCCCGATGATGATGAAGATCTAGCTTTATGTTCCCATTGCGGACGGGGTATTTTTGATGAAACGATTTCATGGGTGCAGTGTAGTAACACTGAGTGTAATCGTTGGTACTGTAATGATATTCATTCATAAAACATACATATTACCTCAAGAAGGCATTGGATGCTAAGTGATTGCCATAGTTACAAGAATAAATAAGAGGTAATAAAAGATATCTTAAATTAACACGTTTTTTATTAACTCCAAGATTAAATATAACTTCTGGTAAACCACTACCGCTATAACTGGTGACCTTGCGACGATAAGTATTCAACAAGAAGAATCGAACACATTAGCAGATCTGAATCAAGCTATAGTGTGTCCTGCTTCCATCGCGTGCTAGTCGGTTCCTCTGCATACAACTAACAGCACTTAGTTATGCATCAACCAACTACGGCATCTACAATTGGATTGATTGGACAGTCGCTAGCTTATCGATTCTGAACCAATATCGGAATATATACCTTTTTTTAATCAAGATAAGTATAATTTAATTCAATTTCATATTAAATATGGCTGCTCATATTCCATTTCCGACATTTGACAATTCAAATATAGAATCCTGGTTGACCATATTGGACCGTTATTTTATTCATCTCAATATAAACGATGAATGCATACGATATGATATTCTAACCTTGAACTTGCCAAATGATGTTATAACTAACCACCAAGATCTCATAGTAAACGTATCTCGCAGACAACCGTATTCTGTTTTGAAAAATGCCATAAAAAATTTTCAAGTAGGCCTACGCCTTTCGCGAATTTCAAAACTCCTGGATAGTTTGACATTCAGCGGCAAAGTCAAGGAATTGGTAGCTGACATTAGAACACTGTCAAAGGACTTGAACTTTGACGATGAAATTCTCAAAGATTTTCTAATAGCGAAATTACCAAACCATTTGAAAATTCAACCAATAAATTTATTACATTTACCTATGTCAGTTCTTGTAAAAATACTTGATATGATCAACGAATTACACGAGACTCCAAAACCTGATCAATTACATACAAATTTACAACATAAGATTGACCAACTAACCGATCAAATACAAAACCTTTCTGGCAAACTAAATCAAATTCAAAATGTTCGCACGTCAATTCCTCGTGTTTAAACAAATTATAAACCACGAGTTAATACTGCTACTAGTGCTGACTGCTCAAAGGTATCTAGACTGTGCTATAACTAGCTAGGTTCCAAGACAATGCCCGTAAATGTACAGGCAACTGTGCCTACCAGAAAAAAAACTAATTGTCAGCTCTGCTATATCAAATGATGAGAATAGCAGAGTTTGTCCCAATGCCTCATCAACCTTCATCGAATTGCAAGATACGATTAACAATATTTCTTTTGTGGTTGACACTGCATCCCAATATTCTATAATAACACCAAAAATTGCAAAGTTATTCCAAAATACAACCAAACAAAATTTTACTGATAACCTAAAAGCTGCAAACAATACGAACATTCCCATATTAGGTACAGTAGATTTAACACTTGACTTTGACATTTCTTATATACAGCGCCAACCCTGGAATTCTTGATAGCTAATGTCACATTTCCTATCCTTGGTTTGGACTTTTTACAAACAAATAATTTAAATATTGATTGTGTCAATAAAACTGTCACATCTAATTTGACATCGACAAAAGCTGCAGACACGTCTTCTAATGATCATAATGATCATGGTGACCAGGTCAGTACCGTTGTTACTAACCTTTTTCTACCTACACAGGTATCCCCAGAAATTGGTAACAATAACGATGATCGCAACGTCTACACAAACCTATTACATCAGAAGTTTTCTGAATTACTACAACCCTTTAATTACAATAGGCCTATCCAACATTCAATTACTCATAAAATTGACACAGAAACTAATTCTACTGTTAGAGCTAAGCCTAGAAAATTAAATCCTAATCAACTACTCTTTCTAGAAAAACAATTGAACGAGATCATTGAACGTATGACTGAAATATATTCCAAAACGTTGCAATTTTTCTTACACTGGCATGTACATTAGATCAATTCTAGCTATTTTAGATCACAATTACAATATAGACGGAGAAATCATCAGAGGTAAAGCGAATTTTTCTAAGTTAGGGGCGGTTTTTACCCCCCTTAGCCCCATGCTAAGGAAATGTAGTGTATACCATTTGATTTGTATCGTAATTGCAGAACTTTATGGAAAATTTCATTCTGATTCCTGACCGACTTCATACCCAAATACCGATTTTAAAAGTTAGGGGCGGTCTTTACCCCCCTTAGCCCCATACTAAGGAGATGTAGTGTATACCATTTGATTTGTATCCAAATTGCAGAACTTTATGGAAAATTTCATTCTGATTCCTGACCGACTTCATACCCAAATACCGATTTTAAAAGTTAGGGGCGGTTTTACCCCCTTTAGCCCCATGCTAAGGAAATGTAGTGTATAGCATTTTATTTGTATCCTAATTGCAAAACTTTATGGAAAATTTCATTCTGATTCCTGACCGACTTCATCCCCAAATACCGATTTTAAAAGTTAGGGGCGGTTTTTACCCCCCTTAGCTCCATGCTAAGGAGATGTAGTGTATACTATTTGATTTTTATCCTAATTGCAGAACTTTATGGAAAATTTCATTCTGATTCCTGACCGACTTCATAACCAAATACCGATTTTAAAAGATAGGGGCGGTATTTACCCGCCTTAGCGCAATGCTAAGGAAATGTAGTGTATACCATTTGATTTGTATCCTAATTGCAGAACTTTTTGAAAAATTTCATTTTGATTCCTGACCGACTTCATCCCCAAATACCGATTTTAAAAGTTAGGGGCGGATTTTACCCCCCTCAGCCCCATGCTAAAGAAATGTAATATATTACATTTGATTTGTATGCTAATTGCAGAACTTTATGGAAAACTTGGTTCTGATTCCTATGAAAATATTTTATGTGCACGTCTATGGATGTTCGGTTATTTCCGGAAATTTTACCGGCCAACTTTACACTGGTGTTTTAAAGGCAATGGTGAACTTTTAAGTGGGGTTAATGCGGAAATGAAAATAGAATTGCCCAGCAATACATCTGTTTCTTATAAACCATATCGGTTGTCGCAATTCGAAAGAGAGATTGTACGTAACACGGTAGATGATTTAATCCAAAAGGGTATAATCGAACCTACGGTGTCCCCTTACTCGAGTCCGGTACTTCTTGTGAAGAAGAAGAATGGAGAGTATCGTATGGTGGTTGACTATAGAAAGATCAATTCGATTACCGTTAAGGATAGATATCCGTTACCTGTAATTGAGGACCTTTTACACAAACTCTCGGGAAATTGGGTTTTTACTACTCTCGATCTTAAATCGGGTTATCATCAACTAAAAGTTGCCGAGGATAGTCGAAAATATACGGCTTTCATTACACCAGACGGTCATTACCATTATAATCGAGTACCTTTTGGTTTATGTAACGCCCCGGCATTCTTTCAACGAACCATTAACGGAATTTTGGGAACGTTCCGGCATCAATACGCTTTATCTTATTTAGATGATATACTCATAGTATCGAAAACTGTTGACGAAGGCATACAGCGCTTGGAAAATGTTCTTAAACAGTTGAATGAAGTTAAGTTAGTACTCAACATTAATAAATGCGAATTTTTGAAAGATTCGGTTGAGCTTTTGGGAACGGTAGTTCATAATGGTATCTTAATGCAAAGCTCAAAACTGTACAAGAATTTTCAACTCCAAGTATGTACACACGACACGACAATTTTTAGGACTAGCCTCGTACTTCCGGAAATATATTAAGAATTTTGCCCTAAAGGCGAAACCATTTACTGCCCTATTAAAGAAAAATTTCAAGTGGAATTGGGATGCAGTACAACAATCTGCATTCGAATTATTAAAGAAAGAATTAACCACAGATCCAACACTAGCAATCTTTAATCCAGAGGCCGAAACCCAAATTCATACCGATGCGAGTAAAGATGGCCTTGGGGGTGTACTTCTACAAAAACAACCCAATGATAACTGGAAACCAGTAGGATATATGAGCAGGCAGACGAGTGCCGCTGAGAGCAGGTACCATAGTTTTGAACTTGAAACGCTGGCTGTGCACGAATGTGTAAAGAAATTTAGGAGTTTTCTTTATGGAAGACATTTTTGTGTTGTAACAGATTGTAATGCGATGTGTCTTACATGGACTAAAAAAGATCTCTCACCCCGTGTCTCGCGGTGGTGGTTGAACCTGCAAGAATATGACTTTATAGTTGAACACAGACCCGGAACTCAAATGCGTCATGCGGATGCACCTAGCAAGAATCCGGTGGTTATAAACGCTGTAAGATTTGATGACTGGGTGGCCGGTGTCCAGTATCAAGATGAAGACCTTCAACTCATTAAGCAATAGCTGCAAGATGGATTGGCGGATAGTTACTACGTGCTGGTTGACGATAAAGTTTGTCGAAAGATCAATGGTGAAGCGAAAATTGTTATCCCAAAAGATGTGAGATGGCGAATAGTTACGATGTTTCATGATGACAATGGACAATTTAGGGTGGTCCAACAAAAAAGCAAAGTCGGAAATCTTATGCTCTCACCCCCTAGGATTATTGTATATCGAAAAAAAAAGTACCCCTATTTTTTTATTTTGAAATCGGTCGATGTTTAGGTGTGCCTCAAAGCCCTTAAAGTTTCCCATGTATTTTATATGGGAAAAAACACGTTTTCGTAGATTTGGTATAGAATCCTAGAAAATCAATATTTTTCAACCGGACTACTCTGTTTCTGAGTGTTTTCATGAAAAAGTGTTTTTTCCCATATAAAATACATGGGAAACTTTAAGGGCTTTGAGGCACCCCTAAACAAACATTGTCCGATTTCAAAATAAAAAAATAGGGGTACTATCTTTTTCGATATACAATAATCGTAGGGGGTGAGAGCATAAGATTTCCGACTTTGCTTTTTTGTTGGACCACCCTAATGGACATCCAGGCTTTGAACGTACCATTGAAACTATTTCAGCAACTTATTGGTTTTGCAATATAAGACCATTTGTTAAGAAGTTTGTTGGTAATTGTTTCTCTTGTTTGTCAAGTAAGAAGCCAACTGGAAAGCGACGGTCGAAGTTACATCCTATAGACAAAATTGGTGAAGTTTTTCATACTTTACACTTAGACCACCTCGGACCGTTTTGTAAGTCTGAAATGGGAAATGCTTATATTTTGGCTATAATAGATGGCTTCACAAAATTTTTATGGATTGAAGCTGTACCAGATACTAGTTCCCGTTATGTTTGTGAAAAGTTGGAACAATTAATAAAATTAGTGCATTCTCCAGTGTGAGTGATTACTGACAGGGGAAAGGGCTTTGATTGCAAAGAGTTTAAACAATTTTGTGCAAAACTCCATATTAAACATGTAAAGAACTCCATCGCTTCGCCTAGATGCAATGGACAGGTAGAGCGCGTCAATCGTACCATTTTGGAAGCGTTGACTGCTAGCGTGGAAGGAGATCATGAACGATGGGACCAATATATAGTTAAGGTCCAAAAGGGAATCAATGCAACAAAAAATGCGACTTAGGGTGTGTCGCGAGGTGTCAACGAGAATGAAGGAACGATATGATAAGAACCGAGCTAGTCCTCGGAAATTTCATGTAAATGATTTGGTATTGGTAGAAAAGTCTGTATTGGTCCGTGGACTCAAAAGCGGAAAATTAGTGCCCAAATACGTTGAATTACTGACATTATAGGCAACGATCGGTATAGAGTGAAGTCGTTTTCCAAGGACAAAAGAAGGTTAAAGGGAATAGTAGCCAGTGATCGTCTGAAGAAATTCAGACCACAAACTATTGAAGATTCTTAACTGTAGGTTCATCTGAAACCTTCAGAAGAATAAATGATATGTTCATTTAAAATATATGTTTTTTTGTTGCTGTCTTGTATTAATAAAAATGCAATACTTTATTGTAGCAATTCTCTTTTCCTTCGCTGTGTGTGTCGTACCAAAGCATATATAGACGTGTGAGGCGTAAAGGTATAGTATGTATGTCATACCAATGTAATATAAGTTTTGTGTTTCATAGTCAGGGGTGATAATGTAAGCATAGTGCTATCAAAGTAAAAACCTATGTTATGTGAAAAAGCACTTTGCACTTTATCACCTGTGAGATGGCGTTCGTCGCCTATAAGTTGGCCTTTGTTGCCTATATAAGGTGTTTGTCACCTGTGTTATGGCGTTTGTTGCCTATATAAGGTGTTTGTCACCTATGAGTTGGCGTTTGTCGCCTATATAAGGTGTGTGTCACCTATAAGTTGGCGTTTGTCGCCTATATAAGGTGTTTGTCACCTGTGAGATGGCGTTTGTCGCCTATATAAGGTGTTTGACACCTATGAGTTGGCGTTTGTCGCCTATATAAGGTGTGTGTCACCTATGAGTTGGCGTTTGTCGCCTATATAAGGTGTTTGTCACCTATGAGTTGGCGTTTGTCGCCTATATAAGGTGTTTGTCACCTATGAGTTGGCGTTTGTCGCCTATATAAGGTGTGTGTCACCTATAGGTTGGCGTTTGTCGCCTATATAAGGTGTTTGTCACCTGTGAGATGGCGTTTGTCGCCTATATAAGGTGTTTGACACCTATGAGTTGGCGTTTGTCGCCTATATAAGGTGTGTGTCACCTATGAGTTGGCGTTTGTCGCCTATATAAGGTGTTTGTCACCTATGAGTTGGCGTTTGTCGCCTATATAAGGTGTTTGTCACCTATGAGTTGGCGTTTGTCGCCTATATAAGGTGTGTGTCACCTATGAGTTGGCGTCTGTCGCCTATATAAGGTGTTTGTCACCTGTGAGATGGCGTTTGTGGCGTATATAAGGTGTTTGTCACCTATGAGTTGGCGTTTGTCGCCTATATACGGTGTGTGTCACCTATGAGTTAGCGTTTGTCGCCTATATAAGGTGTGTGTCACCTATGAGTTGGCGTTTGTCGCCTATATAAGGTGATTGTCACCTGTGAGATGGCGTTTGTCGCCTATATAAGATGTTTGTCACCTATGGGATGGCGTTTGTCGCCTATAAGTTGGCGTTGGTCGCTTATGTAAGGTGTTTGTCGCCTATGAGTTGGCGTTTGTCGCCTATGAGTTGGCCTTTGTCGCCTATATAAGGTGATTGTCACCTGTGAGATGGCGTTTGTCGCCTATATAAGGTGTTTGTCACCTATGGGATGGCGTTTGTCGCCTATAAGTAGGGTGTGTGGGAAACCACATGACGCACACCCGTAAAACTGGCTGTCTTCTACCGTATCCTTGGAACCTGGATACGGGGCATGGAAACATGACTGGGTAATGGGCGAAGTAGTCAGGTCAAGTGTGTGGTACAGAAATTCCTGAGAATTATCGACGGTTACTCATACCGATCAAGGGGAGCCCTGGTAATATGATACCGGTGTGGGCGGATTCGAGTCTCGCCTTGGAGGAGGTCATTTATGGTCACCAAACGGAACCCGCTGCTTGACTTAGGTCATTTATGGTCACCTGCGGAACCCGCAGTTTGGCTGAATCTTAAGGAGGAGAAGCGAAGTGAGGTTTATCCCGGTGTGAAGGGGTAAATTCATGCCATTGGGAAACCGCATGCCGCCAGGTAATTGTGCTTAGGAGCTATCCCGACCACCCTATGATCCGGGCTGCAGCCGGGTACAGTGGCTGGGAGAAGTTCTAAAAGCCTTTACGCTTAAGGATTGTTGAATCGAATATACAGCCTCTCACAATTAAGACAACTTCACCTTAGCTAGGTACACACTGGGGGTCTATAAGCTGTAGACCCATGGACGAAGCTTTGTCGAGGGCCCACCAAGCCTATATATTGGTAGATCGGGGTGGCAAAACCATTTAAAAACCAGTCCTGCCACAATTGAGGTAGGATTCGATCGGGCAGTGGCTCCCAACAGCTTGGGACAGTATGTTGGGAGAAAAGTCTGAAGCTAGACTAGGTGAAATCTCCTTGGTCGTGTGATACGTCCCTCACATCCTCCTCGGAGATGGAGCCGACGGGTGAGCACGTTTATCGCTCCGGTACTGACCTGGAGAGTCAGTAGAGTATGGATAGTATCTCGCTCCAACCAGTGAGTTAATACTGGTAGCATTGTTTAGTGTAGCGACAATGCGCGCTAATTGAGCGTAACTCAATTATTCGAGCTTCGGCTCGTCTTAAAGGCGAGAAGGAACACCCTAAAAGTTCATTAAATTAGTCATGTATCAAATACCTTATAACAATTACTACGGCCTATTGTATATTTTAAAGGTAATAGGATAATAGTTTACTGTAGAAAAGGATTCAGTTCTTTTTCGCGGACAGTTGGCCTTACATGTCGCCTATAAGTTGGCGTTTGTCGCTTATATAAGGTGTTTGTCGCCTATATAAGGTGTTTGTCACCTATGAGTTGGCGTTTGTCGCCTATATAAGGTGTGTGTCACCTATGAGTTGGCGTTTGTCGCCTATATAAGGTGTTTCTCACCTATGAGATGGCGTTTGTCGTCTATACCTGTAGGCGTAAGTTGCCTGATTTTGACAAATTGAAGGTATATGTTGCCTAGGTAGATAAGCAGTATTATAAGAGAAGAGAATATTGGTTAAATGTTCTGAGTTTAGGACTCATTAACTGTTAGGGTAATGAGGAAATTAAGTCTTTAAATAACAGTAAGAAATAACCACCACAAACGTATGAACAACTTTATTAATTCTTCGCAGCAATATTACAAACAGCATCTGCTATTATCAACGCACTCTTCGAACACCCAAAAGCATATTCCCTTTTTCCTGGTCCTGCTTAGCGGTCTCGCATTTTGATTCCCCGTTCCTCGCCTTACGATGACGGGGCCTGATGATGTCACGTTTTCGTCTCGCTACATTTGGTGTCCATCGAGCCCAACGCCATCGAGACGCCAACATTCGGCCTTTCCTGACCGTTGCAGTGTCCCACTCAACAGTCCTTCAGATGGCATTAACTGAAACTAAATCAACGTCAAATTGGGCTTGGATTGAGTAATATGATAGATAAAAAAAAGACTACTGGGTTAACAGACAGTCTATGTGGTAAGTCTCCATCTGCCGGAGTACGGAGTTCCAGTGCGAGTCGCTGAGCCTAATCTAGGAATTAATGGATACTTGGCGCCAAGTGCCAATAAATCATATTATGAGCAAACAATAAACAATATAACTATACTAGCATTAAACAATAAACAATGTAACTAAGAAATCTACCTATAAGGAGTTAGTAATTTGTGATCACCCCGTGCCTGCAATGTCCCACGTACCAGTGACCCCAGGTGTACCGTTCTTAATTTCCCCGAAAGCTCTGGGGCAGCGGAAACTCTTCGCACATCCCCCCCGCTGTTTCGATCCCGGGGAACGAGAAAGGTACTTCTGCCTAGTGGCTTGACCGCCAACCTGCCATACCAAAACAAATCACTAACCGCCACCTGAAGAACGTCACTAAACTAAACAAAGTAGTCAACACTACCCATTCGTCACCTCATTCACTCAAAATACCTATACAAGATAAGTGTATACCAAATGGTATACCAAAATTAAAATTCAAGATCAATACCTGAACGAAATGACTTCCAAAACGTAAACCATAACTGAAAATCAAACGATATAGAGTTACTAAAACTCCTTTTAAATTCTAACCTAGGATAGGTTACCTATAACTATAAGCTAAGTAACTTAAGGTTGATAAAACCTCTCCAAATTAAATATTTGCAAGTAGATAAGTTAAAGGTTAATAAACCCCTATTATATTTACCAATAGAATATGTTAAATCTTAACCAACGATTGGACGACTTAAGGTTATTAGAACCTTTTCAAATGGTCACCAAATTATATTGGGTCGTAGCTATTAACTGAAAGACATAAGGTTAATAAACCTATTCATATTAGCTGAAGTTCGTTAACTGCAACGAATAACTATATAACTGAAGGTTAATAAACCTTTTCATAGAGCACACTGACTATAACTACAAAGTAGATGATTCAAGGTTCATAAACCTTTCCATATTATCTGGCTCAAAATGGTATAAGCCTCTCCAAAACATTATATCACCGGACAAAAACTCACACCAAGAACAACGAAAAGTTGTCCAATTGGACAAATTGTTAAAAGCTCTATTGAAACGGAGAAAGAAGGAAGCATAATAGTGCATTGTTCTAAAAAGAACATTTTCCAATATTACTTATTCGCTCACTAACACGACGGTAACATAGTGCGCCACACGCACCAAAACGCAAGACGTTACAAACGGCTGTACAAACTGAAATTCCACAAAAGGATATGGAAGTGGGTCTATATCCCACAAAAGAACGGTAACTCCAGAAGGAGCGATCACGCAAAACGTTACAAGGAACTGTAACGAACTAAAACCCAACAAAAGGGTACGGTAGAGTGGGTCAATATCCCACCAAAAGAACGATAACTCCAAAAAGGAATGATTTGCCCTGAAAAGGACACACTGAATAGGGTGATCTATAAGGGTTGATAGATCGAAGATATACTTAAACTTTACCAGACTTTTACTGGAACCCGACATCGGTGAAGGAATTTCTAGAGCGCATCCCACCGCGCTATAATAGACAAAGTCTAAAACAGAAGGTCTCAAGATGGTAGAGAAAGACCACAAATGCTTTACCGGACTCTTACCGGAACCCGACATCGGTGAAGGAATTTCTAGAGCGCATCCCACCGCGCTATAATAGACAAAGTCTAAAATTCAAAAGAAGTCAGAACCCGAAGGCTTGTTCTGAAAAGAACACGACCTCAAAACTCGATACGATGACACAAATCTGAACGCAAAACATCTCAAAATTCGCAGACCCTAGGTCAAATACTAATATCTCAATAAGACTTTGTGAATGGCCAAACTATACCACCACGCAATTCTCTAATACGCGCTGAAACTGAACACCATAAGGTCACTAAGACCTTCTCAAATTCTCAAATGTCAAACAAATTCCAACACAGGAACACTCATACTGGATTGTCACAGCAAACTGTAACGCTAATGAACGGTACATACGAAACACCCTGTATTTCAAAAAGCAAAACGATAATCGTGGTGATCAAAATCACCAAACGGTACGGAACAGAGACCAAAATGCCTCCAGAAACGCAGTACTAAACTATACTGCAAAACGATACGATACGATATTGCCGGAACGGCACGAAACGGTAAATAGCTTACCAATAAAACGATACGATATTGCCTGAACGGCACGGAACGGTATATGGCACTTGCCAACGGTACGGTAAAGGGGCAGAAACTGTCTCCCAAAAGCGCAGTACGGTACAAAACTATACTGCAAACTGTATCACCAACGATACACAAGTCGGTAAATGGTGGATGCCAACGGTACAAATGAAAACAGAACGACATCACCAAAACCTAACACACATCTAACTTCAGAATGGTTCAATACCACAAGACCTAATAGATCTCAAACAGATTTATAATTTAGCTTTTAACAAAAGCTCAAAGAAGTTCAACGAACTTAAAATGCACAAGGACACAAAACCCCAACAGATTATTATTTTTTCTGAATATTCAAAATGAAGTAATAACTTCACACAGATTTCTAAATAGACAGAACTGTCAAAATCGGTAAATATTTACTGGACACAATCGGGAAAATTGTCTTACACCCTCCGTGATTTCCGACCAACCTACCAAGAAACACCCAAGTGATAAAAGAATATCCCCTGTACACGCTTCACTCAATCACACTCCCACACAAGAATTCCACGAAGATATTCAATCACTCAAAAAGAAGAGGGCACGCAACAAATCACGCTATCATGGTTTTATGTAGATCCCACAACTAAAAGAATGAAAGAAATTCAACAGTACCTGTCAGAACCATGAAAGAATTAACGCCACAAAAGGGATTAATTAATATTCTTTAAAGATAAAACTTATTTAACAATAAGCATAAAAGATTTTAAGTGCAAAAATAGAAAATGATCCACAAGGTAAGTTATCTGTAAATGTTTAATTTTTTAGTTTGGTAGCGAGTAAGCTCTCCTATCATCTCATACAAAAGGATTCATCGGCCTGGGGCCACAGTCATAAAACATACAGCAACTTACATCATCAAACGTTCCCAATCATCAAATTTAGGTATACCTTCAAATGCATACACGAGCATACTTGCCAACACAAAACCATAGATGACCAAAAATAAACATGAGAAAAGGTCGTAAGTTGAACAAGACCTACATTATTATTTAAGAATTAGAGTTTTATTGCTTGGAAAAGTCACAATGATTTTCCTTTAAATCTTTGACATGGAAATTGCCAACAGGATGTCCATCTAAATCTTGTAAATGATACACAAGTGGAGACAAAACTTTGGTAACTTTACAGGGAATATATTTAGGAGCTAACTTCTTAGAGTAATCTTTAGAAGCATCAGACAAAGTAAAATTTCGCTTCCAGACTATATCTCCAACAGAAAATTTGAGCGAACGTTTTCGTAAATTATACTGACGGGAATTTTGCTCATAAGCTTTATGTAATCTGGACTTAACGTCCTGATATAATTCGGGAAGCTGAGTTAGCTCACGGGTCCAAAAGAGTTTATTGGCAATCTCTAAAGGTTTATCGGGGTCAATAGGACTATAAAAATCTCCACTAACTGGAACATGTCGACCAAAGACCATGAAAGAGGGGGAAACTTGAGTCGAATCATGACTAGCAAGACGTATTGCCTGGGCAATATCGAAAATATGTTTATCCCATTCACGATGAGAGTCTTTAATATATGACGAAATAGCTGTAACATGAACTCGATTAACTCGTTCTGTAGGGTTAACTTGAGGATGATAACGAGCATTCAACCAAACATTCTGTATTTTAACGCTATCCAGAAAATCTCGAAATTCTTTAGAAATAAATTGCGACCCATTATCAAACATAACGGTCTGGGGTACGCCGAATATTGAGAAAACTTGTTCCTTTAAGAACTTTTCATAGGCTTAGTAGTGGCCTTACGTAATGGCTGTATTAAGACATACTTAGTAAACCAATCGGTAACAACAAACAAGTACTGGTTACCAGACTTACTTCGCGGCAACGGACCTAACAAATCCATACTAATTAACTGAAAAGGAAAGTTAACTTTCTTTTCTTTACCCATAAGGCCTGCACGTGAAACATTCTCACTTTTCTGACTCGCACATACCTTACAATTGCGTACATACTTACTGACAGAATATCTAAGTTTCGGCCAATAATATAATTCGGAAATACGGGATAGAGTTTTCGAAACTCCAAAATGGGCAGCTGTAGGTTCATCATGACATTGTTGCAAAACCTGTTTCCTATTAGCAGTTGGAATTACTAGTTTTCAGTCGGAAATATTAGATTCAAGCGGTAATAAGGAAGGCAAGAACTTGTATAGTCGATTATTTTCGACTTTAAAGTACGGATATTTTTCAGGAGAAGCTTGGACTAATCCTATCATGTTAAGATACCAGTCATCAGGCTCAAGAGTATCGATATTCATTACAGAAATAGATCGGGACAAAGCATCCGGAATAATGTTTAATTTTCCAGGGCGGTGCTGTACATCAAAATCAAATTGGGAAAGACGCATACACCATCTAGCTAAACGACCTGTAGGTTCACGAATATTATGAAGCCACTTAATTGCTGCACAGTCTGTAATAACTGTAAAAGGGGTACCCTCAACATAACCTCTAAAATGTTCTATACCAAAAATAACTCCTAATAGCTCACGCTCAGTAGCTGAATATTTTCTTTCGGTAGAAGTCAAAGTTCGACTTGCATATGCAACTGGATGTTCTGAACCGTCCATAATTTGAAACAATACAATGCCTAAGGCTACGTCACTTGCATCAGTCTGTATATAAAATCGAGACGAAAAATCTGGCGAAATTAACACAGGAGCGGAACTAATACGCTGCTTAATCTTTTGAAATGATTGCTCAGCTTCGGAAGTCTAATGAATAGGATCTCCTTTCTTTTTACCTTTAATGAGAGCGGTAATGGGGGCGGAAAGTTCAGCATAATCTTTAATAAAACGTCGATAGTAACTAACTAAACCATTCACACGTTTAACTTCAGTAGTATTGCGAGGGGTAGGAAAATTCAAAATAGCTGATACCTTATCTGGATCAGTTCGCAAACCTTCTTGATCAATAACAAAACCTAAAAACTTCAAAGAAGAACGACAAAACTGACATTTGTCTAGATTAATCGTAAAACCAGCATCTTTCAGCCTTAATCGTAGAAGATTCAAAATCTTAATATGCTCTTCAAAAGTAGAAGACGCAATAATAATATCATCAAGATACACAAAAACTTTCTCATCCAACATAAGTGGACCTAAAACTTTTTCCATGCATTTCTGCATTGTTTGCGGACTGTTCGATAAACCAAAAGGCATTACAGTAAATTCGAATAAACCCTTACCAGGCACACAAAAAGCTGTTTTTGCACAAGAAGATCCCTCTAAAGGGATTTGCCAGAAAGCTTTACGTAAATCTATACTGGACAGAAACTTAGCATTACGAAGTCTATTTAAAATAGCATCGGTACGAGGTAACGGAAAAGCATCTTTTTTTGTTACACTATTTAATTTTCGTGCGTCATAACATAATCGTAGTTCATTTGTTTTTTTCTTAACTAACAACACTGGACTACTCCAAGGACTATTAGACTCACGAATCACTCCAAGTCTCAACATATCATCAACTTCTTTATGAAGATGGGTCTGCATAGCAGGCGACAGAAGATATTGTCTTTGCTTAATGGGCTGAACATCCCCTGTATCAATATAATGCTTCAATACATTCGTACATCCTAACTTATCGGAAACTAATTCTTTAAAAGCTGAAATTGTTTTCTTTAGAACTGAATTCTGTTTAGGACTTAGAGAAGCTTGATCGATAATTTTCGTAGCTTCCATGGAGGAAATATGGTTTACGAAATTCTCGACTGAAGAAATAGTATTTACGGAGGGTTCTACTGCAAAGTCATACGCCCTTTCATACATATTTAGATTTATTTTGAAGAGATGACCAAAGTCTACTCCTAAAATAAAAGCTTGGGTAATGGAAGGAACTAATAAACATTTGATATTTTTCGTAACCTTATTTAAAGTAATTGGTAAAATAATTTCGCCCTCACAAGGTTGGATGGCACCATCAGCTGTAGTAACACGAGCAGCTGTTAATTTTTTTTGAAAAGGAATTTTGTTTTCCTTCAGAAACTGTAAACCAGAAGAACCTATAATAGTGTTTGATGCACCACTATCTAACAAACAAATAACTGGAAATCGTTGAATCCTAATGAGTATAAAAGAACGATTATCATACGGCATTTTAACACAAAGAGGTGGAATTATTTTGGGGGACATAAAAGTTTTTACTTTGTCTAACCAAGACTTCCATTCTTCTGAAGAAGGCGAGAAATTACATTTTGTTGTTTGTTTGGATTGAGAAGTTAATTTTCACGCGAACGTGAATTGGGTTGTGGGGTTTTTGTCTTCGGTACCGTCCCGGTTGAACGATTCATCACTACTTGATCCGCAACGATACCTCCTTTGGCGTTTTTTGGATTGCAAACAATACAAGAATTGGAGTATGCACCTACCTTACCTCACCTATAACAAAATGTACGTCGTTTTTTGGGACACTGTCTATGTAAGTGCCCAGACTGACCGCAGTTAAAACAGGATTTATCTGTACTGGATAATTCAGAAATGGTAATTTTATTTTCCGCAGGTTTTCTTACCTGACAATCATTTAATGAAAGACACGCTAAATCTGGTTCCAACAACCCGTTACGCTTGGAAGGTGGTGGATGATACCTTTCTGATCTTATTTTTAATTCTTGAATTTTTCTACAAAAATCCTTTAATGACGATAAAGACTTTATGTCCTGTAAACCTATACGCTCTGCAAAATAAGGATTTAAGTTCCTAACTATCTGTTCTACCCTTTCAAGTGCTGTTTTAGGATGTTCTAATCTTCTAAACAAAGCCTCCATTGACATTATATATAACGAAACATTTTCATTAAGACCCTGCGTTCGATTTTTGATCTCATCTAACAGATCTAACTGATAATCAATAAGTAAAAAGTCTCTCTTTAGACATTTAACTAACTCATTCCAGTCACTAACCTCATTCTTAATACCTCTGTACCATAACAAAGCCGCACCCGAAAATAAATCTATAGCTGAAACAAATAAGTCTTGTTTCGAAATTCGACGGGCCTCACATAAATCATTAATTTTCTCTAAAAATGCCATAACACTATCGCGTCCCGTCTGGCCAGAAAACTTCAAGTTCCATTTAAAAACAGGTACAGGCTTAACCGTTGGCTGTACTTGTAAAGAATTCTCTAAAAATGACGCGTTCGCATCACTAACTTTAGTTTCATTATTTTTTGTCCGAAATTCGATCAATAAACCCTGTAAAACTAACAATTGTGCTTCAAACTCGTCTTTAACAACAATTTGCTCATCCCCACTTACATCTAATAAATTTATGCGGTTCTCTAAATGCAAAAGCCTAGAATAAACTACATCACCCGAATCCTCCGTTAATTCCTCTGAATTTCCAAGTATTTTCTCAATATCAACAAATGACTCTTTAATTTGTGCTACATTGGTTTTGAAATCATATGGTTGTTTGAATGAAACAGACTTTAACGTTTTTTCTTTGGCTAAACTGCCTTTCAAAAGTGCACGACGTTGCAAATAGTTACTTACAAGCTTTAGACCTCTGCAAAGAATCTCAAACTTTAATTCATCACCTTTCAAATGGTTAATTTCCATTTTGACAAAATACCGTAACAATAAAATTTACTTTTCGCCACAAATAAGCGATAACTGTAATTAGGCTTTCCAGTTTCTTTACAGAAATCCTACAATATTATTGATTCCAATACAAGAATCCTTATCTGGAAACGTAGTACACAATCACCTAAAATCCTAAAAATATTCATCAACCAATATCTCAAACCTTTTCTTAACTGTGGAAACAATATTTTTCTCGAGCAGTTGGCAAAGCCAGTGAAACAAAGCTTTTTTAGCCACGGTAAAATAACAATAAACACTATAAAATTATATAAAATAATTCATACTTACTGTAACTGAAAACTCAAAATATCTGCCACAGCTTGAGATTTAAACTCTCTCTTACAAATTAATTATTCAAGTCATAGGTATTGGTTCCACAGCTGTATAAATTGTGAAAAGGAATAGATAAAGGTCTCAAAACACACATAAAAACTCACAAAAGGGCGCCATCTGGTTATGAAGCTTAAGTTATTAATTATAAATAACCAATCAAAGATGTAAATTGAATAAGCATTAAAAATGATTAAATTCATTAACCAGAAAATGAATAAAATATTTAGTTGAATCAAAAATTTTGTTTATTTAAAATTTTGAAGTACAATGAAGCAAGGCATTCATAACTAATATGGTTCCGTTTTCTAGATCCTTAGTTTTGAATTAATTACATTTATTTAATAAGAAGAAAAAATGTTTAAGACATAAAAGTACATATAATTATGAAATAAAACACACCTCATATATTTATTATACATCTAATCTATAGTCTTTAGATCATAATTATACCAGAGTAAATCAATAAAAATTCATCTAAAGCTTTTCATGAAATAACAAGAGTAACCTAAAAGTTTATGAGATCGACCACAAAAATTATTCAAAAACATTAATTCAGATTTTTAAATTTGTATTGACTTGACTTTGTTGACAAAATCTATAAACAAATATCTAAATGAGGTTAAGCCAATTAAAGTAATTCGACTATTATCAGTTTGAATGATTTTAAAATACATTAAAATTTAAAGATTTCTGAATAAAGTAGAGAGCTCTCTTCCTAAAGAAAAATTGCAACATTCATTAACTAAAAGATTCTTAATTAACTGCATTATAAAACAGTCCTTAAAAATACGATACCTTTAACTATATCCACCAAACTCATGGAATACGAACAGATACAATCCAGTAGAAATTGGAAATTGGCCTCTATCTCGGAAAGTTGTTGTTAAATTCGGCGATGTCTTGAAGTGTTGAATTTCAGTACCAGAAATACGATTCATTTTAATTATTGTCATCAGCCCATATGGTTTCATAAACCTATTGGGTCGAGCACGCAAAAAAAACAAGATTTTAAATTGTTCATACGTAATAACGGATTTACTTTCATTTAGAAAATAACGATAATGTTTCGGAAAGTTAAATCGTTTTTAATCACGTGTAGCACTAAATGCGTTTAAATTCTTTAAGCGGAATTTTAATTTACAAAAGCACAGGAGTCGATCATTAAATTCGAGATCGCTTTAAATAATTTTTCTTTCATTAACAAACAGCACTTCTCTTAAGAACAGGCGAAACACAGTAATTGTGATTACAGGTTCTTCACCAAAGAACAAACGCGCTATTGTTTATCCACAAAAATTATAAGTTTTTCTACCACCACTTAACGGAACGTAATCTTTTCAAAAAAAAGATTTGCACTTTATACCGAAAGAACATTAAAACTGTAACCACTATATGTAGAATATCTTTCAATTCTAAAGGATTAATAAACTGTAATCCGGTAATATTGATTCAAAATCGATCAATCAATATTGATCGGAACTCAAACTATGAAGCCGCACAAGTTCAGTGGTCAATCTCGCATATCGACCGTTCGCTGTCAGGGTTTTATCGTAAAAGTCCCGCGCCAACCCCAACGAGAGCTTTTATTAACTTCGTTCCCGTAACTACGCGTGAATACATCTGTTTTTATGCGGCAAGGACGCTTTTTACTTGGCCTTCTATAGGATTCTAGACTCAAATACAAAAAAGTAGAACCGCTGGAATTCGCGCGCCAAACTTATGCGGTGGTACAGCGTCTGGCGTGTAGACAAGATTCCTACGCCGTAAACTGACTTAAATTTAAAACGCAGATCACTAACAAAGGGAATTATATTTTCAACTTCTATATTTTTATCAAGGTCTCTCTCAAAGTAATTGATATTATACCAAAATGCAATTTAGCAAGATACGAAAAAGACAACATCTTTATGACGCTACATTCATTAATTACCTCAAATATGAAACAATCTTTTCTTAAAATGCTTGTTTAAATAAAACGCAGTCCTACAGGACCGAACTTAAGATTTTTTAATGAAAATAAATACAAAATTCTGCATACTAAATGCCAGTGGAAGATGTACCCGTTACACTCGCCCACTCGTCAAAGAAAAAGAAAAAAACAATAAAAAAAAGCTAAGAAGCCCATCTTATGCTGTACTAAAACTAATAAAATGCCAAAGGCATACGAAGATACCATACTAATATCAAAACCAAAGCACACCCAAAAGTGCCTAACGCCCAAATCTACTAGACCATAAGTGTCTAAACATTCAAAAAGGAAAGAGGAAAGGAAAGGGACTATCCGGCTAGGAAGATAGAAAGGACCAAAGGTAAGGAACGCCGAATAGAGCTGAAAGGAGCCACCCTAAAACAAATGTCCTCACAGAACATTCAAACAAAACCGAAGGTGTTGGAGAAGCCAGACGCACCAACGGGGACCCCAATAGTCATGTACTAGGAAAATCAAAAACGTGATCATACTCAGAAACACCCACCAACATCATAATCTAAAACGAAATCTAGTACGCACACAAGAGAGTGTAACAGCAAGGTGCCGCTTAGGGTACCAAAAGGCAACACCCCGAGATCTCAGGTCTACAGCAGTCCGATATGGCACTAACTGCGCCTTCACTGATCGAGAAGAAAGAAAGAAGAGAAAGAAATAAAAGAATAGTAAACAAAGCTGGAAAAGGAAACCTACACAGATAGTACTCCACCCTAGCAGAAGCCAGAACAAGAACCAATCCCCCACTAAACATCCACCGTCCACCGTCAGGAAAGGTTCAAGCCCCAACCACTACCAAAACAAATCACTAACCGCCACCTGAAGAACGTCACTAAACTAAACAAAGTAGTCAACACTACCCATTCGTCACCTCATTCACTCAAAATACCTATACAAGATAAGTGTATACCAAATGGTATACCAAAATTAAAATTCAAGATCAATACCTGAACAAAATGACTTCCAAAACGTAAACCATAACTGAAAATCAAACGATATAGAGTTACTAAAACTCCTTTTAAATTCTAACCTAGGATAGGTTACCTATAACTATAAGCTAAGTAACTTAAGGTTGATAAAACCTCTCCAAATTAAATATTTGCAAGTAGATAAGTTAAAGGTTAATAAACCCCTATTATATTTACCAATAGAATATGTTAAATCTTAACCAACGATTGGACGTTGCTCTGGACCAACGATGCTTGTTTAAATAAAACGCAGCCCTACAGGACCGAACTTAAGATTTTTAATGAAAATAAATACAAAATTCTGCATACTAAATGCCAGTGGAAAATGTACCCGTTACACAGTATCCCAGCTAGGCCCCACCGACTAGCATCGGTGTATAATTTAATCTCCAATCCTGGGTCAAATAATGCTAAGACTGGTACACCTATTAAACTCTGCTTCAATATTTGAAATGCAGACTCTTGTTCCGGACCCCACTTCCAAACCGCATTTTTCATAAACAGTTCGCTCAATGGTTTTGATTTAGTAGCATAATCATGTACAAACTTGCGAAAATATCCTGTCAGTCCTAAATATTGACGTATTTCGTGAACACTAGCAGGTCGAGGATACTGTGCCACCGCTTGCAATTTAGTTTTACCAGGCTGGATAAGGGATTCGCAAATGTCGTAGCCAAGATATTCGATTTGTGTAGAAAGGAAACAACATTTACTTAAATTCAAAGTTAACCCGTTAATTTTCATAATTTCCAATACTTCGTGCAAAATTTGGAGGGCCTCATTAATAGTTTTCGTGGGGATCAGTATATCATCCAGATAAACCAATACTTTAGTAAATCGCAACTGCCCCAAAGCTGCATTTAACATCCTCTCAAAGACCGCTGGGGCATTCTTGAGGCAGAATGGAGTTCGCAAAAATTCATATTGCCCATCCTGGGTGACAAATGCAGTAAGCGGCACCGATTCGGGTGCAACCGGTATGTGATAATAACCAGAAAATAAATCTAGAGCAATGAAATATTTACACCCTGACAACCGTCGCAACTGGTCTTCAATTCGCGGCAAAGGGTAGATCTCTGAGACCGTGTTCTCATTAAGTGCCCGAAAATCCACACATAATCTCTTATTTCCGTTTTTCTTAGTTACCAGTAATACAGAAGATGCGTATGGTGATCGGGATTCGCGAATAATCCCATTTGCCAATAAGTCGTCTATGATTTCACGAATTTCGGCACGTTCCGTATCTGAAAAACGACGCGGTCGATGTACAACAATTGGTGTTTTATTCGTCAGAGTTATTGTCGTTTCGGCAAGAGTCGTGACCCCCAATTCAGACAAGTTCTGGGCCATGCATGCCGGATACTCATCAAGGAGTCTTAAAAGCTGTTTAATTACGTCCGGATCTTGAATTCCTATTTTTACATCTATTTTATTTATCCTATTTACTTTCCACGTTTCAAACGTTTCACTAATGGCCAATTCATTCCCGCTTTTAAAATAGAAAACATCTTCCAATTCCGTAAAATTCTGACCAATTAGTATATTTACTCCCAGAAACTCGTTATCTACTACATAAAAATCAATGTTCCGTTCTACTGTATTCACGGTTATGTGGGCGTTTGTAATAAATCGCGGAATAATGTAGCCAGTAAGTGTGGACAAAACAATCGGTGGTTTGGGCGGCGTCAAGCTTAACGAATATGTTTCAGCGACATCCTTCGTAATTAGAGAGACCTCACTACCAAGATCCAGGTAACACTTGATACGGTTACCGTTCAAATAAATGTCTTTGTAAAATTTTGCATTTCCGGTGTGTCTAATGGTATTAACATTGTACCTAGTACCTGTACGCTGCAACCGTGGATGGTTACGAGGACAGGAGCGTTTTAAATGACCGAATTGACCGCAACGGAAACATGCTCTCTTTTCCGAGGATTCCGTACCTTCCGCAGCGGCTGTTACTGATACTGCGACCGCTCCTTTACCGGAGTTTGTCCCAATCCGGGCCTGCATATTAGCATCGTACACTTTAAAGTGACTGGCCAATCTACTGGGTTCGGTTATATTCGCAGTTTCTACCGAAAATTGTATTTGTGGATCTGATATTCCGCCCACAATTAAGTGAACTTTGTCTGCATCGTCATTGGAAGTTTTAATTGATTTATTAATTAGTTTTTATTATTATATTATTAGTTTTTCAAACGAGTACGCGTACAGGCTCTGAAGGGGCTTCGCTACGCAGGCCATCATTGTGCCCATTAGTTTGTGCAAGTTCCTTGTCGGCACAAAGTTTTGCATAAGTAACCGTTTCCACTCGAGCCATGTATGAATACGAGAGGGTAAACCGCGATACCACACCTCAGCTGCACCCCTTAATTTATTTAACGCTAAATGACAGGTGGTCTTGTCATTCCAATTATATATAGCAACGTATTCATCTACGGTATCAAGCCAATCGGTAACATTCTGATTAGTCGGATCGAATTCTGCAATAGGATTATTATTAAGCGAAGTAGTACTTACCGTTTGCTGACTCTCCCTAACCGTAAGCTTATTCGCTAATTTCTCCATACCCTAAACGAGTGCTTCACTCAATAGAGAAACGGATTCGCTCACTTCCGTCCTACCAGACCTGGAGCGCTCTCGGAGACGATTGTTTTCCTTCCGGGAAGTCCTGCGCTTCGACTTATGGCCTCTGGACCACGAACGCTTCCGGGCCCTGCCCCGAGACCTGGAGGTGCTATTAGAACGTCGCCCTTGTTCATTCCGGCTACGGTGTCTGGACGTGGACCTCGGCCGCCGACGCTGCCCTACACCTTGTAGTCGCTTTGTATCCTCGTTGCTTCCAACGGCACCACCCTCTTGTCGGTAAACCCCGTGACTACGGTTCGACATGGTTTCAAAGAACTGCACACAACATAATTACAATTCGCACCAGGGACGTGGATTTTTTATCCCACTCCTGATGTTAGGGTAATGATGAAAATAAGTCTTTAAATAACAGTAAGAAATAACCACCACAAACGTATGAACAACTTTATTAATTCTTTGCAGCAATATTACAAACAGCATCTGCTATTATCAACGCACTCTTCGAACATCCTAAAGCATATTCCCTTTTTCCTGGTCCTGCTTAGCGGTCTCGCATTTTGATTCCCCGTTCCTCGCCTTACGATGACGGGGCCTGATGCTGTCACGTTTTCGTCTCGCTACATTTGGTGTCCATCGAGCCCAACGCCATCGAGACGCCAACATAACTTTCTCTTATGACGTGATTAGTTCACATTCTTTAAGGTAAGAGTTATAACCTTTGGCAATAGCGATTGCCAACTGGACCAAGTACCAGACACCAAAAAAGAACGCGTGCGAGGGCGCACCCGAGGTCAGGATGGCCGAATGTTATCGGGAAGCCGATTATTTGTCTGGACATCAGGGATGATTACGTGTGATAATCTATTTATTGATTATGATTAAGTTGATTAATTATGATCTAATTTATTTTAAGCTTGTTGAAATGTATCCCATAAAACTGGTGCTATTAGCACAATGTTTATATTTGTAATTTATTGGTTAGTTTCTAGAACTATTAGTTTTATGGGTTTGTTCTAAATGCTGTAGTTAGGCCAGTGCATGATGTCATCAGAAACACGTATCGATGAAAAGGGAAAATGATTGATATATTGAGGCTGGATGTTGTAAAAGAGTGGCAATATTAAGATTAGTCAGTAATTAGCAATTAAGCAGTGCGGATGTATGGATGCAAGAGAATAAATTCGTTTGTCGAATGCATTTTTCATTTACTGGCTAACAGTATGTATATAATTAGTAGAAATTGGTTCATTTGCAGCTTATTATATATCTGCACAAAAGAAAATCTTGTAGAAATTGTTTATGCAAATTAGAAAAATTGTTATAATTTTCAAGATTATGTTTGTGAACATTAATTGCCTACTCAGCATAAACTAAGGCAAATACATAAAGCAAAGTTTATCTGTATATAGAACTTTTTGTAGAACACAAGATTTCCCACACAAAAGTTGACGGTAATATTATTATTATAGTTTGTAATTTTGTAAGTTTGTTTGTAATTTAGACACGAGATATATACGTAAATTTAAAAGCCTAACCTGAATTTAGTGCGATTTATTGAACGCCTTGGTTTATTAGACAATTTTCAATTTAAAAAATCTAAATAATTTAATAAAATGCTTTATCGAATGTCATTTATTGCAGAATTATATTATATGGAATAGGATAAAAAACAAAACTCTCGAATAAACGTTGCAGTGGAGCTAAGGCTCTGGGAGCTGAGAGAGGCGGTACACAACAACCTGCGCCGAGCATTCTTTTCTGTATGTCACATTAACTAAAAACGAAACGTAGAGGAAAGTTGCCTAATATGGGGAGTGTTTTTTAAAAGCACTAAAAAAAATATAGGAATTAGTCGTACATTCATGAAATTTGGTATCAGTAACCCTTTTTTGTTAAAAAAACATAATATGACAAAAAAAGTTAATTTTTTTATAAAATGCCCTCAATTTTGACGTTAAAAAAAATGCCACATCCCCACATTAGGAACCAATGGTAGCTTAATATGGGGAGGCAATAATTACTATGTCCAATCATATTCTCGTAATTATTAAGATAAGTAAATAGTCTGAAAACATTTGTTTTAGATAATATATTATTAAAAAAACAAAAAGTACAATGAAAAATGATAATTACAAAAAACTTAAATTATTTTTTCTTCTCCAATTCTTTCGAAGAGCATTTTTGCAATGCTGCAATCGAAATATATTCAGACCTCATGACTTTCTTACCATGGCTGAAACTGAACAACAAGAAAATGAAGCAGTTGAGCTCGAGAATTCCGTAGCTCTTCCATTGCAGCTGCAGCATGAAACAGAGCAAGCTGGTTCATCTTCTTATCAGCAACAGCAAGTTGCATCCTCAACTAAATCGCATCCACAACAATTGCCACTGACTTCCACTCCAAAAAGCAAAAAGTTTGTGGGCCCATCTGAAATTAGCCCTCCTCCCCGGTTGAATCCAGGAAAAAAGAGCACCCGTTCGGGATCGGCAGAACTAATTACGGGATCACCATATAAGAACCAGTTGGAACAATCACAGAAGAAAAATCCAAAACCAAAAGTAGTTTTTGGGAAGAAATCGGCTTCAAACTCTTCTAAGTCTGCTAAGTCAGGCAAACGTTCAAAAGCAAATAATTCAGATGAATCATCTGATGAAGAAGAATTCCAAATAGATTATGGTGATTCTGATGATGACCCAATGTCAGATGAAGAGGACGCAGAATGCATCTTCTGTGCGGGACTATTTTCAGAGGACAATGAAGGTGAAGACTGGATACGATGTAGTAAATGTTATATGTGGGCCCATACACTGTGTGCAGGTCTAGGACACAAAGCAAATAAAATTTATAAATGCAAAAAATGCTCTTCGAAAGAATTGGAGAAGAAAAAATAATTTAAGTTTTTTGTAATTATCATTTTTCATTGTACTTTTTGTTTTTTAATAATATATTATCTAAAACAAATGTTTTCAGACTATTTACTTATCTTAATAATTACGAGAATATGATTGGACATAGTAATTATTGCCTCCCCATATTAAGCTACCATTGGTTCCTAATGTGGGGATGTGGCATTTTTTTTTAATCGTCAAAATTGAGGGCATTTTATAAAAAAATTAACTTTTTTTGTCATATTATGTTTTTTTAACAAAAAAGGGTTACTGATACCAAATTTCATGAATGTACGACTAATTCCTATATTTTTTTTAGTGCTTTTAAAAAACACTCCCCATATTAGGCAACTTTCCTCTACGTTTCGTTTTTAGTTAATGTGACATACAGAAAAGAATGCTCGGCGCAGGTTGTTGTGTACCGCCTCTCTCAGCTCCCAGAGCCTTAGCTCCACTGCAACGTTTATTCGAGAGTTTTGTTTTTTATCCTATTCCATATAATATAATTCTGCAATAAATGACATTCGATAAAGCATTTTATTAAATTATTTAGATTTTTTAAATTGAAAATTGTCTAATAAACCAATGCAAGGCGTTCAATAAATCGCACTAAATTCAGGTTAGGCTTTTGAATTTACGTATATATCTCGTGTCTAAATTACAAACTATAATAATAATATTACCGTCAACTTTTGTGTGGGAAATCTTGTGTTCTACAAAAAGTTCTATATACAGATAAACTTTGCTTTATGTATTTGCCTTAGTTTATGCTGAGTAGGCAATTAATGTTCACAAACATAATCTTGAAAATTATAACAATTTTTCTAACTTGCATAAACAATTTCTACAAGATTTTCTTTTGTGCAAATATATAATACGCTGCAAATGAACCAATTTCTACTAATTATATACATACTGTTAGCCAGTAAATGAAAAATGCATTCGACAAACGAATTTATTCTCTTGCATCCATACATCCGCACTGCTTAATTGCTAATTACTGACTAATCTTAATATTGCCACTCTTTTACAACATCCAGCCTCAATATATCAATCATTTTCCCTTTTCATCGATACGTGTTTCTGATGACATCATGCACTGGCCTAACTACAGCATTTAGAACAAACCCATAAAACTAATAGTTCTAGAAACTAACCAATAAATTACAAATATAAACATTGTGCTAATAGCACCAGTTTTATGGGATACATTTCAACAAGCTTAAAATAAATTAGATCATAATTAATCAACTTAATCATAATCAATAAATAGATTATCACACGTAATCATCCCTGATGTCCAGACAAATAATCGGCTTCCCGATAACATTCGGCCATCCTGACCTCGGGTGCGCCCTCGCACGCGTTCTTTTTTGGTGTCTGGTACTTGGTCCAGTTGGCAATCGCTATTGCCAAAGGTTATAACTCTTACCTTAAAGAATGTGAACTAATCACGTCATAAGAGAAAGTTATGTTGGCGTCTCGATGGCGTTGGGCTCGATGGACACCAAATGTAGCGAGACGAAAACGTGACAGCATCAGGCCCCGTCATCGTAAGGCGAGGAACGGGGAATCAAAATGCGAGACCGCTAAGCAGGACCAGGAAAAAGGGAATATGCTTTAGGATGTTCGAAGAGTGCGTTGATAATAGCAGATGCTGTTTGTAATATTGCTGCAAAGAATTAATAAAGTTGTTCATACGTTTGTGGTGGTTATTTCTTACTGTTATTTAAAGACTTATTTTCATCATTACCCTAACATCAGGAGTGGGATAAAAAATCCACGTCCCTGGTGCGAATTGTAATTATGTTGTGTGCAGTTCTTTGAAACCATGTCGAACCGTAGTCACGGGGTTTACCGACAAGAGGGTGGTGCCGTTGGAAGCGACGAGGATACGAAGCGACTACAAGGTGTAGGGCAGCGTCGGCGGCCGAGGTCCACGTCCAGACACCGTAGCCGGAATGAATAAGGGCGACGTTCTAATAGCACCTCCAGGTCTCGCGGCAGGGCCCGGGAGCGTTCGCGGTCCAGAGGCCATAAGTCGAAGCGCAGGACTTCCCGGAAGGAAAACAACCGTCTCCGAGAGCGCTCCAGGTCTGGTAGGACGGAAGTGAGCGAATCCGTTTCTCTATTGAGTGAAGCACTCGTTTAGGGTATGGAGAAATTAGCGAATAAGCTTACGGTTAGGGAGAATCAGCAAACGGTAAGTACTACTTCGCTTAATAATAATCCTATTGCAGAATTCGATCCGACTAATCAGAATGTTACCGATTGGCTTGATACCGTAGATGAATACGTTGCTATATATAATTGGAATGACAAGACCACCTGTCATTTAGCGTTAAATAAATTAAGGGGTGCAGCTGAGGTGTGGTATCGCGGTTTACCCTCTCGTATTCATACATGGCTCGAGTGGAAACGGTTACTTATGCAAAACTTTGTGCCGACAAGGAACTTGCACAAACTAATGGGCACAATGATGGCCTGCGTAGCGAAGCCCCTTCAGAGCCTGTACGCGTACTCGTTTGAAAAACTAATAATATAATAATAAAAACTAATTAATAAATCAATTAAAACTTCCAATGACGATGCAGACAAAGTTCACTTAATTGTGGGCGGAATATCAGATCCACAAATACAATTTTCGGTAGAAACTGCGAATATAACCGAACCCAGTAGATTGGCCAGTCACTTTAAAGTGTACGATGCTAATATGCAGGCCCGGATTGGGACAAACTCCGGTAAAGGAGCGGTCGCAGTATCAGTAACAGCCGCTGCGGAAGGTACGGAATCCTCGGAAAAGAGAGCATGTTTCCGTTGCGGTCAATTCGGTCATTTAAAACGCTCCTGTCCTCGTAACCATCCACGGTTGCAGCGTACAGGTACTAGGTACAATGTTAATACCATTAGACACACCGGAAATGCAAAATTTTACAAAGACATTTATTTGAACGGTAACGATTCCCTATGCTAAAATAAATAAAGGTTTTCGATATATCTTAGTATTGTTGAATATGTTTAGCAAGCGTGTTTGGGCGTGTCCACTTAAACGAAAAACCGGTGAAGACGTCACGAAAGCAATGAAAAAAAATCAACAGGAGGTACTTCGGACAATTTACAAACGGATATGGGGAAGGAATTTTACAACCAGCATTTTCGTAAGCTAATGCAAACTTTCAACATTAATCATTACAGCACGTTCTCTAGTATGAAAGCAAGCCCCGTGGAACGTGTAAATCGAACCCTCAAAAATAAGATGTGGAAAGAATTTTCAATGCAAGGGTCATATAAGTGGTTACAGTTATTACCTCAAGTAGTTGCGAAGTATAACTCAACAGTACATGGAACCACTGGATTTAAACCTATTGATGTTAGTCGGAAAAACGCCAAAAAAAATTTACAGACAGCCTTTAAATTTCCAAAGACCATAGATCCGCGAAGTCCTAAATTTAAAGTTGGTGATCAAGTGCGAATCAGTAAGCACCGGGAAGCTTTCGCAAAAGGCTACACTCCAAGCTGGAGTACAGAAATTTTTAAGATTAAAAGTAGTGGGAGATGGCCGGTTCTGGCGCCTCACTTCCTCACCTCGGGTAGGCAACCATCTATACACGCTAACATATAGCTAATATACAGCTATCGTTCTCATACAGGGTGAGTCGAATTAAATGCGCGAATTAAATTGTATCATACGTTATTTTACAATATATCATACATTTCAACAGCTCGTATGATTATCCGTCTCTATCGTAACCCAGTATGTAAGGACATTATGTTAAATACTATCTCATACATAATGCGCGAATTAAATGCGCGAATTAAATTAATTGATCTAATTAAATTAATTCACGGTATCAATTACATATCTCCTCTCTCATTTACATATATGATTTCTCATATGCATGGGCGAATTAAATTAATTGATCTAATTAAATTAATTCACGGTATCAATTACATATCTCCTCTCTCATTTACATATATGATTTCTCATATGCATGGGCGAATTAATTTAATTAGTTATTTGTCATCTCTCATCTCTCTCTCCTCATTCCCGACTTGGATTTCCCGCTGAAAGATTTGAATTCCTAGCGCTGCTAATGCCATCTATCGGTGACGTCATATGATCGGTATAGTAGATTTCTATACGCCTGTAGATAGGCAACCTGATACACTTTTTTATAAAAATCAATGGAGCCAACAGGATTTGAACCGGGGACCGCTCGAATGGTAGCCAGCCAATGCATCCATTACACCACGAAGGTAATCTATTAAAGCACTGTAAACGGGTTATAAAAAAAAAAAAATAATGTTGACTAGCTATTGTTGTGTCGAATTGACGATTTGATTTGAAAATTTAATAATGTAATTTATCGTTTAGACTAACCCTTGCTTACTTCTATATATGTTTAATTAATATGTAATTAGTACATCAAAATATGTTCTTAATATGTTAATCAATTTCCTTATAAAATATAACTATATATCATTGAAATAAAACATTAAACAATTGCAGTCGTTTATCATAAACCTAGTGGTGAGTTTGTATTATTCGTATAGCGATATGGATATATTATTCAGATATGTCGTGTTATGTGTTTAAATTTCTCATATGCATGCGCGAATTAAATTAATTCACGGTATCATTTAAATATCTCATCCTCCATTTACATAACTGATATCTCATTCGGTACATCTCATTTTATATATTATTTGTCATCTCTCTCTCTCATAAATTTATTTTAAAATAAATCAGTCCTATTTGATATTTATCTATAGGTCGTCATGTAATTCTGCGAAAACAATTTAATATGTAGAAATGTAATAATAATAAAAATTTATTTTCAACTATTCAAAGTAATTTTCAAGTAAAACAAATTCTAATTTGAAAGAAAAAGAGTTGAAGAAAAGAATTAGGGTCGTTATGATTTCATAAAATTTTATTTAAATTAAACGTTTAAGAATATAGAATACTGTAGAGCATTATTTTTAAAATTCAAAAAACATTATCTATAGCTAAAACTGGTTAAGAAATAACTTTCAAACTAAATGTTTTTTGCATGAAAATACGTACAAACTAATTAGCCATGTTTCGACATTCTTTAAAACTGCTTTCAAACCATAAATAAACAAACGTTCTTACGAATGACTGAAAGGAATTTAGATTTCCTAAATAATTTGTTAAGAGATCATGATCTTAAAAGCGACATAAATTATTGTTTTAAATGACAATTACTCACCCTTGTGTTAACCCATATGCTAAGTATGTCCTAATGGTAAAACTGTAATCGACGAGATCTAATATCATAGTAATATTATAACAGATTAGGTGACCTAACAAACTCTTTAAAGAAATGTTTATTTACATGTATGAGATAGTATTTAACATAATGTCCTAACATACAGGGTTACGATAGAGACGGGTAATCATACGAGCTGCTGAAATGTATGATATATTATAAAATAACGTTTAAATAAGAGTTTATTTTAGATGCTACGAATATCTATATGGTGTATAAACAATAAGAACACATATTTAGAAACAGTTTACAAGGTAGTAGATATAACGAAAAAAGGCTAGCATTTGTTCAAAATTACATTACGTCTAGAGGGCGATATGAATATAACTTATAGGATTTAATCAAACTAGAAAAATATCGATATATATCCAGCGTTGAGAAATAATTATACTATGCGTTTAAATGTTTAAGTTCATCATAGCCTGCATCTCCTAAAATATGAGCGTTATACACATGTTTGAAATTCAATTCATCTTGCTTAAAGAGAATAAGTAAGTTAGCGTTGTCCCTAATCAGATGTTTCGGTATCTTTGCATATGTCTGACCTAAATAAAATGAATCAACATCCTTTATGTCTACTCATGCTAAAATATTATCTAAGTTTTTCCTGTTTGTCACAGATAATATCATCGAAAATGAATACTGAATTAGGTTTCACATCATTAGGGGTGATTACATCATCGTTTTCGCCATATTTAGGTTGAAATAAAGACTTGGCGTATAGGTAGATATTTTCAAATTTTAATTCGTTTTCATTAGTTAGTAGACCTAACAAGACATTAGTTTTACCACAAGAAGAAGGTACACTCAAAATTGCTCTATAGGAAACAGATAAAAGCTTACAATGCTTCTTATCACCATCGGAATATTATCGAGAAACACGATCGTCTAAGTTAAAATTATTGATTTAAAAAGTAATGACCATTACTCATCCTTTGTGTTTCGCCATATTTAAACGTTATTTTACAATACATCATACATTTTCAATAGCTTCGAAATACGCAGATATGTAATAATATACTATATACTCTTGTAGGTTATTCAACGTATCTATAGTAAACTCTTATGATTAAAAAATAATCTGTAACCTTATTGTTTTTTATTACATCACAGGTTAGAGCATACGAATATAATTCAGGTTAGATTAAGTTAGAGCCTACGAATACATTTTTTAGGGCAGAACGTAGGGAGCAGAGTAAGTACAAAACAACATACTTTCATACAAGAACGTTTATTGATACGAGTAGTTTCGACGCTAGTTAAAACATAATACATAACTTATATATATAATATCTATTAAATAGTACATTTCGTATACACTAATAATGGTACTACATACTCGACTATAAAGTAAACATGGTAGGTATAACAACCGTTTAAAAGAATAGATAGTAAATATAACTATATCTAATTATTTTATATAATACTATGTTAACTAAGAGGTTATATACAGAATATATACGCCTGTATTCGACCTCTAGAGGGTTCATAAGACTACACTAGACCAGACCAGACCAGGCCAGACTAGACCAGACCAGACCAGACCAGACCAGACCAGACCAGACCAGACCAGACCAGACCAGACCAGACCCGACCAGACCAGACCAGACCAGATCAGACCAGACCAGACCAAACCAGACTAGACTAGACTATAGATGATAGACAATAAAATCATGAACAATTATACCGCCTGTAAAATAATAGAGCTTATAATATAATATATAATAGAGATATATAATATAGAATATTATCGAGATGATCGTCTAAGTTAAATATATTTAGCGACTTCTTTTGCTTAATAATTTTCATTATGGTATATGTATATGTCTAGTCACAGTTTCAGCAAACGCCTTGTATTCTATCAACGAATCATGTAAATATCAAAAATTCGTAACGGTTATGCATAGGTTTAATACCATCAACAGCTCATTTAAAGGAAATGTTAGATTTTTAACAGTTTATGAGCATTAATCAAAGACTATTCTATAATGATGTATTATTTATTTATAAACGTTACATAGTATAGTAGCTAAATACATGACTGACTGAAAAAGTTACTTTTATTAATGATGACTATTGAATTCGATCTGTCACTAGCTTAACCTTTTTAATTTCCACTTTTGACCAAATTATAGTTGATCTGATCAAATATTGCTTACAAATCAGAGCTCTAATTTAATGTCTACAGTAGAATTCTTAAAACTCTCTATGAAGTTTTAGAATTGTCGATTACTAAGACACCCGTTTCTTCTGTCTCCTTTAGTAAATTCATATTGTTAGCTTCTACTTTGTCAACTGTTACTAGAATGCTGTTCTTTAGATCCTTTACCTCGCTCTATGTATCTGTAGTCATTACAATGAAAGTTTGTACTGTTGTGTCGAATTGACGATTTGATTTGAAAATTTAATAATGTAATTTATCGTTTAAACTAACCCTTGTTTACTTCTATATATGTTTAATTAATATGTAATTAGTACATCAAAATATGTTCTTAATATGTTTTTCAATTTCCTTATAAAATATAACTATATATCATTGAAATAAAATTAATAATTTTCATTATGGTATATGTATATGTCTAGTCACAGTTTCAGCCAACGCATTGTATTCTATCAACGAATCATGTAAATATCAAAAATTCGTAACGGTTATGCTTAGGTTTAATACCATCAACAGCTCATTTAAAGGAAATGTTAGATTTTTAACAGTTTATGAGCAATAATCAAAGACTATTCTATAATGATGTATTATTTATTTATAAACGTTACATAGTATAGTAGATAAATACATGACTGACTGAAAAAGTTACTTTTATTAATGATGACTATTGAATTCGATCTGTCACTAGCTTAACCTTTTAATTTCCACTTTTGACCAAATTATAGTTAATCTGATCAAATATTGCTTACAAATCGGAGCTCTAATCTAATGTCTACAGTAGAATCCTTAAAACTCTCTATGAAGTTTTAGAATTGTCGATTACTAAGACACCCGTTTCTTCTGCCTCCTTTAGTAAATTCATATTGTTAGCTTCTACTTTGTCAACTGTTACTAGAATGCTGTTCTTTAGATCCTTTACCTCGCTCTATGTATCTGTAGTCATTACAATGAAAGTTTGTACTGTTGTGTCGAATTGACGATTTGATTTGAAAATTTAATAATGTAATTTATCGTTTAAACTAACCCTTGTTTACTTCTATATATGTTTAATTAATATGTAATTAGTACATCAAATATGTTATTAATATGTTTTTCAATTTCCTTATAAAATATAACTATATATCATTGAAATAAAACATTATTAAAATATTAAAAATAATTTTATTTTATCACATCCTAAATATTTACACGACTGATCGCGTTTCTCGGTAGCTTCTTTTCAAAGAATTGCAGTCGTTTATCATAAACCTAATGGTGAGCTTCTATTATTCGTATTACGATATGGATATATTATTCAATTTTCATGTCTTTTGCTAACCCTACATAACTTAAGCTTTACATAGATTTAGACATGTTTTATAGTTCGTATTTAGACACATAGCACGACATATCTGAATGATATATCCATCTCGACTAATGAAGGAACAGGAACACTACCCGTCTATTTATACTGATCGACCAGAGCATTCGGTTGTTCTATCCTACGTTGAGAAAATAATTATACTATGTAAGCATAGATACGTTACATATGATTGCGAGCCTGAGTATAAGCATAAACCCTATACTACAGATTTTTATCCTTTTTCATTATATCTACTACAGACGAGGTGAAGAATAGGTACATTTAACATGCGTATGCTACAATTATCTAATTTCTAGTTTTCTAGACATAATGTAATTTTGAACAGATTTTAACCCTTTACATTATATATCTACTACCCTTGTAAGCGATTTCTACATATACGTTCTTGTTGTTTATACACCATATAGATATTCGTAGCATCTAAAGTAAACTCTTATTTAAACGTTATTTTACATTATATCATACATTTCAGCAGCTCGTATGATTATCCGTCTCTATCGTAACCCAGTATGTAAGGACATTATGTTAAATACTATCTCATACATGTAAATAAACATTTCTTTAAAGAGTTTGTTAGGTCACCTAAGCTGTTATAATATTACTATGATATTAGACCTCGTCGATTACAGTTTTACCGTTAGGACATACTTAGTAGGCTATAATGTGCTAAGTAAAATAATAAACAGATATTTCGAAAATTTTATGCATTCTTGAGAGAACGGGGTATAATATTTAAAAACACACTGTAGAAAACATATCAGCAGAGAAAGGGAATACATAAATACAATATGTTTTGTATGATGAGTTGTCGTCAGTTTAAAAGAAATAAGTTCGTCGCCATATTTAAACGTTATTTTACAATACATCATACATTTTCAATAGCTTCGAAATACGCAGATATGTAATAATATACTACTATATACTCTTGTAGGTTATTCAACGTATCTATAGTAAACTCTTATGATTAATAATAATCTGTAACCTTATTGTTTTTTTTTTAATTACATCACAGGTTAGAGCATACGAATATAATTTAGGTAGATTAGGTTAGAGCCTACGAATACATTTTTAGGGTAGAACGTAGGGAGCAGAGTAAGTGCAAAACAACATACTTTCATACAAGAACGTTTATTGATACGAGTAGTTTCGACGCTAGTTAAAACATAATACATAACTAATATATATATATATATATATAATATCTATTAAAATAGTACATTTCGTATACACTAACAATGGTACTACATACCCGACTATAAAGTAAACATGGTAACAGCAGTTTAAAAGAATAGATAGTAAATATAACTATATCTAATTATTTTATAAAATACTATGTTAACTAAGAGGTTATATACAGAATATATTCGACCTCTAGAGGGTTCATAAGACTAGACTAGACCAGCCCAGACCAGACTAGACCAGACCAGACCAGACCAGACCAGACCAGACCAGACCAGACCAGACCAGACCAGACCAGACCAGATCAGACCAGACCAGACCAGACCAGACCATACCAGACCAGACTAGACTAGAGTATAGATGATAGACTGTAAAATCATGAACAATTATACCACCTCTAATATAATAGAGCTTACTTGATATTTTAAAATTAGTGGCTGAATCTAATTATTACAGAAATTCAATTGTAGAAACTGAAGATGTAATCTTTAAAACATCTAAAGTTAGAAGTTTTTAGTAGTCAGGTTAGTTTAATAGAGGGTGTTATAATCAAATCGTTTTTAGAAACTATTTGTTTTGTAAGATTGGCGCCGTAAGGAAAAACAACATAGCTGTAGTCTTGATTTTGAAATTGAGATAGCTCGGGACAAAACGATGAATACAAAGTTTAGAAGTTTATTTCAAAATTCTGTGATAAAAAACATTAATTCTTCTTTACTTTACTTTAAAACCCAAAATTGCATGATAAATCAATATAATATTAATATAAATGATTAAATTAAATGAAGCAATCTAGGTTAGACCCCCAAAAATTATATTAAGGTTATAGATTTTAGACTCCGGTTGTTGCAAAGATTCAAGAATCTCTATTAAGATTAGTTCATAAAACATTTATTAGGTTAGAGCATGTAGCTACTTACAAAAGAAAATCTCTATTACGATTAGTTCATAAAATATTTATTAGGTTAGACCATTGTAGCTACTTACAAAATCGTCATTAACATTCGAAAAACTTACATATTATATTAGTTGGGTTACAGTCTACGAATATATTTTAGGTTAGATTTAGGTCGCGCGACCTAAATCTAACCTAAAATATATTCGTAGACTGTAACCCAACTAATATAATATGTAAGTTTTTCGAATGTTAATGACGATTTTGTAAGTAGCTACAATGGTCTAACCTAATAAATATTTTATGAACTAATCTTAATAGAGATTTTTTGTAAGTAGCTACATGCTCTAACCTAATAAATGTTTTATGAACTAATCTTAATAGAGATTCTTGAATCTTTGCAACAACCGGAGTCTAAAATCTATAACCTTAATATAATTTTTGGGGGTCTAACCTAGATTGCTTCATTTAATTTAATCATTTATATTAATATTATATTGATTTATCATGCAATTTTGGGTTTTAAAGTAAAGTAAAGAAGAATTAATGTTTTTTATCACAGAATTTTGAAATAAACTTCTAAACTTTGTATTCATCGTTTTGTCCCGAGCTATCTCAATTTCAAAATCAAGACTACAGCTATGTTGTTTTTCCTTACGGCGCCAATCTTACAAAACAAATAGTTTCTAAAAACGATTTGATTATAACACCCTCTATTAAACTAACCTGACTACTAAAAACTTCTAACTTTAGATGTTTTAAAGATTACATCTTCAGTTTCTACAATTGAATTTCTGTAATAATTAGATTCAGCCACTAATTTTAAAATATCAAGTAAGCTCTATTATATTAGAGGTGGTATAATTGTTCATGATTTTACAGTCTATCATCTATACTCTAGTCTAGTCTGGTCTGGTATGGTCTGGTCTGGTCTGGTCTGGTCTGATCTGGTCTGGTCTGGTCTGGTCTGGTCTGGTCTGGTCTGGTCTGGTCTGGTCTGGTCTGGTCTGGTCTAGTCTGGTCTGGGCTGGTCTAGTCTAGTCTTATGAACCCTCTAGAGGTCGAATATATTCTGTATATAACCTCTTAGTTAACATAGTATTTTATAAAATAATTAGATATAGTTATATTTACTATCTATTCTTTTAAACTGCTGTTACCATGTTTACTTTATAGTCGGGTATGTAGTACCATTGTTAGTGTATACGAAATGTACTATTTTAATAGATATTATATATATATATATATATATATATTAGTTATGTATTATGTTTTAACTAGCGTCGAAACTACTCGTATCAATAAACGTTCTTGTATGAAAGTATGTTGTTTTGCACTTACTCTGCTCCCTACGTTCTACCCTAAAAATGTATTCGTAGGCTCTAACCTAATCTACCTAAATTATATTCGTATGCTCTAACCTGTGATGTAATTAAAAAAAAAACAATAAGGTTACAGATTATTATTAATCATAAGAGTTTACTATAGATACGTTGAATAACCTACAAGAGTATATAGTAGTATATTATTACATATCTGCGTATTTCGAAGCTATTGAAAATGTATGATGTATTGTAAAATAACGTTTAAATATGGCGACGAACTTATTTCTTTTAAACTGACGACAACTCATCATACAAAACATATTGTATTTATGTATTCCCTTTCTCTGCTGATATGTTTTCTACAGTGTGTTTTTAAATATTATACCCCGTTCTCTCAAGAATGCATAAAATTTTCGAAATATCTGTTTATTATTTTACTTAGCACATTATAGCCTACTAAGTATGTCCTAACGGTAAAACTGTAATCGACGAGGTCTAATATCATAGTAATATTATAACAGCTTAGGTGACCTAACAAACTCTTTAAAGAAATGTTTATTTACATGTATGAGATAGTATTTAACATAATGTCCTTACATACTGGGTTACGATAGAGACGGATAATCATACGAGCTGCTGAAATGTATGATATAATGTAAAATAACGTTTAAATAAGAGTTTACTTTAGATGCTACGAATATCTATATGGTGTATAAACAACAAGAACGTATATGTAGAAATCGCTTACAAGGGTAGTAGATATATAATGTAAAGGGTTAAAATCTGTTCAAAATTACATTATGTCTAGAAAACTAGAAATTAGATAATTGTAGCATACGCATGTTAAATGTACCTATTCTTCACCTCGTCTGTAGTAGATATAATGAAAAAGGATAAAAATCTGTAGTATAGGGTTTATGCTTATACTCAGGCTCGCAATCATATGTAACGTATCTATGCTTACATAGTATAATTATTTTCTCAACGTAGGATAGAACAACCGAATGCTCTGGTCGATCAGTATAAATAGACGGGTAGTGTTCCTGTTCCTTCATTAGTCGAGATGGATATATCATTCAGATATGTCGTGCTATGTGTCTAAATACGAACTATAAAACATGTCTAAATCTATGTAAAGCTTAAGTTATGTAGGGTTAGCAAAAGACATGAAAATTGAATAATATATCCATATCGTAATACGAATAATAGAAGCTCACCATTAGGTTTATGATAAACGACTGCAATTCTTTGAAAAGAAGCTACCGAGAAACGCGATCAGTCGTGTAAATATTTAGGATGTGATAAAATAAAATTATTTTTAATATTTTAATAATGTTTTATTTCAATGATATATAGTTATATTTTATAAGGAAATTGAAAAACATATTAATAACATATTTGATGTACTAATTACATATTAATTAAACATATATAGAAGTAAACAAGGGTTAGTTTAAACGATAAATTACATTATTAAATTTTCAAATCAAATCGTCAATTCGACACAACAGTACAAACTTTCATTGTAATGACTACAGATACATAGAGCGAGGTAAAGGATCTAAAGAACAGCATTCTAGTAACAGTTGACAAAGTAGAAGCTAACAATATGAATTTACTAAAGGAGGCAGAAGAAACGGGTGTCTTAGTAATCGACAATTCTAAAACTTCATAGAGAGTTTTAAGGATTCTACTGTAGACATTAGATTAGAGCTCCGATTTGTAAGCAATATTTGATCAGATCAACTATAATTTGGTCAAAAGTGGAAATTAAAAGGTTAAGCTAGTGACAGATCGAATTCAATAGTCATCATTAATAAAAGTAACTTTTTCAGTCAGTCATGTATTTATCTACTATACTATGTAACGTTTATAAATAAATAATACATCATTATAGAATAGTCTTTGATTATTGCTCATAAACTGTTAAAAATCTAACATTTCCTTTAAATGAGCTGTTGATGGTATTAAACCTAAGCATAACCGTTACGAATTTTTGATATTTACATGATTCGTTGATAGAATACAATGCGTTGGCTGAAACTGTGACTAGACATATACATATACCATAATGAAAATTATTAATTTTATTTCAATGATATATAGTTATATTTTATAAGGAAATTGAAAAACATATTAAGAACATATTTTGATGTACTAATTACATATTAATTAAACATATATAGAAGTAAACAAGGGTTAGTTTAAACGATAAATTACATTATTAAATTTTCAAATCAAATCGTCAATTCGACACAACAGTACAAACTTTCATTGTAATGACTACAGATACATAGAGCGAGGTAAAGGATCTAAAGAACAGCATTCTAGTAACAGTTGACAAAGTAGAAGCTAACAATATGAATTTACTAAAGGAGGCAGAAGAAACGGGTGTCTTAGTAATCGACAATTCTAAAACTTCATAGAGAGTTTTAAGGATTCTACTGTAGACATTAGATTAGAGCTCCGATTTGTAAGCAATATTTGATCAGATCAACTATAATTTGGTCAAAAGTGGAAATTAAAAGGTTAAGCTAGTGACAGATCGAATTCAATAGTCATCATTAATAAAAGTAACTTTTTCAGTCAGTCATGTATTTATCTACTATACTATGTAACGTTTATAAATAAATAATACATCATTATAGAATAGTCTTTGATTATTGCTCATAAACTGTTAAAAATCTAACATTTCCTTTAAATGAGCTGTTGATGGTATTAAACCTAAGCATAACCGTTACGAATTTTTGATATTTACATGATTCGTTGATAGAATACAATGCGTTGGCTGAAACTGTGACTAGACATATACATATACCATAATGAAAATTATTAATTTTATTTCAATGATATATAGTTATATTTTATAAGGAAATTGAAAAACATATTAAGAACATATTTTGATGTACTAATTACATATTAATTAAACATATATAGAAGTAAACAAGGGTTAGTTTAAACGATAAATTACATTATTAAATTTTCAAATCAAATCGTCAATTCGACACAACAGTACAAACTTTCATTGTAATGACTACAGATACATAGAGCGAGGTAAAGGATCTAAAGAACAGCATTCTAGTAACAGTTGACAAAGTAGAAGCTAACAATATGAATTTACTAAAGGAGGCAGAAGAAACGGGTGTCTTAGTAATCGACAATTCTAAAACTTCATAGAGAGTTTTAAGGATTCTACTGTAGACATTAGATTAGAGCTCCGATTTGTAAGCAATATTTGATCAGATCAACTATAATTTGGTCAAAAGTGGAAATTAAAAGGTTAAGCTAGTGACAGATCGAATTCAATAGTCATCATTAATAAAAGTAACTTTTTCAGTCAGTCATGTATTTATCTACTATACTATGTAACGTTTATAAATAAATAATACATCATTATAGAATAGTCTTTGATTATTGCTCATAAACTGTTAAAAATCTAACATTTCCTTTAAATGAGCTGTTGATGGTATTAAACCTAAGCATAACCGTTACGAATTTTTGATATTTACATGATTCGTTGATAGAATACAATGCGTTGGCTGAAACTGTGACTAGACATATACATATACCATAATGAAAATTATTAATTTTATTTCAATGATATATAGTTATATTTTATAAGGAAATTGAAAAACATATTAAGAACATATTTTGATGTACTAATTACATATTAATTAAACATATATAGAAGTAAACAAGGGTTAGTTTAAACGATAAATTACATTATTAAATTTTCAAATCAAATCGTCAATTCGACACAACAGTACAAACTTTCATTGTAATGACTACAGATACATAGAGCGAGGTAAAGGATCTAAAGAACAGCATTCTAGTAACAGTTGACAAAGTAGAAGCTAACAATATGAATTTACTAAAGGAGACAGAAGAAACGGGTGTCTTAGTAATCGACAATTCTAAAACTTCATAGAGAGTTTTAAGAATTCTACTGTAGACATTAAATTAGAGCTCTGATTTGTAAGCAATATTTGATCAGATCAACTATAATTTGGTCAAAAGTGGAAATTAAAAAGGTTAAGCTAGTGACAGATCGAATTCAATAGTCATCATTAATAAAAGTAACTTTTTCAGTCAGTCATGTATTTAGCTACTATACTATGTAACGTTTATAAATAAATAATACATCATTATAGAATAGTCTTTGATTAATGCTCATAAACTGTTAAAAATCTAACATTTCCTTTAAATGAGCTGTTGATGGTATTAAACCTATGCATAACCGTTACGAATTTTTGATATTTACATGATTCGTTGATAGAATACAAGGCGTTTGCTGAAACTGTGACTAGACATATACATATACCATAATGAAAATTATTAAGCAAAAGAAGTCGCTAAATATATTTAACTTAGACGATCATCTCGATAATATTCTATATTATATATCTCTATTATATATTATATTATAAGCTCTATTATTTTACAGGCGGTATAATTGTTCATGATTTTATTGTCTATCATCTATAGTCTAGTCTAGTCTGGTTTGGTCTGGTCTGGTCTGATCTGGTCTGGTCTGGTCTGGTCGGGTCTGGTCTGGTCTGGTCTGGTCTGGTCTGGTCTGGTCTGGTCTGGTCTGGTCTGGTCTGGTCTAGTCTGGCCTGGTCTGGTCTGGTCTAGTGTAGTCTTATGAACCCTCTAGAGGTCGAATACAGGCGTATATATTCTGTATATAACCTCTTAGTTAACATAGTATTATATAAAATAATTAGATATAGTTATATTTACTATCTATTCTTTTAAACGGTTGTTATACCTACCATGTTTACTTTATAGTCGAGTATGTAGTACCATTATTAGTGTATACGAAATGTACTATTTAATAGATATTATATATATAAGTTATGTATTATGTTTTAACTAGCGTCGAAACTACTCGTATCAATAAACGTTCTTGTATGAAAGTATGTTGTTTTGTACTTACTCTGCTCCCTACGTTCTGCCCTAAAAAATGTATTCGTAGGCTCTAACCTAATCTAACCTGAATTATATTCGTATGCTCTAACCTGTGATGTAATAAAAAACAATAAGGTTACAGATTATTTTTTAATCATAAGAGTTTACTATAGATACGTTGAATAACCTACAAGAGTATATAGTATATTATTACATATCTGCGTATTTCGAAGCTATTGAAAATGTATGATGTATTGTAAAATAACGTTTAAATATGGCGAAACACAAAGGATGAGTAATGGTCATTACTTTTTAAATCAATAATTTTAACTTAGACGATCGTGTTTCTCGATAATATTCCGATGGTGATAAGAAGCATTGTAAGCTTTTATCTGTTTCCTATAGAGCAATTTTGAGTGTACCTTCTTCTTGTGGTAAAACTAATGTCTTGTTAGGTCTACTAACTAATGAAAACGAATTAAAATTTGAAAATATCTACCTATACGCCAAGTCTTTATTTCAACCTAAATATGGCGAAAACGATGATGTAATCACCCCTAATGATGTGAAACCTAATTCAGTATTCATTTTCGATGATATTATCTGTGACAAACAGGAAAAACTTAGATAATATTTTAGCATGAGTAGACATAAAGGATGTTGATTCATTTTATTTAGGTCAGACATATGCAAAGATACCGAAACATCTGATTAGGGACAACGCTAACTTACTTATTCTCTTTAAGCAAGATGAATTGAATTTCAAACATGTGTATAACGCTCATATTTTAGGAGATGCAGGCTATGATGAACTTAAACATTTAAACGCATAGTATAATTATTTCTCAACGCTGGATATATATCGATATTTTTCTAGTTTGATTAAATCCTATAAGTTATATTCATATCGCTCTCTAGACGTAATGTAATTTTGAACAAATGCTAGCCTTTTTTCGTTATATCTACTACCTTGTAAACTGTTTCTAAATATGTGTTCTTATTGTTTATACACCATATAGATATTCGTAGCATCTAAAATAAACTCTTATTTAAACGTTATTTTATAATATATCATACATTTCAGCAGCTCGTATGATTACCCGTCTCTATCGTAACCCTGTATGTTAGGACATTATGTTAAATACTATCTCATACATGTAAATAAACATTTCTTTAAAGAGTTTGTTAGGTCACCTAATCTGTTATAATATTACTATGATATTAGATCTCGTCGATTACAGTTTTACCATTAGGACATACTTAGCATATGGGTTAACACAAGGGTGAGTAATTGTCATTTAAAACAATAATTTATGTCGCTTTTAAGATCATGATCTCTTAACAAATTATTTAGGAAATCTAAATTCCTTTCAGTCATTCGTAAGAACGTTTGTTTATTTATGGTTTGAAAGCAGTTTTAAAGAATGTCGAAACATGGCTAATTAGTTTGTACGTATTTTCATGCAAAAAACATTTAGTTTGAAAGTTATTTCTTAACCAGTTTTAGCTATAGATAATGTTTTTTGAATTTTAAAAATAATGCTCTACAGTATTCTATATTCTTAAACGTTTAATTTAAATAAAATTTTATGAAATCATAACGACCCTAATTCTTTTCTTCAACTCTTTTTCTTTCAAATTAGAATTTGTTTTACTTGAAAATCGTATTTTAAATGTTTATGGCGTATATTTAAACAGGTCTAATGCATCAGAGCTAATCCGACAGGTAATTGACAGTAGCTTTAGAGTTACTTTGAATAGTTGAAAATAAATTTTTATTATTATTACATTTCTACATATTAAATTGTTTTCGCAGAATTACATGACGACCTATAGATAAATATCAAATAGGACTGATTTATTTTAAAATAAATTTATGAGAGAGAGAGATGACAAATAATATATAAAATGAGATGTACAGAATGAGATATCAGTTATGTAAATGGGGGATGAGATATTTAAATGATACCGTGAATTAATTTAATTCGCGCATGCATATGAGAAATTTAAACACATAACACGACATATCTGAATAATATATCCATATCGCTATACGAATAATACAAACTCACCACTAGGTTTATGATAAACGACTGCAATTGTTTAATGTTTTATTTCAATGATATATAGTTATATTTTATAAGGAAATTGATTAACATATTAAGAACATATTTTGATGTACTAATTACATATTAATTAAACATATATAGAAGTAAGCAAGGGTTAGTCTAAACGATAAATTACATTATTAAATTTTCAAATCAAATCGTCAATTCGACACAACAATAGCTAGTCAACATTATTTTTTTTTTATAACCCGTTTACAGTGCTTTAATAGATTACCTTCGTGGTGTAATGGATGCATTGGCTGGCTACCATTCGAGCGGTCCCCGGTTCAAATCCTGTTGGCTCCATTGATTTTTATAAAAAAGTGTATCAGGTTGCCTATCTACAGGCGTATAGAAATCTACTATACCGATCATATGACGTCACCGATAGATGGCATTAGCAGCGCTAGGAATTCAAATCTTTCAGCGGGAAATCCAAGTCGGGAATGAGGAGAGAGAGATGAGAGATGACAAATAACTAATTAAATTAATTCGCCCATGCATATGAGAAATCATATATGTAAATGAGAGAGGAGATATGTAATTGATACCGTGAATTAATTTAATTAGATCAATTAATTTAATTCGCCCATGCATATGAGAAATCATATATGTAAATGAGAGAGGAGATATGTAATTGATACCGTGAATTAATTTAATTAGATCAATTAATTTAATTCGCGCATTTAATTCGCGCATTATGTATGAGATAGTATTTAACATAATGTCCTTACATACTGGGTTACGATAGAGACGGATAATCATACGAGCTGTTGAAATGTATGATATATTGTAAAATAACGTATGATACAATTTAATTCGCGCATTTAATTCGACTCACCCTGTATGAGAACGATAGCTGTATATTAGCTATATGTTAGCGTGTATAGATGGTTGCCTACCCGAGGTGAGGAAGTGAGGCGCCAGAACCGGCCATCTCCCACTACTATTAAAAAGGTTCGACTAACAAACCCTACAACGTATACTTTGGAAGACGTTACAGGTGAAGAAATCCGCGGCGGATTCTACACGGAGGAATTACAGATAGCTAAACATCCAGATATATTTTTAGTGGAACAGGTCTTAAAAAAAGTCGGGATCGCGTTCTGGTCAAGTGGTTGGGCTTTGATAACACCCATAACTCGTATATAGCAGCACGTAATATAGTAAATTAAGTAGTATAGATGCATTACTTTACCTGTGCAAGAACATGCTTCAATTATTCTAAATATGCTTGTATGTTTTATGTTTATTTTTATAATAAGTTATATAATATACGATTTTTTCTCAATATGTTATTTTATTTATAGTATATAAGATACAAAAACCAGCTTATAATATGCATTACAATCAAACCTTACTAAAGCGATCAATATAAATTCTATTTCTATGTTCTATATCTAAAATTCTATTTAACACTACACCACATTTCTCGATACGTCTTTGAAACCGACACCGATCTACAACACTTTCCATCCACAATGATATTCGTGCTTTTCTGTAGGCGTAATTCCACGTAAATAAATAATGTATTTTATTATTCTCCTCCTTGATCGTAACGCGTTTCTTTTGGTTGTTCATTTTTGTTGTCTACAAACTCTTGTATTGTAGACGTAAATGATTTCAAACCTTCCTTATTTAATTTATCCAACAAGCAATCTATACAGATATTTCCTTCTAAATACGATTCACACAAGTCTACCCCTTTTTGAAACTTTAGAACTCTTTCTTTACACTCTTCATCGGTATAATATCTGCCCAATCCATAGACTGCTTCGTGATCGGCATCAAAGCGTAGATCGCGTAACTCTTCCTGCACTCTCTGTACTGCACTTTTAAGATCAATAGCCTTAGGCCACGATTGTGAACTATAACACATCCACATCTTTATACAAGAACGTTTTGCAAGTCGATGTCACACTGAATTCTTTCCGGGTACAATGCCACCAGTTCCAAAGCACACACAACGTTCTCGGACGGTGGTAAAGCAGATAACACTTGTTTAACGTTTTCGGTGGAATCCCCGCTTAATACACTCGATCCTTTTAATAAAGCTTGATAAAATTGAACAAAATCTTGCTCTACAAGGATTTTCAAACGGATTTCTAGCAGAGGAAGTAGTTCTAGAAGCTGAATGACGCTTTCAAATCCCAACCACACTTCCGACCCATCAATACGTTCGCGAAATCTCAACACATTCTTTCCTTCGATATTTTGTACGATAATAGTCTTACACGTTGATACAGTTACTGGATTGGTCGGTATTTCACTGCTGTACAACAAACTTTTTATAAGCGATTGTTGTTGAACTACATCAAGCCATTCCTCGAGCGTAAAAGTAACTAAACCAGTCCTGATTCCGAAGATTCTCACTCGTGGTAAAAGGTCTACGGGACACAATCCAATAGTTACCGCTTTACATTTAGATTTATTCAAATAGTAAAGTCGCCCTTCTAATAAAGGTAGGATCTGTGACAATTTTGCTTTGCTGTCCGGTGATGACGATGAACTTGAAGATGCATTTGATACTCGTCCACTCGCAATGTTCTTGACGACTTCAAACGCTTTAACCAAATTTTCCATTTTACAGAGATAGTAATATAATTTACAATGCACTTACTTATGTAACTAGTGACGCACTTCTTGAATGCTTACTGATAGATTAAGCTCACTTAATGTTGCAATTGGTAAGATCCTATTTTTATATGGATCAATTCATGGTGGGGAGAATTAAAGGGGGGGTTTAAACGTAGTGGGGGAAGTCTATCAAGAGTTCTTTTAGTCTACTTCCTGCTGCGAACATGGGTGCTTTACCTATAAAACTCTTCATAGTGCTAACCGCCGTTTATGATGGTGTTATGTACATCGCACGACCGTCGGAGTCCATTTCCGGGTCAATAGTGTTCTCCGAAGATCCAACGCGTTACAACTTAAAAAGTGATGTTCTGCATGGCCTAAACGTTTACAGTGTTTCATTAAGTAATGTTACACGTGTACCTTCATCATTCAAAGTGAAATTTCATTATCCGTCACATGACATCGAGACCAGCTGGCAAACAATTGGTCATGATCCGCACATTTGCAAACTGCCTGATTCACCAACGCCTGTTAGCTGTATAGTTGTCGTCTCAGTGGCGATCTTTGTATTGGTTATATTTGCCATATTTTTGATTGTTTACCTGGTTATTTATTTGCTTAACCTTAAAGTTTAATAATGTGCATAATACAACATAATATTGTATTAAACTTTGTATTTGTACTGCAACCGTTTTTTAATAAAACCAATTGTCAATAAAAGTCTTTTATTTTTTGTTATAACATTGTATACAATCTAAACATTTATAATAAACCTTTTTGTAATTTGTCAGTAATTTGTCAGATTTTTTTACAGGCTCACGTTTAATATAGTTAAGTACATAACAGTTATTCGGATTACAGTCCGCAGGAATATACGTCTCCGAAACTTTAAAATCACTATTATGCACCTCAGGTATATGTGGGTTACGTTCTTTTGAATATCTAGTGAAGTTGAGAGTCCTTTCCTTGTGAAATTCTTCTTCAGTCATCCACTTAAAAGGTCTATGTTCACTATTATGCAACCATGATCTATTAAACCAAATGTTGCGTTCTATATTATCCATCCACACATCAGAAATTTCGCTATCCCACGTGCGGCATACACATTTGAAAAGTACGAACGGACAAGTGTCCCCCAAAAGATATATTTCGTGAATATGTTCTCTGCCCGATTTCGTGCATTCTATTCTTTGTGAATGTATTGGATTACCATCTTCATTTAAGTATAAAATTTCTATATATGGACATACAGTGTGACCTATATCTTCAATGCTTCTTAATTCTACAATATTGGGCAGTTTATATGATTCAATTAACAACCCGGTATTGTGAGTTTTAAAACGAGAAAACTTAATTGCGCCAGTCTTTCGTTCAATCGACCATTGATGTTCCCAACACATTTTATACTAGATAAATAACTAGTGGACACAGATATTGAAGTTATGTAGAGATTGAGGTGCGGTTTGGGGACAAGAATGGCAAGTAGAGAAGGGCGTGGTTGTAACTGTCTAGAGGTAGCTTACCAAGCGGCGGGGGGGGGTCTTGAAAACAAGTGAGGCAAGTAAAGAGAGGGAAAGCAGAGGAAGGCGTGGCTTATAAAGGGAGGGGTCTGGAGAGGGGGAAGTGGCTTCTAAATGGGAGGGGCTTAAAAAGTGAAAGGAGGTCAAATGAGAGTTCAAGGTTGTGTGGCTCCACTAAGCCCATTTGTTATCTACTCATAAGCAATCGACGGCGCTACTATAGCTCCAATTAGCGCCGACCCAAAATGTATTTCTCTTCGATCTGTCTCAACTTTCAAAAAATTTGAAGGATATCCATACCCAATCGACGGCACTAATATAGCGCCAATTAATGCCGACCAAAAATGTACATCTTTCTTATCTGTCTCAACTTTTGAGAAATTTGAAGGATATCCAAACCCTATCGACGGCGCTACTATAGTGTCAATTAGCGGCGTCCAAAATTGTACTTCTCTTTCTCCTGTGTCAATTTTTGAAAATTTTAAATATTACCATACGCAATCGACGGCGTTAATATAGCGCCAGTTAGCGCCGTCCAAAAATGTACTTCTCTTCGATCTGTTTCAACTTTTGAAAAATCTGAAGGATATCTATACCCAATTGACGGCGCTAATAAGCGCCGTCCAAAAAAGTACTTCTCTCTGACTTGTCTCAACTTTTAAAATATTTTAAATATATCCATACGCAATCAACGGTGCTAATTGGCGCTATATTAGCGCCGTCGATTGCGTATGGATAGATTTAAAATATTTTAAAAGTTGAGACAGGTCAGAGAGTACTTTTTTGGACGGCGCTAATTAGTGCTATATTAGCGCCGTCGATTGGGTATGGATATCCTTCAGATTTTTTGAAAGTTGAGACAGATCAAAGAGAAGTACATTTTTGGACGGCGCTAATTGGCGCTCTATTAGCGCGGTTAATTGCGTATGGATATTTTTAAAATATTTTAAAAGTTGAGACAGATCAAAGAGAAGTACTTTTCTGGCGGCGCGAATTCGCGCTATATTGTGCCGTTGATTGGTTATGGATATACTTAAAATTTTCTAAAAGCTGAGACTGATCAAAGAGAAGTACTCGTTTGGACGGCGCGAATTCCCGCTATATTGCGCCGTCGATTGGGTATGGTTATACTTAAAATGTTTTAAAAGTTTAGACAGATCAAAGAGAAGTACTTTTTTGGGTGGCGCTAATTGGAGCTATATTAGCGCCGTCGATTGGGTATGGATATATTCAAAATATTTTAAAAGTTGAGACAGGTCAAAGAGTACTTTTTTGGACGGCGCTAATTAGCGCTATATTAGCGCCGTCGATTGGGTATGGATATCTTTTAAATGTTTCAAAAGTTGAAACAGATCGAAGAGAAGTACATTTTTGGACGGCGCTAATTGGCGTTATATTAACGCCGTCAATTGCGTATGGTTATACTTGAAATTTGTCAAAAATTGACACAGGTCAAAGAGAAGTACATTTTTGGATGCCACTAATTGGCACTATAGTAGCGCAGTCGATAGGGTTTGGGTATCCTTCAAATTTATCAAAAGTTAATACAGATCAAAGAGAAGTACATTTTGGGTCGGCACTAATTGAGGCCATAGTAGCGCCGTCGATCGGGTATGGATATACTTAAAAACTTTCAAAAGTTGAGACAGATCAAAAAGATGTACATTTTGGGTTGGCGCTAATTGAGCTATATTAGCGCCGTCGATTGCGTATGGATATACGTAAATTTTTCAAAAGTTGAGATCAGTCAAAAGATGTACATTTTGGATCGGCGCTAATTGGAGCTATAGTAGCGCCGTCGATTGCTTATGGATAGCCTTCATATTTTTCAAAAGTTGAGACAGGTCAAAAGATGTACATTTTGGATCGGTGCTAATTGGAGCTATAGTAGCGCCGTCGATTGCTTATGGATAGCCTTCATATTTTTCAAAAGTTGAGACAGGTCAAAAATAGGTATATTTTGGAAGGCGCTAAATGGCGCCGTCGATTTCTGATTGTTATTCCTCAAAGCAGTACTTCAGATACCATGATCGTTATTGACGCTGGTTTCCTTGCCCAGTCTAAATGAAACCGCATATATACGTGGAGTATTAAGTAGAAAGTGTAGTTTATTTTGGAAAATTGGTGGGATGCTTAATTAAGCGGGGCTAATTAAGCGCTTAAAAACACTCATTTTTGACTAATAAACCATTTTTTTCTATAAAAATGCTTGTTTCACGTTTATTTAATTTCATAATTACATACTGTTTTTTAAAACCTTTAGGTTTTAACATTTTAACCTTAAGAAAAGCATTTCTCTATTTGTGGGCGCTAATTGGCGCAAATTCAGCGCTAAATACTGATATTGGGAATAGCAGGTTTCGGAAGAAAAGTGCGGCCAACTTCACGTTTAATTTAATTCTTAATTACATATTCTTTTAAAGGTTTTAACATTTTAACCTTAAGAAGAGTATTTCTCTATTTGTGAGCGCTAATTGGCGCAAATTCAGCGCTAAATATTAATATTAGAAATAGAAAGTTTCGGAAGAAAGGTGTGGCCAACTTCACGGTAGTAAAATTTAAAAAATCTTTTTTTCTCTAAAAATGCAAAATTTCTTAAAAACTCTAACGGCATTGGTGGGCGCAAATTCAGAGCAAGATGATGATGTAATTTTTAAAACAATTTGAAAAATAAAATTGTGTGGGCCAAGTTCACGTGAATTTAGCCGCATTGTAATTTCTGAGTTCCAGAGAGCGGCGCAAATTCTAATTTCAACGGCGCTAATTGGGCGCTAAAAATTGGTATATTATGAGTCCTAGTTTCAAAAAATGTGCGGCTAACTTCCCGCACCTGCGAATTCCGAGGTATTTTCCTGTAGGAAACCGACTATAATTCGATTCTGCATGGTGTAGTAATTTAAATTTAGCGCGTAGTTACCATTCACAGAATTCCCTAAATACTAAGTACTACAAACTATAACAATTTACGTTAAAATTCTAAAATTTATTTAGAAAATTTAGTAAGGGTGCCCTATTAGTAGAGAACCGGTACAAATTTATTATATTTATAAGTAATTATTTTTTTAAATTACAAATCTGCTTGATTCCAATAGCAGTGATTTTCATCAACTCACGTTGGCAAAATTTAGTTTACGAAGTGCTGTGAGTTGCTTAGTGGTTGTTTGAAAAAGTTTGATCAATTCGAATTTTACAATGGCTGTAAGTATTTAAGAATTCATTTAATAATGTATTCTAAAAATATAAATCATTTCTTATTATTTTTTATATATTTACGGAAATAAACGTAAATTAACATATAATTACTTTAAAAAACAAAGATTACTAAAACATAACCTATAAAACTCACATTCTAATTGTATTTACCGGCACATTATTATAATGTTTATTAAAACTGGTATCGTATTTATTATTATGTTTACAAAGAGATCGCTTGTAGAATTACGAATAAAAAGAAAAATAGTAATAATAAAATTGTTGGAATAATAACGGGCTTTTATATTATAGGCTGCGGCTGCTGCGAAGGTTCAAGAAGTACGTGAAATAACACGTATTGAACGTATTGGAGCACATTCACATATTCGAGGACTTGGTTTAGATGATAGTCTTGAAGCGAGACATGTAAGTATTAACTCGTATTGACATATTTGAGCTTGATTTATAAATAAATTATTTTTGTATAGGTATCGCAAGGTATGGTTGGCCAAGTTGCAGCTCGTAGAGCTGCAGGAATTGTATTACAAATGGTACGTGATGGCAGAATTGCAGGAAGAGCTGTATTATTAGCTGGACAACCAGGTAAACTTTTGTATAAAATCCACAATATATCTTGATTGAAACAAATTGTTGTAGGTACTGGTAAGACTGCTATTGCAACTGGCTTAGCACATGCTCTAGGTCATGATACACCATTCACAAGCATGGCTGGTTCAGAAATCTATTCATTAGAAATGAGCAAAACCGAAGCGCTAACTCAAGCTATTCGTAAAAGTATTGGTGTTAGGATTAAGTGAGTTTTAATATATTATTTTGTGCTTGTATTTTTATACAAATTTTTCTATTTAGAGAAGAAAGTGAAATAATTGAAGGTGAAGTAGTGGAAGTTCAAATAGAACGGCCTGCCACTGGTGTTGGAACAAAAGTTGGAAAATTAATTTTGAAATCAACCGACATGGAGACGGTATATGATTTGGGTGGTAAAATGATTGATAGTATCCTGAAAGAGAAAGTTCAATCGGGAGATGTAATCACAATTGATAAAGCCACTGGTAAATAAGTCATTTAAAAAACTTGTAACATTTTAATATAATGTTTTGATTAATTTAGGTAAAATAAGTCGTTTAGGACGCTCATTTACTAGAGCTAGAGATTATGATGCTACTGGTCAACAAACACGATTTGTTCAGTGTCCTGAAGGTGAACTGCAAAAAAGAAAAGAAGTTGTTCACACTGTAACTCTCCATGAGGTTGATGTTATTAATAGTCGCACTCATGGATTCTTGGCACTATTCTCAGGAGATACAGGTGAAATTAAACCAGAAGTGAGGGAACAAATAAACGGAAAAGTTGCTGAATGGAGAGAAGAAGGCAAGGCTGAAATAATTCCTGGAGTATTATTTATTGATGAGGTGAGAAATTTCAAGCAAAGGAAAAGTAAATGACATTTAAATGTCAATAATAGGTTATGTTATTTGTTTTGGCAATTAAATGTCATTGCAATTGTCATGTCTTACTCTCGATCGATTTTTTTTCATACTTAGAAGATTACTGGGGTGTTTTCTAGCGATCAAACAGTTTAAACTGTATACTGTTGTATTTAAAATGTGTCATTTTAGTGATGTAATACTCGCAACTGGTTCAAACAGTTTTAAACCTAAGTGGAAAATATATTTAAACCAGAAACTTGCACTCTAACAGCCTTTTGATTTTTTTATATTGAGTTGTTTGGTTGTAATAATATCAATTTGTAACTACGCAGATAAAAATTAAAGGGTCAACCGGGGTAAATATGAAACACCGAAAATTTGGGGTAAATGTGGAACATGTTGATAACTATAGTAGAATTCTGCTAAGAATAAAGCGAAGGAAGGTATAGGGCAAGTTTGACGTTCGTGTTGATTGGCTTACGTTCGCTCAACTACGAAAATATAACTTATTGTGTGTGTAAAAAGAATATAATTAATGTACATTCATAATTATATATATAAAACAGCACTTCAGGCCTGCTGGCCTATGGCTTGAATTCTATTTTTCCACTTTTTGTACTTGAAGGGAGGAATTTAGGATGGTTTTGCTCATTTTAATATTACTTCTAAAAATTACTTCCAGAACAATGTTGTCGTTGAGAGTGGATCACCTTGTTTCAGCCCAATGTTGCTTTCGTATTTGTTTGATTTTTGTTCTCTATTATATGTACTCGTAAGTGTCATCTGCGTTAACTTTATTAGTTCTTCTGAACGTTACGGCTTACGTTCGCTCAACTACGAAAATATAACTTATTGTGTGTGTAAAAAGAATATAATTAATGTACATTCACAATTAACATGACAAAATGCTGATACATTAATTAATGAGTACAAAGTTTTAAATGAAAGGGGAAATCGGAAATTCATACCTAAAATCCAGCAATGCTGCATCTATGTCTAAGATATTAATACTGACAATTTTCGAGGTTATGGTTTAGTTAGAGTCTTTCTCAAGTTCTTTATAATTTTTAGTCCTCTTTTTAACAATAGTTCTTTTAGAACTTACCGGCGCTATTCTTATTATTGTGCAGTTATGATGATTTATGTAACAATCTTAATTGCAGTTTAAATAAACGTAATATCTTAGTATGTACCCAATTTTAATTATGGCTGATCGACAATCCTTCAAAAATCCAAGAGGAAAAGTAATTCCTAATGGTCAAAATTGATGAAATGGCGAAAAGTGGCGGAAGAACCATATTAGGATTGTCCCCTTATGTTTGTAATTTAAATCCAATTGAGTTGATATGGGCACAAGTGAAACATCATGTAGTATTACATGGCAGCTAATAATACATACAATATATTCACTTACTGGCGTGAACAAATCGTCCTAATACGTCCTGGAAGTTAGCACAGCAACCTGCTTAAAATTAAAAACAAAATATTTTTTAATTTATTGTAAATTAGTCGTAAATATGTTGTGAAAAGTAAAAATTTGTCGCGATTAATTTTTTTAAAATAAACGATAGTAATGCTAACTTCCGATGGAAGTAAGCACAGAGACCGGTCTAGATTGCAAAATAATAAATATAATTAAAAAGACTATAGCGTATAATTTATCGTAAATTAGTCGTAAATATGTCGTGAAGAGTAGAAATTTGTCAGGCTTGATTTTTTAAAAATAATCGGTAGTAAACAGCTACCGGCCTAGATTTCAAAATAATGAATGTAATTAAAAAAACTATAGGGTATAATTTATCGTAAATTAGTCGTAAATATGTCGTGAAGAGTAAAAATTTATTGGGCTTAGTTTTTTGAAAATAATCGTTCTAGATCGCAAGATAATAAATATAATTAAAAACACTATAGCGTATAATTAATGTAAATATGTCGTTAAAGCTAAAAATTTTTCGGACTTTGTTTATTTTAAATAATCTATAGCTGTGCTAACTTCCAATTGAGATCGGTACAGCGACCAGTCTAATAAATCACTTGAAAATGAATAGAACTGGAAAAAGCATAGTACATAATTTATCGTAAATTAGTCGTAAACAAACAGAGTAGAAAGGATTTTGTTACAGTATAAAATCATACAGTAGTTATTAACAATATACTGCATCAAGCATTGTACGTAACAACAATAGAGGCGTAACAGAAAATTGTTGAACAACTGATAATAAGATCTACTGATTAATTTAAAAACAAGTTCAAACTAATTTATTGCATAAATTCATTGTGGGCCTCATACAAGCACAAAACTATTGTTTAGGATGGATTTGTGCTTGGCTTCTCCACACGCACGGCAGACGTTTATTTTTGGATTCCTACCCGGTAGGTCTGGTAATCTCAGGGATATGGCAAATTACGAACATGGTTCATATTTATGATTCATCCTACCACAAATGTTATACTTTTAATATATCGTTGCCATTAATTTACGCAGTTTCAGTGCAAGATATACACCTAATATTTGGTAACATCTCTGCACCATTGTCAAAAAACAAGACGAGCATTGTGACGTGGTCACAAGTTTGTTTTATTATTATAAGCAGGCGGCATGCATCCTTTAAATTAAAAAAATCACAATTCCTTAAATTTTTTAAACTTCATTTCAATGTCTTCATAATTTGGCAGCGAAATTGTTTTCAATATCATTATTTGATTGCCTAACTATCAGGTTACCGGTCAAACCTTTTGACAACTAAACGCAGCACACACAGTCGTCCGCGACCACGTCGCCGACGACGTCGGGGACGTGGTCCGGATAATGTCTCAATGTTTAGATTTACTGTAATTTATTGCATCAACAAGTTGGGCTTCGAGTTGGTTTGTATAATAAAATTATAAGTATAGTATTTCGGGTCGACGTCATCGCCGACGTGGTCGCGGACGACCGTGTGTGTCGCACAAATTTATGAATAAATAAATTTACACTAGAAATTCTAAAATTTAGGTTAGTGAATACTAGAATACTACGAACTAATACAGAGGAAAATGTGTAGTTATATTACTGTAATTGTTTTTATTATGTACAAGTACATGCAATAACGATATCAAAATAAAAAATAGGAATAAGGAATAAATAAATAATAATAATTTAAATTTTGAGAGGTAGTCATCGTAGTAGTAGTAGACTGTGGAGGAGATCTATTTGTTTCAAATAAAATAAAAGTCTGTTATCTTTGGACCCATTCGAACCCCAGTTGGGTGTAAATCTGTAAATTATTCAATTTTGTTTGGTGTTTCCCTTTCATACACTTTCAGGCAGATCAACTTATAGACTCCTAATTTTTTACCACTTGATATCGTGCCTTAATTATTTTTAATATTTCTGGATAAGGTCTTGTTATAGTAGGTATACCTACTTAGTTTTAAATCCTACTTGAAAAACTAATAAAACAGATCGCAGGGGCTGTGGTCTATTCCAATATTATATTTTAAATGGTGGAAAAAATATTTTAAATTTAAGATCGGAAGGAAAGTTCCAACCCAACGAATCAGACGAAGATGTTGATATTCGGCTAATATAAAATAACTTTTAAGGTTTTTCGAATCATAGTGACATTATAGTGTCATAATAGTGTGGATTATTATTTAATTAATTCTATTTATAAATTGTTCATAAGATACATTGGCATTTTGTACAAAATCACAGAAATAAATTTTATATATTTTTCAGCAAATATTTTGAAAACTAAACAATATTATATTTTAAATTTCCCGCTGTTTTAATTTTAGGTGTGTAAACGTAACTTGGATCAAAGCGCCATCTACTTTATTCTTATTTGGTTTTTACTATACCCTTTTTCACTTTTAGTTGAGAAACCGTCAAGTTTATTTTTGAAAATGTCAGTTGTATTTGAGAATATCCGCAGAAAGTAACAATTGTATTTGGCATAGTGAGTTGAATTTTAGAAAATATCAATTGAATTTTAGAATAGTGAATTTAATTTCAGAAAGCATCAAATGCATTTAGAAAAGTCAGTTTAATTCTAGAAAGCAGCAGTTGTATTTCAGTTTAGTTAATTGAATTTGAGAAAACGACATTTGAATTTCAGAATAGTCAACTGAATTTCCGAAAGCATCATTTTTATTTCAGACGCACTTTAGCGCACTTCGCGATTTATCCCACCGGAGTCTTTCCGAATATTCTCTTAACAGTTTTTATTAGTGATTGTAGACGTAAACTAACGTGAGTTGTCCACTTTATGGCGCGTATAAATTAAAAATCAAAACAACATAGGATTATAGAGAAATGGTTTCATAAATCTTTTCGGGGAAGTGTTTCAACGTGTAAACGTTTAATTTTTGATGGTTTAAAAGTTTATTTTATTAAACATTTGTTTCATCCCTACTTTTAAGCAGTTTCTGTCTTATCAACAGTATAATTTGAAATTCTAGTAGTCAAACGTTCATAAAGTCTTATAACGTTGCCATCCGAGATAAAAGTTAGTTATCTTTGATGAATTTAAAATGAATTAAGATCAGTAGCGGAACGAGTTTTATAAATCACCCTTAGATCTAGAAAAAATTCACACTGTTAACTCATAGTGCATTATATTCTAGGTTCACATGCTTGATATTGAATGCTTCTCATTCTTAAATCGTGCCTTAGAAAATGAAATGTCCCCAATTGTTATTATGGCCACAAACCGTGGAATTACACGAATCCGTGGAACAAACTATCATTCTCCACATGGTATACCTTTGGATTTACTTGACCGCATGATTATCGTTCCTACTGTTCCATATGATGAAAAAGAATTAAAGCAGATCCTAAGGTAAACCTGCAAAGCATATTTATTTATAATTCACTCTTAACTGGTTTATCTTGTAATTTTCAGTATTCGCTGTGAGGAAGAAGATTGCCTAATGGAGGACAAAGCTTTGGAAATTCTAACAAAAATTTGTACAGAAACTTCGTTAAGGTATGCAATACAGCTCATTACTACCTCTAGTTTGATTGCACGTAAACGTAAAGCACCTGAAGTTGGCATAGAAGATGTGAAAAAAGCTTATATGCTCTTCTTTGATGAATCCCGTTCTATACAGTATCTTACTGATTACCAAAAGCAATTTATGTTTGATCAGGATGGTAGGTATTGAAATATTTTGTTAGTGGTGTTAAATTTACATTATTTCTTGTTTCAGATGATTTAGCTACAATGGACACCAGTTAAAAAAAATATGTTTTTTTATTGTAAAATTTTATTTTTTATTTTTAATGTAATGACAGTACATCTCAGTTTATAAATTTAATTTCATATATTATGCTAGTGTTTACTTATAAAAACTAATAAAACTACTATGCCCAAATAGCGTCTTCTATATTAATTGTTATATTTATTAATAAAGAGCATTTTTCCATTGCATGTTCATAGCAAGATGAGGGATTAAATTATCTGGAAAAAACTAATCAGATAATCTTGATGTGTTATCAGTCCCCGGAGACCTATACTGCACTTTTCTACTATGCAATAATAACTGCCAGCGATGATAGTCAGTTTTGTAATCAGTGCCATCCTTAATTGTACAATTATTATAACTCGAGTTACAGATATAGCACGTAACAAAAGTTTGTGAAAGCATTCTGTGCATCGCAGTGTTTGTGTGTCCTGGGAGAACGATACAACAGCTACCTTACTATATGATATTTTGAAAATAAAACAATTTCAAAAACTGTAAAAAACGATTAACATGTAGTTGCAATAGTTAAGCATGAAATAACTAAATACTTATGCCTTAAAGTTTTAAGTATTTCTTAAACCAAAAGCGTTACAACCAAAATGTACAATAAATTGAATTCCTTATTCCCTAAATGCAACTGCACATGACCCCTTAATCATTTCTTTTGCAATATTTCAATTATATTGTTAATAATATCAATGTTTTCATCACTTTGTTGGTTAAGCATGGCTAGTGCATATGAAAATCCGACACTTTTGTGCAAACATTAGAGCAACATGCATTGTATTGCTGTGATACCTGATTTTTATACACTGGGCAGCCTATTGTTGGTTACAAAATATTAAATGCCCTTTCAAACAATATTACCTTCAATGTAATGTTGAATGTCAGTGGTTGTTTGTCAATGTTGATTTTCTTATGCTAGATAACCCTGCAACAGTATATTTCAATAATACGTTAGAAAATTGAAATTGTATTCAAATTGTATATCAATGAACCCACTTGATTAGATTCGTTGTTAGATATAATTATTTCTCAAGTTTCACTTATAAAAAAACAGCATGTCCAGAATTTTCATTTGTCAGATCTACTACCTACACTTATCGTGATTACAAAGATTTCGATACTGAAAATCTTTACACCGAGTTAGAAACACTTGAAATCATCAATCATCTTTAAATTATATATTATATGAAAATGACATTAATAGGAAGGTAGGTATTCTAGTTAGCTATTTAGGAAATCTTTTTGATAAGCATGCACCGCATTACAATTACAAAAAATCCGCACCTTGCTTAACAGATAATGCTAGACTACTTATGAAATTAAAGTATGAGGCAAAACTAAATTTAACGTCTAGAACCGCAGCTGCATGTGAATATTATAGGATGTTACGCAATTACACAAATACAGCAATAAAAAATGAAAAACAGGCTTACAGTTTAAGCTTGTGAATAACAGTAACTCTAATGTGATTTGGAAAGAATTCAAACGTCTAGATAATAGATATTGTACATTCCAAAAATAATGCTAATAATTCGTTTGATGGTAACATTCATGAAATAAACAAGTTTTTTGTCGATAGCATTCCTTCTATGGCTGTCGACCAGGACACTTTAGATGTCTAGAGAAACAATACATTAGGCAATGATAGTATTTTTAATTTTAAGCTTATAGGTTACGAGATTGTATTCAAAATAATCAGTTCTTTAAAAAGTAGTTCCATGGGGTTAGATGGATTAAATATCAAAATGATACGAAGTTATGTTGTCCTTTTATTATATAATTTTTAGTACACATAATTAATTCTTGTATTTTATAAAATAAATTTCCTGACAGTTGAAAGTCGGCTTTGATAACACCGATAGGGAAAATAGAACATCCTGTCGATTATAAAGAATATAGACCAATCGGCATCCTTCCAACACTCGAAAAATATTTGAAAATATTATTAAGGTGCAAATTCGTGAATACTTAGAGAATAATAACTTATTACCAATGTATCAATTGGGTTTTTGATCTGGTTACAGCTGTACTGGTTACTACTGCTTTATTTTACATTACTTATGATGTCTTTAAAGCATACGATGAAGGAAAATCTACTTTTTTAGTTTTATTAGTTATAGTTTATAGTAAAGCTTTTAACACAATAAATCATGATTTACTTCTAATAATATTACATTACTTAGGCCTCAGCAAAAATGCGATTGGTCTGGTCCAAAACTATCTGTGAATTAGGACACAAAAAGTTAAAATGGCTAATGAGGTGTTTTCACCTGTCAATGTTATCAAGGGGTGCCGCAGGAATTGATACTGGGGCTTCTGCTATTCACCTTGGGGGGACCTGTAATATTCACATGTATGCAGATGATACTCAAATTTACTTTTCCTTTAAGCCAAGTGATATCAAAGAAGCGACTGAAATTTTAAACAACGACCTCAAAGCTGTCTAAATTTTCATATCACACGCATTAATGTTAAATCCCACCAAGTCGTGCGCTCTATTATTAGGAAAATCAAGTGATGCTCTTCAAGTGCCATCTATTAAAATTGGTTAAATTGAGATACCTGTAGTAGAAAATGCAAAGAATTTGGTAGTCATTTTTGACAAAACATTTCGGTTCGGTAAGCAAGTCTCTAAATACATACAAAAAGCTTACTATAACTTATTATTTATCCTCATAAAGATTATCTAAGTAAAGAATCGAAGATTTAACTATGTGAATCTATGGTTTTATCACAATTTAATTATTGTATTCCTGCATATGGACCTTGCCTGGATTATGAGACAACTCAGCGTATTTAACGTGTTCAAAATTCTTGCTTGCGTCTTATTTATGGAATTTCAAAATTCGAAAAAACAGCTGCTTTCTACCATAAGATAATATCTGACAAGCAGCTTCTTTATTTATATAATAAAATAAGGTATAGGACAGATGTGCACAATATAAATCTGAGCCATAGAGGTCTGTTGATTATCTCTAGACATAATACTACTTTTTTACCAATGTTCTTTTACCTATGTCGCTAAAATTTATAACGATGTACGATACCGTTTTCCACCAAAATGCTTAATTGTATACAATTAAAACAAGCTCTGTACAAAAAGTTGTTATTAACCGATTGATACACTAGCTCGTAAATAGTCTATGTAATGCGATATTAGTTTTCAAATTCAAAGGGGATGATGGAAGAGCAGCTTATGCTGAATCATCTTGCGATTCTGTATAATTATGTACATGTATATTATTATTCAGGATAAATATTGTTATTATTTATTGAGTTTCCCTCTTAGCACTACAAGATGGGAAAGTGGAGGGCAGAAATATTGAATTTCAGAATTTCTATCAATCTGTGTAGATTGATTTCAAATATGTGTTATTATTATTTTTACAGTTGAAACGGTGTATCTGCTTAGGTCAAATGCTTTTTCTTTCTAAAGGGTGGTTTATGCAGTTACTAAATATAAATAAATTATGACAATTCAATAGTTCTTAAAAATAAAAAGCATTAGCTCTAGAATAAATAAGGTAAACTTAAGAATCGTAATGTAAGCTTGCGTCTTTTAATGTTCTTTCACTTTTTCCTAACTTCTTCTGATTTCTCGAACTTGACTTACCTTTGAGAGTCTTCTCTGCAAGGTAAATCTTTCAAATTGTTCTAATAAATAATGATACAATGCATTGATGTAAATGTGGTAAAATAGTATATTATGGGATAAGTGGTTGAAATAAAATTTCAACGTTGAGAGTGGTTTTTTCAACGAGCGACAGCGAGTTGAAAAAAGTAACTCGAGACGTTGAAATGTTATCAGCCACGCGTTCCATATACTATTTTTTTCTTCGAATTTTTAGTAAATTAATGCACTTGAGAAAAAAATATTACATTTAAGTGACAAAACACGACATTAAAGTGACATTTCTCTTGTCAGCAATTGAATGTCGAACAGTTTGAAATTCAAAATCGCGGTAGTCCGATAATTTCAACCTCTAGAGGTTGAAATGCGATTTCAACCATTGTTATCGATTGCAAAATGAGTGATTTCAATGTCATGAGTAGAAATAGATATTTATGCATTAAGGGAGATATGAATGTTTTTTCCCCCGAGGTTGACGTGTTACAGACCAAGGGCCGAAGGCCCGCGGTCTGTAAGTCTACCGAGGGCAAAAAACAGAATATCTCCCGTAGTGCATTAAATATTTTATTTTTTAGTAACATCATATTCTTTATTTTCAACTTAAAACGTAAAAAAACATTCAAAATTAAAATAAATTGTGAATATCAAAGGTGGTTTGACTGTGCCGTTGTTACGATGGTTGCTACAGTTGCATGAATTTGTTTTTCAATCAACAAAAAAAAATGTCTGAAAGCAGCAGCGTTATTCCTCACAGTGTGATTATAAAAGCGGAAAAAGCCAGTGAGTTATTGGTTCCGAAGAAGTCTGAACATTTGTACATCAAAGAATATGACCGATTTCATGTATGGATGGTGTTAAAACTCCCTTGGGAGATATGAGTTGCTTTTCATAGTTGGTATCTAGGACGAAAATAATCCATATCATGTTACTAAAAAATAAAAAACTTTTTATTTATGTAATGACTTTTATTATGAGTAGTTGCTATTCCTAGTCTACTTACACAATATTCTGTTAACAAATTAATCATTTCTTATGCTATTCAACATTAATTAGATAACTAAAACACAATAACAATATAAACAATATAAGTACATAACTACTTTTGCTAACTAAGTTTTGCTAATAATACATTATAAGACATCATTATATTAGAAAATGTCTCCAAACCAACACTTTGTATTTGACTCACAGGCTTCATAGTGACACCCCTATAACCCCTATAATATCCCTATTTTAATTTGACTCCCCTAATATATCCTTATTTTCAAAATGAAACCCCTATTTATCCCTATTTTAAAAATTTTATCTGTTTTATATGAATTTTTCCTAGAAACATTGTTTTTTTCTGTAAAAATTAATTTTTTAAAACACCAATTTTTATTTTATTCAAGATTTATTGACCTTATTTGAGAAAATTAAAATCTACAGTTATTACATCTGCATTTTCTGCTGAAGTAATTAATATTCCTAAGGGTAAATCTCTACAGTCACTAAGTGTTAATAAATATAAAAATCTACTTCGATCTTGATCTATTGTACCTGATGAATCCATAAATGCTAACTTGGAAGCACTATCGATGTGTTTATGCAGTCTTTGTAAAAATAGGTGGACACAAGCTAAAAGAATAACATTAAAAATTACATATACATACATATTCTTTAACACCTTATACCTTTTGGTGTCAAGATGCTGGATGCACCGAGCCACAATTATATATAATACAACAATTTATTATTATTATAATATATTACATACAGTGTGTTTCACTTCACATCTTGACACCCCTGTATTTTTGTTATTTATAATCGAATCAATTTCAAATTTTTATCATGTATAGAACTTCGTAAAATAAATTTATGGGCCATTAAAAACCCAATTATTATAAACCACCAGCCTACTACGATCGAAGATAAATGCAAAAAATTGAAAAACATAGTAGGCCTTGTTTAATCGTAAAAGTCGTTATGAAATTCTCTTCTGGACCAATTGAAAACCTCAAAACCAAATTTTGATTAAAAAATCTTCAATAATAATTATTTTAAATACATTATTAGAATTGTATTAATATTTTGATTTCAGCTTGATACCCGGTATCAATACGTATCTTCGTTATTTTTAATCGAAACAATTTCAAATTTTTATCAGGTATAGAATCCCGTCTAAGAGATTTGTGTGTAATTAAAAATCGTATTTATTAGGAACCTCCAGCATACTACGATTAAACGTAAATGCAAAGATTGAAAAACATAGTAGGCCTTGATTAATCGTAAAAGACATTACACGGATTTGTTCGGGACCACCTGAAAATCATAAATCTAGATCTTGGTTAAAAAAATGTTAAAAAATAATTATTTGAAATAAATTATTACAATTGAATTAAAATTATTTTATTTTTCGGGATTTTATCCAAAATTTGGTTTTGGGGTTTTCAAGTGGCCCAGAACAAATTTCCCTAACGACTTTTCCAACTAAACAAGGCCTAATATGTTTTTTCGATTTTTTGCATTTATCTTCGATTGTAGTAGGCTGGTGGTTGACAATAAATGGGGGTTTTAATTACTCACAAATTTATTTTAAGGGATTCTATACCTAATAAAAATTTGAAATTGATTGGATTATAAATAACAAAAATACAGGGGTGTCCAACTGTGAAGTGAAACACACTGTATAATAAATTAACACTGGAAAATAAATAATATTTTTTATGTACAACCATAAAAATACGAAAAATGTTTGAAAGCTTGACGCCTATTATAATCCCTATTTTGAGAAAACTTCATCCCTAAAACCCCTACAATCAAAGGTCATTTGCACTATGAAGCCTGGACTCATTCTAGTACGTATTTCGCGAACAAAGTTTCACCTTGTTCTTGACGAAAAACTCCGAAGAATAAAAAGGTTCTTCGCCGTGAGCAAATCAACTTTGTTACCGAAATAAGTATTAGCATGAGTCAAATACAAATGCGTTGGTTTGGAGACGTTATTTAATATAGTGTTGCTAATTTTTATTATTTAAAATACTAAGTTCGGCTTTACATAATTCTCAAATTGTTTTAAATCCAGTGATAGGCTAACATTATTATTGAAAGATGATATTTACAATCTTCGTCGGACTAATCAAGTATTAGACACTTGTCATCATCACATTACATTACACAAGTATTAACCCTGATAATTAACCGTAGTAATTTTCTGAATTTTAGGCTTAACATATTTTTTTTTGCCAAATAGATCTTTTAGCGTTTAGGTTGGAATTCCTGAAAGTAGTAAGTCAAACTGTATAACTTATACAAGCACAATAAAAATTAGATGTGCATTTGTTTGTTTCTGGAAGATTGGAGTGATGGATCACCCCTCGTACTGCATGGCACCGCTTATGGATTATGAAGCGAATACACTAACCACTAATCTACCATTTGTTTGATATAGAATGATTTATTTTGTATGCCTGCTTAAAAACTTTTCAGGTCTTAAAGCATGTTCTGCAATAAATACAGTCACAGATAGTAACCACCCTAAAAACAGTAAAGCAAACATTCCTTGCACTTCATAGATATCTAAAACATCTGCTTGCATGTTAGTTTGAGATTGAGTAAATATATTTTCTGGAAAACGACTCTCTCTTCTATAGTTTCTTTCTATGAACCCACTGGATTTTAATAAAAGCAGTAATTTATTTATACGTTCATACAGTGGAAATCCTTTTGTAAACACCATGTTGATCAAAATATAAAATAGTTCTCTTTTAAAAACATGCAATAATGGCCTACCATCAGAACCTAAATAACGTTCGTGTATTATATTATCCAGAAATCGTTTTACCTCAATGGTAGCAAAGTTTCCCTGGAATGCAGTTTTATTAAGACATGCAATGTCTAAAGGGCATGTTACAAAATTTTTGAGTATATACACATCTTCATGGGTGTCTTGGCTTGTAAACAAGGAGGCTAAGAAATCGTAAAACCCTATTTGAAGTTTCGAACCAATTAATTCTTGTATGTTTGAAATTTGCTTTTCAAAAGTACTAAAATTTAATGCTGCTATTAGGTGGCTTTGAAATGCCACAGCTATTAACCAACTCAAAAAGGCCCATAAAATAAAACCAATTCTTACCGAAAATCTATTTGGTTGACGATGTACACATTGCCCAAGCAAACATTGCAAACAAAGAAGAAAACATCTGAGAAATTCTCGGTAATTTTTTAATTCAGAAAGTTGCACACCTATAAAGTATAAAGTCCCTGATATAGCAACGAGAGAGGAAACCATAAGAGCCCAAATAGACCAGTGGAAAATGTTCACAATATTCTTCCAGCTCGGTTCTCTTCTTGCAGCTGGTACAACCCATCTGTGAGTATCTTCTAAATAGGGAAATGATAAGTCAAAATACCAGTTTTCGGTGTAGTTAGCGGTGAAGATACCAATTGCAACATCGGCTTTACGTTTTTGTAGAAACCCATACGCGTCGGTATATGAACGATTAGGAAGCAGTTTTCCCCAGGTCGAAAAGCGTTGTTTGATGTATTTAATTTTGAAGCCTAGTATACGCCCAACCTGTTAGAAGATAAAATAAATGATTATTGATGCATGTAATTATATAAAAAAATGAATATCGTATAAAAATGAAAGATATTAGAAACATATCTGCATGAAAGAAATACTAATGCACGGAGCGTACGTTTTATTTTATATTAGTTATAACTCACAATATACTCATTTAAACACCTTTTGGAATAACGCGAATTAAGTTTAAAAAAGATTTGGAGACCAGAATTTAATATAGTATTTATTGGTAAATACACAAATTTGCTAAGTCGAGAAATCTGACTTCTACGTATTACAAACAATACATTTTCGTTACTCGTTGGTCAAGTACGTTACTGCTTGCTGGATGGATTAACTCTAACTAGGTTGCAGCTCGATGCTGTATTTATAGGTTGTGCTCCCAGGGTGTGGTGGGATGCGAGTTTCTTTATTTGGTTTCGTCTTTACTTTGACTTCCACGGCTTTGAGAAGAAATGCATAGCGAACGTGCCCTGATAAAGTTGCTGTGTTTAGCTTGTGCTCGGTTTTAAGGGGACCTTGGCACTCTAGAACTGACTTAATTTAAATAACATTTACATTAACAAGTGGAATATGATTAGAATAATTTATAATATATTATAGAATAAAATTAGAATAAATTACAATATATTAAACTGTATAAAAAATATATGTAGTTTAAGTAAAAAGTGAATTAATGTAATGGAAATTAGAGTTATATGTAACACACGCGTCCACAAAATTTCTTTTCCCTGCACATATGCAGATCATCAGTATCAACACCCGAAAGGTCCTATGTCAACCTAATATTAAAATGTTAATCAATCTTCTTTTACACTAAGCAGAACTATTTTGATCTATTGCAGTAGTAGGTACTTTAACAAAACGCGATAAAGCAATAGTCCAGTTATTTTAGATTTAAAATCCCTCTATCTGGAAAAAAAGCCCTCAGTGGAATTTTTTGTTTTAAAGTTTTTGTTTGGATCTTATGAAAAACGCATCGAAGTTACGCCATGCTACACTGCGTGTATCGCTTGATATTCGGGGTCAAAGGTCGCGGAAATGGTTTTTCGCGATTAACTTGTTTTCTATGGTTGAAACGGGAATAAGTTGGAGATCTTCAAATTCTCTACAAAAAGGTTCTATACAATTTTTGTGTTTTTGAACGAGAAATTTCACTTTTTATCGTTAATATTATAATAGAAAAAAATTAATTACTACTTTAATTAAACAAACAAATAAGTGAATTGCCAATGTTATAATTTGTTTTGATATCATAGATGAAGAGTGAATGATAACACAGCGTAGACATTTGTGATTCTCCCAAACGACCTTGAGTCGTATGCAGCTGCGTCAGTTTATACCTGCTCTAACAATTTCGGGTTGTCAGACCACTTTGCAATGAATTCAGTAGAAAAATGTTTCTCGACGTAAGAAGACGTTCATTTCGACTGTGTTGCTTATAGCTATGTATGGTGCTCCAAAACCAGAAATCTCCATAGATGATTACAGATATTTAAGCTTCGCTATATCCGCAAAACTTAAAACATCTGTAAAATTATCTTCACTTCCTCCGACATCTTCAGCAGCTCATCAGCATTTGTATCGAGTTTATTACCAAGTTCAAACTTGGTTGAGAAAAGACATTGATCCTGAGCAGTGGGCATGAATTAGGAAGAACGACATTTTGGAGTCAGTACCAACGCAGTTGCCACTAGCACCGGACATGCTACTAAATACAATTTCTTTTTATTGTTCTAATGGTTGTGACTGAAAATGTGGGCTGGTCAGTCGTGCTTGAATTCCGCTACACCGATTTTAGCCGATGATGATATAGATGTAAATTTCGAAATTAATCCCACCGACATTTTAGAGAAAACTCGAAAATAACAAACAAAGCCTTTAAAACAAGAAAATCCTACTGAGGTCGTTTTCTCCAGCAAAAGTTTATAATGACTGGACTACAAATGCTTCAGTCATTACATCACAATCACTCTCACCATACATGGTAATCATGTTTTATTTTCTAGTTCAGTATCATGAGAATTATATGTACCAAATGTTATCCCGATATATTGTAGAAATGCAATATATATTCTATTCTACTTCTAATGAAAGTCACACGCTGCAATCCATTGTCATTACTTTGTGTAATTTTTTAAATTTTAATTGATAAGAAGCGTTGACATACTGCAAGCTAAAGAGGTCGGCTAAAGTAGACGCAAGAATCCAGTTAATGTAGGTAAGTCACAATACCCTTTGGCTATATACTGTAAAAGGCAATATTTAGGCACAATGGTTAAGATTGGCTAACTGTGAAATGTTTGAGACCTATATATTTGAAAGGCATAAGCCAGAATGTGTTTATTCGTGTAGAAGAAGAATTCGACTTCCATCAATAGGCTAACTCCGTGTGACGTTATGTTTTGCCTAAAATAAATTAAATGAGTTATTAGCTTAAACTCTATAACGCTAGAATTAACTTACTTGTTTTTACGTCTGATTGAATTGAGTTTTTGTTTATTTGACTTTATGCTTTTTGTCCAATGTTTCATTACAGTTAGCTGGGTTGTTGTGCAAACTGAATGGTTTAGGATCTTCATAGTTTAAGTTGTTTTAAAGGCAGCAGATCCAAGTTATTTCTTTATGCCGTAGCTTTGCCAAACTAATTTTTTAGCTCTTCTTTGTGTATTCATTTGTATATAATGTAAATTGCAATGCAATTTACATTATGCAGGAAAATTGCTGTGTTGTAATGTAGGTGCTCCATATGGTATTATAGCTTGAAATCGTGTAATTAGGGAATAATCAATATTTTAAATATCCATTTGACAGTTATCAATTTTAATATCCAGCTTACGAGGCAAATTAAACCACAAGTATGTTATATCAATTTGTTCGTTTTTTATGAACTACATTCCTATGTAAATAAAATTAAGAAATTCAATAATCTTTATCATTGTAAACTGTATGTGACGTGTTTGGCGTCCGATTTTGTTAATTTCTAATTGTTTTTGGCAAAATATATATAAAGGCATGATTTTTTACTTTATAAAAATAGTTTATTTATTTGTATATTACATAATTTATTGAGTTATTCGTGTGACAAAGAATATCCAAACTGACCTCGTCCAGCTGTTTAAATTCAGGTGTTTTTGGAGTAAGCTTTTTAAAGGCATAAAGATTGGTAAGTTCATTCAGTGACGTTCTACAATTGTTTCATGACCAAACAAAATTGAAAAGACTGAGTTAGCCTATTGAGTAAAAAGTTATTGGGGTGTTTATTTTTATTTTCAGCTAGCCAAATTAAATTCAACCAATTCCACTAGTTATTTGGTAAGGTCTAATTAACATCTCAGTATTATTGTCTGTCCCAAAGTGGGAAAAATTAAATTATTTATAAACTAATATCATCTCAATATATACTCGTAAACTACTCCTAATAAGTTTCTATATTGATATCTTTAATATTATTTTACTCAATTTAAAGAGGACTTGCAACTCAACAGAGGAATACCGCAATTAATCGGCTGCCGTTCTAGGCATTCTAAGTATTTTTACATTGATTGCCTTTAAAACGGCAGCCTAATTGATTGCGTAGGCACGTCTTTAAAGTTAGTATAAGAATTTACTTTCTTTGGTTCTATTTCGATTATTCAAGTTTAATTTCAAAATGATTCTCTACCGACTGACTATACCTTTTCAACTTCAAAATGAGACCAATAAATTTCAAAATGAGACCAACAAAACTTCAAATTGAGAGTAAACAACTTGAAATTAAAATAAACACATTCAAAATGAGAATAAACATATTCAAATTGGGACCAAACAATTTCACATTGATAATAAACACATACAAATTGGAACCAAACAATTTCATATTCAGATCAGTCAAATTGAGACAGAACTATTGTAAATTAATTTTATATTGGAAATAATTAAGATTTATTGATTTAGAAACAAAACATAACACAACAAAAATATATCAAGTTATATTAGACATGCAAGATCTTCATTCACAAATAATTACATCATCATATTGATTAGGTTTTGCACATCTTGAATAGATATTTGGACATTTGTGACATATTTGGCACAATTGTTAATATTTATTGTATTCATGTTTTCCAGCTGGCGAAGACGTAATTCAGACTCAGATATATTTGCCCTGTCTTCAACAGCTAAAATTTGTGACAAGGCAGATATCGTTTAACAACAACTTCAAAAGTGGATTAGGAAAACTCAATCGGATTGAACATTGGACTGTAAGGACTCAATTTTAATAAGCGGTGGTTGATAAATTCCTCAGTGAACATTTCTTCGAAATCAACATGACATGGAGCACTGTCTGCTATCAACACTATACGCGACTGATACGCGGGGGGCGCAACGCTCCCTAGGGCGCTGCTTTCATGAAATTTTATTTCGTTGAGAATAGAAGTTTTAAAACAAGCATTGGAGGTAAAAAACATTCTATGGAAACAATAAAAGGCAATTATGGATATACAGCGTGGCGCACTAAATGTCACCCAATTTGATTTTGTTCTTAAAGCTATAGTATTGGGCTATCACCTTCCAAATTGTGGGCGTGAGTTATTCAGTTCCTGAGAATTACGCCAGGTGGAGTTGGAAGTCACATGCATTTAACATTGGCACAGTAGTTTGTGTTAATGGTGGACCAAGGAAAGGTGTACCAGTGCATATAAGACAAAAGTTGTACTACTGTTCACGGAGACAAAGAGGGTTATAGTGACTCAGAAACGTTTACGTAATCACTTTGGTACACGACAGGCCCCCAGCGCACAGGCAATACGCAGATTGTCTCGCAAATTTGAAGGCGGTCTGTTTTGGAGAATAAGCCATGTAATGCTACTGTTAGTCAAGGAAGAGTTTGTGTTACACAATGAATGGCGTTGTAAACAAACAAAATATTCGATTGTGGGGAACGGAACACCCGCGAATAATCCACATGAAAGAAAGTTAGATGGAAAAAGTGAGTGTGTGGGTGGCAATGTCCAGTCATGGAATCACCGGTCATCTTATCATCTTTTTCTCCCCAAATTCATGGCAAGAGGTCTACCAATGCAAACATTGTGGTTATGATTTCTCACAGGAAACTTTTGGCTTTCGTATAATGTCATACAGATTTCTTGACTGTCCTGAAGGCGGTCGAACGTGGCCGCCCCATAACTCGAACATCAACTCACGTGATTCTTCCTTTGGGTTCAAAAAAAGGTGTACCGTACCACAGGAATCCCGAAAATGGGGTGTAATGCGATGCAATGTAAGGGTGCGTCTTAAAGATGTGAGGCGATGCGGTGTGCATGTGGAACATGTTATCCTTTATGAATACTTTTCTATGCTGTTGGGATTACTTTGTTATCAATTCTGTACCAATCTCTTCCAAAATAAATATGTAATTTATAAAACAAATCGTGCGTCACCCTTTACATTGCGCAAAACAATTAGGAGACTATTTATCTGCTTTGATGACGACGCTAAGTATAACTAATACCTTTCCGTCGTGATCAGCGACAACAGATTGACAATTCTCGGAGAAATATATTTTATAGGGGAAATAGCAAAAACAATGAATTTTGATAATTTAATTCACCAGTCTGCCTTAAAGCTCGACTTAAATACAATCGCGGAATTAACAGTAATTACAACCAATATCCGAAGCGACATCTATACAATGTTAATTACATTTATCGGTAAACAAAAGTAAAATTTGTTAAATAGGGGAAGCCCACTTAACTAACAACAGGTGTTCAAGGCAAGGACGAAGATATGAAAAGGATGTATCTGTCACGTATTTAACGTGTAAGATATACCACTGGGCACGTAATTATTGCATACCACTGAGCATCACTTTGGAATACTAATTGTAACAGGTAAAAACAATGGAAGGCACGTAATATTCATATGAATTTCTATTCCAGCGCTACATGGGATATAAGCAAATGAAAAGATAATGTATTAGGGGGGCGCAAACGTAAGTTTCGCAGGGGCGCGCAATCTTACGTAGTTACGCCGCTGGGTGAATCAATCTCATATTACTTATACAACCAATAACATGAACCCCCCCCCCCGGCTGGTTGCCCAAATGTAACTGCACCGGGTTCTTTTTTTGGAACGTCCTTGTCTTCGTGAGACAAACGGATTAAAAGCTAATATTAATTAGTCCAGGCGACAGGGTAAAAAAAGTCACAAGACTTGATAACAGAAATCTTTATGGTTATTTAGTATGTAGGGGGGTGTGTGCTAAGTCTACATTCAAGTTTTCGTTTTAATTGGAGGCTGCGAAATGTCCGCCATCTTGGAAAAAGAGGTTAAAGAGTTTTTTCAATTTATCTCTTTAACCGTAGGTCTGAGGAAAGAAGTGATTCATAACGTTTTTGTCAGAAAATTCTTTATTTGAGTCTCTACAACTTCCTCAATACACTTCTTTGAGAAATGTTTGTAATAAAAAAGTTATAAACAAATAACCGTAAGAATTTAGGGGTTTCAAATCTTTGGAGTGAAATAACTATTGCATTTTTGGTCGTACGAGAAAAATTGTTCTTAACTTTCTTTTAGACAATTTAAAAACAAACAATCTAGTGCACTCACTTTTCTGGTTCCGTTCTTTGGTATAGTGGAAGGCAGCGGTCGAATGGAGGTAAGTCGAAAACGAAGCAGGTAAGGCGTATAACGTTTTTCCTACTGGTAAGTTATTTATCTCCTTAACCGTACGTCTGAGTAAAAAAGCTGTTAGCGCCATTTTTGTCGGCAATACGAGTCTCTACACCTTTCATACTACACTTTTTTTGTGTCATGTAAGTAGTGACAAAGTTATTAAAATTAAACCGCTAAAATACAGGGGGGTGGTCATTTGTATTGAACGTATGAGATGAAACAAGTATTTCATTTTTTGTCGCACGGAAAAAATTATTCTTACCTTTCTTGTACACAATGTAAAGACGGGAATTTTGATATACTTACTTTTTGTATCACGTTCTTTGGTATAGTGGAAGGCAGCAGTTGAAAGTTTACCCATGGCATATAATACCCAATTTGTTGAACATATGCATTCTATACGCGATTAAACAATGATTCGATAATAATTACATGAATGTATTAGTAGATGTACTGCTCTAGCGATTCAAATTCTGATCGATGGGTGGGAGAATGGTCCTGTGCCTTTAATCACTCGAGGCGAACTGCACAGGCGCATAAAAGTCGTAGAATACAGCATGACTTCCATACACTCAGGTCAGTCCCATGGGTCAGTCGGTTTTGTCTAGCCTAGTCGAAAGCCGTTAAGATGAGCGTCTGTCTCGTGTGCAAAACTTCTTTACGTGAAGGTGAAGTTTGCGTTGTGAAAGAGAAGGAGTAAAATGTTTGCTCCAAAGAAGCATTGAAAGAGGAGATGAGGAGCACGAAGAATTTCTAAGAGAAGCATTGATCTCAGTGGATGGAAGTCATGCTGTTTTCTACGACTTTCGTGCGCCCGTGGAGTTCACTTCGAGTGGTTAAAGGTTCCGGGTCATTCTCCCACCCATCGACCAAAATTTGAATCGCTAGAGAAGTACATCTACTAATACATTTTATGTAATTATTATTGAATCATTGTTTAATTGCGTATAGAATGCATGTGTTCAACAAATTCGTATTATATGCCATGGGTAAACCTTTCAACTGCTGCCTTCTACTATACCAAAGAGAAGTAAGAATATCAAAATAATCGTCTGCACATTGTGTACAAGAAAGGTAAGAATAATTTTTTCCGTGCGATAAAAAATGAAATACTTATTTCACCCCATACGTTCAATACAAATGATCCCCCCCCCTCTATATTTTAGCGGTTTATTTTTAATAACTTTGTAACTACTTACATGACACAAAGAAGTGTAGTATGAAAGTTGTAAAGAATCGTATTGCCGACAAAAATGGCGGTGACAACTTTTTTACTCAGACGTACGGTTAAGGAGATAAATAACTTACCAGTAGGAAAAACGTTATACGGCTTACCTGCTTCGTTTTCGACTTACCTCCATTCGACCGCTGCCTTCCACTATACCAAAGAACGGAACCAAAAAAGTGAGTACACTAAATTGTTCGTTTTTAAATTGTCTACAAGAAAGGTCAGAACAATTTCTCTCGTACGACCAAAAATGAAATAGTTATTTCACCCCAGAAATTCTCAACCCCTAGATTTTTACGGTTATTTGTTTATAACTTTTTTATTACAAACATTTCTGTTAAGAATAGGCTGGTTTGTATGAAATTATTTATTTCTTTGTATAACTTTACATAAGGTGAAAACTGATCGGAGCGAACTGCATCATTCCCTTGTATTAGTGTGACTGCTCGCGCGGCAGAATGCCAGCGTCTTCGTATATTTTGATCAGCTGGAGTTCTGGCGCCACTAGCGCTGCATTCGAATTTAAATATAAACGTATTTCAATACAACATAAGGCCCCCACCTTGAAAGGGGTGCTCTTTCAAAACATTAAAGTGAAATGCAAACTAAGTTTAATAAAATAACATTGGCACAAGATAAATAAGCACAAACATTACATCAAGATCATTATATCGTGTCCTTGTCTAAACTTGCACTTGCACTTGCACTGTTGCCCACTTGCTCTGGTAGAGGGCAGAGCTTCGTCACTGCCCGCTTTATCAACCCCGTAGAGGTACGAACAGAAACCACTCGTGTCACACCATCATTTCCCGGATGAGTTTCAATCACACGGCCTAGCTTCCATTGCATGGCTGGTAGATTCTCGTCCTTTACCAATACTAAGATGTTTGGCATTAGGTTTGCTGAAGGTTGCTGCCATTTGGAGCGTTGCTGTAACTCGGAGATATATTCCTTATTCCATCTTGTCCAGAAATGCATTTGCAGCCTTTGGATTCGTTGGAAGCGGGATAACCTGTTATCTGAAACAGCGGTGTAATCATATCCTGGTACACTGACAAGAGATCTTCCTATCAGGAAGTGAGCCGGGGTTAACGGGTTTAAGTCATTAGGATCGGCTGAGAGCGGGGATAAAGGACGCGAATTTAAAACAGCCTCAATTTGAGCTAGAAGGGTTGATAACTCCTCGAAGGTTAAATGTGCCGTAGATGCTACTCTTTTCAAATGTGCCTTAAACGACTTTACCCCAGCCTCCCACATCCCACCAAAATGGGGTGCGTAGGGAGGGATAAAGGACCACGCGATGCCTTCGCTGTTGCTCTGTTCGGTAATTTCATTAGCCTGAATTTTTAGAAATTGCCCTAATTTATCTAGTTCGGATTTTGCCCCTATGAAATTGCGACCATTGTCTGAAAAAATGCGTGCTGGTTTGCCCCTGCGGGAGGAAAACCGACGCAATGCCGCCATGAAAGCCTCCGTAGTGAGGTCTGAAACTATTTCTAAATGAATAGCCTTTGTCACAAGGCAAATGAAAACCGAAACATAACATTTAGTAGGTTTTCCACCGCGCCCCTTCTTATCTAAGATAATGAAGGGCCCAGCATAATCTACTCCGGTTGAGGTGAAAGGAGGAGATGGTTGGATCCGCTGGGAGGGCAGATGACCCATTATTGGGTGCAATGTCTTTGGATTGGTTCGGAAACATCTTGTGCAGGCTTTAACAATTTGTTTGGCTAGATTACGTCCATGTATGGGCCAAAATCGTTCGCGAATTGAGGCCAATAAAGTCTGTGGACCAACGTGAAGTAAACGTATATGTTCATATTGTGCTATAAGTTTCGTGAGAGTATGACTTGATGACAAAATAGCTTGATGGCGTTTTTCATAGGCGAATTTACTGTTATCTAACCTCCCCCCTACTCTAATAACGCCTTGCGCATCCAAGAATGGATTCAAACTAACTAACCGAGAACTGGATTCCACGTGTTTATTATTTTGAAGACGGCGTAACTCTTTGGGAAATGACTCAATTTGTGATAATTGAACAAGCTTTGTGAGAGAATTTTCCAGCTCTTGTACAGTTAACGGACCAAGATTTCTATTTGCCTTGGTTAAGCGGAGATTATGAATAAAACGATGACAATATGCATGTACTCGCTGAAGGCGCGAGAGACTTGAATAACGTGAAAATAGCTCACATTTCGTTTCGATAACAACCAAGCTACGCTTTTCCTTGCGCACCTCAGGTATACCTTCTGGATACTGAGGCGTACTTGGCCAAGACGACGAATTTTGAGAAAGAAAACTAGGACCTACCCACCAGGAGCCTAAGTTTCGAATTTGATCGGGATTGACTCCTCTGCTCAAATAGTCAGCGGGGTTGTGTTCTGATGGAACATGACGCCACTCATCGATTGCTGTACTGCGTTGAATCTGAGAAACCCTATTCCCTACAAATATTTGCAACAAATTTGGAGTTTGATTTAGCCAAGCTAAAACTATCATTGAGTCAGTCCAATAAAATATTTGCTCGAATGCCATATTTAAGGATTGTCTGACCCTTTTTGCAAGATTTGCGAGAAGTAGAGCACCGCATAACTCTAATCGCGGAATGGTGATACTCTTTAGGGGAGCCACCTTGGTTTTGCTACAAAGTAAGCTAATTTGGATACCCTGATCAGTCTCAGTTCGTATGTAAATGCATGCGCCGTACGCCTGCTCCGAGGCGTCACAAAACCCATGCAGTTGAACGTTTTGTTTATTTGCGGACGTTACATGACGTGGAATTTGTAAGGTATTTAAACTCGCCAACGAATCTTTATAGGAATTCCATGCAAATTTGAGATCATTGGAAACTTCCTCATCCCAAGAAAGCTGCTCTTGCCATAGCCTTTGAAGTATTATTTTTGCAACAATGACACAAGGACTTATAAGACCTAGGGGATCATAAATGCTTGAAATAGCAGAGAGAATTGATCGCTTCGTGACGACCTTATCATCTGGAAGCTTGATTTGGAACATAAAACAATCTGACTGAGAATTCCACAAAAGCCCTAGAGTTTTTACAGTTTCATCAGAAAGTTTAACTAGACCTGAAGTGTCTTTCGAGAATAAGATTCCATTTTCGAGTATTTTAGTTTCATTGGAGACCCACTTTCTTAGTGGAAATCCACCCTTTGCCAAAGTGTTTGTTACGCCACTAATCAGTTCATAGGAATCCTCGTAGGAATCAGACCCTGTTAACAGATCATCTACGTAAAAGTCATTTTTTATTATTGACGAAAGTTTGGGAGCTTCCCTTTCGCAATCGATACCGAGCTGATAGAGACATCGAATCGCGAGAAATGCTGCTGCCGCGGTTCCATAGGTAACGGTATTGAGCTCATAGATCTTAATTGGTAACTTCGGATCCGACCGCCAAATAACTCTTTGTAAATGACGTTGTTCTGGATCGATCAGTATCTGCCGGTACATCTTTTCGATGTCCGCGGAAAATGCGTAACGATGTTTCCGAAATCTAACAATTATTGAGAATAGGTCTGATTGTATACGAGGTCCGATCATCTGCAATGCATTCAGTGAAACGCCGGTTGATGAAGGCGCCGAACCGTCGAAAACTACTCGTAGCTTTGACGTAACCTTATCCTCGTTATGAATCCCGTGATTGGGAAGGTAGTATGGCACTTTAGCCGTTTCTTCACCTTCAACCTGATTTGTTATGTCGGTCATGTGATCTAGACCTTCATAATTATTCATGAACTCGATATAGCGCTCTTTGAATTGAGGGAGCCTTTGAAATTTCCGTTCTACCGACTGAAATCTTTGTTTGGCATTTTCAAAGGAATCGCCCAATTCACCTACCCCATGTCGTAAAGGAATTTTGACAATAAACCTACCCTTTCCGTCACGTCTATAAGTTTTTGAAAAATGTTCTTCGCATGCCAGCTCTTCATCCGAGTAAATCTTATCGGATGAACCCTCTTCGATCTCCCAAAACCTTGCTAACTGAATGTCAATTTCACAGTGTTTTACAATGTTGCACTGTACTGTGGTGGGAAGAGCTATTGAACTGAGAGGGCCACCTACCACCCATCCTAACTTAGTCTTTCTTATAATAAGACCATGACTTTGCCCTGGGACATTCCTTTGTTCGTTCTCTAATAGTTGCCAAAAACAATCTGCACCCAGAAGAATGTCTATTGGCCCTGGGACATTGAATTTGGGATCAGCAAGAAGTATTGTCTTTGGAATGTTCAATTCCGTAGCGGAAAATGAAAAGTTAGGCAACGGTCCTGTTATTTCGGGAATGATCAAGCATACGAGTTCCATACTGAATGCATCATACAAAGAATGTATTTTAGAATGACATTTGTAGTTGACGATGGACGTACCGGAATTAATTCCGCTGATGGCGACGTTTATCCTTGCCTTTTCTAAGCCAAGGGATTGCTGCAACCTTTCACTTATGAAGCTGGATTGCGATCCAGGATCTAAAAGTGCGCGAACCGTTATTAGCCTACCAGAAGCGTTTGGCATTCTAATAGACACCGTTGAAAGCAGGACTTGCTTTTGGGCACAATGCACCGAAGACGCATATGCTACCGTCTGTATAGTTTCATTTGACACTCCTTCAGCTTTTTTTGAATCGACAGAAACTTCAGGTGATGCATCTACGTGTAGAAGCGTATTATGTTTTCGATGACACACTCTACAGTTGCCCGACTTGCATGCTTTGATTACATGCCCCTTACCTAGGCAGTTAAAACAAAGCTTTTGCTCTTTGACCTTAGAAGAACGCTCAATTGGACTTAATTTTAGAAATGATGAGCATCTGTATATGCTGTGATCCTTATTACAAAAGGAGCAATTTGAATTTATTACTACAAAAGATTTAATGCCCTTTTGTGGTGCTGAAGTTTTAGGCATTCCAGCTTTTGAAGTCTTTCGCTCACCCTTGTGAAGTGTTTCTAAGAAGTCAGCGCGTAAACGTAAAAAATCTAGCAAATTTGATAATGTAATATCATTGGAAGTATTACCAGAGGATAGAATTTTAGAAGATCTGTATTTTTCCCATTCACCTAAGGTATCTTCATGCAACCTTTTTACAACCATGTAAATCAATAGCGTGTCCCATTGCGTTGTGGGTTGGCCTAAAGACTCTAAGGCCCTTAAATGTTTCGTCATCGCGTCTACACCCTGTCTAATAGAAAATGCCGTTTCCCTAAACGTTTCCATATTGAACAGTGCATCGAGATGCTTTTGTATTAATAGATGTTTATTGTTAAAACGTGCACATAAGATGTCCCATGCCGCTTTGTAATTTGCGGCTGAAAATTCGAAAGATTTTATGACCTCATGCGCGGATCCTACCAAAGAGGATCGAAGGTAGTGAAATCTTTGAATATCTGACTCGATTGTTTCATTTTTATGAATGAGAGATTCAAAGGAATCTTTGAATTCTAACCAATGTTCATAATTTCCATCGAATTTCGGCAATTCAATGGTAGGCAATTTTATTGAATGTATTTTTGAACCGTATTGTTGGTTAGAATTCCCTGACGGATCTGGACTGGGTGAAATAGCAGGTAAAACTTCTTCTTTCGGGCTGTACATTTCTAATAATGTTTTAGCTTTGGCTAAAGCAGTGTAATAACGGCTTTCAAATTCTATTCTTTCATCATATTGTTTTTCGAGATCTTTTTCTTCCGCGTCATTTTCTACTTTACTTTGGATGTCATTAAAGGTGCAAAATAATAACTCAACATTACTTATACGCATGCTAAAATCGTTTATTGTTTGTTGTGTTAAATAAATTACATCATCTTTCTCAGAATTTACCATGCTTTGTTCAATTTCCTGAGTTTGATTTTGAATGAATTGTTCAAAATGCGTGAGGCTTTTTTTTATGGCTCCGCGAGCTCTTATTGAATTATCCGACATTTTATCTAATATCTAAATAATTAATGCAAATAACGAATTTAACCCTAGAGGAGTAATAATGCAAAATCAAGTTAAATTCGCAAAAGGAGGGAAAATTGGAACGACTCACAGTTTGTGCTGTCCTTGGAACTTCGTCTGCTAAGTACAATCGTCCTGTTGTGGCGTTACTTTGCCTGGCTGCTGTGACCGTCGAGGCTCGAACTGGTCCGCTGCTTTGTTTGCTGCAACGGGCAGGTTCGTGGCAGGTGCACCTGTTTGTGTTCGACTTGGATGTGATTTCTTTTGCGTTTGATTCTAATTATGCTTGACTGTTGATTTCACACTATTTTTTCACTAATCGGCTAGAAGGACCACTTTTGTTAAGAATAGGCTGGTTTGTATGAAATTATTTATTTCTTTGTATAACTTTACATAAGGTGAAAACTGATCGGAGCGAACTGCATCATTCCCTTGTATTAGTGTGACTGCTCGCGCGGCAGAATGCCAGCGTCTTCGTATATTTTGATCAGCTGGAGTTCTGGCGCCACTAGCGCTGCATTCGAATTTAAATATAAACGTATTTCAATACAACAATTTCTCAAAGAAGTGTATGGAGGAAGTTGTAGAGAATCGAATTTCTGACAGAAACGTTATGAATCACTTCTTTCCTCAGACCTACGGTTAACGAGATAAATTGAAAAAACACTTTAACCTCTTTTTTCAATATGGCGGACATTTCGCAGTCTCTGATTAATACGAAAACTTGAATGTAGATTCACCACACACCCCCCTACATACTAAACAAAAAATTGCTGTTATCAAGTCTTGTGACTTTTCCCATATACCAATTTCCCTGTCGCCTGGACAAAAATTGCTTTATGTAAACTTAATTAATTTTCACTCTTCACCTAATACTACGTATTCAGAATCACAGCCAAGCTTATTTGACATTAACATTTGTAATCAAAGCAACCGTTAATTCGGAATTGTTTATTTCTCAATTTGATATTGTTTGGTGCCAATTTGTATGTATTTGTCATCAATTTGAAATAGTTTGATTCCAATTTGTATGTGTTTGGTGCTAATTTGAATATGTTTATTCTCATTTTGAATGTGTTTATCTTAATTTGAAGTTCGTTAGTCTCAATTTGAGTTTGCTTGATCTTAACTTGAAGTTGATTGGTGTAATTTTAAAGTTGAAAAGATATAGTACTAAATATTAAGATAAATGAAACAGTATACCAATTGATGATGGAAATGAATAAAGAAATTATATAGGTACTAACCAGCTTAAGTATTCTTATTTCAATTCCACTCTTATCTTCATCCGCACAATCGCGACATATAACGTATGGTGGATATTCTAGAAGCAACACCCTTACTGTGATACTGTCCCATACTCGAGGTAATTTATTTGGAAATAAGTCGGTATGGTTTAGAAATACTCCATTGTAACACCGATTTATCAGATATGGTTCTAATCTTTCTTCTGTAGGTATTGAAATATCATATGGGAACATTGAGTAAATATCTGCCAGATTATCCATTTTTGAGATAAGCACAATAACGTTATAAACGTAATGACTGTTAAGCACTATAAATAAACGACTCGGTTCTCTATTTAGAATTATTAGAAATTTGGCTCTAGGATTCCAGTATGATGTTGTACTTAACGATTTCATTAACTGTATTATGAAATCTTCTGGTCCTATCAGAACATATGCATTAACTGTAAAAAATGTAAAAGATATGAAATCCTGGATATGGTGGTTTAGATTAACTACAGCGTTCGTATTTAAATGAAAATGTTTCAGTGTTTCATTTAAATTTATGAAAATAATAAAGTCACTAGGTTTGAAATATTCTTCTTCGATATTCTGGATGCACCTTTGAAGATGTTTAATATTTTCAGGCTGAGATGGTAGCAAAGTAGCGTGAATCACATAAACGAGTACATGAATATGCACTATAAAATTAAATAAAAGCATTGCACCAACTACGTCTGCATAATGAGACTATTAAATCTACACGTCCTATTACGTGTTGTTTACTGTCCACAATTGCTTTGTCGATAATAAAAGTATTATGAATTTAAATCAGTGATTTCGAATTGCTCTAGTAAATCTTACCATTACAAACAGCTTAAAAAATCTGATAATGAGAAATTATTTTAAAGAATGCAGATTAAAACATAGGTTTGCAATTAGTAAATGTACATTTGTTGCTATCTTTGTATACTATTTATTGTAAAATGAATGGCTTATAAAAAAGCTACATATATATGTAAATGACTTACTACAGCAAAAATAGTCATCAATCAAGAATACATTCTTAAAAACTGTGTTTTAAATAGTGTAAAAAGTGTTGGTATTTGGTTAATTAACTCATTTAAATTCCGAGAATATTCATTAGTAACATACAACAATAAAGCTTCTAAGATAATTGAAAATACAAGCGACGGAGAAAATGTGTTGAATAGAAACACAAATCGAGCTACGATCTCGTTGTTTCTAACATAAGTTGCATGTCGAGTAAGGAGGCATTTGTATTTTACGATTATTTTAGAATGCCAGTATTGTATATTAAAAGATTAATTAAAATAACAATTTGAGCATTTATTTTAATCATTCATTACGTTTCTTGCTAAATCGGTTTATTTTGGAATATGACGAAAAAACAAGCAAACTTTGTGTGGTAGATGACGTAGTTACGGATACGAAATGTATTACTAACTATTCTAATTTTACAGCGATTCCTTTTGGAAACACTATTTACCTATTATCACGAAACTGGGGAAAGTTGGATTTTTTATATGATAATAAAAAATATTTTTAAAAACTGAAAAGCTTGTATTCAAACGTCGAAGGTATAACTCATTACCTAGTTTGAATTCATTCTGCTCCGGCTTATCTTTATTGTACTGTTAAAAAACTTTATATCCCACAAAATTGAGACTCTCTCTCAGGTCGTGTCGCTTTGAGGATGTCAAAGCTCTATTATTTCTAGAGACAATTAATAACGTATTAACACACAAACAAATGTTCATATCTTTTTCGTTAGATTCAAAAAGACCGATCTTTGCCATAAATAAAATTGAATTGTTAATTTGTGAATTACCTTTAATGGCATAAGCACAAATCTTTTTCTTTCTTATTTAAATCAATCAATCCCAAAATTCCTTAATAACTATTGGGGATTCATATGATAAACAAGTTAACTTTATAATTTTTTAACTATAAAAAAAATATTTTAACTTATAACTTGTTTATAATTATTCTTTTACAGTGGTATCTTGTAATCTTAATGTTAATCAAAGTTTATTTTATTTTTTACGGTTTATAATTTTACTTGTATTAATCTTGACCACAATCATGTTCCGTCTCTATATTTTAAAAGTTAGTTTAAAAACTCTACATCCATTTCCAGTCAGCTGCTTGCTTCCATTTATATCAAGATTAACATAAAATATCAAAATGAAGATTCGAGATCGATAGTTGTAATAATCTAAATCCATACAAAATATTGTTATACAATTGAATTTCAATACCAGATGTTATTTATTAACAATCGGTAAGTCCAAACTTTCAATAATTTCTATTCATTTCCATCATTTTTATCAGTTAATAAAATTTTCCCTTTTTTTTAAGATAACACTTTGTTTATATTGAATTAATCAATTTGCATATTTGACGTTTAAATTATAACCTCACAATTCTTAACTGACGTAAACTAATTTTATTTATTTTTCTTTATAACATAACCTTATACAAATCTGACTTGAAGTGCACCAGTGGTGCATGTTCCGCTTTTAATGGTTTAGAACTACTTGATTGTTAAAATATGGTTTGTTTTATATACTTTTTCAGGAAATAATTTAATTTTTAACATAAAACAATGAAATATGACTTTTCCAAATTTCCATTAACCCCAATTTATTTTACAAATTTCATTTACAGAAAAACTATTTATTCCATCTTGTAGATCACAAACTTGTGAATCTGCCGATATATAACATTTGGTGTAAATAATAGATTAGTCGTCTTAATTTTATTGTCAATGAAACAACATGTTGTATTAAATTAAAATACTAACATTTTATAAAAACTCAATTTTGCAATATTCCTTGATTATAAAACTATACATTACATAAACCATACAAGTTTTGATTATATTCTGTGGCCAAAGCTTTTTTTAAAACTTTATTTATTGAATATAATAAAACACATTTATATATTTCGTTTGCAGTCGTAGAATATATTTTATTAATTTTTAATTAGGAGAAAACTCTCTTGTTAACATTAATGATACAAATGTATTAATATTACTTTGTCTGTAATTATTTAATCGAAGTTTAAGACGAGCTTAAATAATTAAATTTGAATTAACACACTTAACAGAACAATTTTAAAATTCACATTTAAATGACATTAAGCAAAATAATTAATTAAAACTCGAATGAGCCTTTATGTTTTACTAGCAGGACAATTTTAAAATCCACACCTAGTTTAATACTCACACAGGATAAACACTTGTTGAATACTTAATAACGACTTGTGAGTTGGATGAAGATTTATAAAGACTTGTGAGTTGGATGATGATTTATAAAGACTAAAGACTTAATATTAAAACAGAGGTATTTATACCTTATCTGCCTACACATTTCTCATGGTCATGAGAGAATTAATGCTACAGAAGTTCACATAGAGATAAAGTCAACTTATCAGAAAAACTGTTATTTGATATCGTGAGTTTTATTATCTTAAGCAATTCTCATGTAACATGATCTTATCTATAGTGCGATTCTACGTACGTTACTTACACCTTTTATGATATTAATTAAATATTTCTATAATCTATATATTACAAAACACTATGCAGGTCAAATTGCCAAACATGTTTTTCACATATTATATCAATACGAACCAATCTGTATAAGATAATTTGTATCAATTATATGGTTAAGATGTTACTCTTCTCATTTCCAATGAAAGATCTTACCAAAAAGCTTTAAAAACATCAAACTTGAATGTTACTCAAAGATACTACACAAACAAAATGACCCCTTAAAATGAAACACAAATTCTAGTAATAGATTCTCAGTAGCTGTACACTTGCATACAACCTGTTCTGTCTGTTTCTGATAAATCTTGATTATGAAAAAGTACCAAAACTTTATTAAGTCTTAAAAATTGTTAACTATTTCCACATCGTTATATTTCTTTCAACGAAAACTAAATTTTTATAAAGAAATGCAGAATTTCACTATACTATTCTTTTTATGTTTAAATGGTTTTAAATTGTGCCTGTTAGTCCTAAATTGACTAGTTTTATTTACATTAAGAAAATGTTTTTTCATATTTACTTCAAGAAGTGAGGTTATGTCACGGGATTTCTAAAAGTCCCCCACATAATCCTTATGGAAAATAGCACTGAAACATTGCTGAAACATAGTTTTCGATGTGTAGATCAAAAGTGTCAAATGTCAAGTGTCAACCTACAAGCTTTTAGGCTTGAGGTCGAGATCTCAAGCACGCGTTAGCGAAGTCCTTTAAAAGAGTTCAATAGTCTAAAACTTGACATTTTTTTGTAACATGTAACTGACAGAAACAATAAAAAAACATTAAATAAACCTATCGAACGTTAAGCTTTAATAAAGTATACAATAAAAGGAATAGTTAGGAAGTATATCATTTCGAAGATGCTTGTAATACTAATTCCTAGGAAAAGTCCTAGTAAACCTCCAATAGAACCTAAAAGATAAAAGGCTAATAGATTACATTCTGAACATCACAGCAGAGGTAACTTACTTATAATTTCATACCAATAATATAGTAGATCTTGCTTATATAAGGTTGCATAAGTGTGCCCAAAATTTATGCGAATAACACTAGCATTTTCATATTTTTCTGTGCCACTACAAAAATAAAGAGTTATTCATAATCTGCAATAAAGCTTTAAAAAATATGTTAATTCAAAAATCTATTTGTTTATTGCATTAGAATTTCTTCGGAAAACTATCAACCCCTCCAATAGGTTGATAACAGTATTACTTGTATTTTCATCTGGCTATTTTTTTAAACTCGTTGTAGGTTATTCATTAACAATATCAGTGAAGGCTTTGCATGTACCTATTCTGTTAATCCAATCCTGTATGGTATATCTTACTTACTTCTTTACTCCCTGGTGCAACGTTCCTTAAAGGACTTTGACCTCCTTCTTCAGGTTATAAAATTGAAATATTATGCGCGACTGTTACCTGCACCTAACTCTTCTGGATGTATCCAAGCGGGAGTCTTCTATTCTACTCCGTTTTGTGTTCTCTGCATTTAACACTAATGCATTAAGTATTCTAAGTATTCTTCTGACGTTTCGGTACTGATCAGTGATTACTACTTGTTTCCACTCATTTCGTTGTTTAACTTTTTCTTTCCATCCCGTAACTCCAAGTACTTGTAAATCATTTTTAACTTTTTAATAACCACCTCAATCTTGGTTTTCGTCCATCCCTGGACTCTTTCGGTTTCTAGGCTTCTTTAATAGGATTTTCTTAGCTTTTCTTGAAGGCTGCAACCGTTCTGCGTGTCCCAACGATCTGATCAGCTTACTTTTAATTTCCGTTCGTATGCTTAGGTCTCGGTGCTTTCAGCTCTTTTAACTTAGGGCTCCTTTAGTTAGTGTACTCCGTTTTCTTTCTTTGGCCCGAATCATTTTCTAAGGATTTTCCGTTTCGATCATCCCTCATTGTTTTCCCTGATTTGTTACGCACCATGTCTCAGAGGCACAGGTCACTACTGGTTTTATAACAATTTTGTACATGTTATTTTATTGTTGTTTGGAAGCGATTTTGATTGTAGTATCCTCCTTAGCCCAAAACAGCACTTATTACCCGCTTTAATTTATTTATCTCATCAGTTTCACTAATCAGGAAGACTAGGTATTTCTTGATGCACTTGGCTCACCAAGATTTTGCTAATATTTTCATAGCTGCTTGCGTGTGTCTTTTATTTGAGGATTTAGTGTCTTTTCTAGTAGCTTGTTAGATATTTTGTAACCTAGGTTATGTAATGGTATCCCTCTATAATTTATAGCTTTATATTTCCGTACTTGTGCTCTACTCTTTTGTCATCACTTCTTTGTTCGAGACTTTCATCATCTTATGGAATTTGCCGATGACCACTTATCCCCAGTAATTCAGCATTTTTCTTGTCATACGGGTTTCATATCTTCATAGTCTTCCTCTGGAACTGTTCTGTTTTCAATTTCTTTATCACCTGTTCTACTTCTTCTAGGACTGGTGTGTCCAGTCTATATTATTCTCTTTGGCCTTCCTACTGCTGCTCTACTATTTTTTGTTTCCTCGCCATCCGGGTTTAATAATTTTTGAAAGTGATCCCCCAACTCTTAATTATTTAATCATCTCAGTAAATTAAGTAATGAAGGATTAATGTCGTATTACAAAAAAATTTAACATTGTCATTGCTATTTTTATTTTGCTTTTGCTCTTCTACTTACAATTGCTTATCGCATTTTAGCCTTTACTAGAAAATTGTCAGTACAGCAGTTCACCCCTTAGTAGCTCCTTACGTCTATAACGCTACTTTGATTTCTTGCATTTATTAACATTTGATCCATCTAATATCTTATCTTTTAGACCTGGGACATCATCTACGTTTCTTTAGGAATAGACTTATGTGAAAACCTTGTACAAGTCATTTATATGCTTCTTAGAGAATGTCAAGCTTTGTTTAACGTGGCTCACCTGCTTAAGCTTATAACCACGGTTCCCTATGGGGTCAACGAATTGAGATACGCTCTATTAGCGTGTCACTTACTTGTGTGAGTGCTACAATTTTCACTGGCTGGAGCGAGATTGCCTATCCATTTTTTGATAGCTCTTCTGGCTAGTGCCGGGCTATTAACCTGTTCATCCGTTAGGATCCGATTTCGAGGGAGTCCCTTCACCCTAGTCTAGCATGCGGACTTCTACTGCTCGGTCGAGCTCAACCACAATGTTGATGAGACTTGATCTTAAGTCTGCCTAAGATATCCTAGAATTTTCCCACCTCGGCTTATCATAATTAAAGGCTTGATGCGCTCCGACAAAACTCCACCCGACTCTACCTGAAAGTAGAAACCCGGCCGTCCGTATTTACCCGCATTGCTTTTCTTCAAAAACTTTCAAGTATTTGATCCCATATACCGCATTATTAATAATTAGTTTATTATGTCTTAATGTGCCTCACGAGTCTGCGATTCGGTTTGTACAGTAACAGTGATTTTCTCTCATCGTAGGGTTTTTCGTATTCTTCATCGATCCAGATGAAGTCATTTAAAGATTTGGTTTGTTTCAGAATTATATTCTTCTTTCCTGCAGTTAGTTTCAATAATATGTCTTTTTCTTTCATTAACGAATTTCTAATTTTCCTTAACTGATCTATTTTAGTTTCGGTCTTTAGTTTAATTCCCATTTGCTGCAGTAGCACTTTAACATTTCTTTCTGTTTCCCCTGCACACTCTTCCTCCTTATGTAATATTTCTTAAAAAAATCTGCAACCAGCCCTTTAATTCTTTGGATTTTTTCACTACTTGTCCCTATTTTATTATCGAGCCCTTATACATTACATCTTTCAATATGTTGTTAGGAAACTGTTGTTGTTGCCAACATATTAATTGTCGAAGAGTATAGTTTTATGAAATACTCACAGTAACATTAAAATCACTTACGATCGTCGTAAGTTTAAAGGTGCCCATTCCGTGGATACATGATAGTGAATCCCAGAACATTCAGCATAACAATTTTCGCATAACAAACTGTTTTGCTTTTCACCATCTAATTCATCAGACTCATCGAAATCAGTTGGATATAAAACTCCCCATTTCTCTAAAAGTAAATTTAATTTTGTTTGTTTTAGGGTAATAAAATTTTGTAAGTTCTTACCGCGGTATTTATTAAGACACGGCATATCTGTTAAAAAACACTGTGTAGCATTCGAAAACCATGGTACTGTGGTTAAAGGGACGCATTTACATAGAGCTAATATACTTTGTACGCGACACTGAAGCAGACAATTACTTAGACTGTATTGTCCAAAAACTGTTGTAACCTCATCAGTGAAGATGCACTTACGCTTCAGAAAATAGGCATTGTGTAAATATATGTAAATGTAAAAGATTTGATATACTTACTGTGCTAACGTGATACTTTCTAATGTCAGATACAGAATAAAATACATCAGCGTGTAAATTCATAAGAGTTTCTGTACCAATACCAACTAGTTTCTGAAGTAAACCACCACTGGAAACGTCTGGATAATCGTATGGATCAAATACGTGGACCTAAATAAATTATAAATTACCATTTTAAAACAGTAACAGTTTTACGTTTTATATCTACATTTACTCCAACAGAAGAAATTAGTGGATAGAAATAATCTTCGGGATCATTATTAACAACTACCATTAGTCCATGATCCCAACCAAAACCATGATCGGGACTGTCGATTCTGGTCGGCTGCACGTCTTGCTTGAAACTGTAATGTAATGTTGCGATTATTACTTATGGTTAGAGATGATAAAAACATTTCTTTCGACATATCGATATACAGTGTGTGTCATAAAGTTGGATTCATATGGGAATCATTACTGATTGGAAAAAACCTTAGTGGTGCAATCACCTCTGCTTCTAAAAGTACTTGAAATACGCCTTGTCAAAGATGGCAGGTGACATTAGGTATCTGACAAATTCGCTATTTTTTTAAATCTGCGAAAAACGACCTGTTTGTTTTTCTCCTTAGATCCGTTTGCATGTTGGTACCGGTGGCACTGCAGCCTAGAAGGCATATTGTACTCAGCCTATAACAAGTTAATCACAAACAGTCTGTAATAGTTGTTCCCTGTATCAACAGATACAGGTTTCTCGCTGGATGTATGTTGAAGTCTTTCGATTTCAAGGAGGGTTGTCCGAAAACGTGCTGTTTTTCACTACTCAGCGCATTGCAGTTGAATCAAACATGCATAGCTGTTTTTGGTTTCTTGTTGTAGAGTATGCAAGTGAGGTCTCCGGATCTTACCCAAGTGTTCCTTAACGGTAGCATGTCCTGTTAGGAAACTCATTATGATCTTGAGTTACAACCTACTTAAGAGAAGAAGTTCTGTTGCTCTTTTCTGGCAAGGTCTGTCAATAAACGCCTTGCTGTACTTGTGTTCTGCTCGATTAGTCCAGTAGTTGCTGTGCTGAATGCGGGAACAGTCGTTGGCAGAGCCTCGGACTGCACTTTTTGGTACTTGTAAGGCAGGTTTATGGGACAGAAAAAACCTTGGCTGAGACCTGCCTGGCTAGTTTATCGGCTTTTGTCGTTGCCTTCAATTCCGCAGTGATCTGGCGCCCAAAGTACTTTGACAGTTGTCTTGGTCTGCCAATTCATTAAGTTCCGTAAAACATTCCCATACCAGTCTAGAATAAATCCTAGAACTTGAAAGAGCTTATAAAGCTGCCTGGCTCTCTGATACGATATAAATCCGCGTATTTCTGTAAGCCCTCCTGATGTTTTCGTGCGCACACTGTAGTATCGTGTAAGACTAAGAGGAACACAAAACTCCATATAGGCTTGATTCAGCACCAGTCTCGGCTTTAGAGCCTCCCGTGTTGTACAACAGACTTCGAGGAGGAATGTTCTGTCTAGATTTTAACCACACCTGGCGATTCTGTATATTCACCTCAAAAAGTGAGTTCTAAATAATTCTAGGCATCATGTGGCCCGTCCTCATTTCCAGTAATTCCCTAGACAACTAGTCATTCTTGTATGTTCTGTACCTATTCGAAGATGGTACGGTGAGTTCTTAAATTTATGTAGACCAAATCTTGCCTGTCCATGTATCACTGTGTGAAGAGGGGGCAGGTCAAGAAGTGTCTCCGTTGTTGTCGCCGCCCTTGTAATACCAAGACATGAAAGCCTTTGAATCTGGTTTAGTCTCAGTTTGGTGGTTTCTTGCTTGACTTTGGGCCACCAAACCAAAGCCGTATAGGTTATTATTGGCCTGACCACTCTGTTATACAACTAATACACTATTCCTGGTTTAAGACACTAAGATTTTTCATACATTCGTCTGGCAACGGCTAAACTGGTCTCAGATCTTCTGACAATTTTATCAATTTGTCGATTCCAGGTAAGTTTAGAGTCTAGAATAACTCCTAAGTATCTTACCTCTCTTTTATCAAGATATGGAGGAGACCAGGGCCCGATCTAAGGGGGGGCAAGCCGGGCAAATGCCCAGAGCGGAAAAAGTGAAGGGCGGCAAAATTGAGGGCGCCGGGCGGTTGCACGGAGTCCTCAATTTTTTCTCTAGGAGAGAAAAATCTTATAATATTACCATGTTTAGCAGCCCGACAAAACAGTAGTTTTTAAGGTTTTCCTTTAAAAAAATGCTAGTTTAGAGGCTGTAAATCCTTAGACGGACCAACATATTTTAAAGTGTTATTTTGTCTTATAATTTTTTAATGCTGTCTCCCAAGAAAATGATAAGACAGCATTTAAGCAAACCAAGACGAAAGAAAGAAGAAGATACCTAAATAGGAAAGATGGAACTAACTCTTTCGATATGTAAAGATTTTTGAATTGAGAATACAAAAAATGTATGTTGTATGTTTTTAAATAGTAATTTGTCTCCTCAAGACGTTTTAGAATTTATAACAGATTTAAGGTTTGGTCCAAATATCAGTATTGCGCTCAGGATTCTTTTCCAGTAACAGTTGCAAGTGGTGAAAGAAGCTTTTCTTAATTTAAAAAATAATAAAAAATTATCTGAATCCACCTTGACACAGAATAGATTATCTGGATTGGCTATGATTTCAATAGAAGATAAGGTTTGCGACAGTATAAATTTATCAGAAATTATTAAAGATTTTGCAGAGCAGAAAGTGCGACGAATAGTATATTAAACTATTAGTTTCATAAGACACGTTTTTAGCGCACGCGTCCGAGTTTAGAAAACGACGAAAACGAACGGAGTTTTCTAAAGGACAAGTGCGCTAAAACGTCTTATGAAACGAATACTTTATACTATTTTTTCTATTTGCCTTATTTTTAATCATTTTAAAAATGAAATAATTTAATTTTAAATAAAATTTGTTAGGGGAACTCTCTTAACTTTTTTAACAGTTGGCAACACTGGAAACTCAGGTTCCGCATTTGTTTTTCTTTGCGGCATTAAATAAGTTTGACATTTTAAAAACAGCTGTTCATTACTGATATTAACTATAAAAAATTAAATATTATTGTTTTCCGTATTCTAATAAATCTCGTTAGAACACGCAAAATGCGTGTCCTAATCGCCTCATTAGGACACGCAAATATAAAAAATTATTTTAATTACGAGTTAGAGTTTAATATTCTCAGAAAAAATGTTTTATTTACCTAATTTGATTATTTTCAAGAATGACTGATTCGTTTTGTAGCGTTACATAATTATGTGTTTTTTATGTGTTATGTGTTAAAAACAAATCAGTTCTTGTGTTTTTTTAACGTATGAACATTAACTTAAATATTATATCATACGTAGGCAAGATTAGTCCGAGACAGGAAAAAATGGCACAAGGGAAAAGAGGCCTATGGTTATACCCAGCAGTGAGTCGAAACAGGTTGATGATGATGATGATGAAATTGAAAGATACATATGTCGATAAAAAATATTTCAATTCATTCAGTAGTTTCTGAGAAATTCTTTAACAGACATACATATATACTTACAAACATGCATAATACTCTCATGAACTTTTGTATATTTGTTCAGAAACCCCAGTAGACTAACATATGTGAATATTATACAATTCCAACAATATCACATATATATGATCCCATCTTTGGAATAGCAAGCTCATGACTTATATGGTGTTAGTGTAAAGGGCGGCGAATATTATTTTTGCGGCCTGGAGCGGCTAAATAACTAGATCGGACCCTGGAGGAGACTCTAGGGGATTAATGCTCGTCCTATTCGACTATAGAGAAATGGGTTGCCGCGTTTAAAACGGGTAAATCTGATGTTAAAAACGAAAAGTGAACTAGGAGGCCTATTTCTGTGGTCACCCCTGAAAATGTTGAGACTTTACACAATTTGATAATGGCAAATCGTTGAATTGGCTTGAAAAAGATAGCAGAGACATTATAAATCTCGTATGAACGCGTGTCCCATATTGTTCATGTGGAACTGGATATGAAAAAAATTCTGCGAAGTGGATTGATTCTTAAATTGTTGAATGCTAATCAAAAACGAGTGCGAGTGTCAACATCTTTTGCGCCCATTTTGAAGAGGATGGTGATCTTTTTTTGGACCAGATTGTCACAATGGATGAATCGTGGATACAGAACTCGAAACAACAGTCAATGGAGTGGAAACATTCTGGTTCTTCTCGCTCGAAAAAATCGCCAGGAAAAGCTTCCGTTTTCGTGATATAAAGGTTTTGAAAGACTATTTAGACCATGGAGAATACTCCCTAATACTCCCATTACCAGGGAGTATTATGCTACCTTGCTAACGCGATTGAGGAAGGGAATTGTAGAGAAAAGGCGGGGAATATTGTCAAAAGGTGTTGTTTTTTCGCAGGGTAAGGAGCCCAGCCACAAAAATCAGAGTAGCTCTTTAAAAAATTCACGGGCTGGGCTTTGCATCGTTGGAACATTCACTATACTTACCAAATCTTGCGCCCTCGTACTATTCTCGGAACAAAATTCTCGTCTAACAAAGAGGCTATTCAGGCTGTGGAGGACTGGTCTTTTGCACTACTTGCTACATTTAGTAGTATGGTTAAATATGTACTTTAAACACCCTATTGGTGTCCCCTTAATTTTGATATTTCTGCTTTACCACGAAATACTTCTGGATCTCTCCCTCTCTTTCCTCAATATGTCATTCTCATGTGTATTCTCATTGTCAGAATATTTTTGTCTAAGCCGTGTTTGTTCTAGAGCTGTAGATGCGCACCCACACAATTATGATTACTAATATACTATAAATAAAATTGGTATTTTGTTTTTAATTGTGAAGTAATGCTATCCAAATTCTTAATCAATTAACAATAATAATCGCTGACAAAACCTACAATACCCACAATTCTTGCCCACTGCTACGAGTTGGTCATTTATATTTTAATATTTTTGTCTGGAATAAGGTGACTTGCATTCGTTCGTTATGGTGAAATGACTGTAATAATTATGTAATTAATAATAATTTAAGTTTTGCAACATTTGTTAAAGTTTAATTATTTCTAGAGATCAAGAAAACAATTCTTATATAAACGAACTAAAATTTGATATTAACGTTTAATTATTTTCAAAGATCAGTTGCACCAACAATAATCCAATAATTTTACAGTCTAAATTTAACAGTCAAAGCATATTATAATATTAATTTCAGCCCATGCAGTACGTATAAATTAGTCAGAAAAATTAATTTGGAACTTACTAGAAGGAGAATACAAAGATCGTCGAAAACCAAGTACTTCCAGTTCACCTAATGCGACGCCTTACATATTTAGAATTTCCATAAGGTATCTCCACTCACCTATCTCAAATTGGAAGTTCCCTTTGCAGGTGTCCGCAAAAAAGGATCGTCGAGGACTAAGGTCCGGTTGACCAATCGTGACGGTATTGTATTTATATAAAATCCACATGAATTCTCCTACCTAAGTCGTCGTTTCTGGTCCCCTATCTCCTACCGTTTTATAAGTTTGTAGAAAGGTTTGAGCTAGGAGATCGGAAATGACATGTTAGATAGGCAACCCCATGGGGTTGTAAATATATAATAGCGTGCTTGGTCCTAGATGATCCTTCTTTATTGTTCACCTACAAAGTGTACTAGACGATCGTTTTTACGGTTCATCCACGGCCTTCTGGATTTGAGAGACGAACATCTCTTAGACGGCCGATCGCGTTGGAAAATTTATGTTCTGACAGGTTTCGTATAGTGGCGCCATCTGTCAAGTAAATTCGAATTCTGTAGTAATTATTCTAATAAATAATAAGTTTAATAAAAAAAAAACGTTTGGCAGCAGTTTTGAATTGCTATTTTAACTTAAAAGATCTACGTTGTGCAGATAGCTTTGTTTGTGCTGTTTTGTTGAATTTCCTTTACGCTTTTTACTTTTTATAACTAGATAAATAAAAGTAACACAAAATAAAAGCACGCATTTTATGAGAGGTTAAGATTTCTTAGCAACTTTGAATGTTTTGTATTGTGGCTCCCCCTTCAAAACAGAAATAATACCTAGAACTACAAATGCGGACGGATGTATAGATACGTTTATCTCACAAATCGAGGAGGCCGTAGGTTCACTTACAAAGTTTACTTCCGCTAGGCTTACTTCGGCGGGGGCGGAAATTAAGTCATACATAGGAGTAGGTATTGGGGTACTTGAGCCAGACAGTTCTAGGGACCCTAGATTCTCTGTCTCTCTCTAAATCTGGTGACTTTTTGTCTGTCTCTCTCTAGGTGGTTAAGTACGGAATCTGCATTACCGGCATTTTGTATTACCGGCATTTGGTTCGTCACTTGGCTAAATGGTGTTAGTGTTGCTAGGGGAAAACAGATGGCGCCAGTGTCGTTTTTGTACCGACATTCTGTATTATCGGCATTGGGTTCGTCACATGGCTAAATGGTAGCGTCGTTTCTAGGGGAAAACAGATGGCGCCAGTGTCGTTTTACGTGATTTTTGTACAGACATTCTGTATTATCGGCATTTGGTTCGTCACATGGCTAAATGGAGTTAGTGTTGCTAGGGGAAAACAGATGGCGCCAGTGTCGTTTTACGTGATTTTTGTACCGACATTCTGTATTATCGGCATTTGGTTCGTCATCATGAAGAAAGCTGTATTACCGATTACGGGCGTTCTGCTGATTGTTAATAGGGGGAGCCAAGGTTTATCATTTTATATTAATAAATTTTACCGATTTCTTAAAATAATTATCGTCGTCATTAATACTTTAATTACATATAATAATTTAAGATAATTAATTCAGCATTAAAATTTTAAACGCAAATCACGGAACAATTTACGGATAATAATAATAACAATAATTATAATAATGTCTTTATTTCCTTACAGGTTTACACCCAAATAGGGAAAAATATGAATTTACAAAAAAAAACATAATTACAATGTACTTAACCTATTGTTTTGTGTGTATTAATCAGGTATATTCTCATGTTTATTTACAAGAACTTGACAAATAAACGATAATCCCTTAAACATAATATCGCATTCTGCGCAAATTAAATTAAGATTACTACACATTACAGTAAGTGAACTACTCATTAACATATTGGGCCTCGCAAAATTATTGTAAAAGAATAAAGAACTTCTGCTTTTATGTCTAGGTATCTTTAACAAAATATAATATGTCAGAAAATTTAACATAGATCCGAAATATCAAATTAGAGAATTATATTAGTTGAAGCCTCTATAATATTACGTTTTCAATAAATACTAGATATAATTAATCAGCTTCATTATAAATTAAGTAGAAAGCAATACAAATAACACTAAGTTCTTTTCTGTTAAAGATAGCTATAAGCTTTATTCTTTTTTTTTGCTTTATTTAGGCAAAAATGTTTTCATCGTTTATGCTATTCTCGTGTGTATTGTGGTGACAAGATTCATTTGGTATTGTTATGTCTGTTTGTGTTGGTTAATATTTCACCATTTACAACATAATCGTGAATAAAGTGGTTAGTGTATTTTTGCATACGAAACAATGGAACATTTATTTACGTTTAAATTTAGGCGATTAGCTTCACACCAATCACATAGAAAGTTAATGTTAGACTGCAAATATAAGCAATCATTGATATCTCGTACTTGATGATATATTTTTAAATCGTCAGCAGATAATAGTTTCTCGCAATGTATAGATTGATGATGATGAATACCACGTAGACACGTCCATTCGTGACGGGTATCTTGGAATACGTTCTACTTGGTTCGGACATCTTGTATCCCTACCCCCTGGCGTTTAATGTCATGCGTAGCATGCTATCTCTCTCTCTCTCTCTCTCTCTCTCTCTCTCGCTCTCTCGCTCTCTCCTTCTCACTCTCTCCTTATCATCTATTAGAGAGGACGCATTAAAGAGCCTTCTCTCTCTCAATGTCTCCTCTCTCACTCTCTTGCTCTTTCGTTCTCTCCTTATCACCTATTAGAGGACGCATTAAAGAACCTTCTCTCCCTCTCTCACTCTCTCGCTCTCACGCTCTCTCACTCTCTCTCCCTTCATCCTAATGCTAGTAAATGAAACAGCATTGGATAGAGGTAACCGTTAGGTCTACTGTTCTGGGATTGGTTCGGACGATAATTATTCAAAAAGGCGTAAAAGCATACGATGTTTACTAAATTAAATGTGGGCTGATTACGAGAAGTCTCAGTACCGTCTACGATTATGTCCGAGAACATCCGACGAATTGTATAAATCTCATGACATATTGAAATATGTACATCATTGCGCTATGAAGATCTCAGCTATAAATACGGTGTATTCTGTTCGTGCGTGACAGTTATTTGTCATACGTCATCATGAACACAATAGATCTCTTCGGTAGAGCTATGACGAGTATGACAGATGAAGCAATGGCTGCAACAAAACGTGGACCGAGAGGTTATGGTTTCAAATTAACACCAGAGGGTAATTTCGATGTTGAGAATCGACGTATAACTAATGTAGGCGCTCCTATCAACGATAACGATCTTGTCACGAAGCGTTCTGTACTAATGTTGTAAGATAGCGATGAAGGTGTAATTGATGTTAAGAAAAGAAGGCTAGTACACGTTAAAGGACCGCTTGACGACCACGATGTTTGCACGAAAAAGTATACCGACGAGCTGGTGGACGATGTTGAAAGAAAATTACTCTCTAATTGTTTGAGACGACGACGAGAGGATAAAGGACAGGGGTCGTACTATGATGCTAAAGATGGAAGAATTTGTAATATAGGGAAGCCTCTAGAGGATAAAGATGTAATCTCTAGGCAGTATTTTAACAATCGGGCTATGCATACAAACGATCAAATGCAGTTTAATGCAGATGGTAAACGTATTGTTTCAGTAAGTTACCCTATAGATGGCACGGATGTCAGTTCTAAAGCTTATGTAGATGCTCAATTAGACTCTGCTGTACAAACCTTCATTACAATGACTACCGACACTCAGAACACTATTAAAGATCTAAAGTAAAAGGTAACAAAGGTTGACATTGAAACTAGTAAACTTAACAGTTTGCTAACAACGTTGGAAAAAGAAACAAAGAGAAATCACCTAATAGCGAATGATGAGATGGAAAATAATCATTCGAGTGTGTTGACAAAGATAGAAGAAACGAATAATACCCTAGATAGTAATTATAAAAAATTATTAGATAAAGTACAAGTGCTCGAGGATACTCAAAAAGTTATGCGATCATCGTTTGATGCCCTAATAGCCGAATCTGCAACACGTACGAACTCTTACAACATAAAGAGAGTGTACAATACCGACTAATAACGGAATTTACTACTACTACTACTATCGGTTGACCTAATCATATTGACACCATTTTTATTCTAGTTTTAAGTGTATTATATCAAATGCCTGATTAGCGCAGATAGGAAATGTGGTGAGCCTTACGGGAATGCTGCGCAAATGCTTAGTTTGCTTATATCTACGCTAATCAGTTATTTTTTTTTCTATCTTAGCCTAAATGTATCGTTGAAGAAATAAAAAATGTATTTAAACAAAGTTTTTAGTTTTACTAATGTCAATAACTCTCCAAACATAGCGATTTGTAGCAACAGCAGCAGCAACACATCGATATGGTAAAGAAAGTAAGTTTCGCCGACGCAAGCATGAATAATATACATCATATGGGATGTATGAATATGGGATACATCGTATGGGAGTATGCATACAGACAGGCGAGAAAGGGAGACTGGCAAACATTAGCTCTGGACAGATACCGTTTTCAAACAAGAATACATAATGTTGAAAAGCATCTGTGTAAAATTCTACAAGCTGATCATAGAGACTTTATCTATACGCAGAGATTTCAGAACACAGATTAGTGCGGCTACCGCGGTGACCGAGTAGAAATACAGGTACAAGCAGTCTCTTCTCTCAGTACCAGATGTTAGTTCACGAGGGTAACGGCTTTGTTAACAAGCTCATAGACAAGCTGCCTATTGAACTACATCTTCCTTCCTATCAGTACTGTGGACTTGGTACTAAATTATCTGAAAGATTACAACGTGGCGATAAAGGTATAAATCCTTTGGACCAGGCGTGTATGCAGCACGACATCTCGTACGCTCAAAGCTCCGATTTGAACAGTAGACACCAGGCTGATCGTGTATTAGAAGAAGCCGCTTGGAAGCGTGTTAAGGCTAAAGACTCTAAATTAGGGGAAAAAACATCAGCTCTGTTTGTAACCGGTATAATGAAGGCTAAAAGAAAGCTGGGAATGGGCGTAAAGACAAACAATCTGTCGGCGAAAAAGGGTCTCGCTAGAAAGATGATGAAGAAAACTGTCACTTTCAAAGGAGGCGTTTTAAAGAAGCTTGTTGGTGTAGTGAATCGTGCAAGCAAGAGACTCACGGGTAAAGTCTTAATACATCATGCCCTGAGCGCTGCCAGAAGAATCATTCAAAACGTGGGCGGTCGAAAAAACGTTAAAGTACCCCGAATTATTCTAGTGCCTACAGCTACAGGAGGTATTTACCACTCATACCAATTTTTGCTGGCCTCTCGGCTCTCGGTGCAATTATAGGAGGCGCCTCGGGGGTAGCAAAAGCTGTTAACACTGCTAATAGTAATAAGAGACAGCTAGAAGAAACAACGTGGCATAATAAAAGTATGGAAGCTATCGCTTTAGGCGGTAAGAACGGGAACGCCCTTTACCTGAAGCCGTATAGAGCTGGCGGAGCTGCATTGTACTTAAAACCATATGTCAGGCGGTCAAAAAACTGAATAACTTGCCTCGGAGACCACTTACAGACCTAGATATAATAAAACATGCTAAAGACATTCCCTATTTTAGAGGTGTCTATATGAGAACAAGTCTACCTGAAACGAAACCTTTGCAATTCGAAAGAGCTATTGTTAATCTTGACGACGCTGGAGGGCCGGGTACTCATTGGGTTGCCTATAGAAAGGATCGAAACGTGGTTTTGTACTATGACCCCTTCGGAGACCTGAGACCACCAGCTGAACTTGTGAAATATTTAGGGCCTCGCTGCGCTGTATACTACAACGTAGCCCAAGAGCAAAAGTTCAATACATACAACTGCGGACATGTGTGTCTACGATTTTTGTATAAAAGAGAGGTGAAAGTGTAAATCGGTTAAGTATGGTGTACGGTGTACGGTACAGGGAACAGGCTTTCTACGGGTCGTATTTATCCACCTATAACACTAGATCACGTGCGTTACGAATACTCACTAGGTTTAGTCGGCTTATATACAAGTCACACGATACGGAATATATACCAAGGCAAAAATAAATTTTATTACGGAGAAAAGGCGATAACTATTGAACCGGGTAGCTACGAGTTGGCTGAAATCGTTAACTATATAAACAATCAAATTAGTGGCGATCCGGAAGAGGGAGATCTACTACTACAAATCAAAGCTAACACTAATACGGGAAAGTGTGAGATTGAATCAGCTACCGAGTTGATTGATTTTACCAAACCCGATAACATAGGATCCCTACTAGGATTTAAGAAGCGCGTGCTAGAACCCGGTAGTAGACACGTATCAGATCGTGTTGTCGATATACTTTCAACTCCAAACATCTTTGTAGACACGAATATTACAGGCGGCTCATATAGAAACAATCAAGCAGGTCATACAATCTTCGAATTCGGTGTTTGCGTACCACCTGGTTATCTGATTGAAAAGGAACCATCGCATGTGATTTACTTTCCCATCACTGTCACCGAGATCGACAACATTACCATTAGACTGGTAGACGCGCGAGGAGAGTTGATAAATTTGTCTGAAGACACTTTCACGAGTATCAGGCTAGAACTTAAACGTGAAAAATGGGAATAAACTTTAGCTATAAAAACATCAGCATATGTCCATCAAAGGTCATTCACCGTCGAACGTCGGCCCGTGCAGACCTTCGATTAAAACTAACTAAAGCTCGTCGCCTTTTTCTTGAATCTTTAGGCTTTAAAGTACAATAACAACAACAGCAGCAACATGTCAAAACGAAGTAAAATGCATATTAACACCGACACCTTTACCATTGATAAATTAAACATATTTGGGAAGCCTCGCGTCGATACAGATATAATAAAAGAGGATTTTTATACCTATCTGCCGTTTACGCTAAATGCCAATCATTCCGACACCATTAGAATCAGCATACAAAATTCCGATAACGCTTTAGCTTTGTATGACAGCTATGTACTTGTTAAAGGTAGCATAACGCGTGCAGAAAACAAGCAATTCCTTCTGGTAAACAATTTTGCCCACTTTCTGTTTGATGAAATTCAGCTAATATTAGGCACAAACCAGCTCATAGATGTCTGTAAACAGCCTGGCATTACAAGTACTATAAAAGGTCTCCTTTCACACGGCGCCGAGGATAGAGCTTTAACCAGCACTGCATGGAACTTAGGGATTACTAGCGATAATGATTTGTTACATAACCAGGGGAATAACGTCTTTCATTTCACGTGTAGAATACCATTAAAAGATATCTTTGGATTTACAGACGATTATAAAAAAGTAATACCTCATATGAGTTGTCAGCTAGTTTTAATTCGCGCCAAGAACGATTTTAATTTCTATAAAAGCGACGCAGGTGATGCAGGTACCGACGTAGATATCAAGATTGATAAGCTCTCGTGGGAAGTTCCGCATATACTGTTATCAGATGAAAGCAAAGTGAACCTGGTGGAGAGTTTAAGAGATAATTCTTCTATTATCGCTCCGTTTAGACGTTGGGAATTACACGAGTTACCCTCGTTGGGAACTACTAAAAACCAGGTTTGGCGTGTAAAGAACTCCAATGATCTAGAGAAACCGCGCTGGGTCTTTGTAGTTTTACAAGACGAGCGTCAGCTGGGTATAAGAACGGGTAACCCGACTACATTTACTCATTCGAACTTGGTCGACGTTAAGTTGTATTTAAATTCGCAAGTGTTCCCACATCAGCGTTTAAATCTCGATTTCGACCGTAAGGACTACATTCCTGCGTATCTGAATTATATTCGTTTTCGTGAGAACTACTATGACGGTATAGGTAGAGGTGCGGCTGAGAGCTGTTTACTCAGCTACAAATCGTTTGAAACGTATCCCGTTTTTGTTATTGACTGTTCAAGACATGTAGAGAGTTTTAAGGATTCCACTGTCGATATTAGACTAGAGCTCGAGTCTTCAGCCGCATTTACGAACACAACTAAGGCGTATTGTTTGATCCTTCACGACGCATTAATCGAGTATAATCCGTTTAACGAGACCGTGACTAGACACGTACGCATACCGTAATGATGATGAAGGTCGTTAAACAAAATAAGTCACTAAACATATGTAACCTAGACGACTGCGATGATACATCTTTACAACGACGATCAGGCGAGGATGTTAGGAAACATGGCGACCTGTTACCTGTATCATGTAGAGCAATATTGAGCGGTCCATCTTCCTGCGGTAAAACTAATGCTATGTTAGGTTTACTTATTAGCGAAAACGGATTAAAATTTGAAAATATCTACCTATACGCCAAGTCTTTATTTCAGCCTAAATATGAATTCTTAAGACGTGTTATGAAACCACTTACGGGTATGGGATATCATGAATTTAGCGAAAACGATGACGTAATCAGCCCCGGTGATGTTAAACCTAATTCAGTGTTCATTTTTGATGATATAATGTGCAGCAAGCAGGAAAAGATTAGAGAATATTTTAGCATGGGTATGCATAAGGGTGTCGACTGTTTTTATCTAGGTCAAACGTACGCCAAGATACCGAAACATCTGATTAGGGACAATGCAAACCTAATTATTCTCTTTAGACAAGACGAGTTAAACTTAAAACACGTGTTTAGCGATCATGTTGTAGGAGACGGTATTAGCTATGATCAGTTCAAAAACATTTGCTCTCTGTGTTGGAAGGAGCCACATGATTTCCTGGTAATTAATAAAGACAGCTCTCTAGACCGTGGCAGATATCGGAAGGGTTTTGATTCATATATAAGTTTATAATTAGAGTCGATTCGTTTAGTAGTCTCTGCATAGCCGACATGTCCAACACGTACGATCTGAGTTTAAAGCGTAAAATAATACACGCTCGTAATGCTATACGTAAGAAATTTGCATACTTTCGTCGTGATAGAGCAGAAGCAGAACGTATGTATCGCGTCACGCACAATCCAGTTATATCGCCACTGGAAACCATTGCTAAATCAGTTAACACCTCTAACGCACCCCTATTGAAAGTTAAAACACAACCATCTGCTGCTACTACTACTACTACTGCTAGTTACATTCCCCAGTTGAAAGTTAAAAAACAACCTGCTACATCATCATCATCGGAAGCAGACGAAGAAGAAGAAGAAGAAGAAGAACCTAATAAAACTCTTGATCTCCCTACTCATTACGGTATGCTGATAGCTAACGCTGTCGGAAACAAAAATATAGATAGAACTAGATTCGGTATTAGATATAAAATTAATCGAGACGCGTGGACATTTACATCTTCCCCTGTGACTATGCGTGATACAAACATCATAATTAAAAACAACGTTTTCAAAGCAACACCCGATCTGTTTGACTTACACGTTTAGTGAATTAGAGTCTATACCATCGCAAGCTGATATCAATAATTATATGCAGATAATAGCCCTTACTAATGCGCATAAGAAATCATATAGACCACAGGGTAAACTAACAGCTGTTAAACATTGGAAGTATGATTATATAATTAAACCGAACTTACCCAGAATCAAAGGTTTAGGCATTAGACTATCATCATCATCATCGTCAAATTTTAAAAAATTAAGCGATTGCAAAGTCGAATACGTCTACTGGAATAAGGCTAACGAGCTAGTCGACCGGCTTCGTTTGTTATATGCTGTAAAGAGTGCCGGCAACACTAGTCCACAGAATGAAAACGAAATAATATCAATTATAAGCGAACTTAAGGAGGAAGGCATCATAGAATAGAATAGAATATTTCGGGGGTATATAATGATATATTGCTTTAACATTGTTCAGTATTCATCAAACACGGCTGCTGCCAATATAATTATTTGAGACGTTGCTCTCTTGGTGTCGTTGAGATTAATTGTATGATAATGACTAGTGCTAAACAAACCGTTGTTGATGAAATACACAGGGCTGCTAGAAAAAACTTTCAAAGACGTCGCACTATAATAAAAGATTTCCAGGACTTGTTCCAGGCTGACTTAGCCGAGTTTATACCCTATGCTAAAGTAAATAAGGGATATCGTTACATACTGCTGATGATAAACTGTTATTCGAAATATCTGTATGCACGACCGTTGAAAACTAAATCCGGAGAAGAGGTGACAAAGCAGGTCCGCAGCATCTTTAAGAGTTCAGTCATACCCAAGAATCTTCAGACGGATCTCTGGAAAGAGTTTTACAATAAACATTTTAAACGATTAATGAAAGAGCACACTATAAATCATTACTCTACATATTCCGTAATTAAGGCTTCGATAGTTGAACGCGTTATCCGTACAATTAAGCAAAAGCTGTATAAAGAGTTTAGCTACCTAGGATCATTTAAATGGATAGATATATTACAGAGGGTAGTTGACAGCTATAACAACACCAGACATAGAACGATAGGTCGAGCTCCTGCTACTGTTACACCTACCACCAAACTAACCGTTTATGACACTAATGTAAAAGCAGATGTCGCTGCAGGAAGTAAACGTAAACTAGACTTGAATGACCTCGTACGTATTAGTAAGTTCAAGGGGGTCTTTTCTAAGGGATACACGCCCAGCTGGTCAACTGAATTATTCAAAATAGTTAAAGTTCAATTTACAAAACCTGTCACATATCTGCTGGAAGATCTTCATGGGGTTGCTGTCCGAGGAGCTTTCTACGAGTTCGAGCTGCAGAAAACCCAACAGCCAGACGTTTACTTAGTTGAAAAAGTACTTAAACGCCGCAGCAATGGTGACATGTACGTCAAATGGCTCGGCTTGAATGGAAAGTCCTGGATAAAGGCGGAAGATGTTGTTAAATGACAGTTCTTACCTATATGAAGTTTATATTACTAGATTAAATAAAGTATGTTGTTGAGGTTTAAGTTTAATATATAGTTAATATTCTATTAAGTAAATGTTAAATGTTAGAATATATATATTTATAAGCTGATCTAAGTTATTTTGTTAGAAAATTAATTTGTAACATCCTCATATAACATATCTAGTTTATATTGAGTAATAAAGTATTATACTATATATAACTATAATCACCTAGTTTAAGCTGATTTACAATAGAATATTAGTAATATTGTGTAATTTTACGAAAAATAATAAAAAACAGTAAAACATTTATCGATTTTTTATTTTCACGTATAAAATAACAAAGCCGTCCGAACCAATCCCAGAACAGTAGACGTAACGGTTACCTCTATCCATTGCTGTTTCATTTACTAGCATTAGGATGAAGGGAGAGAGAGCGAGAGAGTGAGAGAGAGAAGGTTCTTTAATGCGTCCTCTAATAGGTGATAAGGAGAGAGCGAAAGAGCAAGAGAGTGAGAGAGGAGACATTGAGAGAGAGAAGACTCTTTAATGCGTCCTCTAATAGATGATAAGGGGAGAGTGAGAAGGAGGAGAGAGAGAGAGAGAGAGAGAGAGAGAGAGAGAGATAGCAAGGTACGCATGACATTAAACGCCAGGGGGTAGGGATACAAGATGTCCGAACCAAGCAGAACGTATTCCAAGATACCCGTCACGAATGGACGTGTCTACGTGGTATTCATCATCATCAATCTATACATTGCGAGAAACTATTGTCTGCTGACGATTTAAAAATATATCATCAAGTACGAGATATCAATGATTGCTTATATTTGCAGTCTAACATTAACTTTCTATGTGATTGGTGTAAAGCTAATCGCCTAAATTTAAACGTAAATAAATGTTCCATTGTTTCGTATGCAAAAATACACTAACCACTTTATTCACGATTATGTTGTAAATGGTGAAATATTAACCAACACAGACATAACAATACCAAATGAATCTTGTCACCACAATACACATTACCCATGAGATATTACACGAGAATAGCATAAACGATGAAAACATTTTTGCCTAAATAAAGCAAAAAAAAGAATAAAGCTTATAGCTATCTTTAACAGAAAAGAACTTAGTGTTATTTGTATTGCTTTCTACTTAATTTATAATGAAGCTGATTAATTATATCTAGTATTTATTGAAAACGTAATATTATAGAGGCTTCAACTAATATAATTCTCTAATTTGATATTTCGGATCTATGTTAAATTTTCTGACATATTATATTTTGTTAAAGATACCTAGACATAAAAGCAGAAGTTCTTTATTCTTTTACAATAATTTTGCGAGGCCCAATATGTTAATGAGTAGTTCACTTACTGTAATGTGTAGTAATCTTAATTTAATTTGCGCAGAATGCGATATTATGTTTAAGGGATTATCGTTTATTTGTCAAGTTCTTGTAAATAAACATGAGAATATACCTGATTAATACATACAAAACAATAGGTTAAGTACATTGTAATTAGGTTTTTTTTGTAAATTCATATTTTTCCCTATTTGGGTGTAAACCTGTAAGGAAATAAAGACATTATTATAATTATTGTTATTATTATTATCCGTAAATTGTTCCGTGATTTGCATTTAAAATTTTAATGCTGAATTAATTATCTTAAATTATTATATGTAATTAAAGTATTAATGACGTCGATAATTATTTTAAGAAATCGGTAAAATTTATTAATATAAAATGATAAACCTTGGCTCCCCCTATTAACAATCAGCAGAACGCCCGTAATCGGTAATACAGCTTTCTTCATGATGACGAACCAAATGCCGATAATACAGAATGTCGGTACAAAAATCACGTAAAACGACACTGGCGCCATCTGTTTTCCCCTAGCAACACTAACTCCATTTAGCCATGTGACGAACCCAATGCCGATAATACAGAATGTCGGTACAAAAATTACATAAAACGACACTGGCGCCATCTGTTTTCCCCTAGCTACACTAACACCATTTAGCCAAGTGACGAACCAAATGCCGGTAATACAGAATGCCGGTAATGCAGATTCCGTACTTAACCACCTAGAGAGAGACAGACAAAAAGTCACCAGATTTAGAGAGAGAGACAGAGAATCTAGGGTCCCTAGAACTGTCTGGCTCAAGTACCCCAATACCTACTCATAGGGGTCTTCGTGAGACCCTAAATTTGTAATATTCGCGATTGTTCAACTAGAAGTGCTTCGCCCTCGATGGTCTTTCCTTATAGTTCATTTACGAAGTGTACTTTCAATTTGAGATAGAGGATCAGAAATGACCTCATATGTAAGAACAAGGGCGGATCTACGAGAATTTTTGAGGGGGCGATAAAAAATTAACTTTTTTCAAGAACATATATGTTTCCAAGATAAAGCAACAAATAAAATTTATTTTATTATAACATGTTATTTACATTATACAATACGACCATTACAAGTAGACAAATGAACGAGTGTTTATTCTGTGCAGACAGAGAAAAATAATACAGCAATGATTTCAGAATGAGACGGTCGACGGGCAATGGATTTCCCTCGGTCCGGTTAGCTATTCCTTATTACACGTCGTCAAGAATGCTTGCTGAAATTGTTTATTTTGTTACCTCTGTTCTTATCTATTTTATTAGGTAAAAATGATGTAAAACATGTTTATCTTACATTTGAATAGCAGTAAAGTAAATCAAGTAACTAATTTGTATAATAAAATGTAAATACACATCAGTACACCCACATCCTCGAGGATTTATTTGTAATTCGGTTTCCCTCCGCTTCATCAATGAGCAGAATAACCTCTCGTTCATTTGTCTACTTGTAATGGTCGTATTGTATACGTACTCTGTTAAAACTGATGTTAACATTATTAGGTTTATTATTCAGGTATACTTACTAAATAACATTAGTAAAATTAATAGTTGCAATAATATGAATCATTCTAGTAGTAGTCGATCATTACCATTTTTGACAAAACGTTCTATAAGTTCGTCTGGTAATGGTGGATTTGTTTTATGTATATGAAGTAGACCTAAACTAACTAACCTGTCTTGAGACGTTGTAGATCTTAGCCACGTTTTTAATATTTTTATAGAGATAAGTGTAACAATAATATGTAATGTGTAATATTTTTAATAACAAATAGACAACCGGGTAATAATATATTGTACAGCTAGTTACGAAAGTCATACTTTTTTTCACGGCTTTGCAGAGGTTTGATTAACGAGGACAAAGCCCGAACTTATCAAGTAAATGAGTGAAAAAAGAGACTTTCATAACGTCTCGTCCACGACATTTTTTGCATAATATAGTAACTTAAATTTGTCCTAAAAGGATTTATGCAAAATTTGGGGAAAAAAATCAAAAAATATACATGGTATTCTTTGGCAATAATCTCCGAGGAGATTCAAGTCATTGCATTATGATGCAGTTATTGCATAAAATAATTTAAAGAAGTGCTACTTTTATTACAATTTTTTGTTAAAAAGTCAACAAGTTATAGCAAACGAACGTTTGTGTTTCCTTATTTTAGGAATAAAGGTTAGGTATAAATAAATAATATTTTTTTTATAAAATATCCCATATTATGTCCAAAATATTACCATTTGGAATTTCTCAAATGTGTGATTCAATTTGTTGACATTCTATACTTCAACCACAAATATATCAAATGAGTCATTTTCGTAATCACACCGGAATAAAGAAATACGACCCGAGGTGAGATAAGATAAGAGTGCGAATTTCACGTTGCTAAGAATTCAGTGACGTACGCTAGAACCAACAGATTTTCATTGCTTCATTCACATTTACTTTTAATTAAAAAGGGGTTTGTTCCGCTAATGAATCTTTCTAGCTAATTTATTGTTTGTTTTATCATTTAGATTACAACGTAGCCTTCGCATAATTCTGTAATAATTCAATTTACTGCTGTTTATAAAAAACTAATTGTACGTGCAGAAGTTTGAGATGGGGGGTTGGGTAACTGTGTGCCACTGCAGCAAATAAATATTTTAAATAATATTACCACATGTACAAAATCTTCACCTGAAGATGAGATAAACGAAAATGTTTCTTTGAACATTTCTCAGGAAAGTTCATCAAATATTGAAGACCATTTGAACTTTTCTGAGCAAAGCCAACTGGAGCATGATTATTTTTTCACTGCTAGTGCTTTGTCTACATATGTAGAAAATGTAGTTATTTATATAAGTGGATTTGTAGTACGTAGCATTACAAAGAAGATCCAGTGTGAAAAATGTATTTCGGTATTGTATGGTAACAAATCCGAATTATTACAAAGTTTTATTAGTTTTAAAGATAAGGGAGGTCTTATATATCCTAGCCATGATGTAATAAAATTATGTCTGATGTCGGAAAAACTTTTGAGGAAAAGCATTATAAGTAGAATAAATACAGCATGCATAATCAATGCTGTTTTAAATGAAGCTTGCGACAAGAATATTTTTGCAAACCTAAAAGACCATATGTATGATACAAATCCTATTCAAAATCATTTATTATTGTTAATAAAAAGTATAGTTAATTGTTATGTTAATATAAGGTTGCATTATGCAGCAAAAAATGTTTCTCAAGCTGAAAAAATTAGAAGTTTCTATACCAAACTGATTCTTTTTAAGGGTCAATAAAATATTTAAATTTAAATATGTTATTTTATTACTAAATATATTCAGAAAATCTAAAACTGAAAATGTTTGTGTACAATTATTTTTATAAGATAAAAAATTTACTTGTAGACTCCTAAACAAAATTGCTTTTAAAATTAATTCAGCTCTTTCAATTTATTGTATAAAATTTTACTTCTGAGCCCCATCTGTCAAATATAAAACATTAATAAAAATGTCATGAGTAAATAAATAATCTTTAAAAATGTTTAACAGTGTATTATTTAAATTTGTAAGTACCCCATGCAAAATATGTCCGCACGCCAATGGCACATGGCGGCCATACTTAGTTACCACTTTGGACTAGAAGGAATCATTAGCATGGCTCTCTCCTGTTCTATTATTACCTCGTTGAGTTGTGCACATAACTTGTGGAAAGCATACCGTAAGTCACATTAGGAAACGAATTTAGAAATTGACATGTGCTTTTAAAAAATCTTTTGTAAAATCCCCCAACTAAATCAAGTTACCATTTCTTTCTATCATTCTGTTCATTGGTTTAATTAATTCTCACACCTTAAAAAATACATTTTTACCATTTTTAAAGAAAAATCGTTTAAATACAACTAAACTAACTAGTGTTTAATTAGCGAAAATTATTAAATTTGTGAAATCTTGTTTTCAGGGAAATGGTGAAAAAATATATCTAACAATTAAAAATAACTCATAGGTGCTAACTAATTTTAAAATACCCGTTGTGGGTGCATCTTAGGTACTAATTATTTTGGGGCAACAGTAGACTAAAAGGCAACTACATTACCAACGTCTACAATACCAAATACGTAAGGATACCAAACGTCTAAATCTTTTATTTTCTTTAGAACCTTTTTTCTTCTACGTCGATCTGTCGATCTTGCACGCAACACAATAACACACCCATAGTTGAGGCAGCCGAACTTTCCAATTCAGAAAAATCTTGCTGCCTCAAGTGGACCTTCAACACAGTGTTGCACTGACGCCACTCGTCTGTTCCAGGTTCCTCTTTTTCATTAAATAAATATTTTAAAATTACAAAATTCGTTTTTCGAAAAATTCCATTGCTTGTTCCTAACCTTCCAGGCTTCCTAACCAGGCTTGTGCCTTTACTTTGATGAATTTATTGGTTATTATATTAACGTATTAACAAATTTGATCCATGATGCCACGTGCTACTATAGAAAAATATTTATTTATGGTACCAATTAATATAGAGAACATTTATACGTGAGGAAGAATTAGCATACAAGGCGAAAGCCATGTGTCTAACTTCCCTGATTGTCATACTCAAACCATTTTTTAAATTACATACAGAAAAAATGATTTAGTTCAAGACAGTCATGAGGCTGTGAATAACAGAGGTTAAGAAAATAGATTAAACAAGACAATATTCTGTCAAATTATGGAGAGAGCTAACAAGAGTTTTATTCTGAATATCTATATGCTTCACTGACGAAAATACCTTGATACTGAATGACGAGCCCAATAAGCAAAAATGAATTATAAATTCAACTATCTATAAATAACATTTTTTAATTCACTTTGAATAAACAGTATGTTATAATACCTCACATGCACATCCTTATTTCTTATGTTATTAAACGTACAACAAAATCCTTCGTACGAACGTCTTAAGAAAAATAATTCCGAGCAATTCTGATTTTGATTTTTCCACATACATCTGTGTAATAATTCTTCACATGGTGTACTCAACTGTAAGAAATATTTATTAGTTATTGTATTAAATTGTACCTTTGTGTTTTACTTTTAAAATAAAAATTAAATATTTTAGAAGGTTTAGAGACTATTTAAATTTTACTAAACAGATACGCAGCCTCTTGAAAATAAATACGCTTACTTTTTTGGTTAGTTCGTGCAACTGAACTAGGCGGCGTGACTGAGCTCTGGGCAACTACATTTGTCCATACAAATAATGAAGTAATATTCATTAATTGTTTGGTCGAATGCAACGTTATTATATAGTATGCGTAAGCTTACAGCCGGCAGGCCGATGCACGTGGTGACTGATATGTGGAAAATTATTCGTGTTAAATTCCTAAAAAGGATTAAAAGAAATTTTAACAATGTTATTTGTCTCACAGCGGAGCAGTTCTTAGTGTGTTTGGCTTTGATATATTGACTGGATTTGCAGTATTTGTGCGGAGTCGATTAATAAATACGTATTTCTTCTTAATTTCTTTGGTTTAAAAAGTTTCTGCTTAGCTTCGATTAGAATATTGTTTAGTTCATTACCAAATATTAGATTGCTTAAATATTTCATATAGCACTTTCTTTAAGTACCTATCAACTTTTTAGATGGGCATTCACTTGGGATTTCTCGCAATTAAGTTTTCTTTATATTTTTATTCAGATTATTAAGCTTAAATAATTTCGCGGACAAGATATACACAATATTTTTGTGCAAGCTTAAAAAATATGTAATTACAAATTCTATTGCTTTTAAAAAATCAAGAATTTAATTCATTGTTAATAGAAAGGCGGCGGCGAATAGGTTACAGCGTTTCTATGGAAATTACATAAAACAATTAGTTTCGTAAAAAATCGTAAAAACGTCTGGAGATCAGAGTTGGGCATCAATCAATTAAATTTTTAATCAATCAGTTGATTGAAGATTTAATTATGATATTTCAGTTGCAATTATATTTAATCGCAATTAATCTCTTAATTGCAGACTGCAATTTTATGAACAAAATTTTTTTTGTTGCTAAAAATGTTTATTTTTTGTAAATTTAAAAAAAATTAAAAATTTTTCATTTTTCAAAAATTTACCGAAATTTCCGGTGGTCATTTTGACCACTTTCCCGAAGAAATACAAAAAAATATTTCAACCAAAAGTTTCTTAGAATCCAATGTACTATAAGATTCCAAAAAAGAGAATCTCATAAACTCTTAGAATATAAAACTGTAGGAAGGAGTGTAACTACACGGCGCAATGAGCTTTAAAAGCGACGGATATGACGTCACACTGACCGCCATTAGACACCACCTAAAACTGCTTATCTCTCAAACTCCGACAAATAAGAAGGGAATTACATTTCATAATTAAGTATTCGTTTGTTTAGAATATTAAACATAATATTTATATTCTAAGATTAATTTCAAATCTCTCTCTGTCTCCATGGGTCAGTAGGTAGAAATGACCTGTAGAGGCCGAAGTGCGTGTGGTTGACCCAACCGAAAAAAGGTGGGTCGACCGAAGCTAGAGACGGTGGCACTTTCTTATGTTGTAGCTCTCCGTCTTATTTTCCTACGCCGCCGTCTCTAGCTTCGGTCGACCCACCTTTTTTCGGTTGGGTTAAGCACACTCACTTCGGTCTATACAGGTGGACTTAAACTACGGTGAAAATCGCCGCCGATAAGGTCGGAATGATCACTAACTCGCGGCACCAACCTGTCCCTGAAAGAGCAAAACTTTTAATGTCCCCTTCCGTCTCCTCTCCCAACTCATGAATTTAAAAAAAACGACAAAAATCCATTCAAAATAAGACCACCCACAGCTTTCAAAGTGGTCTGGGGGCCGAGAAAAAGGGACCGGTAGCTTTGTCTTCATGAATTAGTATATAAGATATTAGGTTTTAAAATTGAGGTTATGTAGTTTATGTGCACATTTCGAGACAGTGAGAACCGCCAATGGAAATATCTCATTACAAAACCGGAAACACCTACTTCGCCATATTGAGACCCCATCTTGGTTGTATGTGGTAGATGATTATGTTCCTTCCTATAGTTTTATATTCTAAGCATAAACTACTTTCTCAATCTATATGTTTTTTCATTCGGCTAATTTCATGCCAATTCAAGTAGAGCCATGTGCTTCAATGTCTCAGAATTTTTTTGAAAATTCTGCTATCCGACATTCTACATCATCTAATTAAATTTGTTATATCCTTGTCATATCTCTTATTTTTTGTGTTACCTGCCTCATCCAGGTGTCAGATTAAAGCTAGTTCTTGGATCTTTCAGATTATATCAAGAAACATGCAACGACTTTGCGGAGTAAAAAAGTATCAGCCTCTCTGAAAGATCCAGAAACTAGCTTGAATCTGACACCTGGATGAGCCAGATAACTCAAGAAATAAAACAAGAGTTATGACAATTTTGGTAAGATGATGTTCTGGTAGCAGAATTTGCATCAAAATCAAAATTTTTCAAAAAATTTCTACTTCGGCCATTTTCATCCAAAAAATCTGAAAAAATTAATTTAATATAATTTCGTATGTATCAATGCAAGGAAAAAAATTGAACAAAATCTGAGATATGTTTTTAAATTTTGTGATTTGGCATGGAATTAGCCATGTCGGACTAACCGTTTTTTATTTACTAGTGGTCAAAATATGTAATTTTGACCATGCTATTTCGGATTGTTTACCATACTTGGTTTTAGAACAGTAGGTTATATTTACTGGTTGCTAAGCAAAAACGCGTTGGTAAGTAATTACTTACCGTTCAGTTCTGTCAAAAACAGAACGGTAAGTAAATTATATGTAATTTATAAAATAAATGCATGATCTCTAGATGTCTCTTTCGCGAGAAATCATTTATTTTCTAAATAATTGGACTATTTAAAAAAATGTATGTTGTTTATTTAAATTTGCTCAGGCCTCTTCAATATCCCAATTATATTCGTTTTCAGATTCACTCATTCTCACGAGTTTGACAAATATCGTGACATTCAAAAATAATAGTAATTACAAACGTATCCATGGTAACGACAAAACCTACTTAATGTTTGGTGGATATACAGGGCAAAAATAAATTATCTTAAATCTATTTTTTCGGGGATATTTCCTTAGGTAATACCTTTGTATTCATAATGGTCGTACAAAAAATAGTATAAGCATCTCAAACAGTAAGGAGTTTACCGATCTCCTCCAATATTGGCGACTTCGCTTCGCTCAGTCGCCAAACATTGTCGTCGATCGGTAAACTGTCCTTACTGTTCTTGATACTTAATATACTATTACAAAATCATATATCCGAAAATAGATGCGCGACATTCAATAACCAACTTTTTTGTAGGAAATTTAATTCTCGTTAACGTTTATAAAATCCATTTTGTACGTAGGAGTAGCCAAATTTGAAATATTTACGAAAAACGCGCAAAAAACGGCACAGTTGCTGAAAAAAATTCTATCTCAGAAACTATTGAAGGTACGAGGTTCGATAAAAAATTAAATTGTGGGGAATCTTGTCAGCTACATTTTCATTCGTATCATTGATGCCCATAAAATTAATACTTTCTGAAATATTAGTGAAAAAGCAATTTTGTCCGCCATTTTTCCAAGATGGCGCAGCCGGCTCATCACCCACCAAGGTCCATTCATGTGTATGTATACCTAGTGCTTTAGATAGAATTTTTCAAAACGTTATTTACCTGAACTATGGTACTAATTGTAAGTTACTTGGAAATTGGATTTCGCGGCCTGTATTGTGTTTACTTCGCGTACGGTTTCACAAAAATTATATATTTTTAATAAAACACAACTCAAAAATATCTTATTGGTTTTATTTTGTTGCATCAAGAATTATGAGCATAACTTTATAGTTTTTATTCAGTTTTAAAATCACCTCCACACTGAAAAATATCATCACAATATGACAATGGTAAATTTGAATAATTTTATGTTTTATGTTAATTGCAACAATATTTTTGCATTTATTAACCATAATAAATACTTTGTAGTTAACTTGATGAAAACAACTTTGAAAATTATATATACTTAAAATCATCTTAATTAAGTTTGGAGTTAACTGGTAATAAGAAATCAATCTTTGTCATCAACTGTAATAACTACGTATATAAAATTATAATAATTTAATTTTGGTGTTAATTAATATCAATTTTTCAAAATATTTAACAAAAAAACTAATTAGAAAGGTTATAATGAATTTATTTATTGCATAAGTTCCACTTTATTCCATATTGCATATTTAAAGAAATTGTCTCAAACTTTTTTCCTCTCTTACGTCACCGCGTGGTTAATACGATGGAATCAAATATTCACTCGTGCAAAACCTATTTCTTTCTTTAAATTTCGTTTGAATTCTACATGTAGCGCACTCTGTCGAAAAATACTGCAACTAAAAAGCAAGCGCATTTTACCCCATTTGGCTGTGCATCTGTTAGATTTTACGAAACTTTATCTACTCTTCATTTAATTAGATGAATACTGGAAGTTAAGGATTATATACATAGATGCTGAGTTTCCTACTGTGCTACATACATTTTATCATTAACGAAAGGGAGCGGGTGTGGAAGGGTAATGTTATGGCAATATAGAAATGAAACTGTATTTGTTAATTAAATAACTATTAACTAATTACTGTCGGCTAAATTCTAGTAGGGTTGGCCAAATGATCATAGTAATCTGTGTCATGAGGTTCGCTGCCACCCCGATTCCTCGCTCAAAAATAAATAAATTACTTGTCTGCCCAACAAATTTAAACTTATTTGCTGTAACATAGAAAAAGTATATTTCATACTCAATTTATGCTTAAAAATTCTAATATATTATCTAAATTGCCTTATAACGTCATATTTTTGATATATCGGCCCTAAAAGATCCAAAAATGCTGTTTTCTTTCTGGCTTTTGATTTATTATATCTTTATAACCAGACATGATGAACTCTTTTTATATAGCTTATAATGAAGCTTATTCTTTCTAGGCAAGGACGTAAATATGCTGAGGAAAGGTGGGGGGAGTAGAAAGAGTAATTATCTTCTCTCCACAACAAGCATCCCTAAAAAGGTGCAGAATCTGTGCAAATACGAGAATATGTTTTTTTAAAAGCAACCCTTTTTTGTTGGTTTCAGAAAATATTATTTTATTTAAATTTTTTGTTATTTTAGAAATTGTCGATTAATATCTTTTGTTCCAGCTATTGCATATTGTTTAAGTTGTTTTATATTAATCCATTGCTTTCTGTTTCTTGTGACAAAAAAAGACTCCAGAATGCCATATTACATCAGTTAGTAGCATCCACATCACTCACCACATCACATCACAGTTTTCGAAATGAAATTGACGACTCAGATTTTGTAAAATGACTGCTGGACGCCATTTGATTGGAGAAACAGTAGACATATGAGTGGAGAAGTTAATAAGCAACCACTTTGCTCTGAACATGGTAGCTTCTTCAAACTTTTTGGCACAATTTATTAAGCTTTATAAGGTCGACCATCTACGTGTTTAAAAAAAGTTTAAGATTTGAAGATAGTGGGGGGAGGGGTTGATCTGCACTGTATATATTTTATTTCTCGTATCCTCCCTCTCCCCAGAAAATGGGTATCTACACCCTAAAACCGCTTTAAATAGTTTATAGCACTAAACCCCACTTACAGTGTCTAAAATAATAAAAAAGCGTTAACTTGATTATTATTGACGTTTCAATTTGTTCTTGGCTGCAGTTCGTAATACTGGCTGCAGCGTGCAATAAGTACTATAGCAATTCCAAGCACTGCTCAGCGTGGGGACGTGCAGTTTGATACGCCATATTAACATAAACATTTAGTTTGCTCAAAATATATTGTTTGATTACTATTTTACAAGTGGTAAGCTTCGTTTTGAGCTATACAAGCTATGTTAGCATGTCTTGTTATAAAAATATAAAGAATCAAAGACTCTCAAGAACGGCATTTTATAAACATTTTATGGCCGATATCTCAAGATTGTGACGTAATAGAACTGTTTGCCTAATAATGTGTGTCCTAAAACACGAGTTAATAGTAACATATGAATTCAAAACTATTTTTACTATGAATGGCATTTTCTTTTTGTTATTTTAATAGTATAGTTGTAACATAATAAAGACATGCATTTTGAATCCATATGTTATTAGATAACACCGTGTTTTAGGACACACGCTCGAATATCCTTTAATCGATTTATGCTTTACACAACATTTAAATTTTATTAGTTGTGCGTATTACATCGTTTCTCAGCAAGCATACTTTTTGCCATAGCATAGCCCTTCCACATCAGTCGTCTTTCTTTAACCCTTCTAGTTAAGAGTGCGTCTGTCGGACATACTGCTACAAAAAACAGCAAAGGTGGCACGATGACGACAAAATTTGGTGTGTCGATGTATTAGTGTGAAGGCCGGTTTAGGTAAAAACGATGAAAAATGGCTAAAACGTGCGGTTTTCAATCGCCCCAAATTTAGTGTACGTCGGGAGGGATATCGGTCTTTTGCACGCACAATTCCTAAATCATGTTGACCTAACAACCCCTCCCCCCTATTCTAAATCGGTGTTTCCGGGAGAGAAATCAAGTTTCGTTCTAATATGAACGTGTTTAACCTGAAGTGTGAAATCCTAATCAATTAGGTGTGCAGCTCAAAATATCTTGAGGAGGTACATCGTGACCTTGCGGCTGCTATCATTCTGGGTCGCCATTAACTCGTAGGATCCATTACCGGTTAAATATCTAATTTGAATCGTGCGGCGGCGTTTTGGGTACCGTAGTAATCGTTAGCTGCTCTAGCCATTCTAGGCTTATAAGATATTGTCATGATATTTGGCATGTCTTAAAGGAATCCACCCATATTATAAATTTAAATAAGCATATTTATGAAATTTCAAAGCGACACGTTAGATTGGTTGCATAACCTCAATTTCCAAAATAATATTGATGAGTAATTTTTCTTTTATGAAGTAAAATGCGGTTATTTATGATTAACATGCACACTTATACACTATAGTCAGATAAAGAATATCTAATTTTTTCATAAATTTTAGTTAATTTTCTTTGTCCATTAATGATTGTGGGAGACGATTATCTAATTTTTCAATTTAATGAGTTTAGACCAATTTCAATGTAAGATTTAACCTAAAACAGACAAGGTGTATTGTAATGGGGAGGTATTACAAGTATTTACTTTCTTACCTTATCAATTATTAGTTAGATATGTGTTTCCATGATAACGAGATTCCTTAGTTGTATAAGTAGCTAGTATTTCAAAATCTTACAGCTCTTGGTTAAATTATTTTGGTGGAGGTTGGTAAAGTTGCTTCATTACCACATAATTTTTAATCTTAAATGTAGCTACTGCTTTTAATTAATGATATCAGATAAATAACATGTAATTATGTTGCGCCATTAAAACGTTCTTAGGAACGCCTTTGTTGTCATCTAAAAACATGTAAATAATGTTATTAAGATCATATTGTTTAAATTTGTGAAGATAGGAAGGTGTATAAAAGTATTTTTAAGTAATTAAGTTAATAACTAGTTGTTTAAAAATTAGGTTCCATTGATATTCAAAGGAGGGCTTATTTTATAATCAACACATAAGTGTAGCATACCAATGGATTCGGGATTTAATTTTCTATAAGTTTATTTAATTAGTTTAAGCGCTAATTAAGATTTTACCAATGGATTCGGAATTTAATTCTCTATAAGTTTATTTAATTAGTTTAAGTGCTAATTAAGATTTTTAAATAAAAATAGGGTTGAGAATATTTAGAAATGTCAACAGGTATTTGTTTTATGGAAAAATTATATCTCATTCAATTGTTTCGACAAAAAAATGTAAAACGACGGCCATTTTTGTAACAATTTCTCTTTTAATTTACCTCTTGCAGAAAGTGCACATCTCTTGTTCAGATTAATAAAAACTAAGGTTATGTTGACCTAATTTAGAAATGTCTAAGATTTAGTAATGTTAACGTCAAAGTGATTTAATTGAAAAAGGTTGAAAATAAAAGTATTTATTTAAGCAGTGCTTAATTTAAACAAGTTATTAATAAATTTTACGATTAAATTTTTCTAACAAAACAAATTTTATAAATTTTTATTATTATAATGGAATTAAATTTTAAGAAAATTTATTTACTTACCATTGATGAACAACAATTATTGGATTTGGTATGTTAATTTGTAAACCGATTCATTGATTTGCATATATTTATGGTTGAATTGTTGACACTGTTTCTTCAATTCTTTTTTTTTGTTTTTTTTTGTCTTTTGTTTTTTGGCTTTGGAAACCACGTCCATTCGTCCAGTACATCTTTCTATGTATGAATTACAATATCATATGATATGGCTTAAAGATAAAACGTCGACAAATTCCAGGAGCTTCAATTCTTTGTCGAGTTAATGATAGCAGGCAGATAATACCAGGGATTTCAGCATATCAAGTTCGTATTTACAAGGCGCCAATGTTAAGAAAATCAAACGGAAGGAACTACATTCCTTGTAATTTAACCGTGAGCTTTTCAGTAGCCATTAGTTTAATTAGTAATAAGAAATTTTAATGATACCAAAAAGGATATAAAGAATTGTAAACAAATTATCCTCTTTATTGCAAGAAGTAATTTTTATAGATATAAACTAAAACAATCATTTGTTTTGATATGAATTGAATTTATCTTCAAATAAATAATATTTAATTATTTTGGAATTTAGTTTTTATATTACTGTGTCCCAAAATATAAGAATTTAGTTATCCATTGAAGCGACTCTCCTGAGAGAGTCTCAATTTGTGGGGAATTGGACTTTTCACAACTTTATAGTTAGTCGGAGCATTATTTCATCTTTGTTACAATCGTGTCTATGTCTGTGTCTAGTATTCAAATAATTTTTTTATTAAAGTAAATTAAATTAGCATCATAAATCTAATAATCATATCATTAGTCGTAAGAACGTGGGGCATTATTAAAAATTTAAATAAACTCCGCATAATAAATCATAATCATAATACATATTCAATGAGTGTCCAACGGATTTTGTCAATTGTGTTACAAAAAATCAAACGTTTATAATTTTTAATATAATTTTTGCCACATTTATCTAACATCATTTAATAATTTAATATCATTAACCACTAAGAAACATCTTAGCTTGCTTTCAAATTATACGTGTAAAATGTGTTCTGTTCGACAGACACACTTTTCCCGGAGAAGAGTTAAAGATATTTACGAATTATTAAAAAATAATCATGCATCCATGCTCACAAACGGCGATGACCAATAAAAGAATGGAAAGACTCAGGATAACGATTGAAATAAAAAAAAATACATAATTATATTATTTTACTTAACGTTTTCCAATATATGATAAAAATAGTTGCGCTTAGGTACGTCACTGATTCCGTATGTTTCAAGTTCGGTTTGAACAGTTAATAAATCTCGTGTAGTACTCATTTCAAAATCGTAAAATGTTCCTAAAATCTTTATATCTTCGAGAATTTGTTGAAAAGGAATACTGCTCCTGTTTGATCTGAAATTAATAAATGTAATATTTTACTAAGTACATTTCGCAATCTACATAATTCTTACAATAACTGGGTATATTCAATTGCTCTTCTCTTGCTTATTTTATTTATGTTGCATATAGAAATTGCAGGAAAGTTAACTTTTTGAACAGGATAATCTACTGCTTCTAAGCTGGTAACGAAAGGTTTGTCGAGAAACTCTTCAAATGTTTGTTTTATTAAAAAACATGCTGAAATTAATAGAATGATTTGTAAAACAATCCAAATGCTACGTTCGAACCATGTTAATTTAGGATTTGCTAGGTAGTGTAGTCCGCATACAGATGTATGTTTTAAAAATTTTTGGGTTGTTTTAAAAAATATGACTTTACCTGGTTGAGCCATACTTTAAAACTGTATACGTTTTTCATATCAGTACAGGTCTATAAATTATATATTTATGTGATCATGTAGATATTAAATACATTATTGATGTTATTTCAAACTCGAAAGCGAATCTAATATTTTATCGCAATTATTCGAATTCTTTAAAAATTCACGGAAACTTCTATCGAGAGTTCAGAATTGTATATTTTACTGTTATTTAAAATATTTCTGCTAAATAAATGTTCTTATTATAGTTATTAGCGAAATAAGTTTAAATAATTATTCAGGCCTTTGAACGCATTTTGCGCTGGCGCGGGCGGCGTGACGTCACCATGCGTAGATCCGTCTTTCAAATGCACCTACTCCGTGTATTTAGGTGTTGTAATTTCAAGTTTATTTGTATTAAGTATTCTTAGTTATTAAACAAGTTACCACGTGTTTTGTTTTTGCTCTTGGTATTAAAAACACAGTCGTTTTCAAGACTATAAAAGCAAGAGGGGTTATAGAAGGGTAACTTTTAAACTACCGATAGATGTATGCCTATTATTCATAAAATAAAATAATGATACTCAAATCTATTCACTCTAATCAATTTATTCACCATTAAAAATATAAAAACGTTACATGCATATATGTTTCGACACTCAAAGTAATTGTATTGCCATCCTCAGATGATTACCAATAAGAAACTTAATTACAATTTAATACCTACTAGCAAAAGTCCCAACTTCTTAAAACTTATTTACATTAACACCTATACTCCTTTTTTCATTTTACAAAATATTTTCCTCCTTATCTTATTATAATTAATAATAAACACTTTTCTTTCGCGTTTCCGCCGACGAGAAAAGAACAAAGTTGTGGATAAATGCGGCAGGCGGAATTATTTACATCGTGCGAAAACTTCATGCTTGTATGTAAAGATCATTTTAACGTAAGTATAAGGTATCCAATATTTTAAAACTACAAAATACATACGCGTTCAGTTTCTTTTTAATTATTTATTATATAACAATGAAAGGACGGCAGTTGTTAATTAACGTATGTAATAAATCGGTCTTTCTTGTGAAGGTAGCAGGTTTTGTTTGGAAAACTGAACTTTCTTAGGCGATTAGAACGGCCACGCTAACAATCAAGCCTTCTTTTGACGAGAACGGCCTTAGTTTTGAATACAGCAATCTTTTAAATGAATAAAAAAGAATTAATTACTAATGAAAATAAATGCGATAATTGCGTTGATACTTTACGTTTCTTCTCGGGTTTCCTACTGCATGTAAGCCTTGAAAATGGCCGCTTTTCTATAAATTTTTATAAACATATAATACATCAATGCAAAACTCTGATAAGTTAATTTAACTGTTAGAAAATTAATAATCTTGTAAATATTTCAAGTACCTGTGAACTGTTCTTAAACAATCAATTTTTTAAATATATACAGCATCTTTCCAGTTAGATCAAACATTGGCAACAGCATCCACTGCTAGAGAAATATTAAATTAATCATTCGCGCGTTGTTTGGATATTATCGGTTATCAATTCACACGCACATCACCCTTCCCGCAATGTTCCCCACAAACATCACCTGAATTATTATGTAATTATAAATTTTTATTTTATTATAAAAATAAAAATTCCATAAATAAATAAATATTCCCAAGGATATTCTTATTAATGAGAACTTAGATTTGTTTTATTGATGTATTTATATTATTATATTATAATTTTTGTTGTATTGATATGTATTACAGTTTATATCACTAATTTATAAAACTTGAAGTCTGAATATTTAGTATGGGAAATAGTTATAGGACATTAATATAACCGTAAGAGTGCTTAAATGGAGAGTACTGCGGATGGAGAGTATGCTTGTCTATGTCTGAACTTGAGCTTCATCAAAAATTCTTTATCAATGGCCATATAAAATTATAATGGTTTTAATGCAATGCTCACCCAAACTTCTTATGTAAATATTGTTTTCATTGTGAAACTAGATGTCTTAGGCTGAAAAAATAATTAAAATTAAAAGAAAATCTGTATAAAATGTTGCAAAATTAGCAAAAACAAAAGAAACGTTGATTAAACCGATATTATTAAACAAACGTTAAAAATGATATTTTCTAAATAAAAGTTTTTAAAACCATATTGTCATAACTTGTTCTAAAATGGAGGTTACACATATGGCTTGCTAAAATGACAGGTTCGGTTGGGTATCTAGAGCCTTCTTATGAAACTCTTATAGGACTTGAGTATCGTTAGAAAGTGTAATCGTGACTGTTATATGTATTATTAGTAGAATAAAAAGTATATATATAGATCACAATTATAAATCATAGGTTTATAAAAGCATTAACAGCAAATATTAACCTATAAAGGTGTTTCTTGTCACTAAGAATGTATTGAAGATATGTGATGGTTACTATCAAGATAGTTATATACCGTTAAATGATAAAGTGTTATAAAGTGGTAACAATAACGCTTATACAACTATTGTTGTAGGAGCTTAAGTAATAAAGACGTTAATGTACAGCCTATATAGAGGCTTTGTTGTATTAATGTAGATGAAATATCGAAGGATCAGTCAGGTGGTCTTGGATAAATTGTAAGAGATGTTTCTTGGTTGAAGTGTATTTATTGAATGCTAAAATATACAAGATACAATAATGATAAGGTACCTGAAAACGAGTTAGACAGGTACAGAAGGGACCGGATTTGGAAAGTCCGGGCTATTCCGAGAAGGCCCAGAGCCGATACGGCCGAGGGGCGCAACATGCTCCCGGGGATGAAGTACTTAATACTTCAATCTTAATTAATACAAGAAATAAAACGAAGGTACATAACTATAGATTAAAGATAAGTCACACACAATGACTAAAAACATGCTAAAAGGTTCGTAAATAATAATATGTATATACAAAAGAAAGGGTGAAAAATTATTATTGTCTTATCACTTTTCACTCGTGGGAATAACGCACACCTTTTTGATGGCGCGCTTATAAGTCCCGGGACTGCCACCACGCGCACAATACCATCGGTGCCAGGGCGCACCTCGACGACTCTTCCCAGGTGCCATTTTAGTGGTGGCTTGTTGTCCTCGATTAGCACCACCAATGAGCCAACGTGGATGTCGGTGTTGCTGTCTCGCTGACCTTTTGGGAGCTGTTGTAGCTGCGACAGATAATCGCTTCTCCAACGGTTCCAAAAATGAGTTTGCAATTGCTGGACTCTTTGCCAGCGGGAAAGACGCGATTCCTTAATCGCCGTCAAATTTGGTTCAATCGGAGCAGTCAAGGGAGCTCCAATTAAACAATGACCTGGAGTCAACGCCGCAAAGTCGGTCGGGTGTGAGGACAAAGGAGATATGGGACGGGAATTCATGCATGCTTCGATGCTAGTTAAGAGGGTGTAAAATTCTTCGAAATTAAGCGACGCATCCCCTAGAACGCGTTGCAAATGACCTTTTAAGCTTCTAACAGATCTTTCCCACAGACCACCAAAATGAGGTGATCTCGGCGGAATAAAATAAAACTGAGTGTATTTTTGTGACATATGGTTGATGACTTCATTTTGGAATTCTTTGTTTTTCATAAATGCGCGTTTAGTACCTACAAAGCTACCGCCGTTATCGGAGAAGAGTTCGCCAACATTGTCCCTTCTGGCGGTGAATCTTTTAAGGGCGGCTATGAAAGCTTCAGTGGTTAGATCTCCAACCAACTCCAGGTGGACTGCTTTGGTAGCGAAGCAAACAAAGAGTGCGACATAAGCCTTAATTTTTCGCGCCTTAAACTTTCCGATTTAATTATAAATGGACCCGCGTAATCTACGCCGGAAACGTAAAATGGGCGGGACGGCTGTACCCTCCCGACCGGCAAATCACCCATCTTTTGTTGTGAAATTTTAGGGTTGCATTTGAAACAATTATGAATTATTTTTCGAATAGTATTTCTACCTGATATTGGCCAAAATTGTTGTCGAATAGCTGATAATGTAGCGGCATGACCAGCGTGTAATTCATTTACATGGTAGTTTTTTACGATAAGTTGTGTGACGTGATGATTTGCAGGTAATAGTATTGGGAGTTTGTGGTCATAAGGAATGGGGGCGTGTTTTAGCCTGTCACCCACTCTCAAGACCCCCTTAGAATCAAGGAAAGGATCTAAGCTGGCTAGTGTTTTGCATTTAATTTTTTGTGATGCTTGATTTTGATGCTCTGTAATTATTTTTATTTCATCACTAAAATGTCGGTTTTGAATGTATCTACAAATTGAAATTTCAGCTTCAGCAAGTTCGCTGGCCGTTAGTACTCCATTTTGACCTAATTTTTTAATGCGGTTGTTTATAAATCTAATGCAATACACGACCACGCGTTGTAGTTTGGGAAAGGAAGAAAATTTTGTAAAAATGGGATATTCTGCATCTGTGGTTACCGTATTGACTATGATTAACTTGTTCTGGACTAGATTGGGATCATCAGGCTTGATGTTTTTGATCGGCAAGTTGGGCCATTGTTCTTGACCCTTTGAGAGAAAGTTAGGACCGTGCCACCATAAGGTGGATTCTTTCAGAATTTGTGGCGAAGTACCACGAGAAACAAGATCAGCTGGATTGTCGGGGGATCTGACGTGTCGCCATTCGTCTATTGATGACATTTTTTGTATCTCTGCTACACGATTTGATGCGTATTGCTTCCAGCAATTTGGTAAACCCGCAATCCAATGTAATGCGATAGTCGAATCGCTCCAAAGGAAGCGTTTATGAATTTTTTTATGTAATGAATTAGAGACTTTCTGGGCGAGATTAATCAACAGTAAGCAGGCACTTAATTCTAGCCGCGGTATTTGTAGGATTTGGGTCAGATCGAAATATTATTACGGTAAACAACGCAACCTTCTAATAATTAAAATTTGTGTTAACAATAAACAAACTTGTAAATAACAGACCTTTTCTGGGACTCTATGAGTTTAAGACTTTTAGTATTAAGTGGCAAATGCCGAGTTACTACAGACATAATCTCAGAAAACCTTAGTTCCTGAATTGAGTTACTATCTTTCGCATCTTTACCAGGGTTCACAATTCTACTTTCAGCGAAAAGTGTGAGGTAGGTACTTTGTACCTAAAGTTAAGTGAAACAAAAAAAGGCAATATAGTGTTGTGAATTTTATGTGCTTAAAAAGGTTTTATCGTTCAATCTATTTCAGAGTAGCTAATGAACATGATTTTAAGTAAGTTGTTTAAATTAAAACTGTTATGACCAATTAATCTTCATAGTAAAAGGGATCCCTCTTATCATATTAAATAAATTATGGTTTGATTGTTTTATAAAAACAATATTTTTTATTTATGAATAAATGAGAATTAAAACTAGTTATGGTTGTGATAATGTTGGCTCAAGCACTCAAGTGATTAAATTTACATTAACTTGCTTAACGTTAACCTGACTAATCACGATTAGTTATTGAATTCAATCAATTTAATCAGAATCCTTTTGACTTGTGGATCCTGATCAAGCATTGTAGTGACTTTATATCAAGTGTTGTAATCATTTTATATCAAGTGCATGGTGCACATATTACTTATTATTTCTAAAAAAACATTATTTTTTTCTTTACAATCTATAACCTTAAGAAACCAGTACCTACCCCTGAATGATAATTTGTTAACAAAAAGAGATCTTTCGCCGGTGCATAAGTACAGTAAGTATTGTTATTTGGTTTACAGTAAGTAATGTTTAAATATTTTGTGTTTAGTATTTTCAGTAGAGTAAGTAAAAAGCTTTGTTAAGCGAACGATTAGCGAGCTTGTTATCCCTGCAAGCACATAGAGTCAGATCATAAGTCATCATATATAAGTCATAATCCAGGCGGTACTGGTGTAAGTATCTTTGTATACTTGTTTTTTTAAATATAGTTTTATCATATTAATTTGTCAAATTAAGTTTCTTTCTTTATGTTTAAACTGATTTACTGATCTTAATAGAAATAAAAAGTGTTTCAAATGTTGTTCAAATGTGTAACCACTCGCCACCACAATATTCTACCACAAAAACTGAATTAAATCAAATTATAACATTTTCCTTAATTGTAATCAAGTACTTTCTTAGGAAGTGGCAATGTGTGCAGTCTTATTACAAAACTAAATGTTGATAGAGTGTTATAAAATATTTTTACGGTGGACTGGCTCAATTATTTACTCAACGATTAACAGGTTGAGAAGAAATTAAAGGGATTTTGGCAGATTGAGGAGAAGTTGAAAAAAAGAGGATTTGGGAACTGAAATATTTCATTAATATTTTTAATGACCATTTCAGGTTTAATAAAACTTTTTCAATCTGTCAATCTGTAGAGGTCAGACCTACAGTCAACCAAAATTATCAAAGTAGCTGTAGCAAGTCATTTAATCACAAAACAAATTGCATAATAATCAATTTACCTAGTTGTGTCATTCCAAACAGATTCAGGTAAAAGATACCTATATTTGATTTTAAAAATAACAACTATTTGGTTAAATATAAAATATTTCGGGATGTTTATTTCAGTTTATTTAAAGTTGATAATTTGATTTTTGTTAGTGGCGTTGTTGTTTTGTTTTTAAGAAGGATGATAAAATGAAAAACAAGAAGCAGGTAGCCATTTTTTTGTCTTTGATTAAAACGTAATTTCCTTTATGTAAGTTTATTATATAGGTTTTATTTATGTTGATTCTAGTTGTGTGATATAATTCCTACATTATTTAATTAATCTCAAACACAAATCTCTCGTTCGAAACTATAAATAAGTCAAAACATAAATATAACTAATTTTAAAACTCTTTTGATAATTCATAATCATTTGTAAATTTGTCTTTTTGAAGAGTAAATATTACTAGAAAATAATGATTAAAGAACGCTTGTAGTATCATTACAGTTAATTATTGCTAACTGGACTTGTTATTCGCGCTTTAGATATGACTACTGTTTTTACGTGTCTTATGTGTTTCACTGTCAGTATTTATTGATTGCTGGTTAATTATTCTAATCTAACTATATGTTTTACTTTGTGACTTTGGATAATCTTCTGGTTCGAAACCCATTTGATAGGCCGTGTATAAAGAGAACCCTCAAATTTAATTTTGTGTACACTTGCCTGTTTATATTATTTTTTTATGTGTTATGTTATTTCTTTGTGCCTATTGCTTTGCTTGCTTATCTAGGTAATTGTTCCTGTTGCTGACAGAAAAACTATGTCTTGCAAAAGACGTGTTCTGACGTTTCTGACATGTATTTATGGCCACAACGTATCTGTTGTTATGTAAAATATGATATAAGTTTTGTTCATTAGTTCTCGTGTATTATTTTTAAACTGGCACGTTTACCTTTTCTAGTTTATACGAAACAATTATGTTGACTCAATTTCACTTACTTTTGGTGTTTTGTGTCATTGAGAGATTTGCGTTTTAACTATCTATAAATACTTGGATAAACACACAACTGTATCAACTTGATATATTGATTTATTGCTCTGTATTGTTTATTGTAATTGAACTAATCAATAATTTGATAACTTATTGAACTTGAAACGTTGACGTATTTAATCTGGTCTAGCATATTTTCCAGGAGATTTTCAAAATTTTAAGCCTTTTTAGTTTGTATCAGTTTAAATCCATCCCCCTCGCTCAAGATTAAGAATAACTTAATAAAATAATACAATCATATTTAACTGTTCTTTTATTTGGGTTTATCTTTTTTTCTCCTTCCTTATGAAGTAAGTCAATCGTTATCAAATATGGTCACATGTTATAAAAAGTAATCACAACGTAGGACCCAGTTTTTTTTTGTTACATTTACCATCATGAAATCTGTCATTTGTAAGGTTGGTAGTGCTGTACAAACCTCTGTTTTGTTAAATATTTGGTATAACTTGGGTCCTGATCATCTAGTGGGTAGGAACCCCGGGTCATTATAAATCATCCAATAGGAACTTGTACCAGTACATCGTAAAAATACTGTATTTCTAAAGAAAGCGATTGGAGAAAAAAAACTTCATTAAACCGTTTAACTCAAATATCGGTGCATGAAGTCATGATAGAGAACTATACCTATACTACTTCTAGATTTTCGGGTTTTTACGGGAAACCACGGTTTTGGTATATAAATGACCTTGACTATTAGAAAATTCTCGGGGGACTCCAGTCGCGGGATTCAATTGGAAAGTTTGCCTAGTGCGTAGTTAGCGATAAAAGAATAAAATATAGGTAAACATTAGTAAACTATGAACTATGATAAGAATCTATAAGAAACATTGAAAATATGTACAAATTATCATTAAAAACTATTTTTACATCTGCATGGAAATAAAATTATGGAATATTATATCTTAATTGTAGTGTTAATTATATTGTCAGATCTATAAAGATGATCAGCAATAAAATGCATAACCACATTTCTTAGAAATCCTCGTTAACAGAATTATTTTACAAAGAAGTTCAATCTCTGTCATTACATCGCTATTAATTAGTTAAATCAGTCGCTCTGCAAATATAGGGATTTTATATTCCTTGTACTCTGAAAGTGCATTCATGTCGAAACAATGAGATGCAATTTTAAAGTATTTTATGCAAATTAAAAAATCAATTATAGAAATTATTTACTCGGCTGCTTATTAACTAATTTTTTTGTAGTATAATAAATATAAAAGCAAACTGAAATGCCTAAAGATTAAAAAAAGGTATCTAGTAAAAAACATTTCGAACTCGTCAAAACGATGTTTCTAAAATTTCCCAGCGGAATTCTTTTTGTTTTGTGGGGAGTTATATTCTGTGGCAGATGTGATGATGTGAATTTTGCATTTTCATTTTTCTAGCATAAGAATTTATTAATTTCTTATTTTTAGTTCCCACCTCCCGAAGTTAAAGCATTTGTAGATGGACTACACGATATTTGTATAAAAAAGCTTGGTTTACCCGATGGTAAGTTTCCTTTTGTGTACTTTTTTTATAGTTTTATACTAACTTCTTTTTCATGTTAGACATTACCAAAGATTTTGACTTTACGACCAAGCGTCCTGGGATTATGGTAAGGATTTCGAATAGACTTTTTTAAAGTTGAAACTATTAATTTCTAAATGATCATGACTATTCTTTTAGTGCTACTTTAAGTGCCTTATGGTAGAAGGAAAATGGGTAAGTCAACTTATTACTATCATCTTAAATTTTCTATTTTATTAAGTACATTTAAAAACATAAGGAAGGTTATTTGAAAATATTCGTATTATGTGCCATAGTTTTGTTCTGTATGTTAAGAAAGTGAAGCCGACTGACCTAAATTATAAAATAATGCCACTCAGATATAACCCGATCAAATATGATAATGTCGTTAAAGAATTAATTAAAAGGAAACTATTTTTAAGCAAATATGTTTAATTTTAGTAGATTTTAGAGTATCTAAGGTGATTTCAAAGTATTACTACATACATACTTAAAAGCTAAACACTCTTTTTCGATAGTTGAGTAGTTTATCTCATTTCATACTTTGACTGCCATTTTGAAGATGTTTCTTAAGAGAAAGGAACTTGGTGTCTGTAATTTTTCTTTACTACGTCTTTGATGCTCTATACGAATTTTAATTGAAATTTTCCAAAAATTCTAAAATAAACAAACATAAGCCCGTGCACGTACGCACACGCGCACTTCATATGTTTATGGATTTGGGTAACAAACATTTAAAAGTATACGTGAAAAATTCGTTTGGTGTTTAAATTCGTTTCAGTAAACAAACAAAAGGTTACCTTCCCTTTTAACTTATAGTAGTGAGAATTGGTGTAAAAACAGAGTTTGGTTGGTACAAAGCGGTGTAGAACTTGTTTGTTAAAAAATGAAATCAATTTTTTGGATATACGTATATATTTATTATTACTTGGAGTGCAATCAATTGCACTTTCAGTTGCTTTAAAAATCTCCTGATTTCGGCCATATGCGCCATATCCGGCCTATTGCGTTTAAATTTATCTACATTGCGCATGTTAAATAGTTGCTACCAAAACCGTGGTTTCCCGTAAAAACCCGAAAATCTAGAAGTAGTATAGGTATAGTTCTCTATCATGACTTCATGCACCGATATTTAAGTTAAACGGTTTAATGAAGTTTTTTTTTCTCCAATCGCTCTCTTTAGAAATACAGTATTTTTACGATGTACTGGTACAAGTTCCTACTGGATGATTTATAATGACCCGGGGTCCCTACCCACTAGACGATCAGGACACAAGTTATACCAAATATTTAACAAAACAGAGATTGGCACAGCACTACCAATCTTACAAATGACTAATTTCATGATGGTAAATGTAACAAAAAAAAACTGGGTCCTACGTTGTGATTACTATTTATAACATGTGACCATATTTAATAACGATTGACTTACTTCATAAGGAAGGAGAAAAAAAGATAAACCCAAATAAAAGAACAGTTAAATATGATTGTATTATTTTATTAAGTTATTCTTAATCTTGAGCGAGGGGGATGGATTTAAACTGATACAAATTAAAAAGGCTTAAAATTTTGAAAATCTCCTGGAAAATATGCTAGCCCAGATTAAATACGTCAACGTTTCAAGTTCAATAAGTGATCAAATTATTGATTAGTTCAATTACAATAAACAATACAGAGCAATAAATCAATATATCAAGTTGATACAGTTGTGTGTTTATCCAAGTATTTATAGATAGTTAAAACGCAAATCTCTCAATGACACAAAACACCAAAAGTAAGTGAAATCGAGTCAATATAATTGTTTCGTATAAACTAGGAAAGGTAAACGTGCCAGTTTAAAAACGAGAACTAATGAACAAAACTTATATCATATTTTACATAACAACAGATACGTTGTGGCCATAAATACATAATAAGAAATGTCAGAACACGTCTTTTGCAAGACATAGTTTTTCTGTCAGCAACAGGAACAATTACCTAGATAAGCAAGCAAAGCAATAGGCACAAAGAAATATCATAACACATAAAAAAATTAATATAAACAGGCAAGTGTACACAAAATAAAAATTTGAGGGTTCTCTTTATACACGGCCTATCAAATGGGTTTCGAACCAGAAGATTATCCCGACATTTTTTAGTCACAAAGTAAAACATATAGTTAGATTAGAATAATTAACCAACAATCAATAAATACTGACCAAAAGAACCAAAAGAATTTTCGTCTTGCGTATCCGATTAACGCGAACGGCCGCAAAACTTTTTTGTGTGGATCTTTCTGGTTTTTTTGTGATCTGGACCGTTTTTTGTGTGCCAATGCGTTGGGTAGTTCCCATCTCAAATTTGAAGTTTCCACCATCTGCGATAAACCGTTTAGGTGGAGGCGGCAAAAGAATTACCCCAGCTTTACGGCAGGTCAGAGCGAAATACCATATATCTCAATATCATTTCTACCGGAAAAGATTTTTTTGCCGACGCTTTTCTGGGGGCGGGGGATATGGGTGACATGGAGATTTCGGGGGCGGTCGAACATTGTACGAGAGGTACATCTATTGGTTTTTCATATCTCCGCTCTAGAGAGCTCCGCCCGTTTTCGAGAGGCAGTATCCGGAAACTATAGGAGCCAAAACCACTATCTTGGCGTCATTCGACGGGCAATTTTCCGACAGGGTTTCCCCTTCAGATGCCGTGCAAAACCATTAGAAAAAAGCTACAGTAAAAAAACTCGAAATTTTTAATTTGTTTTTTACTCGAAAATCGTGCTAAAGTAATATAGCTGCCACCAGCCTAATCGGGCTCCTAAGTGGAATCCACTTCTGGAGGTCTTATATGATTGACTCCTGGATCGTTTAAGCTCATTCCCGTTATTGACCGCCTCTCCCGAAACCCACTCGCCAGCGTTTTTGGTTATAGCTCCGCTCCCTGTCGAGATATCTTTCGTTTCTCGACGTTCTTTTCGTAAAAAGAGAAAAACTCTGGCCTCACGGTATCCGCCGATTTCGGGCCCCCTGTTTTGGTCGTTCGAGGTTTAATATGCGGGAAGCGGATGAGATGCGAAAACCGACTTTTGTTATTATAAAGAATGAAAATTTATTTGTTTTAGATTGTTTTTGTACAGTGTAAAAGTAAATTTATTATTATAAGATTTATTTTGCAAAATGTTTTCTTTAGTTTTTTACCTTACCGGTCCGCAAGCAAATGTATTTGGCGGTCTGCGAACGAAAAAGGTTGGGAACAGCTGATCTAAATGATAAAATAAACAATAACTGAGCTAGAAAGATTCAGTGGCGGAACAAACTGATTTTAATTAAACATAAATGTAAAATCAGCAATGAAAATCTGTTGGTTCACTGAATTCTTAGCAACATGAAATTTGCACTCTTATCTTATCTCATTCCGGATCGTATTTGTTTATTCCGGTGTGATTACGAAAATGATTCATTCCTTGTATTTACGGTTGAAGTATAACAGTTGTTAAATAACATGTTATTGTATATTATAGTGGCTGTTATTAAATAGTAGGGCATTAAATAGTTTGGAAAACAGATAAATTGCAATGATAAAGATAAAGAAAGGAGACTTGTGGCTCGTCGTGTATACAGAAAAGCTCTCTAACTATGAGGATAGTGCAGCGGTACCGCCAAGCGTGTACTCTGGCTTACATCATCACCTCAGGTGTACGCGAGTGCTGTTGTCTGTTGAATTTCTGTGGTATATACTACTAGCAGGATTAACCCGTATGTATATTATTGTTACATGTAGGTAATAATATTGATTTAATCATATTAAATGAACCTCAGCGAATTAAAGTAATTTTTTAAAATTGATTTTATAAATTTGTAAATTTTGTAATCTTTTTATGTACTTTGATGTACATTTTACATTTGCAATTAACAACAAAAACCAAAACGAATAAAGTAAAGATCCAATGTAAAGATCACAAACCTAACCTTTTATTCTACTATATAAACCTAAAAACGTCCGCGTCTGCTGCTACGCTACAGGAATCGTGAACTTTACATAATAAGCTTTTCATAACGACCGTTATAAGACCATGTTAGATAACATAATGTTACTATACATAATGTAATATAGCGTTAAGATACAGAATAGGACCCTAAGAAACTCGTTTTCTTCTAAATAACAGCTTATTATTTTACAATTCAAATATCTTCTGTTAACTGTTTTATTAGTGTATACATACATAATCCATTCCTTTCTTACCGCATTTTGCAGTGTCGGGGTTCCACACAAACTCTTATGGGAGTGCAACGGAGGTAATGGAGCTATTGTAGCAAGTACATTACGCTCCTCCATACTTTATCACTCATACAACTGTCATACCTTATTCTAAGAAGCTCAAACACGATTGTACTAAATTTTTAAAATTCAGTCGCAACCGAGGTTTGAACCCCTGTCCATCTGAACAAGAGGTAGGAACTCTACCACTCGACCACGGAGGGCCTTGTTTTATTAGTATTATTATATTATTGAGACTTGCCAAAGATTGATCTGCTTTCTAGCGGAATCTTATTAACATGTTGGATGGATTGAAGGTTATGTTACAACTAAAGCACATATCTCATTGGTTGCATGATCAACTACCGTATATTGACGCGATTTTGTCTAATTTTGTTGCTGTACAACGCCGTCTACATTTACTGACGCATCTCAATACCTATGTATTACCATTTTTCTGTGTCCCTGTAAGAATTTATTTTCTGTTTTTAATACCGTATGTTTCATTTTGAAATAGAATATAAGGATTGATCTGCGTTTTTAAAAAATCGATTGTAAAATCTTCCCAAGTAAATAAAGTTGTTATTTCTGTATATCATTTTGTTTATTAGCTTGAACAGTACTCGTATCTTGAAAATGACGCAAAATAATTACATTTAGTCTCATTTTTTAAAGAAAGATCATTTAAATTAGTACAATCTACTTTTAAAATAAGTGCGGTGTGCTGGAGCTCCTACATGATAGCGTAGCTGAGTTAGCAAGAGCAGGGTGATACCCAAAGAACCCAAAGTCCCAGGTTTGATCCCAACTGGCAGATTTTTAAAATACAAAACACAATTTAAAAATGTTTTTCTGTTTAATTTTAATAAATTACATAGTTTGGTTTTTTGTTTATTTTTCATGTGATTGGTAGATTTGCTAAATGTTTTGGTTTACTCTTTGTTCCAATATTTCGAATTTCCGGACGCATTTTACGACCTTGATTTGATAAGATAAATGCTCAAGTTATGTAGTAATTGAATCAGGAGTGCGGTGCCTGCAATTTATCTGGAAACAAGATATTACAAATGTAAAAGTTTTTGTTAATTAAGTACCTATTTAGGTGATCAATTCAAAAAAGGTTACCATTTTTTGCTTAAGCTGTTTTTAGTCGTGTGCAATACTGTGACATAGAATTAGAATTTGAAATACAATTTATTAAAATTATGCCCAAAATAAATATTAAAAAATTCGAAGAGAAAAATTGCCATTTTAAATTTTATATTGTTGAAAAATATATAAAAAGGAGTAATTATCTGCCAGCTGTAAACGGACCTGCTCGAAATAATTATCTCTCTGCGCCGGCTAACTGAAAAATGATTTTCTTTAAAAAAGGGGTCTGAATGTATATTTTTTTCATTTTCGAGATATGACTACCGTTGAAACTAATAAACAAAATGATAAAAGAGAATCAATAAATAACTTTATTTATTTGGGAAAAACTTACAACCGATTATTTAAAAGTACTTATTTAAAACACTTTAGTCCCTCAGGGAGTAAAGGTGTTATAATAGCGTGTTACGATGTTATAATAGCCTCTATTATGAAATCGTTTTCGGTGTCACAATGAGCCCATTGTGAACGCAAAGTACAAAATAGTATATTATATATCCAGGGACTAAAGTGCATCTTTTAATCCCGAATGTGAGTTTATTTTCCGAGCGTCAGCGGGGACTCTGCAACGCAAACGCAAACTGCAAACGCCAAAATCACATAGTTTCAGGATAATAAATCCTAACATGTACCACGATTACTTTAGTCCCTCAGGGAGTAAAAGTGCTACTTTACTCCCTCTTTTGGGGGACTAAAGTAGAGCCTTATATATAGGACGTGCAAAAACGTCATTTTTGAAATCATCCCCTAAACTGTCACTCCCATAAATAGTATCACAAAGTTAAGTAAAAACCTGAACTGAGTCATAACTATGGAATAATTAAAGACTATTTACTGGCAGATAACTCATTTTTGTAATCATTTCCTAAATTGGTAAACCAACTCCCATGACTAAAATCACGGAATTAAATTAAAAAATGACGATAAAATCTTCCCCATATTTGGATTAATTAAAGGTCTATTTATTGATAAATAACTAATGAAATTAAATGCAATGTAAAAATATGCCAGCAAAAGTGCCTACAAAATTTATTTAAATTAACTTACAATTTTGGACTAATTAAAGGCCAATCGCTGACATAATATAATCAATTTTAGAAATCAGCACTTATATAGAGAACTACCGCACACGAATAATGGCAAAAAATTATATAATATTATAAATTAGTAGTATAAACACGATAAAATTCGGAAAAACCCCATGTCATAATTTTGCACTAATTAATGACCATTTACTGACATACAATTCAATTTCGAAGTCAACCCCTAAACAGAACTGACAAAATGAATAATGACAAAAAAATACGCTAATATTCATGAAAGCCCATGTCATAGTTTTGGAATGATTAAAGACCATTCATTCACTGACTTACAATCAATACATGAATCAATTTAATCTGCAATATTACATACAATGTAATACAAGTAGGTGCTTGAAAATGGTGGGTTTGCACTAACTATGCCGAAAACATAAAAAGTGAAAAGGGGTCTAGTTAAAATAAACAACTTGTATTCAAGAAATTGTCGGTGGCGTGGCAAGTTGTATGTAACAGCTTTCGTATTTGTAAAGCATATGTCCTGTAACTTGTAGTGACGGCACTTATGAAAAATGAGCTAATCAAGGGTTTTTCAGCGAGGTCACCTAAAACGCACGTCTCTACTTATGACAAAGTTATTCCTTAATTTTATCATTTTTGTTTTTGTGGCATTATTTATGTAGGGTAGTTTACTATTTAGGGGTTGATTTCGAAAGCGGATTATATAAATATACTAGTGAATAGTTTTTAATTAGTCCAAGATTATGGCTTAGTCTAAGTTGATTTATTATTTATATTTATATGGTGGGGGTGCTAGCTTGAGTTCCAGTCAGCACCCCCACATTAGAATTTCTATTTCTGATTAATAGAGGTTGGTCCAAAATTTCTTGAATTGGTCCAAAATAAGATTATAATTAGTCCAAAATTATAGCACTAAAATTTTTGAGATTTAACAAAGTGGGGGTCTTAACTTTACTGACGTCAGAAATTCATAACCCTCTATTTCCAGCAATGATAAAAAATACTGTGCGACTGTGCTTTGATAATAATTCTTTTTATGAACAAGATTAATTGACGAGAGAATATTTTTGTTGAATACATTGTATTAAAAATACTGAAAAATTATTCGTGTCCAAATTTGTTTACCTATAAATTGGAGTTAATTGGTGGCTAGCTAAGCGTACGGTGTTGTTGCACGGTAGTAGTAAAAACGTTGACTGCAGCCGCAATTTCAATCAAAGTTTTTTAGTATGATTAATTGATTAACACTAAAACTAATCAATCATTAAAAATCGGGGTATGATTGAAACTAGTTACTCATTAATCATTAGTCATGATTAAATTTCTAGTCATTAGTTTTCAATCATTAGTCAGATTGAATTTTACCCAACGCTGCTAGGCATAGGCGCCGACTTTTCAAAATTTTAATGAGGTCTGCCAAGTTTAGAGTTGTACAAACCGTACTAAACACGGTCTGCGTATATAAATATTTTTAAAAGAATTATTAATAACTTAACAATTAACTTCTACATGCAATAACAATACATTGTAAAAAAATCTTATTTAGAGATTAACCTGTACTTTTAAATAATCGTTTGTAAGTTTTTCCCAAATAAATAAAGTTATTTATTGATTCTCTTTTATCATTTTGTTTATTAGTTTCAACGGTAGTCATATCTCGAAAATGAAAAAAAAATACATTCAGACCCCTTTTTTAAAGAAAATCATTTTTCAGTTAGCCGGCGCAGAGTGATAATTATTTCGAGCAGGTCCGTTTCAGCTGGCAGATAATTACTCCTTTTTATATATTTTTCAACAATATAACATTTGAAATGGCAATTTTTCTCTTCGAGTTTTTTAATATTTATTTTGGGCATAATTTTAATAAATTGTATTTCAAATTCTAATTCTATGTCACAGTATTGCACACGACTAAAAACAGCTTAAGAAAAAAATGGCAACCTTTTTTGAATTGATCACCTAAATAGGTACTTAATTAACAAAAATTATTACATTTGTAATATCTTGTTTCCAGATAAATTGCAGGCACCGCACTCCTGATTCAATTACTACATAACTTGAGCATTTATCTTATCAAATCAAGGTCGTAAAATGCGTCCGGAAATTCGAAATATTGGAACAAAGAGTAAACCAAAACATTTAGCAAATCTACCAATCACATGAAAAATAAACAAAAAACCAAACTATGTAATTTATTAAAATTAAACAGAAAAACATTTTTAAATTGTGTTTTGTATTTTAAAAATCTGCCAGTTGGGATCAAACCTGGGACTTTGGGTTCTTTGGGTATCACCCTGCTCTTGCTAACTCAGCTACGCTATCATGTAGGAGCTCCAGCACACCGCACTTATTTTAAAAGTAGATTGTACTAATTTAAATGATCTTTCTTTAAAAAATGAGACTAAATGTAATTATTTTGCGTCATTTTCAAGATACGAGTACTGTTCAAGCTAATAAACAAAATGATATACAGAAATAACAACTTTATTTACTTGGGAAGATTTTACAATCGATTTTTTAAAAACGCAGATCAATCCTTATATTCTATTTCAAAATGCGACAGACGGTATTAAAAACAAAAAATAAATTCTTACAGGGACACAGAAAAATGGTAATACGTAGGTATTGAGATGCGTCAGTAAATGTAGACGGCGTTGTACAGCAACAAAATTAGACAAAATCGCGTCAATATACGGTAGTTGATCATGCAACTAATGAGATGCGTGCTTTAGTTGTAACATACCCTTCAATCCATCCAACATGTTAATAAGATTCCGCTAGAAAGCAGATCAATCTTTGGCAAGTCTCAATAATATAATAATACTAATAAAACAAGGCCCTCCGTGGTCGAGTGGTAGAGTTCCTACCTCTTGTTCAGATGGACAGGGGTTCAAACCTCGGTTGCGACTGAATTTTAAAAATTTAGTACAATCGTGTTTGAGCTTCTTAGAATAAGGTATGACAGTTGTATGAGTGATAAAGTATGGAGGAGCGTAATGTACTTGCTACAATAGCTCCATTACCTCCGTTGCACTCCCATAAGAGTTTGTGTGGAACCCCGACACTGCAAAATGCGGTAAAAGGTGAATGGATTATGTATGTATGTACTAATAAAACAGTTAACAGAAGATATTTGAATTGTAAAATAATAAGCTATTATTTAGAAGAAAACGCGTTTCTTAGGGTCCTATTCTGTATCTTAACGTTATATTACATTATGTATAGTAACATTATGTTATCTAACATGGTCTTATAACGGTCGTTATGAAAAGCTTATTATGTAAAGTTCACGATCCCTGTAGCGTAGCAGCAGACGCGGTCGTTTTTAAGTTTATATGGTAGAATAAAAGGTTAGGTTTGTGATCTTTACATTGGATCTTTACTTTATTCGTTTTGGTTTTTGTTGTTAATTGCAAATGTAAAATGTACATCAAAGTACATAAAAAGATTACAAAATTTAGAGATTTATAAAATCAATTTTAAAAAATTACTTTCATTCACTGAGGTTCATTTAATATGATTAAATCAATATTATTACCTACATTTAACAATAATATATATACATACGGGTTAATCCTCCTAGTAGTATATACCATAGAAATTCAACAGACAACAGCACTCGCGTACACCTGAGGTGATGATGTAAGCCAGAGTACACACTTGGCGGTACCGCTGCACTATCCTCATAGTTAGAGAGCTTTTCTGTATACACGACGAGCCACAAGTCTTCTTTCTTTATCTGTATCATTGCAATTTATCTGTTTTCCAAACTATTTAATGTCAAATTTTTCATGTTACATCGATAACGGCAAGTCGAAAGCAGCCGTAACGTAACAGCCACTATAATATACAATAACATGTTATTTAACAACTGTTATACTTCAACCGTAAATACAAGGAATGAGTCATTTTCGTAATCACACCGGAATAAACAAATACGATCCGGAATGAGATAAGATAAGAGTGCAAATTTGATGTTGCTAAGAATTCAGTGACGTATGTTAGAACCAACAGATTTTCATTGCTGATTTTACATTTTTTTATATTAAAATCAGTTTGTTCCGCCACTGAATCTTTCTAGCTCAGTTATTGTTTATTTTATCATTTAGATCAGCGGTTCCCAACCTTTTTCGTTCGCAGACCGCCAAATAGTGGCATTTGCTTGGGGACCGGTAAGGTAAAAAACTAAAGAAAAAATTTCGCAAAATAAATCTTATAATAATAAATTTAGTTTTACACTGTACAAAAACAATCTAAAATAAATAAATTTTCATTCTTTATAATAACAAAAGTCGGTTTTCGCATCTCATCCGCTTCCCGCATATTAAACCTCGAACGACCAAAACAGGGGCCCGAAATCGGCGGATACCGTGAGGCCGGAGTTTTTCTCTTTTTATCAAAAGAACGCCGAGAAACGAAAGATATCTCGACAGGGAGCGGAGCTATAACCAAAAACGCTGGCGAGTAGGTTTCGGGAGAGGCGGTCAATAACGGGAATGAGCTTAAACGACCCAGGAGGCAATCATATAAGACCTCTAGAAGTGGATTCCACTTAGGAGCCCGATTAGGCTGGTGGCAGCTATATTACGATTCTCGGGTAAAAAACTAATTAAAAATTTCGAGTTTTTTGACTGTAGCATTTTTCTAATGGTTTTGCACGGCATCTGAAGGGGAAACATTTTGAAATTGCCCGTCGTTTGACGCCAAGATAGTGGTTTTGGCTCCTATAGTTTCCGGATACTGCCTGTCGAAAACGGGCGGAGCTCTCTAGAGCGGAGATATGAAAAACCAATAGATGTACCTCTCGTACAATGTTCGATCGCCCCCAAAATCTCCATGTCACCGATATCCCCCGCCCCCAGAAAAGCGTCGGCAAAAAAATCTTTTCCGGTAGAAATGATATTGAGATATATGGTATTTCGCTCCGACCTGCCGTAAAGCGGGGGTAATTCTTCTGCCGCCTCCACCTAAACGGTTTACCGCAGATGGTGGAAACTTCAAATTTGAGATGGTAACTATCCAACGCATTGTCACACAAAAAACGGTCCAGATCGAAGCAAGTTTTGCGGCCGTTCGCGTTAATTGGAGACGCAAGACGAAAATTCTTTCGGTTCCGGCATGCCCAGAGCCGTGCGCGCCAAACCCGCTTAAGAATTCTAAAATGGGAGATCCCTCTTATTACCTATTACTGGATACTACCCCACCACATAGGTACGGAGCGGGCGCGTTATATATCACGTAAATTTACTCAGAGTTTACCCTTGGTCAACTCCGATAAACTATTTGACCCTACGTTAGCTCCAGGATAACACGAAAAAAAAATTCTTTCAATAAGATTTTGCAAAATTTCTCTGCGAATCGGCAAATTTTCTGACGGACCGGCGATTGGGAAACACAGATTTAGATTACAGCGTGGCCTTCGCGTAATTCTAGATGCATTTTGCATTTTTGCCTACGTAATTTGGGATGACTCATTTCTTGTATTTTTGGTTGAATTATAGCATACATCGCTGTAGGATACAGAATAACCGTCGTATGTAACGTAACGCTTACTGTTCCATAACATGTATGTTATAAGATACAGAATAGAACCCTTAGAGTATCACTTCTTTCAATGAAGATATTTGCAATTTACTCTATGTCTAATTCTTTAGCAATGCGTTTAGGCAAATAGTTTTTTAGTCTGCACAATGTAGAAAAGAATCTTTTAGTTCTACATGTGGATATACATACATGGTGTTGTGATAATGTGGGATCAAAAAAAAGAAAAGAATTGTAGTGAATAATAAACTCTCTAACACTTGATGAAATATGAAAGGTTATAAATTGCAAAATAAATCTGTTATTGTTGAAATTCACAAACACAAAATCATGGTAAAACAGTCTGAAAATATATACAACTAAATATCACTTACCTTTATAAAAAAATTCGGCTATAATTTCTAAAATGAAAAACAAATTCCATAAATGCATGAGACGAAATCAGGGGGGTCGCTACTTAATTAGGAAGCTATTTAAATTATATCTGTTAACGTTGTTAATGGACCAGACACAAATAAATACACAAATAAATTTCTTTTTAAACATTTAAATGGATAATTTTATTTATTAACACAGAAAAGAAATAAAAATTTAAAATTCCATGAAGAGAAAAGAAAACAACTATTAAAACTTAAAATTAACAAAAATCAATTTAAATCTCGGTGTCAAATAGATTTAACAAAATAAGAATTAAGGGACATTTTAATTCTTTTTGTCCTTTTTAATTCTTAGCTCATCAATCCAACAATCTTAAATTACTATTAATAAATAAAAAATTAAAAATTGAAAATTATTTAAAATTTTTAAATTATTTGCGCCACACAAAAAAGTTAATCACCCTAACTTGAAAGTTAGCAGATTCATGTTATAGTTGGTAAGATTACCTGCTTATTTGTTGATAAGATGTTCACATTCCATGTCATCCTTCAAATGGATTTTGTTTGTGATTGTTTTGAAGATAATTATAATTATTAAAGTTGCAACAGGTATCTTTCATGACGTGAGTACATAAAATAATTCGGTTATTTGCAACAAGATTCCATCACCTTCCTTTAATTCGTTCCATACAAAATAAATTTCTCCAAATAATAATAATAACACCAAATTTTAAAAAGAAAACTGCACTTTCGTTTATTTCACTTGAAGTTCACTTTGATTTGTTCATTTTAATTACTATTAATTAAATTATTAAGTACTTCTAAAAAAAATTTAAAGCAAGATGACATTTGTCATAACCTCACTTTGTTGACATTTAAGTGACATAAAATTCACTAACATAACCTCGAGATTTTATCAAAATAACGTACAAACTGACATGACTTTTGCTCTGTATGAAAATTCAAGAAAAAGTAACCAAATTCTCGTGCTATTTTTATAATAATTGGAAAACAATTGCGTATCGCTAGTGATTTTCCTAGTTGAGACTAGATTATTCTGGTTTCTAAGTAGAAACAAAACAACAACTTTCCCACAAAAAACCTTTTTAACCAAAGTGTTAAAAAATTAAGTTAATTGTTTAAATAAATGTTATAAAATGAAAGAGGAGAATCTTTCCTTCATTTTGATACTTAAAACGGCTATTAAAATGCAAATTTATAGTTATGATTCATTGACAATCATTCTGAATTTTTCTAACAAACATAACTTCACAAAAATTTAAATAAAAACATTTTAGCATTTTGCTACATCCTTTTCGTATCACAAAATTAATCCTAAGATCCTATCAAACAAAAATTATATAAATTTTGACACCAAAATTATGAATATAAACTGAATTTAACCATTCTAGCAGACCCTGCTGAAACGTTACAATCTTGGGATTTCAAAGGCCTAAATCTTCTCTATAAAAAGTTCCGCACTTAAACATTCTATTGTCAAATGCACCCTAGAACTTGGTTAACAATATTGCAGTAAAATATTTTACTTAGAAATTCAAATAACATTGAAAAATATCCATTTACTATGGAAAATTATGAATCATCAAAGAAATATAACATTTTCTTGAAATTCATTAATAAAAACTGTAAGTAAAGTAATAAATACTTGTGTATACCTTTTCACCTATGCCTTTCATAATTTTTAGGTGAAAACATGCCATAAAATGGCTTCAAAATATCTAAGTGTGAAAAAATCGTTCATCTTAAAATTGAGTTTGTGAAATTCAAGTGAAGAATCTGTTTAAATTTTATCGCTTTCCATCTCACAGTGTTATAATGTGTATTTTCAACATATTTAATACAAAATCTTATTGTTTTTAAAATAATAAAAATTATGAAATCCTTTCGCCTGCAAGATTATTGCACCTTATCGTGCATACATGTTATGCGGGATGCCTATATCACAACAATACGTATGGTCATTAAACATTTTATTAAACTATTATATTTTTAACTTATATTTTTTTGGCTTTTTTGGAAAAAATACCAAAAATGTCTCAGTTAGATAATTGCATAATTATCATAATGCGATAATAATTGTGATAATTTTCAATTTAGAATTTTTATTACTTAAAATACTAACCGTGTTAATGAGGGTTCAGCCGTCACTACATTATTTAAATGAGGGCTACAGCCTTTGCGCCACCACATAGTCGGCGCCTATGCTGCTAGGTGTCCTTTCTAGAAATGAAACCTCCAAATACAGTAGAGACCCGCTATTCCGAACTAATTTGGACCGAACACTGTTCGGTTTAGCGGGAATTCGGAATAGGCGGATTTCATGAATAATATCAACGTATATTGACTTGTTAAGGCGTAAATTAAGTACGGGGACATCTGCTAGTGTCAGCTCTATACAGCGTTGATCGGCTCGTGGTGAACAGGTTCAGTGAAAGTCGGAAGAGACGTTTTTTCACGAACGTCTTTTTAATTTCTCTTGTTTTTAAGTTAAAAGAATCGGTATTTTTTCTGAACCTTGTTGTTCGGAATAGGCGGATTTACGGAATAGCGGGGATCGGATTAGCGGAGATCTACTGTATAACTTAAAGACTGGTCTAGATAAATTAATAATCAATATAATTTAATAACTAATCATTACTGTTGTAAGAAGTTAACAGTATTTATCTTAATATTTTAAAAGATTATTTATTAAAAATGTATTAAAAAAATAATCACAAAGTATGGAATCTTGGACTACGAGTATTGTTTCCGTATCTCTCCAAATTGTTTCACAATCTCCTTTTATTTTATTTAATATTTGTAAAAACCTTGTATCACTATACCAGATATTATATATTGACGAGTTCTTGTTCTTAATTATCCAAACCTATTTTAAAATGAGTTTTTGTAAAATTTACTTAGTTAGTTTTTATATTTTAAGGCTGGAGAAGACGAAATTCCTTATTTTGAAGACTTATTAGAACATGCACATCCGTTGGTTAAACCACACGTAGAACTCATGGTGCAGAATTGCCGAACTGTTCCAGCAGGTAATTTACAATTGATTAAGTTAATTTTTGTTGTTAAAAACAACATTAAACTGTAACAACACACTCTTCTACCGTAAACAAAATATTCCAGGAACTGAAGAATGCGAAACTATCTACAATTTCCTTCACTGTGCTTATAAGGTTGACCCAAAGGTAAACTAATCATTTATTTTCTTTAATTAACTAAAATAACAACAAATGATTTGTTTTAGCACTTTTATATGCCTTGAATCCCTTGGCAAGTATGGAGAATCGATGATGATGACGACAACTTTATGCAATGCAAAGGATTGAAACATTGGCTAACAGTAAATTCAATTATATTTAACTACTTTACTTTCCAGAAATATGTACATATAATATAAACTATTACAAATAAATTACTTTCTAAGGTCTATAAATTTCTTCTAATGGTATTTTATTAAATATCTTATTGGCAATTTGTTTAAATATAAGAGCGTAACTGTGTTCTGTGGCTGGACGAACTTCTTCGAAAACAGAAAGTGAATTTTCATTAATAACTTTATGTACTTCTTGGTTTAATCTGGCACTGGCTCGACCACCAAGTATATTATCAAATTTATAAATAATTCTTTCTGGTTTAAGTGTGATTTTGTAATCGTCTAAACGCATATACTGCTTTCCTTTCTTCTGGTATACTTCCCCTGTGAGATTGTGATAGGTTTTTAAATTTACTAGAAATAAATACAAATAAGTAAACAGGTAAAGTAGAGAAAATAATTAAAATTACTCATTGTAACATTGCTGGGTCCTTTTCCATCAATTTGGAACACTAACAATTGGCCCTTTATTGCAAAATCGGCTTCTGTTCTTAATATTGGTATGAAAGTTTCAACCCACATATTGTAGTTGTTAAGATCGAGTCTGTAAAATTTAAAGGTTGTAAATCTTTGCACAAATAAAATTATAAAACAATTGGAGAGAATGTAGGGCAAGATATTAGCGTTGACAAATATACAGGGGTTCCCCTAAAATTGTTTTCTGTTCATTTATAATCTTTACATAAATTATTACTTGCGATTTAATAATTCTTTTATCTAATCTTATGACAGATTCACATCCAAAGAAAATGCAGAACTTTGAGAACTATGTAAGAACTGTTTCATCAGCACTAAAAAATATATAAACTTACTGGAATTTTACAATTTTCGTTTTAGTAAGTCCATGTACTTTTATGTTGCTGAATTTCTGGTCAACACTGACAGAAGAGCCTGGTACTTTTCCGACACTAATAAGGTCAATCTGGAGAGGTTCCAGTGGAATAACACCCAACTGTTTATTTCCTGCAAGTCACATTAATATAATATATTAGTTCAAATTTTCTTTTACATTAAAAACATTCATTAAACTTACCATTAGCCAATTTCGGAAGAGTTTCTTCCATGCTGCTTCTAACACATTCATTAAAATTGGGATCAGATTTACTGCATGTTCTTATATCTGGTGCTGTTTAAAAAAGACATAAAATTTAATTAAAATCTTTATATTTTAAAATAATTAAGAAACTTACGTAAATGAGTACAAAACACCACAGAAGAAAATGCGATACAAACAATAGACAACAAATTTATAAAATCCATTTCTACCACCTTAAGTAATTACTTTAAGTCACTTACTGATTATAAATGAAGCATAAAATTCAAAAACGTGATCTTTTATACTTTTCAAAAAGTTTCTCAATTTAATGTATTATCTAATAATGTTAATGATTTTCTGCTAATTACTTTGAGGTCAAAAGGAAAAGTGAAATTGTTTAAAATTTCATTAGTTTACAATGCTTTATATAGACAATTGAATTAAAATATACAAAAGAAAATGGGTGGTATAACCGAAAAGCTATATAAACAACATTAAATGTTTGCTATATGTTATGAAAATAATTAATTTATAAAAAACTAATTACAAGTAGTTCTGTGTTTTATAAATATTTGCAGAAGTTTCGTGTCTATACTGTATATGTGACCTTATTAGAGATAAATTCTAATTGATAAAATAAAATTGTATATTTTTTGTTTTTTTTTATCATGTATTGACCTTATACATAATTGTTCTTCTTATATTTAAAATAATAAAAACAGTTACAAACAGACTAAAAAACATATTAAATACGATAAAGATATTAAGTAATAAAGATTAACCCAAAGATCATCCATTCAAGGAAAAAACTGCCAGCTTGCAATTAGTTAGTCTTGTTATCTTCAAAAAAAAACTGTTTGCCTAGAGTCATTCGGAATATTAAATGCAACATTAGAAACACTTTTTGACCACTTTACCACGTTAAAGTTCTTTAACGTAAAACTGAAAAGGCGTTTATGTTTGACTGCATCATAAAGACCTGGTTTATGATTTTGTTTACAGTCCATAAACTGCTACTTTATCTAACTATAGTCCAGCAAAATTAGACTTAAAAAGGACAAAATTACAAAAAAAACCCGGCCAAGCTGGATTTTTGCGGAGATCTTTATTGTGAGGGTCTGATGAAATCCTGAAAGTTACCCTTAATTTGAACCGTGTGGTTTTTCTATTTAGAGGGGAAAGATGATAAATTGTGATTTTTTCGTGATCTCCAAAACTTCGAGAAAAATAGCTATTATAAAAATTGTAGATCATAATTTTTTTTTCGTGGAATCAACCGTTTTGAAGATATAGAGTGTATTATGCCTGAAGAGAAAATGTGCAAACCACAAGACTATAATTACTATTAAGGTGCGTAAAAGCTATACCTGAAATATTTTGCTGTCGAAGAAAAATTTACAAGTATCTACAGAAAAAGTAAGAGCTAAATATTATACTATTTCTTGTATTTGAACCCTCGTGCGACCTTGATGAGCAGATGGCCGGCACACAGAAAAGGTTGTTCTCTGCCTGCGTTTTTGTGTGTGTTAGTCACACAGTGAGTGTGCTGTGTCGCTCTAAGTAAATGTTTAGTGGTTTGACAGTTTTCAAGACATTCTCATAGTAGTCGAATCGAACGTATTCTAAAATATTTCTGCGAAATTTTGAGATTTATTGCTAAAATGGAAGGAATGAGTTTTATTGGTTCTACTCGTTTATTGGGTGGTGAAACTGTTGTGGATGAGCGTGTTATGTAAACTTTCCGAAGAAAGAAACGGTGGAAAAATAGAACGAATTAAAATGTGATATTCTTTCCATTGAAGTTCATAGTAATTGTTGTAGAAACTATATTTGGAAGAGTAGCATTGCCGCCTTTATATCAAAGAGGCAGCGTGAAGATGACAGTCCTAGTTTGTCTTCAAGATCAAGTTCACCATCTAAATTTTTACTTAGAGTGGCATAGTACACTCACCGTGTGACTAACACAACAGACACAAAAACGCAGGTAGAAAACGAAAACGGACGTCAAAGTCGCATGAGGGTTCAAACACAACAAATAGTATAATATTTAGTTCTTACTTTCTCTGTAGATATTTGTAAATTGTTTTTCGACAGCAAAATATAGCTTTTTTATGCATCTTATAGTCACATCTAATATTATAGTAGAATGCATATTGTCTTTTCATACATAATTCACTTCATCTCTTCCAAACGTTTGATTCCACGAAAAAAGTATACAAACCTTTTTTTGTAGAGAATTTTATGATCTACATTTTTATACTAACTACTTTCCTTGAAAAGATTTTCAACTTTGGAGATAATGCCAAGAAACACAATTTATCCCTTTCACCTTCGAAAAAGAAAAGTCCCACCGTTCAAATGAAGGATACTTTTCAGGATTTTATCAAAACCTCACAATACTGGCCTCCGCAACGATTCAGCTTGGTCGGACTTTGTTTGAAATCAAAGCCTAATTTTACTGGACTACTAGCCCGTAATGGTAAAGTAAATTGAATTCCAATTAAATAACATTGAAAATCAATAGCAAAAGCAGGCTTTGAGATATATTAAGTTTTCCATCAATCTTAACAAATAACGAAAGAAATCTTCTAACAAGAAGTTGAACAAAAGACTTTATGTATGCTAGCTCGCTCGGCCATAAACAGGACTCCTCCAATAAAGTCCTACATAACGCACTAGTTACATACATTATATAAATAGCTGTTATCTGTATGAGAAAATTTAAATATTTATCCGGAATCGTAGTCTATGTAGGTACATAGAATTCTGAAGTGTATTAACCCTTTCGCTCACCCGGTATTCAAATGAATACGTGGGATTTGTATTTTTTTTATGAGAAGCTAAGGCAAGTTTTGACCGTTTATTAACTTTGCATTCATTTGTATACCAATTCCGAACTAATATAAAACATGTGCTGCTATCTATGAAGTAAATTTTAAATCTTGTATACAATATAATGTTACACAGCATGGCGAACCTTACACTGTCAGTGGTAGGTGCGTTTGTTTATTTATTTCCAAAGTGCTTGACCATATTTTGTTCAAAATAAAAATTGTTGCAAGTAGAAAAAACATTGTGTTTTCAAACGTGCAAAGTGCCATTTTGATTTTGAATTGACTTTTTTGTGTACAGATCCTGTAAAACTTTGTATGCAATTGGATACAGTGTGAACAACAGGGTCTAACAATCATGGTAAATATAACCACACTTTTTATTTTTTACCCTCAATTTCTATTATTTATTCATATAGACCACAAAACGGGATATGAAAAGGCCGTTGACGGATGAAGAGCTCCTGGAGCTGATAGAGGCAGGGCTTTCCGACATTGAATTGATGAGTGACGAAGATGATGACTTGGAGGGTTGGGGTGGTGATTCAAGGGTTGAAAACGAAGATGAAGACCAGGAAGTGAGCCAAATAGAAGAAGATGATCCTCAGGATGAATCAGGAGAAGAAAACGGGAGTACAGAACCAGAAATTCTATAAAAAAATATGACAATAAATCATTTGCATCCAGGTGCAAAAATATTCCATGCAAAGGGTAGACACGTGTCACTTGTATCAAATGCAACGTGCACTTATGTTTAAATAAAGGAAAAAACTGTTTTTTGAGTTATCATGTAAAATAATTTAATAAAAACTTTAAAATCGTCATCATTTTTTTTACATACTTTTAATTTTTCTTTTACTGTTTATTCATTATGTATTCATTTAGACACAAGCGACAGCCCAAAAATGGGTTGCTCAAAAAAAAAATTGGACACCGTCAAAAATTCAGAAAAAAATCGTTCTTTAATAGTGGCAAATATTAGATTTTTCTCTTGAAGGACAAAAAGTCGTGAGCGTAAGGGTTAATAGTGCAGTCATATTAGCAAAAATAGCGAAAAGTTAAGGTAAGCCCGTGGTTTTTGGCATATGTCTTCCTTGTGGGTTGTTACATAACCCTCCAAAAGTAAACACCTGTAGGTGGTGAGCCCGAAGAGATAATAAGGGTAAACCACGCCCCTTCACGATTTTTATCGTTTTTCTCGGAAACTATTAGCTTTATAGAGATGAAGGAGCTTAGGTAAAATAAAAGTTATTTAAATCTCTATGCAAAAATCCATGGACTTACCTGAACTTTCTGCTATTCATGAAATTTTGTTCTATATTGGCTGGACTATAAAGATCATTTATTATAGTTACTTACATACTTACAGGAAACCGTAAAGCCCTCTACGGATTATTGGATATTGTTGCTGGAGTATACATAGGCGGTCGGAAGGGTGGGCAAGGAGGGGCGCTTGCCGCCTACCCTGTATATACAAAATATTATAAGAATTAAATTTGTTTGATACCAATCAAATCAACTTTGGTGTGTAACTTTTTTCGTAATTCTTACAGTTTTCAAAATAAGGTACACCCTACAGTCTCAATAATAAACATACGCAGTATTTGAAAAATTGAAAAGGGAGCGAGATTGCAGCCAGATATACGGAAATTTACACTTCTACAGCGGTATAGCAAATACAGAACAAACAAAAAATAAATGAAATATAATGACAGCCCATTTAAGACATATCTATGGAAGAGATATAGTATTGACGATATTATACACTCCTACAAATTATTCAAACCTAACAATAATAGATTAATTTAAAAATGAATTAATAAAGCTTCTCGATAAAATAAAAGACAGAAAGTAAATCGTCCTGATAGCTGACAATGAGGATAACAAATCAATGACAATGAAGAATGACTTATTAAAATCTGTGAGTAGATATCAGTACCCAACAGGTACTTCTTCAATTGAACCATTGTACGGACAAGTATAGCCTAAAAGAATAGAAAATATTTTCATTATTCGCAAAACAGAGTGATTTTAGATTTGAAAGTCATGTAACGTGAAAATAATTTAAACCAGATTATAGACAGAAAAGAAACCAATTTCTGTTTGTAGATGATTACAGGGGTTGTTTGGTTTCAAACTCAGTTAAATCCACTTTTGTGTCAAAATTGTGCACGTCATGTTGTAGAATTTCAAAATTAATGGAGAACATATTGTGCCAAATCCAATATTGCTCAATTCAGTATCAAATGCCTCTAAATTCAGTCCAGCCAATTAGAAATGTCATAGTTATGTTTTCTATATAATATGTCAAGACAATTTAGTTGGATATCGAGTTGACACTTTACTTTTAGGGGCGATTGTGTTTTTATTAGCAGCTTAGAAATGTCTGATCTTATTAACATAAAAGAAGTACCAAATCAAGCAAAAAAAAGAGTTCCAAATTCAGAGGCTTAGAAAAATAATGCAGACAAAAGCGGTAAGTTACCAATATATCCTAATTGCAATCATTTCACAAAATCATACAGATGCAACACATTAAAAATGGAAGATGTTTTGAATTTTTTATAACAAAATTATTGCTTAGTAAAGCACACGGAAGTTAAAAAACCAAAACGAAAGAGAAGCATAAAGGTGGTCCATCTCGCAAGTTTTCATGTATGTACATATTTTGTCAGAAAAGCAAAAAGCTCCGAGGAAAAATTATAAGGAAAAAAGAATCAATTGCGAACCCAAAAGAATATTTATAGATATTTAGCAAACATGGAACAGTTACAGTCTTTAATCTGAGAAAAAAAAGACGTACCTGCTACGCACTGGAAATTCGTAGTCAAAAATTCCTAAACTAGTTTTCCTGTGTCATTTTAAGTTGAACCAATGCAGAAAACATTTTACGACGAGAAAATAATAATGTAGCTACAATCCAAAATGATTTGTGGTATCCGTCGTACTATTCAGACACTAGAGTATTTAAATCAGCTTGAAAAGCAGGACAGGCAGCTATTAATGTTAAGCCAAAGCAGATTCATACCAGTGTACAGTCAAGAATTTTAAAACTGTGAAACTTTTAATAATCTTTATTTATAAGAATTTTTGAAACCATGCGATGTTTACCATTACTTGGTAAGCATTATGGAACAAAATGAAGAAATTTGAAACCTTTAACTTATTATAAAAAAGTTTTAGACAAACATTTCCAAGAAATTCCCAATAACCCAAAGGACCTCCATGATTATAAACTTCACAGTTCACTTTTGTGGAAAAATAACCACCATATAACCAGATTTGAAACTAGATGACTAAGATCTATTGATAAAAAGAAATCAAAAACTTGCAGCAATCTACTATAAAGAGGTTACATGAAAATGATACATAACTATAATAACTTGATATAATGCCATGTATTCTGTAAGCACTGGTTCATATCAATTGTTAAGTATAACAATAATTGTTATGAACTCGATTGCTACGAAATCTTAACAATTCGTGCAATATTTGATATTCTGTAACTGCACTTGTTATGATCCAATTGAAATGAATCACAACAACTGAAATGCAAACTAATTATGAACTATATTACCGACTGTGCATGCGCGTTCGAGCAGTGACATTTGCATTTGACAGTTTCGAATAGTTAGACGCGCGAATTTGAAACATGGAGAATATCCGGCACACCGAAAAGCAATTTTATGTAATGTTGGAGTTTATGTCCACCAAAGAAATATTGCTTACGGAAAGATTGAGCCCGGGAAAAGTGCCTGAATGTTTACAAAAACTGTGGAAAGAGCTTACTAGTATACTAAATTGTCGCAAATGGACCAGCAAGAGCAACAACTGGTGGTGAACGACTGGATGAACGTTAAAAAATTACTGTGTGTGTCGCAAGTCGCAACAGTGTTTTCTTTCTAAAGTAATAAACAATATTACCTACAATTTTATAATTTAAATAATAGTAAGAAAGAAATCCTATTATTATCCATACTTAAATTTTGCAAAATTGTGTGAAAGAACCCCAATGGATATGAAAATATAATGCAATTTCTTGAGAATCTGAGGTCACAATCAGTTCTTTAGGTCGTAAGTTGAATAAATGATTTGTTTTTATCTAAAACATTGACTTTGAAATATAGATGCTTAAGTATTACTATGCATTAATAAATTGGGGGTAAAAACTTACATTTACCAAATTTATAATCTAGAGAAAATATTGTCTAGCAACAATTTTTAAAAATACACATATCAAGCGACGACAGCAAATAATACTTCCAAGATATTAAAATTAAACTTAAAGATAAAAAATACTTCAACTACTTTAAAATATATATATAAAATACTACAATACTTTCATTTAAAAAACTACATTTATTTATAATAATTTACAAATTGTATATAATTGCAACACTAGAAACAGAGCTCGAACTTTAAGAGTGGAACTTGCCATTTTTCTTAGAACTACCGATTCCGTCAACATATTAGCAAAAGTGATTACTGCAACAGACGTTACAATTTACAAGATGTTTCGGAAGGTAATGAAATCATACTTGTACAATCTCCCACGATGAAAGTCAAAGTAGAGGATGTTCAAGTAACCAGTTAGACTTTCTAGGGTGCTAAAAGATCCAAGGGTGCAAACGATTGCACTGAAGCACTTTCCAAGCGACGAAGAACCTTTCGTCGTATTGATGCACTACTCTCTGCTACAAAGAGGACTACAACTACATATGCAAGAATACTACTGCCATAAAGAGTGCCTGTTATTGATGTTGTAGCCAATTTGCTACAATTTCTAGAGAACAGTAATAGGAAATAATGTAGTAACAATTTCGATACTTTATCACATAAAATAAATATTACCTCGTTCTATAAGGAGTGATCTATATGTTGTTTCTTATTTGTCTTCTACAATCAACATCGCTTGATAAATCATTCCTTGCTACCTCGGATGCATCTGACAAAGTTTAGGCAAAGAGAAAGGGTCATTACTATCCCATACTTGCCTTGCAATATACAAATACGATTTCTGTGTAGAATGTTAGGTTAAGTTTTTATACTATACTATTTATTTATTTTTACCGTTCATTTGCTGCTTCCACTTCTTCTACTCTACCCAGGAACACGTTTCCTTCCAAATCCATTATTATTGTAATAAGAATCAACGGCAATCATAAAAAATTTTACTTACATTTAGTAGCAATACTACTAATAACAACAAACAGTTCCGCTGACCGCAATCTACGAAGTCGAAATGCTCTGAACGTTTTTAGAAGAGGAAAATTATTTCTTCGACAACAATTGCTAGGGCGTTTATTTTAAAATTACTTATATTTTAAATAATTTCCAAGTATTTTCGTTGATATACGATACGTTTTGAAAGTAAAAACCAACATCAAAATCTCGAAGTGGTGAATTGTTATTCATATCAATTGTTATCCAACAATTGATATAGATTTCAATAAATTGTTAAGCCATATCAATTAGTTGAGCAAAATAAATACCGTTTTTGACACATGAATTGTGTTGTGTTGAAATGATATGAGTTGTGCTTGTTGCATATCAAGTATAACAAGCGTAACAATCTCAACAATTTGCTTACAGAATACATCTGAATAAGTAGAAGAAAGATATCTCTACTGACTTGTACTTACTCTACTACTCAAACAAATACAAAACTACGGAGGGTGCAACAACTATCTTTTAAAATTACTCTAGTTCAGCCATACATTTCATATGATAAGGGACAGTTGTATAATTGTAGTTTAGTACCTAATAAAATACTGTTTTGTGAATAAAGGCCCAAAGATTCAATGTTTAAGTAATGCAAATGAGTAGACACGAGCCTTTGGCTATAAAATGATATCATCAATTTATATAAAATCCAATTAGAACATTGTTAAAAACGAATTAAAGTGTCTAACGGTGTGTTATCAGTTATTGTGAGTCAATTATTTGGAAATGTATATTTTTCTATTATTAACTTTGAGCCACTTGAAATAAAGCATGGTAAATGCATTGGTTTTGTGTTTTATTTCATTCCTTGCATATTGTACATTACAAATCCATGCTTACAAAGGGTTTTTGGTATATGGAATTATAGTTACATTAGTACACATTGCGTAAGTTACAGGTAGAAAGTAAATCTATATAAGTTTGTAAACGCTAATAAATGGACAAGAAAAAACTTATTAAAATTTGATTTTGGTTCTATAACAAGCTGCGAAGAATTTAAATATTTAGAGGTCATACTGACACAAGAAGATACAACCGATAAAAGATAAGGATACGTTGATTAAGAACGAAATGCGATAAAGCACTCTATCTATTGATCTACCATTTTATCAATCTGGTTGGGGCAAACTTATTACCACAACCATAAAACATAGATGATATGATTTTATGCGTTGCATCTCGTCCACCGATGGAAATCTACCTGAGGCATTCTTATTTCGTGCGAAGTAAAAATAATGGAGTTTATGACCTCTTAATTGGCGCGTTGCTTATCTGCTCATATCATCTGAATATCAACATTTTTAAATTCTTTTTATATTTCTCACTTTATGTATGAAGTTTGAGTATTTTTCAAAAACAGCAAAACTCATGAGGCAATTTTAAACTTAGGTTAGGTTAATCCGTTGAACTGGTCGAAAAATCACATGATTACTTAAAAAAATCACTAGAAAAATAATTTTTCTGGTCTAATAAATTAATACTTTAGATTTCTTGTATTTGGTGTAAAAAATATATAAAATACTACGAAGGAAATCAACAATTCATATAGTGGATTCTGTGAGTCGGAAAAAAGGCCGAAAAACATACCAATTTTCTGCAGCAACCAGACTACTTCCCCCCCCCGTTTTCGAGGATGCTGAGCACGATGGTGCGGTCCAAAATTCTTTTTGGGGTGGCCCACCCCCTCAAATGGGCCAAAAACCACCCCAAGCGGGAAAATTTAAAATATCTTGAATTCCTCCCGTTTTCGGGGTAGGCCAGTACTCTCGCACCCTTCAATATTGCCGCCGATGCAAAACCACCCCCCCAGAGCCATGAAACTACCCTCCAAGGGGGTGAATCGAGTGCGGGCGGCTTTAAAACGCAAAAACATTCTGGCCGCCCGTTTTCGAGGGCGCTAAAGAACATCCTGGCCTCCAAAATGGTTTCTGGCGTCAAACCACCCCCCCAGTCATAGATAACTACCCTCCAAAGGGGTGAATCGAGGAGATTTTTTCGTCTTAAAGCCGCCCGCACTCAATACATGAAATGAACAGTGGCGTAACTATGTAAGATTGCGCGCCCCTGCAAGACCTACGTTTGCGCCCCTCATAGATACAATTGTACGTAGGTAACTTTCGTTAAAATAAAATACACAGTAGCTAATAATTTTATTATTCATTACTTTTTCATTTGGTTGTATGTATCTCTTTAAAAAATATTTATATGATTAATGAGATTTAACACTGATTATATTTTTTTCCGGGCTTTAACGCAGGCGAATTGGCCAATTAAACTGGCCATTGTTTTTGCTATTTCCGCTATAAATCTTAATATATTGGATAAAACTTTAGATTAGGTCCCACCCGCACAAGCTATATATGACCATTCGATGGGTCTCATCGAGCTGAACAACAGTGTTCTAACCTAACCTAACCTAACCGAATCTAAGTCAACCCAACCGAACCTAACCTAAGTTTATGTTAGGTTTCGTTTTTATCTATTCATACGTATTTTTATTTAGTTTTTGGTTAGGTTAGGATAGATTAGGTTAGGTGAGGTTAAGTTAGGTCGCATGCGCATTAAAACATGCATTTTCAGGTAGGGTGGGCGTGCGGGTGGAAGGCTATGGTTTCCTTTCCAAAAAAGCTTCTGGCGATTATCTCTAAAACTACTGTGCTCCAAAACTTCACTATTGTTCAGCTAGCTGAGACACATCGAATGATATATAGGATGTGCGAGTGCGGGTGGCGGACCTGGACTGGACGACAGTACATTTATTTTGAGGTTTTTAAACAAGTTTCAAATTTCATTACAATGTACAAGTACAGCACGAAGCACGTACGACGAAAGTTTATTGGTTATTGTTAGCGTCTCCGTCAAAGCAGATAAACATAATCACTACTTAATATTTAAGTGTCTTATTTAAACACCTAATATTCTTGTAACACAATATCCTCTAATTGTTTGGGGCAATGTATATCCATATTTTCTTTTACTGTTTTCATATAATGTTTTTTACCTCCAATGCTTGTTTTAAAAAATTTCCAACGAAATAAAACTTTACGAAAGCAGCGTCCTTCGGACGGTTGCGCCCCCCGCGTCGCAGGGTATGCGGGGGCGGTAGTTACGCCACTGGAAATGAGTAATTTTCGTAATCACACCGGAATAAAGAAATACGACCCGAGGTGAGATAAGATAAGAGTGCAAATTTCACGTTGCTAAGAATTCAGTGACGTACGCTAGAACCAACAGATTTCCATTGCTTCATTAACATTTATTTTTAATTAAAAAGAGGTTTGTTCCGCTAATGAATTTTTTTAGCTCATTTATTGTTTGTTTGTCAATTCTAGTTTGTGATGACTCATTTCATGTATTTATGGTTGAAGTATAGTTCTTTTGGAGAAGCGGTATAACAATATCACAAGGTTGCCTACCACCAAAGACCTTATTTCTTTTATTTGGGTTGTTTCCTTTTTGGCTCCTTATTCCGCTGAGTTTCTCTCTCACCTATAGTTATCTGGTTAGGCACTCCTTTACAGGCTGGAAGAACACACCAGTATCGTGAGTTGCATGTATTGTAACACCAGTATTTGAGAACGTTAACGTTTAGTAACCTTTATTGTAGGTATATTAAAACTATTATTGTATAATATTTAGTATAGTATAATTTTCTGAGTTAAATAGTTTTTCTCCTGTGTGCGTGTAGTACTTAGTTCAATATAATCAGATCTTATACACTTATATATTATGTTATCAGGATATACAATCTGTTAGGAATGATACTGCAAGTGTGCGTGTAATTTTGCCCCGTAAGGTTAATCAAATAACTAAGCAGTACTTCGGGAGTCAACGATTGTACAATCTAAAGTACCCGTAACCTTGTCGACTAACTGTGCCCTTTGGTTGCAATTTAACTTTTGATTTTAGGCAGGTGTTTGTCCCACTTGCATAAATTCTTACCTTGTGTTCTATGTACATATTTATTAATTATTTGCAAGACAATTTTTGTCAAGGCTATTCAGCCTTGTTAAAGTATCTCCACACTTTATTTAATTTTATAATAAAGCACTGTGTATCTTACCTGGTGACTTGTAATTTATATGTGTGATATCTGTGGTTTGTATTTTCAACTATCGAAATATATATATTGGGAAAAGTCGACCACATTGGATGTAGTCGCAAATGTGTTGTTCTTTACAGATATCGTCGGTATTTTCAGGAGCTATTTTAGACGACTCTGGCGTTCATTACAGAAGATCTCTTGTGAGACTCACGATCTCACACTAGTTAGCCGGTAGCCGACAGAGTAATATGATATAATTAGATTTTTTTTATTTCAATTACTTATTAATTGTACCAATATCTTTTTATTTGTAACATACTTTACCACATTAAATTCTGGTTTTTCCTTATCTTATTTTATATTAATTAATTGCTAACTGAGTTATTATTCATTATTTGTTATTATTATTTTAGAATGATATAGAGTTATTATTATTAAAATAAATTTGGCAAGTTGGTACCATTTATAATACAAATGTTAGCAATTCGTAATATCTACTATAATTATTTAAATTCTGATTTTTATGATTAATTTGTATTAATATTTTTAGTATTATTCAAATACGTTCTATTTTTCAGACAGCGTTCAGTTGTCTCGGTTCAGCCGAATTATTAATAGTATATATTGTACTTTTTCCAAGTGGAACTTAGTTCTGTTGGAAAATAAATAATTAAATTAAAAAACAATTAAATTATCTTTGTGTGTGAAGTGAAATTGCTACTAGTTATTAGTTATATAGTTTAATTAACTTAATATATCCCTTACATACGTCATTAGGCATATAAACGTGGTCATTAGATCGCATGCCTTTTCCAACCTATGGCGGTATTTGTACTGCTCCTATTTACTAGGTTAGGGATTATCAAAATACAATAACTAAAATAGAAGAAGTTTTCGTACATGTGTAAGGTCATTCATTAAAAAAATATCAGTTTATTTATAATACATGCAGCATCGTCTAGAAATTTTTCAATTTTCTTCTAAATGTTAAAAGAATTCCAATCGAAAGAAATTGAGGTAAAGCATCGGGCACTACGCGAAAAAGGTTTTTCTACTATTTCAATTTTAGTTTTCTCTGAAGTTTAGTCAGACCATATATTATACTAGGGTGGTCCTTATTTGTATGGGTAAGAAAAAAAATTATAATTTCAAAATACATACCCTCCAATTTCTTTACATTACATGAAAGAAAGTTACCCTAAAAATTTCAAGTAGATCAGATCATGTTAACCCGGCCCGCATTAAGGTCAAAGTTCAGCTATTTTAGACTGTTTTTCACAAAACGCGTATTTGCAGCAAAACGGTTGCAGCTACGAAAAAAAGATATTTTTCCTTTTTTGTGGGAAATTTAAGCTACTATAAATTTGGTCCTTACATAATTTTCGAGAAATAATATGTTTTTGAGTTATGAAAGGAAAATCAGATGTAGTAGTTTACGGATCGTGCAGTTACGTATTGAAAACATTTATGTTACTCATTTGTGATGCTTTTCTTTAATACTTCTGACTACTAGCATACTTCTAATGACTTTCTAATACTTCTTACTGGAAATTGTTATTAATAATAATAATAATTGCGGCTACCCATTACCAGCGAACGCCCGAGGCTCTAGAAGCTATGAAGCTTGTGCTGGAGGAAGAAGCGATTATTACTATTACTCTGGACCAACGTGCTGCTGCAGCCGACTCAACAGATTGTATAGCATAAATCCCACATTTGTGTAACAGCTAAGTAAAACTGCAGAAAACTTAACCAGATCTGCCGTTACCGGTAAGTCGAACCGGGATGCTTGGGTGAGAGAACAGCACTCTAGTACCTACACTACTAATACTATTACATATGGGTCATAAGGTAATATCATCAATAATTAGTTATAATCAATAATCAGAGTTATTATTATTATTATTAATAATGGTAATTCATCATTACAGATATAATATATTAAGCCAGCCATATATGTGTGAAAGGGTGCTGTATTGCTTTGAAGACGCTGAGTTGTCTTTAAAATACGAGTTTTCTCGAATTGCTTTTCTGTTTTCTTCTAAGTACTTATTACTTTCTGAATTCTTGCAGTTATACAAATTAAACAAAACTAAATAAAGAAAACAAAGCAGGTAATTCTCACTCACGTTTATGAAAATTGGAATAAGACTAGTGTTTTCAGTTTTCACGTTGACCAGCAATAACTGATAAGAAATACATTCTAGTTTCCTTTTCAGTAATACTTAATTTGGATCATAAGAATATTTCTGTATCTGCCCGTTTAGTTTGTTTGAATGTAAGTGCTGCGCTTGTAGTAGTTCAGTGATTTGAAAAAAGGCATGAATTCTCCAACACGATTATTTAAACTGCGACAAAAAGTTGAAAATATTGTTTGCACCCTGGCAGCGATTGGATAAGAACTAGAACAAAAAAGTGATTTCTGCAAGCAAAGAGAAAATTTTTTTGAAGAACTAGATGATTTATTTGACATCACACATGCCAATGCACTAGAAATGATGAAGATCTTAGAAGACAAAGATACGATCCTACTGCCCGTGAAAAGAGGTTAGAATCCAGAAAGAACGAAATAAAATGAAAAAGAATGAAATTAAAAGAGCAGACAGGCAGATGCATTTAGACGTACCAGAACCTTCAAGAAGAGAAGAAACTGAATCCACTGATGTAGGTAAGATTAAAAAGAGACATTCGCGTAATGTTTTCAATAGGCAAGTAAATCTTTTTAGACGAGGTATTCGATCCTTTAACTTTAGAAGCGTCACATATTGAAGAGAGTGAAAGAAATGAATCGATTTCAAGCCATACAAATTGGGACTTCAGGTGCGACAATGGACTCTACTACTAAGAGCAAAGAAAAAGGATCAGGAAACAAATTTTGAGTGCACGAATTTTAGCATCACTAGATAGCTGTAAAATAAGTGACAAGGATACCTGTCGCATATTGTCAGCAAATGTAGAAGACAACCCAAATGACTATGTCATAAACAGATCTTCCATCAGGGAACACAGACAATATTTTAGCGTACAGACAGCTAACAAAATAAAATTGTCATTTTTAGAAATATATTTACAATTTGCAGTCATTCACTGAGACTCAAAACTACTTCCAGCTTTAATTGGAAAATCTGAAGTATAGATTGGCTTAATTAGTGTCGATTAATTAATTGCGGTTCCAGAACTGTCAAAAACAGGGCAAGAAGTATCTGCAGCAGTCTATGATACCCTCTGCGATTGGGAATTACAAAGTTGAAGTTTTTAAACACAGGAAGACTAAATGTTGCTTGTGTTCTAGAGCAGAAGAAAAATCTTATTTTTAGCTTATCACCACCTTATTTTAGTTTAGCTTATCTTCAAGGAGTTTTTGCGGTATCTAAGTTGCCATACCATCTGTTAAGTCGACTGCAGCAGCACGTTGGTCCAGAGTAATAGTAATAATCACCTCTTCTCCCAGCACAAGCTTCATAGCTTCTAGGGCCTGGTTCGTCAAGTAATGGGTAGTAGCAATTATTATTATTATATATTAATAATAATTTCCAGTAAGAAGTATTAGAAAAGCATTAGAAGTATGCTAGTAGTTAGAAGTATTGAAGAAAAGCACCACAAATGAGTAACATAAACTTTTTCAACATGTCACTGCACGACCCGTAAACTACTGCATCTGATTTATCTTTCATAACTTAAAAACAGATTATTTCTCGAAAATGATATACGGACCAAAATTATAGTAGCTTAAATTTCCTACAAAAAAGGAAGAATAGCTTTTTTTCGTAGCTGCAACTGTTTCACTGAAAATACGCAATATGTGAAAAACACCCTAAAATAGCTGAACTTTGACCTTAATGCGGGCCGGGCCGGGTTAGCATGATTTGATCAACTTGGAATTTTTAGGGTAACTTTCTTTCATGTACTGTAAAAAATTTGGAGGGTACGTAGTTTGAAAATTAAAAATCAAAAAATAAGGACCACCCTAATATACACACATTCTGCATGAACACTGTTATTAGAGTCAATCGACGCATAGTTGGTTAGAATCCACTCCTACACAGAGAGAAATACTTCATAAGAACTTTGCACAATATTGTTCAAAACGGTGTTGGAGAAATTTATATTATAATTGTAGAATCGTATTGTCCAGCGTTGTGTAGGTTTTCGTTACTGAATTGTCTAACAGGAACGTACGACAATTATTTAACACAGTCAGATTTAGTTCTGCATTCTTTGGAACAATGTTGTAGAGGATAAGCTAGCATATTATGTTGAAGTATAATTGTAAAAAATGTTTAGAAAAATACAATATTTTGTTTGAATGGAATCATAATCCAGTGTTCAAACTGCTTGCTACTAATTATTGTGTTTCGCAAAGTTTATGGATGACATCTTATAGATGTCACCACTTGTAATTGTCGCTATTAATGTAAATTCGAGATTTATATATAAACAGGCAACAGCAAAAGGAAATTTTAGTGTTATACCTGTATATATTATACATTGTATAGTTATATACATATTAGTTAGATATATTTTAATATATGTAAAAATATATATTTTATTTGTGATACCTAACCTTCTATATAGAATATTTGTGCCAGAGTATTGCACAATTTGTATAAATGTGAACAACTAATTGCGTTAAATACTATTAAACAACTGTACAATTTTGTATAAAATTGTATGCAACAAAATTACACATTCTGTTTTAATAAGTAACACAATTTGTTATCGAAACTTATAGACAACTATTAATTTGATTCTACAAAATTACTATTGACTTCCACAAAATGTTATATTTGAGTTTATACAATCCTTACAAAAAATTGAAAACATTATTTAAAAAATCTTGACAAACTAAATGACACAATCTTGTTTTATAATTCTACACAAATTGTCCCTGTCACTTTTTTAAGACCAATTTGTTTTACAATACCACACAATTGTTGATGAAATTTAAATACATTTTTCTCTGTGTAAAGTTGTTATTGTTTGTACA